>OY728150.1:197005652-198205652 GCA_963277665.1 Viscum album
TCATGAGAAAAAATGTCAATGCTTATGGATCCCCAACACATGATAGTAACACATCATTGATGACCTCTCAGTAAAATCAATCTATAATATAGATCATGTGTTTAATATAAGTTTCATAATATATCAAGGTTATAATTATAGATGGGAACTACTATAACTTGTTTCTATGACATGTATTATAGGGGAATTACCATAAAATAATATAAGAATAATAAATTTTAATATAATTTTAATATAATAATATATATATATATATATATAAAACAATAAAATTGTATTTTTTATCAAATTATAAAAAGTACATGGGTCTAGGGAACCTACTCAAAACACTCCCACTTACAGAAGATCTAACATATAGCTATTTTAAACCCAATCTCTATGACAAGAAGACTAGTAATCTACTAATATTTTGTATTATTGAAGGGTAATTCAACATTATAATCTATGGATTCTCTAATAAGTTAAACATCTACTCTCTTAGTTATGTCCCTTAAGAAAAGATTATTCTTCTTTATATGTCATGTCCTCAAGTTTGACCTAGTATCTTTGGAATATACCACTTCTATAGTATTGGAAATGTAAACTATAATATGGTATACACAACAAGGTATAAAATCATGTTACACGATAAAGATTTGTTTCAAAAATTATTTCATAGCTTCACCAGAAGCTACTATATTTATAAAATCATCATTATAAAAATACATGGAATATTATTATGCCTTCTATAGATTACTAAAAATCCATTAAGGGAAAAGTTATAGCTTGAAATTGATTTCATACATTCATGATCTATATAGAAGCTATAATGATATTATATCCTTATGTATTGATCCAAATATAATCCATACACTAGGAACATATCAATTATATGTCTCAAGTACATTAGGTATGATTTTATTGGTCCCTAATATAGATTTCCTTATTATATTGATATTATCTCATAATGATTCAATAAAATGAAACATAAAACCATGTTCATATATTTGAATACTGGATAGATCCCACTAAAAATCACAATGTTTTCGACTCATTCATTCAATATCCCCAATGTTTGTTGACACATTTTGAATGAGAGATTTATTACATGTGACCCTAGTATCAATCCCTTAATATATTATTCTATGATGATCCTTTTGAGTACCTTGAAAATATGTTTACTTTTATTAATACCATGAATATTTTGGAAGTTTTATCACTAGATCATGATTTCATAAAGATTTTTCTCTTCAACTATGTCTTTCAAGGAAAAGAATTTATTTGATCATGAACTCACTAATAATATGAAATTCACTATTTTCCCATAATTAATATATCATTCACATATAATACAAGGACAATGATTTAACATAATGTGACATTATTTTAGACACATGTCCCATTATTGTAATTAACAAATCCAAAATCTATTATATTCATATGAAAATGAACATTCCACGATCATAATGAATAAATCAATACAAAATTGATCTTTGTAGCTATTATAATTTATTCACACTAATTAAAATAATAAAACCTTTGGTATGTCTTATAAAGTGGACATTAAATGAAATACCATCTATAAAACCACCTTTTACATCCATTTTCTTAATTTT
Organism: Viscum album; assembly: GCA_963277665.1. NCBI lineage: Eukaryota > Viridiplantae > Streptophyta > Magnoliopsida > Santalales > Viscaceae > Viscum > Viscum album. The sequence goes on from OY728150.1 coordinate 197,007,248, forward strand.
TTAATTAGGGATGACTATTATTGAACATAATATTTTCATCTATTTAAAAATTGAGATAGGGGAGATGGTTTCATCTTATTATATTCTATGACATCGAATAAAACAATTTGTAACTACTCATTCATTATAGGTTCCCACACAACCATCCATGTATATATTTTTCTTGAATATACATTTCCACCAAATAGTTTTTACATCTTCAATTGTGTAAACTAGAAACAATATATGGCTTTTATTTATGGAATCTATTTTATAATACATGGATATTTTCATTTTGGAAGTGTCCTTGTCTAATGACTCCTTAAATGTTATTGAAATTTCCATTTATAAGAGTAATTTATTACAATAGTATTTATTAAAGAAATAATATAACTCAATTTCTTTAACATCAATTGTATACCTATGATGTACATATCTCTTGAGAACTTTTCATTTACCCACTATCTTCCAAAGGGTCTTTTACTATAATAACTCCAATTCATCTATATCATTAATATAATCAAAGACTATCTTTGTGATACTATTTTAATTGATATTTTTCCCATTATAGAAATATTTTATATCTCACCATTATGTATTTCCTATATACTTTTTTTTATATGTAATATTCGTTTGTTTATATTGGATATCATAATGTGATTATAGTTTTCCACTAGGTATATAGTTAAAGAAATCCTCATCCCCAAAACATCTATATTTTATGGGAAATTTTTATTTCAATACCCTAACTCAAAAAGGAATAAAATATTTTTTTCTATAGGTACCCTATTTACTATATATGATGAATTTTGTTTTTAATAACCCTAATATTATAGTGGTACTGTTTCCTAACTCATAAACATTCATACCCTAAAATAATTTTCTATTTGTTCCCTCTACTAAGTCCATTACCCTGAGGTGTATTTGGAAGAATGTGTGTGGATATTATCCAATACTCTTTTAAAATATCGATGAAATATTGTTTAGGATATTCCCCACCATGGTTATGGAGAAGATTATAAATATTCTTAACATGTGGTGTTTTTACATTATTCTCATATTCTATAATCCTTTTAATGGAATTAAGTGTATACATAATTAAGAATACATATATACATCACTTATAATCATCATTAAAAATAATTATATAATACAATTAAACCCTGACCTCTAATAGAAATGACCACATACATAATTATAAATAAATTCCATTAGAACAATAATCCTTTCTCCTTTTACAATAAAGTTTGGTTTACCAATTTATTCTCATAAATAAGTGTAGAATAAATTCATGTTTTTTAAATAAATTGTGTTTGAATACCAAACTAGATGAAATTATCTTAAACTATTTTCATATACATGAACCTCCTGAATGATCCATTTTAAAGTAGGACATGAATCATTCTCATTAGTTTTATCATCTATTTTGAAAACTATATTTTCATTTTTTAGTATATAAGATTCACTTATATAATATTCCACAGAATATCGTATGTTGATGTTATTGAAAAATTATCACATTGTTTAATCCTGACACTGATATTATTTTTATGGTAAATAATGGAACATAATAAAAATTCATCAATATAAATACCATTGAACTATGAATTTTAAGAAGAGAATCTCGCATTTCTTATGCCAATAGTCTCGCACAATTTTCATCCATGGTTTAAACATCACTAACTTAAATTCCCTTTAATCTACATAGTTCCATTGTTTAAATAGAAATGTATTATCCCTATACTAAATTCTTTACGCATGTAAAAGATGTATACATATTTTCATAAGTAAAATATATACCTAAATCAGACGATTAACCTTACTTTTTCTTTTATAATATGAAATTATTCTTTTAATGACCTTTTTTTAAAAGTAATGAAATTTTCCACATAACCATTGCACACCATCTATATCAACGGTTTACTAGATTGGTGGTGCATTACATTCTTTTAAATTGAATTATCCCTTGAGGCTTTATCTTCTATTTTCCACATCTTACAATCCATATAGATGGATGTGTTTGAATTATTCAAATACTTATTTTCATTGAGACCCATATATGATAAGTATATGAGTGACTTATTAATTCTATTCGAATTGTAATTTACGATGAAATTTTTTAAGTGGTATGGGGTGAAGAGGAAATCCTGAGAGTAGTTTGCTGTACATGGTTCAATTTGAACTGAATGGATTCTAGTATCCAAATGTATCAGATAAACTTATGTATATGAGTTCCTTCTAAATTACCTTCAACAAGCCTATATATGCAAATCTCAATAGATATATTATATCATTAGTTTCAAGATTTCACATGAAATAATTCCAAGAAATGTGATAACATCATATACGACTATCCATCAACATACATTTTGATCAACTCAGTAGTAATGATTGAAAACATGACCCTATGGACTTTCATGAGTAATGAAAATTATAATTCTATTTATATTTATCTACTATTATTTATATTTAATGGGGATCATCAGATAGTGGGTATTAGTGTAAAAAATATCATTTCCTGTCGTATTACTATGGAAAAGAGATAGTATTACTCGTAGAGGTTATTACCTATGAACATAGTATAATTATCCAATTGTGATCACATAGAAATGAAGTTTGGTGGTGGATATAAATATATGTTCTTCAATAATTAATCATTGTATATTTTTAATCTTTTATTGACTATAAAAAATATTAAAATATTAATGAAAAAATTTACAACAATTTTATCAACTCTTAGAATCCGTAAACTACAAGACTAATAATAAATAGTTTATTGAATAATCTATTTTAATTGATCCTTAATCATCTCTTAATAGCATAAGATATGGAATCACCACTACTCCAGTAGTTTAAATATCCTTTTTTCTATCCAAATATAGTAAATCATGGTTCTATGATGAGTTTAGGGGACTACAATATCTTATAAAGTATTGACCATAAATTTTCCACAATTTTCCTCTTTAGTTTCCCCAATGTACTATCAATAATTACATGAGTCTAATATTATTACTTTTTTCCAACCTTCCTAATACCAAACCCTTAATGTTATGAGAAACCTTAAAAAATGTTGATGAGAACCAAGAAAATATTATTTTTTCCAAATTATTAAAATGGAATACATTTAATGAAATAATATTCAATTTGAGTGATTTTTTAATTTATTATAAAAAATAAAATACTTTTTATTTAGAATTATTTTTTAATGTCATCAAACTAATTAAATTATCCTACATTAAATGGATATAAATCAAAATATTTTTTTTTTCATTTTCTGAATAATGGTTGGACGATGGATTCCCTTTAATCTTTATAGAGCATGTGAGGAACTTAGATTCATTTTTCTTCAAGTTATATCTTCTTCTGTTTTTATATGGGATCTTTCTTCACTTAGTTCTCAAAATGCAATTATTTTTAATTATGTACAACAAAGGTGGATGGTCCCTGAACCTTTATGAAATATTATTATAATATGTGATCAAAAAAATTATCATTCCAAAATTAATAATCCATGAAAATGAACAATGAAATAATTAAATATAGATATGATCATGGGATATAAATTATTTGTTACAACATTCTATGATTTATGTTTTAACAAAAACCTACTAGTATTCCATAATTCAATATAAGGAAAAAATATCCACACCTAATAACTATTCATGTAGTTATATTATTTAGTTTTACAGTGATTGTAACTTCAAATTCATCAAATTGAAGGACTTTGATCATTATATATTATACTCACATAACATTGAGGGGATGATGAGATGTGATATCATAATTACTCACATTAATGTGGGCAGGGATGACCATTTTTAATTTAATTAGGAGGGATGATGCATAGATCATCTAAATGAAAATACTCATTAAATTTTAAAAATATGAATATAATAGTAAATTTAAATGTAATTATACTAAATATGGGTTGCTTTGTATCAATTAATAACCAGTAAAAATGAAATTATATTACATAATAAAAAATAAGATTGTATAATAAAAATTACGAGGGAATATTTAATGCTTTCACGTTACTTAATATAAATTTTAATTAACTATAGATACAAATTTTATCTATGAATATAAATTATTTAAATATAATATATTTTAATATAAATTTCAAAATTACATATATTTTTTTTTCTATTCAGAAAAAATTTAGATATATAGATATTTTTTCAGAGCATGTAGTAGGTCCATGTGTTAGGTTGGTTGGATCCAGACTGACTATGTACAGTCGGTGTCAGGGAGACCTAACATTGATTTGGGTTTGTAGCAGGTTCCAAACCATAAATGGTACCCGATAAATAAATTAACAATTATTTATATGTACACACACACACACACACACACACATATATATATATATATATGTTTTTGAAATATAATTTTGAGCACATAAAATTATTTATTCCAAACCCATCTATGAATAATTTATTAACATATACATGATAAAGGTTCTCAACAATTGATCAAACTCATATATATGCTTATATATATAATATATATAAAAAAAAATATATATATTCCCATAACATTTAATCCCTAAAACCCATAGTGCTTTTATTTTACTTAGCGTGTTCATATGATATTGGATTGATAAAATTTTAGTTCTCGTGGGACTATATCAAAACCATACATCAATATCATAAAAAAATCATTCAAAATTTAATGCTATGTACACTAATTTTTTCCCATTCACTTAGATACCAATTGGTTGAATATGGTTAACTGTGGAAGAAAGTAGATTGAATACAATAATAATTATGTTTCATATTCATGATAAAAACCTAGAATCGATAACACTCTTCATTTGTATTTGTCTTATCATCACATGGATTTCAATTCATGAATGGAGAATAAAATCTAACAAAAAATATAAATGATTCATTTATTTTTAAAATATCTAATTTTATTATCCAAATATCTGCATGTCATAGATCTATGAATCTAATTCCGAGGTCCTCTAGTTCATACAGACTTGAACTGCAACATCAATATCATCTTTCATCAATTTTATTATTCTATTGATAGTGAATAACAAACTTTGTGATGTATATTTAGTCATGTAATGAATGGTGACTCCATTTAGGTAACATGGTCAATATGACTATGTTATTCCTTTGGTTTATAAATCTAATGTACAATAGAGAGTATTCGAGAGATATAAAATTCATGAAAATGGTTTGGAACACTATTAAATTGGTTGAGAAGTGCTTTAATAATTAGGCAATTATTTTTTAAAAAAGCACTACAGTCCATAGAACTTTATAAATATCAACCTTTATACTTTTCACATTTATAAATATATTAAAATTTTCATTAATTTCCTGAATATTTTATCGCCAACTAGTATGAATTTATCATTTCATGTGAAAAAATATAAATAATTAACTCTGCATAAAAGAGACCTTAATAATTTATCAAATCTTCAATAATTTATGTTCACTCAAAAATAATATTTTCTTATACTCATATTAATTAATAAATATCATTTTAATTATTTGAGAAATAAAGTCAAAAATAATTAGGAAAATCATGAATAATATAATTGAATTAGTTCACTTGTTATTAATCACACTGACATGATCACCGGTCCTATACTAGTGTCACTAGTTTTTTATAGTCTCATTTATCAAAATATTGTGAAATAATTGATACACATACTATGTGAACTTCTAGGACCTTATCCAAATTTATTTGACTCATATCTAGTGTAAAAGAGAATTATTTTGAAATTAATGATTTTACAAATGGATGTAATGAATTAAATAGCTACAATAACAACCAGCAAACAATGTTTAAGTAATATAATCACTTTTTCAGATGATATCACATAATGAGGGACACACACTTTGTGTCATCATAATTTATTTGTTTTTTTAGTTTAATTAATATATAGAAATACATTCATTACCTATTTCCATTTAATTATTGTAATATTGTTCATATAAACTAATCTAGAAATATCTCTTCCTTTGGAATGTTTCAAATCACGTCTTCATCATTCAACATATTCCATAAAACTAATGACAAAAAACTAATAGAAAAAACTCAACCTAATTACTTATATAGTATTAAACATAAATTAATGTATGTGATCAGATTATAAAAATATATATTTATATAATTTTAAGGGACCAATACACATGATTATATGTAGAAAAAATTAATTACATCTAAAAAATGTGGTGTTAATTTTGGGGTATGTTATAATGATATAATCTATTTGGGATGACTAAGTGATAAAAAAAATGAAATTATGTATTAATGATTATGATATATGAAAAAAATATTGTTATACATATATCCCATCAGTGTGATGTATCTAGACCCGAAAACATTTTTTTGAGATCATTGTCATTGTATCTCGAGGGTCTTATTATAGATGGGAATTGCCATACCGATTTGATAAGAAATATTATCTATGTATAATTAAGTACACATAGTACCAACATTAAAAACATTAATGTAACATTAATAGAGAGATATATATTTAAAAAAAATATATGTAATGATAATCAATATATATAAAGGACTTGGTTATAGGGAATCAACTCATAACAGATAATGTGCTGATATCCCTGATGTGCGGGGGTGAATGTTTTAATATGTGTAGATGAGTATTTAATCTTGAATCATGGTTAATATAATAAAATATTATATAATTAAATAATATGGAAACAACCCATATCAATCATGGCATGGTGACTTATTCGGGGGACGATTCATAAAACACTATCTCTATTTTTACATTTATCTATAGGAGTGTAGTGATCCAAATATTGAACTGATCCCACAATTTTTATTATATAAAATAGTAATATAGTTTAAAAAATTATCCCTTCAAATTTTTACATTGTCCAGTGTTTTTACATACATTGACTTCAATTTGTTTTATATTGGTTTCCTCTAGTTCTAAAAAAATAATTGAAAATAAATTTTTCTTATGGTACCTCTGAGATAATTTGATAAATGTACTTATATAAGAATATTTTCAGTGTTCCATATATGGTAAATTATGGATAATAATTCTATAACTTATTTTATGACTATTTTTATATTTCATTATGTGAGAATAATTTTTTATGATAATAGTAAAATAGTGGGTTTGGACTGTTTACTTGGTTGGAACATGGTGATTATTTGTAATGATGTTTGGTAACATATAATATTATAAAAACTATAATATATTGATTCAAATAAATACTACATTTTTTTAGGTTAGGACCACTAAATTGAATGGACATAAGAGGTGTTGTTATACTCACCCATTCATATGAGATATCTTTTTTCTTGTGTTTTTGAATAATATTTATTATAATGGATGGATGAGTATCAATCCTAGTGATGGATAGTGGATTTAAATTTCCATTAGAGTATATTTATATTAATAAATACCACTCACATAGTGACAATCATTTAAATAAAAACTATTTTGAATATTATGGTTATTTTTTAGGAGAACTGATAATAAATCAAATAATTATTAGACTAATTTAGATTAATATCCTATATATGTTATGATAATACATGAAATAGGATGTAATATATTCAAATGATAGAATAATTATCAATAAATATCAATATATATCTTTTAAATATCCCCTGGAAGTTTTTCTACATATTACACCTCTTAGACATATCCTATATGAAAACATTCTTCATAGCCCGGGGAGGTAGGAACATTAGTATTGGTGACCACAGATGCTCTGAATGGGTAAACAAGTTACATTTCACTTCATGATCATAAGATATCATATTACAAAATTTATTTCATGAGAAAATGATAAAATTATTATTATAACAGACTCGTGATTACATAAAATATTAATCATGTGTCATGAATTTAGGAATTCTAATAAAATTATACATGAGTCATATTTGTTAAGAAATGTCAATAATAAATCATGATTAGTGATATAATATCATAGTAAGAATACATAATTTGTGTCATAAAAGTGTTTCCTACACATAATATTTGAAAATCATTTTCTTAATGAAGGAAAAAATTATAAATACCATATGGATAGAGTCCCATAGTCAATTGGGGTCACATGAAATTACCTTAAACATAAAAACCATATGACCTGGATACTCAAAATTTCATTCATCACATTGTAAGAATGGTATTAAAACCTATGTACCTTCTTTAGAATAGAATAACTTCCCTTGTACCCTCTATATCATGGTCTAATCACCGATGCACCCTCATAGTGTTAGGGTAATATCTTCTTTAAAATTTTGTTTTAATGAGATATACAACATTATTCAATGCATTAGATTATTATAATGGTACCAGGAATCACATAATATCAATCCAATTATGTATATTACACCATAATAGAAGATAAATCATCATTCCCTGCAATATTAATTAAAAATTATGTGATAAATTGGTTTCATGTACCATAAAATCATCATCATCATCATCATAAATCATTTGAAAAGAATCAGATTTTATTAAAATATCATATAACAAATGAATCATATCATTCTCATTCAGATGAGGACATATATAAAATGTAATTTTGTAACATCATTACAAAACATATTCCAATATTAAGGGGAAAACCATTTTTATATTGATTTAGTGACTATATATCTGACAAAATGTTCATCGTTTCAATATCTCTAGAATCTTAACCATTTCATTTATATAATATATATTCAATATATACACATTTTTAGACTAGAAATTATAGGAAATTATTAAAAAGTAATTACATTACTTTGTGGAGATAGTAGTACATATGTATAGAGTAATGTATTTTTCATTCTCAATGGATGGAATATAAAGATATTTAACAATAATATATCTACCAAGAATCTTAGGTATGTTTATATATCCTATATTTTTCTTAAAACCATATATATTAGAACAACTGAGAAGCAGTGATAAAAAATAAAGCATTTCACCTCATATATATGGTATTCCAAGAATTTGTTTGAGAAAGGATTTAATTTTCTGTCATAAGATATATAGAAAGGAAATGTTTTTACTGTAACAACCTAATATTTTAGTAGTAATTTATCTTTTTATAAATACATTGTTTGATAGATTAACTCACATGATAAAACCATAATAAAACGAAAATTAATGTAGTTTGATGTCATAAATCATTTGCAAATTTATTATAATTCAATACATGTAGATTATATAAAAATAAATAGAAGTACGAAAATTACAAGTTAGATAAATTCTTAACCATATAGATATACTATGGACATGTAATCAGTAACCCTTTGATTTCCATGATATTGAATAACCCAAATCAAAACTGAAAAATTATGGTTAAGACCTAATACTATTATTGGCACATTGAGAATAAAACGAATGAATGGGATCAATGATCTTAGGAAATATATATGAATGACATTAGGAAGTTCTAAATATAAAATTTCAGAATTCAGTTATTGGAAATATGGTTATAAAAAATATTTCTATTAGACATAAAATTTTCCAATTAGTATACATTTTTTGTTATTTTTAGTAACAAAAATAAAATAAGATATTTTATTTGAAAAAATAGTATTGGTAAATTATTTTTAATACATATTGTTGATATAATAATTTTTATAAAATAAATAAGTTTTTTATTAATTAATGACATGATGTATTTAAAATAATTATTTTAATATCACTAAATTGTTTAAAATATATATTTATAATTTAGACATTAAATTTTCATTGTATTTGTATAATAATATTAAATATATATGTTATTTGTTTTCTTCAGATAATGGCTTTTTATGTTTCCAGTATTTTTTATTAAATTGAATTTATAATTTCAAAATAAATATTATAATAATATGGTTTTCAATATAAATTCAAATAGATGACATTAATTTTAATTTTAATTTATATGATATTAAAATAAGAACATTTAGAATTTTAAAAATTCATTTTATTAGAAAACAATTTCACTATATTTTTTAATATTATTTAAAACAAAAGTTAAAAAAAGTTAATTTTAATATGAACCAAAAAATCAATTTTTAATTGATAATTAAAATAGTATCATAGGTTTTTTTCTCTCAAATAGTTTATTTTCACTTAAAGGGTAAAAAATATAGTTTATACTTATATTTCATACTTTACATCACAACTAAAATATATGTATGATTTCCGAACAATTAAAACAATATTGACCAGAAATTTATTTATATAGTAAAATTTTTCATTTAAAAATACTATGTTCAATTTGGAAAATCTATTTTAATAATATTTAAATTAATTAATATTAAAATCATATAACAAAATATCATAAATTAATATATTTATGTTTTTACAAGGTAAAGTTATTTTTTGTATTCCTTTTTAAGAAATATTAATATTATTTTTCTAATAATATAGTAATTAATGACTTATAAATCATCAATATTGATACATTTATAATAGATAAATTTTTTATTAAAAACATAGAGTTTAGATAAAAACATGTTTTACTCGTTGAGGGAGATAATATTAAAAGTAGTTTTTTACACTATTCGATATTTTATTTGATAAAAGGTATTCTAAATTTTAAATTAATATTTTTAAATAATTAATATGTTTCTTTTAATTTTTAGTCATATAAATTAGTTACTTAGTAGAAAATTTTAGCTAGCATAGAAAATGTAAGTTATTGTAAAAAGAATTAATCATTGGGTAAAAGGATAACCTGTTAAAAACATATTATTGAATAATTACGTTTGGTTTGTATATAACCAAAGCTTCCTCACATCCTTTATTTTTCAATTTTTAATCCACATTCCTCATAAAAAACATGATCTTTTTATATTAATGAATTATATTTACAAAACATTCACTCCCATTTAATAAAAGGTATCTTCCACCACCCCTTCAAATACATTTTAAATAGTTCATATTCCCCTAAATATATTCTATTTTAACTAACCAAATAATCCTATTCCCCATAAAAAATACTCCAGTATGTTTTTTTGGGTTGAATTCCTCCATTTAAATGTTTTACATAAAGGGAAATATTAAATTGGAAACATAAAAACTAAACACTCTATAATCCTTTAAAATATCTATATTTCTCATACTGCCATATCAAAACCATTAAAAAATTATTACATAATTAATATTTATGTACTTATATTATATTATTTTTATGTAATATATAGTACCTATGTTTCATAACATTACCTTAGAAAAACGATAATGTTGGCATGCGTATGTGTGGAATACCACAAGCATGCATGAGGTTTTCATTTTTTCAAAAATTCTATACATATTTCATTATAAATGGGCATTTAATTAAATAATATGATATTTACATAATAATTAAGATGGTATAATAGTTAAATAATATCTTTCCATTCTAAAAAAATGTGAAAAATCACCTATGTGTATGTGTGGGATACTACCTCAATAAAGTAAATTATTTAATTTTCATACACTCTAGTATTTTATCCATTACTATAATATATTAAAATATTATTTATACACTTATAAAATGTATATACTATAATTAAATGATAATAATAATTATATTATGGATGTATATCCACTTTTAACTTCATGACATACAATTTATCTTCTTTTTGTTGGTTTAACCATCAAAATGAATAATGTAATAAATTCGTATAATGGATGACTAAGGGAACCAAAATACCATTATTATTAGACATTAATGTGAAAATCATAATAATTTATTGATATAGTAGTTTTTAAATAATAATTTTTCTTATAATTATATAATCTTTCACTCTTTAAAAATTATCAAATTATGTTGATCACAAATTTCATCATAATGATTTTTCAATAAATAATCATTGAATGAATATAGAACATTATAAAAAAATTTAAAATATATTCCATGCGAATATAATTTATATGAATGATGGAAAAAAATTTATAATCTTATGGTTTGATATCATAATTAAAAAACATTATGAATGAAACAAAATCTATAATATCCAATGAAAAATAGAAACTATAATAAATTAATCTTATTATTAATAAAATTATAAACTTCAACACCCAAAAATTATAAAGAGAAAAAATTGGATTTGATTGAATATATAAAAAACAACCCCATGTTTATAAGGTAACATAATATCCCAAGACTTTACTAAATATTTACAAATTTTATAAAAATTAAATCTTTGATATAAATTGGAATGCACATGATACCGAGTTAGTGTGCATCCCATGAAATAACGTGTTTCTTCAATGGCTTGTATTACATGCAATATCTAGTTTTACAAAATACTACTTCTAATATTAAATATAATAATATATAACCTATGTTTTAAATTATTAGTATGAATATTTTTAACTATGTTATTAAAATACATGGTTTACAGGTAACCAATTTATTAGAAATAAATATAAAAACTACATGAATATAATGTAAATTTTCTTATGCTTACAAATTTCCTTTATCATAATAAATTTAATTAATTAATATTAGTTAATGTTTTAAATGAAATATTTATGTTATATATATAATAAAATACTTTTGATATTAACTAAATAGGTTTGATAAGAATAATATACGAATAAATCCAGCTTAAAGCTAAAAAATTGTAATTTTAAAAATTCAAAATTTACCACCTTTTAATGGATAATATGTTATATTCCCAATTTCAAAAATAATAATAAATTTTTTATGTCTTAATAAACTAAATTCATGAAATATGATCATAATAAATATTTTAGGGTGAGGTTTTTGTAATTTTCATTGATGATTTGTTTTTTTATTTATAGTTAATTTAATGTTTTATTTGAAATATTAATTTTTTGGTAATTTTTTTCTATTGTAAAAATTATATTTAAATTTAGTTGTAACAAATACTTTGTTATGTTATACACTAATTAAAAAAATTTAGGTTATTCAAATCAATTTCACATTCAAATTGGATATAAAAACATTTAAATCTTTTAAAAAAATTTACATGAAAACTCAGAATTGTCATCCCATCCATGGGACTCATTATAAATTAATATCTACAACTATTTTGATTAGAATTGGAATATTGTATTAAATATTTTGACTATGAATAATTTATAATTTATAATAAGATGAATTTTTTTTTACCAAAATATTAGTGAATGTAGTTAAAATTAATTACATCAATTAATAGAAAAATTAGCTTAATAAGAAACTAATCCTTTAAACATAGGGCCAAATTGAACAATAAACATTTATCATAGAAATTGAATGTCCCTATTTTGATCATATACATCATTTTCACAGATTATTACGATTATTTGATAATATTTAAAAGGGGTAAACATGGTTAGAATTCTCCCTTTGAAAACATTACAAAAATGGTACTCCTCCTCCACTATAAAAATTCTCTCACCCATCCCAATTATTCCAATTAAATACCTTTTTCATGTCAAAAACACGACCAAATATGCTCCAAAATTCCCTACCCTCATACTATAATCCTAAAATTGGTAATAAATCCAATAAATGAAGTCTTTTTGAAAAAATTAAATGGATTTAACTGAGTAAGAGGTAACCTTCTTCAATTATCACTTTAATTTATTTACCCCTACATCAAGTAATTTATTAATATTACAAGATGATTTAATAATACTAGTATAAAAATATCCTTACATGATATAATGTTAATTTTTATACCTACACCTAAATACACTCTCATAAAATGGGTAACAAACTTTCTGTTTGTGTATGGTGAATGACAGCTTCACGAAACGATGTCGTTTGTTTTCTCTTTACCAACAATCATGATAGGCCAATATAATGGGAAAACAATTATCACATGTTATAATAGATATTTATGATTTATTTATGATTCTTTTAATCTATATAACACATACCGTTATGCATTCATTTTTTTGGGAATAAGAAAACATTGTTTGTGTATGTGTGGATAATCGCCTCCTCAAAACGACATGATGCATTATTTATATACATTGAATAAATAAGAGATAGTTTTCTAAGACCTATGTGAAATATATGACATATATATGATACTATAAATCTTATATACATATATATCATTTAGTTTTAATAATTTTTTTATTAAAATAAAACTAATGTAGTGTACATGTGTCTGTACGACCTACCATTTTCATGAACTATGAATTTAATTTCCTATCAAAAAATATTTTAGATTAATATATATTCATTTATAATTAATATATATTATATTTCAATCTTGTTTTAGAATCTGTATATGATGAAATAATGATAAAATTATCAGGAACGACAGGTAACAATTGAAAAGTACAAGAATGACTAGGCAGTTAAGACCCCAAATAGTGAAAATAATGAAAGATTGTTAAAAGTTGGGTAAAATATATTATAATAAGATAATATATTATAAAATAATAATTATTATTTTTCTACATTAATTTATCAAAATAATTAATAACAGTATACATTATGTAAACGGAAGTTTACCTAGAAGGGAACACATGGTAAGGGATTATTATCACACGTTCCTTTAATTGAGGCATACAAAATTCCACCAAAAAATTATTTTATTTTATGTATCTAATGAATATTTTGATATATTATATCCTGAATTATTTTATCTTAATGGTTTTTTGAGATTTTATTTGAATTATTTTATTTAAGTGGATTTGAACCTAAATTTACCTAGTGGTAGAGAATTTTCATAACTCAAATTCTTTTATATGAGTTATATTACATCCCCATTGTTGTTAATATTAAAAAGGTATGTGTGAAATAAATTTTTAATATATATTGTTGTATTTAAACATTTTTATGTTGATTTACATTTGACAAACATAATAAATTCATTGATTGATTCTCATTTCAACATTCCGGTCTTTTCAATGGTTTAGTCCAAAATATCATTGTATATTGGATAGTTTATACATGAATTTAAATTATAGGAATTCATTATATCATTACTTAATCAGTAATTTTATTTTAATTTCTTCTAGTTATTCATTACCCTTTTCATGTATTAGTACCATTTTAACTTTTTTTAATTAAAATTATTTATAAAATGTTTTTAGGAAAACTCATATTTATTTCCCTCTTTAGTCGGAGAACCCATTTTCTTATAAAAACCCTATTTTCTAAAATGTTTTTAAAATTTTTTAACCTTTATAAAATAATTTATTAAATACATTTTTACCCTTTCTTATTTAGAAATTTATTTTCAAAATCATTTTGTTTTATATTTCTTAATATGTCTTTTTCCACTTTTTACCATGAAAAATGTAGGTTGTTTTTTCATGTATAGCTGATAAATATTAACCCATCATCATTTATCTACATATTCCATTTCATGTTTAAAATTAATATTTTTATAAAAATAATCAATAGTGATTTTAAAATATATTTATTTTTAATTTTTCTTTCAATATAGTAATTATATTTTACTTAAGAATGTTTTTAAATATCTTTTTATAATATTTATAATGATAAATGACAAAAACCCTTTATTTTTACACCACTTGGGATATTTAGTATTAATACCATCCTTATTCTTCCTCTAGATGGTATATGACTGATTTTTCCAAGGATTGTATTGACATTCAATTCATTGATTCCTATGTTAGACCCATTGAAATATTCAATTTATTATGATTATTTGTCATTGAATTTTCCCCTAATTATCCATGTAATTTATCATAGATTTTAATATTTCCTAAACTATATATCATCTCTACAATTTTTTTTTGTCTTGAAATTTATTTTATTATATTGGGAAATGATGATAAATCTAATTTTATTATTCAGTAAAGATATTTTATAAGGCATATTGTTTATTAATTAAATCAATTACTCGATATGAATAATACTCTGGACCTCTATGGATAGATGGGGACACGGAATTTTATATACCAACAATTCATTGAAACATTCTAATGAGTAAAATTAGATGAAAAAATTAAATATTTTTATATATATAGTTTTAAATATCCTATATGATAGATATTGAAAATTTTGGTTTTAAGTTACCATGTCACGAACTGTCCCGTTGGGGCTCATGCTGCGACTCCCCAATCCAACCTCCATTAAGAAGGGGCTGGTGACTAGCACCGAGTTGTCTTATCACTAACATTTGAGGCATTTCCTAATTACATGTACACACGAACACATATCCAAGCCCACAAATGCTAAAATGAAAAAAAAACCTACTATGGAATACGATGCATGCATACAACTAAACCCAGCCAACAACGTACATCAGAAGTAATGTACTAAAAGTAAACTGGGTCGGAATACAAGACCCCCAAAAACAAGATTATGAAAACTAAAAATTCAAAACCTGTAAGCAGAAAGAGGTACTAGGATAGATACTCATTGCCATAGGAACTCCTTGGCCTGTACGGAACTCAGAGATCCCAGTCTGGTCCTTGTTTTCCTTGGACTCTATCAAAAGGTCGCTCGTCTTCATAAGACACGACACATGCGGGAAAATCCTGTGCAGGGGTGATTATAACAATACTTATTAGATGACCTCAAAAACCACAAAGAAATACACCAAGTAAATGTACTATTAGATTTACACAGTATAAGTATTATGATCATATTGTAAGAGAAACACAATCCAGATATAATAACAACTCAGACCTGTAGTCTATGGACAAGTCACACCACCGCATACCGTTGCTATGGATGCGATTCAAAAATTCAAAAAAGCACATACCATGGAGAACTCACTCAACAAGTCCAATGGTCCTTATGACATCCTTCTGAGAAGTACTGTTTGTCAGGAATGGTAAAGAGAGATTGATACACTCATTCCAGGAGAATACACTTCTGAGTTGGGAATGATCAGGATACAAAAATGAGGATCACATTCAAGTCCTTGGAATATACCTCAAATAATCTATATTCAACATCTAATTAGAGGACCGACATCCTATGGGATTATTCATGACGAAACATGAATGTACCTAGGGTTAAGAATGGATAGAGAATCTCGCTCTGGGCCTCTCAGAGAGATACTCGACTCTATTGTGGAATGTCGTACAGAAGGAATCATACTCTTGTGAATGGAAACTACACCTAACCATCAAAGGAATGAGAAAATTGGACACTAACCCAAATGAAACCTATCCAAGAAATGGTGGAAAATAAGATCAAGCCATGTACTGAAAAGTACACGACATATAGAGGTGTCACACACCATGTCTTCTGACCATGGGTACTGATCGTGTACAATAGCCAATGTCATAAGGCTTGACATGTAAAAAAGCTACTACCCAGCATGTATAAAGGTTAACATTCCATTTCAATTTATCTAGGGTTTGCACCGTTTATGTTGGCCATGTTACCATACATGGCCACATCCCATGTATTCCAACCTGTGAAATCTGTACATGGGGTGACCGGCGTTACTGGACTCATATTGCCGTGTGTTGGAGTACATGGTGTGTACTCCACCATGTGTCTATGTATTGTCTGAGGTACATGCCGAGCTTCGGGGAGAGGAGCCACACACTGTGTGAAAGGGGTCACACGTCGTTTGGAACCTGTCTGTATCCCGAAACCCTAGCTGCCACTGAGTTGTTCCAACAAAGAATGTTCTTCAGAATACACATCGTGTGGATAAGAAATTTCCATAAATGACTTACATCTCCACCACAACCTGGTTTCTCCTCCAATCTTCGATCCATCCATATGATATTCTCAAAACTCATGATCTGTTGTCTTCCTACCATTCAATCAACGTTTGGAAAGGTATCAGGGGTTCAATCCTCCCTGAAAACATGTATTGACCATTAATGAGAAGAATGTCCAAATAATGATTTCTCCTAAACCATGTTGATTCGTCTTCCGCCATCATCTTCTCACTTCCAATGAGTCGTCATGATGTCAAATCTCCAATTTGGGATTTTTGTGTTTCCAAATAGTGGCACAACAATCCATTATTCATATCCCCACAAAGAACGTGAAGATCGCATGGTTGAAAAGGAGGAAGGAATCAATAATAGAAGAGGAAATCACCATCACGGTCATTTGTCACAATGTCGATCCATTCCCATTAATATGTTTAACATGAGAATCAAAAAGACAAAAAAATAACAATAAAATCAATTCCCGAATAAAAAACCCCAAAAGAAAAGGAAATTAACACCCCCTACAAGAACGCTCAAACAGTGGATCACCTTGTTTGTGGGTTGATTTGTGTTCTTCATTTAATAAAAATTTGTGGAAGAGTAGAATCAAAATCAAAAAACCTACCTCGATTCGGTTGAAGATCAATCATTACATCATGTTTGCTGGTGAGGTTCGTCGAATCCGTGATGTTTCGATCGATTGTGTCGTCGTCATCTTCCAAAAGGTTCTCCTCCAAAGCACCAATTGAAATCCTCAATTTGAAGAGTTATGTGGCTAACCCTGTGAACTCTCAATAGGGATGTATTTAAAGGGGTAGAATTAGTCTATTTAATAAAAATAAAACTTTTAAAATAAATTAATTGCCATTTTATTTTATTTCTTTTAAAAAATTCAAAAACTAACTTTTTTAGCTGACCACACTGGTCGATGTTAGACCCATATAATGTAAAGTTTCTACTCTAAATGAAAAATATTCCTCATATTTCTGATCCAGGCACCCATTTATAAGTTATTACATTTTTTGGGAAAATCATTCATGTACGCCTTTTAAAATTTTAATTTAATTCAATCATTTATTCCAGGAACTTCAGGCCTCTGAATAGAATGCTATTGAAATGACTGGTATCAAAATAATTCCTTATAATATTAAAAAATAATACATGGAAAATATGATACATTACATTCTCCCTGCCTTAGGGCTTTACGTCACCAAAAATCCGAAACTAGGCTACCCAAAAAATGTGGGTATTGTGCACGAAAATGAGCCTCCCACTCCAATGTGATCTCGTAAAGATTCATGTGGTACCACCAGACACGCACCAAAGGAATTGATATTCTACTAAGAATCCTCTCATGCCAATCCTCAATCTCCACCTGGTACTCATCATAGTTTGCTCCATCCACGATGTCCAGCTCGCCCCAATCAGTGACGTGTGATGGGTCCTTCACGTACCTCCTCTGCTATGAAATGTGAAATAAATCATGAACCCGGTGAAACTATGGCAGTAGGGCTAGGTGGTATGCCACCTCACCAACACATCATAGTATCTGTAAAGGTTCGATGAACCTTAGAGATAAATTGTTTCCCCAAAAAAATTATTGTATGTCTCATCGAGGTTAGACCCGAAGGAACACGTGGTCTCCCTCATAGAACTCCAAATGTCTCGGTATCCTATCAGCATAAGACTTATACTGGATTTTTGTAGTCTTCATCCACCCCTAGATGATTTGAACCTTCTCAGTGGTATCTCAGACCATCTCTGGACTCATGAGTGTTGAATCTCCGAGGTTGGTCCAACAAATTAGTGACCTAAATGGTCGTCCAAATATAGCATCGAATGGTTCCATACCAATGGTAGTGTGGTAGATGTTATTGAATAAAATATCTACCTATGGTTGTTGGTATTCCCAACTATGACTAAAGTCCATGATACAGGCCCACAACATATCCTCCAGAACATGAATGGTCCTCTCTGTCTGACCATCTATTTGGGGAAGGAACATTATGCTCAAGTGTAGTTGAGTCCTAACACCCCCTACAATTTATTCCACAATTGGGATGTGAAGTAGACATCTCGATTTGATACTATTATTGAAGGGATTCCATGAATCCGATCTATCTCCTGCATGTACTGGAGTCCCAATATCTCTATGGAACTCTACTCCAAAATAGGTAGGAAGTTGTCCTACTTAGGGAGTCAGTCAATGATCCCCAGATGGAATAATGTCCCTTGGACATCAATGGTATTCTCATCATGAACTCCATCAATATTCCATCCCACTTCCACTCAATAAATTCTAGGGGGAGCAAACCCTACTAGAAATAGGTGCTCAGCCTTAACCTGCAGGCATTTAAGGCACCGAGAAACAAACTCCGCTACTCCCCTCTTCATGCATGACCACCATTACTGCCATCAGAGATCTTGATACATATTCTCCATGAAAGGGTGTACCATGAAGGGCGGTGTACGAAACTCCCTCAGTAACTCCCCCAGTAACTCCCCCAGTAATGCCATTGGTACAACAATACATCCTCATAAAAGAACAACGTTCTCCCCACCATGAAAATATCCATCCAGAACTTGTCATCTGGAAAACTGAGCATGTAATTACTCATAGCTGACATCCCCTAGTTGTGCCTCCCTATCTCACTATAAAAGTGGAGGGGTGACAACCATCGACTGAAGGTAAGATACATCCTCTTCATCCATGAAAGATAATTGTAATGAGCCCATCTTATCCATCGCCTCCCTCAATAGCTACGAGCTCGATCTACTACTTCGAGAATCTACAACCTTGTTTTCAATTCCTGGAGTATAGATGATCTCAAAATCATAATCCTAGAGGAACTCTAGCCAACAACTCTATCTCATATTCAGATTCTTCTGCAAGAAGATTTATTTGAGGCTATTGTGGTTAGAGTATACTATAAATCGCTTTCTCATATGGTAGTGTCTCCACATCTTCAATGCAAATACTACAGCCGGTAGCTCAAGATAAAAGGACATATAGTTCTTCTAGTTGGATATTAGGTAGATCAACCCATAATAAATCACCGCATGTCTTTGCATCAGGACACAACCATGCCTGATCACAAATGCATCGTAGAAAACTATGTACCCAACATCCTTATTATGCAATCCCAATATCAAGGAACTCATGAAACTCTATCTCAATAGCTTGAAAGACTAACGGAACTTAACTTTTCACATTAAGGGTTTCCCCTTCTTAGTCAAGGTTATCATTGGCACTGATATCTAGGATAAATCATGAACAAATCTTCAGTAATATCCTGCAAACCCATGGAAGCTTCACACATCCATTACGCTCCGAGGTGGCTCCCATGCTAACACTACCTCAGTATAGCTGGGTCTACATCTTCTCAATCTGCTAAGATGACATGTCCCAGAAAGTGGACATCCTGAATCCAGAACTCCCATTTTGAAATTTTCACAGAAATATTATGTTCTCAGAGTATGTCTAGAACCATCTATAGGTGTCTCACGTGCTCTTTCTCTGACGCCTAGTACATAAGGATGTCATCGATGAAGACCACTACAAACCAGTCTAAATTTGGCTAGAAGAACTGATTTTTAAGACCCATGAATACTGCAGGGTCATTATTCATACAGAAGGGCATCACCAAGTACTCATAGTGACCGTAGCTGCATCTGAAAGATGTATTTGTTATATACTCGTTCCGTACACCCAACTGGTGGTAACCTGATTGATGGTCAACTTTCGAGAACCATTGTACCCCTAATAGCTGATCAAAGAGGTCATCAATCCTCAGAAGTGGATACTAGTTATTCCCCATTACTAGGTTCTGGTGATGTTAATCAACACACAACCACAAACTCTCATCTTCCTTCTTGGAAAACAATACTAGGGCCACCCAAGGTGTAATGCTAGGACTCATGAACCCCTTCCTCTGCAATTCCTCTAGTTTCACCCTCAGCTCACACAACTTTGTAGGATCTATCCGATATACTGATGAGGATATCAGTGCTATCTCAGGCTGTAAGTCGATGAAAAAGTTGATCTCACGTTGGGAAGGTAGTCTTAAAACATCTTAGTGAAAGATGGCCTTGTACTCCTCCATTGTTGCTGGTAACTGGAAGCTCATAACATCTTCTGCTCAGAGGGTATGGCTAGCCAACTCATGAGTGATCAAAATCACCCTCTTATGCATGAGCAAATTCTATGCTACCTGGGTATCCTTTTCAATACAAAGGAAAACCTCATCCCATCGCTACAGAAACACCGCAATCTTTGCCTAAAGCAGTCAATCTGGGCATGGACCAAATATAACCAATTCATCCTGAGAATGACTTTGTAAGGCCTCGAAACTACCACCTAGAGGTTCCAAACAAAACTCTTTCCTCCCAGGGTAAGATTACAATATCTAAAAAGCTCCGTGATCATTGAGTCTCTTTTTATTTGGGTATTAAAGCCTATGGGTGGAGTCAATGGATCTACCAGAATCTCAATGTTTCGCACCAGACATGTGGAGAGAAATGAATGACTGGAACTCGTGTCTATAAGTACAGAAGAAAAGGTAGATAAGACACAAATCATACCTCGAATCATACCTGGAGTCCCTGGGTTGTATGCCTCGATTGCATGCAGCTGTCCCCACCCCTGACTCCCAGCTCCACAAGCCTAGTACAGAACTCCTTGATGTGGTGGTAGAAGAAGATCAAAGCTTCTGCCACCAAATACAAATCTCCCTGCTCCTCTATCACATCTGTCACCTAGAGGGTCTGTCTTCTCCACTCTCTACCTCTGACTCAGTGGTCATCCCACTGCCTCTCTCTCAGCAACATTATTGGTCAGATAGTCTCTAGCGATATGTATCATACCATGGATTTAGTAATATCGCCTCTCCATAGGCTGATTGGATCCAGCCTGAGTGCCTTAGACTATTGATCCCATGTCATGGGTCTTCTTGTGATGTTTCCCACATCCTGACCCTTATTCTAGACATTGGCTCCCTGCTGTCGAGATCTCCCCACCTATCTACCTACTGCTGACTCTCATCGGTTGTCTCTGCTCTTCCAAGAATCTCTCATTCAAGAAGCCCCGCTCAAGCACTCCAACACAAGTTGGAATGCATAGAGGCAAGAAACTATCTTGGATGTCCCATCCCAAACCTTTCTCGAAGGTTTTCTCTCAGAATTACTGATCCTTGACCATATCCATCGAGTACCTGGTGAGGTTGGTTTACCTTGACTAATAGTTAGCTACCATCCGACTTCCCTGTTGGAGATGAAGAAGCTCTTGGATACATACTGTTCTCAGCATAAATGGAGAGAACTCCTCCCTCAAGATTCAATCAAAATCAATCCAAGAAAGAGTCTCCTCATCGTGGGTCTGATTGGTTGGACTCCACCATCGTCCAACTGAACCCTGAAGAAGGTTCTCTCTATGGATCATCATCTGGTCTACCAGTGTCCTCACTAGGTGGAAAACTCTGGTCACTACCTCAAGCGAGTCCTTAGGTACCTAAGGGTCCGACTCACCTCATAACCAAAGCTATCTCTGTATCTAGAACACATGGACTGCGCTCATCTTGCACCCCTCATTTTTCAGTACTACAGGTAAAAATGGGCTGCTCCATTGGTGGAAGGATAGAAGGTGCACCACCTAGTGGGAACACATGGGTAACTGGTCCCTGTATTGAAGCCTCTTCACTGGGGGGGGGGGGGGGTAGGGGTCATCCTAGAAATTTATCTATTGAATCCTAGTAGGTACGCATCACAGAGGCATCCTGTACGGAAACAAGATGTACCATGGTCAATGAGTATATATTGATAGCTGACACAAAGGACATAAAAAACACAAACCATTCCCATATGATGCATGTAACATTCTTTTACTTCCCGTAAATAAGAGTTTTCATACACCGAGTCGAAAATAAGGTTACTATAGTCCCATGGTATGGATACGTCAGCCGCTCGCACCAACAATGGAATCTATGACCAAAATGCTTAGCTCAAAACACTTAACATCATTTCTCTAAAACAATATCATAGACTCTTAATCCTAATGTATAACCTACTCTGATACAACTCTATCACGACCCGTCCCAGTGGGGCTAGTGCCGTAACTCCCCTATCCCACCTCCAATAGGCCAGGGTCTGGTGACTATCACCGAGTAGAAATATCTCTAACACAGAAGAATTTTTTCAAGTATATGTACACATGAAAAAATCTCGAATCCTACAAATGTTGAAATGAAAAAAACCACCAAGGAATAAAATTCCTGCATACAACTAAACCCAACCAAAAGAGTATAGGGGAATTAAAGTACTAAAAGTAAACTGGGATATAATATTGTCCAACAGAAAACAAGAGTCTTCAAAATACAAAGTCCAACATGTAAGTATAAAGAGGTACTGGGACTATTGATTTTAATCATAAGAACAACTCAGACAGTAGGTAACTCAGAAATCTCGGTCCAGTCCTTGTCATCCTAGGACTACGTCAAAAGGTTTCTTGTCTGCACAAGACACAACATGTGTGGGAAAATCCCATGTAAGTGCGAGTATAACAATACTCAGTAGATGACCATGAAAGCCAAGAGGAAATAAAAAATGTAATGGTAAAGTAATCTATACAAATTATATGTATACTGAACATATAATAGGGGAAACAGAATCCATATATACTCAAAAATCATACCTGTAGTCTAGAGACAAGTCACACCACCACATACCGCCACTAGGGATTTAATTTGAAGATTCCATGACACACTCGCCTGGGAAAACACACTCCTGGAGTCTGATGGTCCTGATGACATCCCTCTGAGAAGTATTGTTCATCGGGAGAGTCACGAGAGATAGGTACACTCATTCTAAAAGAACAAACTCCTTAGTGGGGAAACATTATGATACACAGATGAGTATCATTGTCAGGGCCTTGGAGGATACCGAAACTCATCTGGATTCACCTGGTAAATAGAGGATCGACATCTTGTGGGAATAGATACATCGATACCTAAATCTAATGAGGGTTAAGGATGGATATAGGATCTCTCTCCAAGCCTCTCGGAGGGATACCTAACTCTATCTCAGAAAGTCCTGCTAAAGGGATCATACTCCTGTGAATAGAAATGATACCTGGCCATTAGAAGAATGAGAAAAAGGGGAACTAACCCAAATGATACCTATCCATTAAATGGTGGACAAGGAAATAATTCCATGTACTGAAATGTACACAACAAGTAGAAGTGTCACAAGTAGTGTCTTGTGACCCCGGTTACTACCCGTGTGAAAAGGCTCGTGTTGTAAGGCTTGTCGTGTAAAACAAAACAACACAACATGTAGAAAGGATAACAAACCATGTCAAAGTATATAGGGTTTTTTATGTGTACCCTGGCCGAGTTCCTGTACACAGCCTCATCCCATGTATGCCTACCAGTGTAATCAGCACACGAGGTGACCCACGTTACTGGCCTCGTATGGCCGTGTGGTGGAGTAAATGGTGTGTACTCCACCTTGTGTCCATGTGACATCTGAGATACATGCCGAGATTCAAGGAATGGAACCAACCGCCATGTGGCATGGGTCACACACTGTGTGGAAACAACCTATATCCTGAAACCCTAGCTGCCACTGAGATGGTCCAACACGTCTTGTTCTTCAGAATACACTCCTTGTTGATTAGAAATTTCCAGAAATGGCATCTGTCACCGCCGTACCCCTATTTCTCATCAAATTATAGATCCTGTCATCCAATCACCTTGATGCTCATGATTTGAGGTTGACCTATCATTCCATCTATGTTTCAAGAGGTTTCGGGGGTTCGATCAACCCCAAAACCTATTTCTATCATCCATACAAAGAATAGTTGAAGAAAAATTTCTCCCGAACCATGTCAATTCGTCTACCACCATCATTGTAACACCTCCACTGAGTCGTCATGATGTTAAATCTCCAATTTGGGATTGTTTCATTATGGAATGGATGTGAAATGATATGTTTTTCAAAACCCCATGAAGAACACGGAGAACACGAGGTTGAAAAGCAGGAAGAAATTAATAACAAAACAGGAACACTCCTCCGTCATCGTTCATCATATATCTGATCGACCCCGGTTAATAGGTATAACATGAGAATCAAAAAGTCAAAAAAATCATCAAAAAATAAATTCCCAAATTAAAAACCCTAAAATAAAATTTAATTGACATCATCCCACAAAAATGCCCAAATTGCAGATCACCATGTTTGTTGGTAGATCTGCGTTCATTATTTAATTTATGATATAGGAAGAGAAGAATCAACAAAACATCCCCTAACTCAATTCAGTTGGATAAAAATTGTTGCGTGTTGTTCATTGGTGAGGTTATTCGAATTCGAGAGGCCTCGATCGATTGCGTCGTCGTCATCCGCTAACCGATTCTTCTCCAAAACTCCAATGGCAATCATAAATTTGCAAGGATATGCGACTAAAATTGAGAACATTCCATTGGAAAGTATTTAAAGGGATGCAATTAGGCCATTGTGTAAAAAAATAATCTTTTAAAATAAATTAATTTCCAATTTATTTTGTTTCCATTAAATAGTTCAAAAAATAATTTTGCAGCTGACCTACATCGGTAGATGTTAGGCCCTGCTTAAGGTAAAGTCACTGCTTAAACACAACGGTGCCCTTGAATTTCTCAACTGAAAACTTATTTAAATGTAGTTCCACTTTTTTAGGAAAACCGATCATGTGCAGCATTTAAAAGTTTAATTTATTTCAACCATTAATTCCGGGCACTCCAGGCCTCAGAACCGCATACTGTCGAAAATCATGGTCTCCAAATAATTCAATATAATATTTAAAAATAATATACTAAAAATCTAAGACATTAAAAACCGAATTAATTATGTCCAATAATTAATAATTTCCTTCATTTTGATTTAGTACTAATTATCCAAGAGATTTAGCCTGTTGAAATACTTATGGATTCATTTCATTCATAGTTTATTATTTAAAATATATATGTTTTCAGTGATTTACATTTCTTTATTTTTAATTCACATTATTCTTTTTTTATTAATTACATGGAATGTTTGTTCAGTTATTTACTATTATATAATGATTAATCTCATTTAGGAATTAGTTATTATTATATTATTAACCCTTATTTATATTTTTTTCTTATAATTATTTTCTTTCCATTCCCCAAGAATCTAGGATGTTTTATATGAAATAAATGAATGTACGTAGTGGGAAAAGTTTTATTCATGAATGGAAAAAAATATTTTTTTAATTAGTATTTTTATTTATAATAAAGACTCATGTATGTATCTAGTTTACTAAGAATACGATACTCTTTTGTACTTTGAGATTCGATTCCTTGTAATAATGCCAATGTATTCATAGTTGATAGTGGGTTTATGATTTTTGGGATGGGATGAT
Organism: Viscum album; assembly: GCA_963277665.1. NCBI lineage: Eukaryota > Viridiplantae > Streptophyta > Magnoliopsida > Santalales > Viscaceae > Viscum > Viscum album. The sequence continues at coordinate 197,034,169 of OY728150.1, forward strand.
ACAGTTGTTATCATATAATGTTTATTAGAAACCTTGGGAACTAGATTTATAATGAAATAGATTATAGAACATAACACGTAGTTTCACAATAAGGATAAGTATAGAGTAAAATTCTATTAAATTGGATAGATAGAGATTATGTGGTTTTCCTTAGAAATACATCCTCTTTAGGAAACTAAAAGTGGATGAGGATCTGGTATATATGTATCTAATGGTAACAAATCCAAAAAGGTTCATCAGGCCCGAGTCAAGATTAACCTTGTATACAACAATAATCATTATAGTGCCCCATGTTTGATAATATTGTGGGATATTCTTAAGATAATTCAAATTCTCAATTAAAATCATTAGGATGGATTTGGATATATAATTAAAAAGATAATCTTGTTTAAAAATATAGTTTTTCATATTGAATATAAAGTGTCTTGATTTAGATATCCTGTAAATGATTTTAGTTTTTTTTTCTAACTATGAATATTGTTACTCTCACTATGATTTCTGGTTTATGAATTATTGTAACATGAAGGATTCATGATAAAATTGAATTTTAAGAAAAAATGTGGTGATAATAAGTGGCCAAATGAGGTTTGCATTATAGTGAATGATTTCATGATTATGGATAATCTGTTTTCATAAAATATGATTAACCTCATATACCTTAACCGACTCCCAAACTCACTATTAAATTGAATGATGGAGGTTTCAAATAGATTTATTGGTAGATACCATAGTGAAAAAGATGTATTGAACTCTACCATGTAATAAATGTGGAAGGAGGCACCCATAAAAGTGTCACAATGGAATTTTGAAATGATTTATGCGAGTGTGAGAATTAAATAATGAAAATAATTTCCATGGAAAATTAAGAGTACAATGGATAGAAATGATACTCATCTTATAGATCCATTTTCAGTTCATTTTATCATATTTGGGGAACTGAGGCTTTAACAGAGACCATGTACTCTTATAATGGGTAAACTATATAAAAAAAGTACCTATGTTGATATAAATGGATGAAGTTTTTATGTATTGTGGTTGTATTGAACTCCTTAGATAAAATGATATTTATTGATGAAATTTGATGACTTTCAATCAAGATTAATTTGAAAATATTTTTAATATGGTTTTAGAATAAAGATAACTTGTACGGTAGGTGACGTCCCATAATATCTGGAATGGGAGTGGGACTTGAACCCATTAATGAAGAACAAAAAGGGTTTCGTGCCAACCACTAGCCTACATGATGTTCAGGTTAATGTCTTATTTCATTTAGATAAAAAATTTGGAGAATAAATGATAACAATGAACCATTTCTATCACTTTTTAGGTTTATAGGATAACGTATAAACCATATTGTCTTTGGAGAATAGTTAAAGAAAATTCAAAGACTCTTCAATCATTTATCGGCCTTCTGATCCATTAATAGTGTATTTTGGTAAATCAGTAATCAAATTTAATTTTTTGATATCCATATCCTGATTTAAGGGTTGAATTGAAATCTTATTGAAGAATTACCAAATAATGGAATTGTTTACCTAAAATTTAAAAGTATCAAGTAAGTATATTTATTCATATTCTTAGTCATTAAAATAATTACTCAATATTAGGAATATGTTAAAAAATTATATCATAATACGATGATTTATTTTAAACCAATAGTCAATGAAATTATTATAGATTTATGTATTCCAGATCCTCAACTTTCCAGTGATCATTTAATTTTATGTGATTGATGAACTCAATCACTCCATTAAATTTTTTTTTTCATCCAAGTCCATCTTTTCACATGCAACTAATTTCACCTATGTATAATCAAAAATATATGTTAACCCATGGGAAATTGGTACATTTTGTTATTTATTTTAAATATTATGTCTTACCATCCCTTCTCACGACGTGAAATGTTAATAATGTAATATTAAAATTTTAAAAAATTAGTTAACTATATTATGTTTAATTTATGAGGACACAATTTATTTAATGTTGGGATAATGTGACACCCCAAAATATTAAAGAGAGAAAATTATATTCGATAGAATGTATGTATGAAAAAACTAAGCTCATGATAGAATATAATATTCCAATAATTTACAATATATTAACTATTTTAATTAAATTAAATATTTGATACGACCTTCAATGCATGTGATACTGAGTTATCATGTGTCACATAAATCAATGACTTTCGTCAATGTATTTCATTATAAGAAATACAATCTTTTGTCGAATACTAATAATAAAATTTAATATGATAAGATATAACCTTCTTGTTAAATTTTTGGTACTAAATAATATTAAATAACTTGTGAAAACATATGGTTTACATGGTAAAAATATATTAGAGAAAATATAAGAACAAATTGAATATAAGGGAAACATTTTAATGCTAAAAAAAGAGGATTAATATACTAAATTAAATTAATTAATACTATTAAATTATATCATATATATATAATATTCAATAAAATAATTTTTATATTCATCCATTTTGTTAGATAAGAATTATATAAGAATATATCAAATTATATGCTTAGAAATTATATTTTTTTAAAAAAAAGAATTTTTTTCACCTTTTAATGGAGAACCTGTTTTAAATACAATTTTGGAATATTGATAAATTTTATAAAAAAAATAAATTTCCTTTTTTTGTATGTTGAACTTAATAATTATCTTAGGGTGAATTTATGGTATTTTTATGAGAAGTTTATTTTTTTTGAATAGTGAAAAATATGAAATATTAATTGAAAATCACTTTTTTATATAATTTATTTATATAGTTAAATTTGTATTTTAATTTAGATTTATAGTATATTTTTTTAAATTAAACATAATTTTGTCTAATATTTGTTATCGAAAAAAATTTTTCATTGAAATTGGATATAAAAACATTTCAATCATTTGAAAATGTTTACAATAAAATCCCACATTGTTGTCTCTTCTACAGGGTTAATTTTAAATTAATTTCATCATATTATGTGATTGGAATCTGAAAAATGTAATTCATATTTAGAAACATCATAATTTATAATGTCTAATTAGTTTAAATTAGTTTTTTAATCATTAATCAATGTAATTGAAATTAATTATTTTGGATCTGATAAAAATTAGCTTACCAATTTAGTAAATTACCAACCTAAGGGCCTAAATGACTGAGGATGTTTTGTGAAATCCATTGGTTTTGTAATGTCCTAAAATTTTATTAATGAATATTATCATCTTATAATTTTTTAATATATTATAATAAACCGAAAATAAATTTGAAAAACATTATACATGATGAATGAATTAAATAAGAGGTATTTCAAGAAATTGTGGAACCTATACCGATTTAGTAGTAACATGAAATTTGGAATAGTAATGTGACAATTAAGAATTGTAATTCATGAATTATAATATTAACCAAATGTATGAATGTATAAATGAAATTATTTCATCATATAACTGATTACATGATATTGTTATATCATAGTATAGGTAAATATTTTTTAAATATTATTAAATAAGTGTTAGTATTTTTATAAAACAAAAATGTTTATTTAAAATTTTATAATTAATGTAATAATATAATAGAAAATTTATTTTACTAAATTATATTCATAAATTAATATTTTTTCTTACAAATATAATATAAATTAATGATAACATAAATATTTTTTGCAAAATGTTACAAAATCAGTTATTATTGTAAAAAAATGTAATTTCCACGTAAATAATGATTTTAATGGAGAATTAAAATTTCATTAATTATAAAAATAGTTCAGAAAATGGATAAACAATTTAAAATTAAATATTATTATGGTTAATGTTTTGGGTTTTTTCTAAATACATGAATTTTTTACAAAAATTCAAATATAGAAATTTATGGTATATAACTGTATAAGTTCAAACTAGTATTTCGTGAGTCATGGATGTTGTAATAACTATAGCAGATAATCCTCCTTATTTATTTATAAACATTAGTGATATGGTAAAAAATATTCAATGTCTTGAGTAAAATTAATAATCTAATGTATAAAATAATAAAAAATAATTTTCTCCTCCTCTATGAACCCGACCCTCACCAACTCTTCTCCCCACAACTCCAAATCCATGAAGCATTCCCAATTTCATCAAAATAATCTTCCCAAACCTCTCTCCCAATTTCATGATCATTTTTTTCTCAACAATATATCAAAAGACAAATTTCCCAAAGAATATTCCTCAAGGTGAAGAATTCAAGAGTTAAAATACTATTTTATTATATTTTAATTTATTTTCAATTTATATTGTTTTATTATTATCTAGTATCCTCATCTAATACAAGTGGAATGATAACTAAAATATATTATATATACTATAATTTTATTATCATAATTAAATAATTAATCTTCACAAATATTATCCTCTCTATATTGTTTAAAAAAATAAAATCAACGTTCATGATGGGTCGAGTTACGACCATCGCAGACTATATATTTCATTTTTCTTTTACCACCATCAAGGATGTTCACAAAAACATTATAATGGTTTCAAAAGATATTAAAATATATTTTATAACAATATTTATGTTCTGTGACTAACATATATATGTATTATTAAATAAATAAAAAATGGGTTTGTTGCTATTAGAAGCCCAAAACAATTAATCTAAATGATTATAATTATAATTTTATATAATGAATCATCCTTATATTCAGAAAAAATAATATATATGAACAATTAATCTTATATGAGTGAATTAATAACAGATTATTTCAATTTAGGATAATTATCCCCATTTTACCCAATCTTCCATGCATGAATACAAGTGAACTGATCATGAAAACAATGAAAATGAACACTCTAGGAATGACAGAATTGAACTCTAAAACTCATAAAAATGGACATAAAATTCATAATAATATAATAATGAATAAAATAAATTTAAGATAAGTTATATATTTATTAATTATTCAATATATTTTTATTATCCATGATATTGAAGTGTTGAAATCATTCAGACATAAGGTAAGGGGATTCTCGAACCCAACTCATTTTATTTGGTTATTCTCTTTTACATGGTAAAAATTTTAATATTTAATTCTTAAAATGTATTTTTCCTTTTATTTTCTAGAATATTAATATTTCTAATTTAATTTTTTGACAACAGAATTTTTTTCCCAAAATAAATCTTCTTCTTAAAAACACATATTTCACTTTTGTTTATATTGTTTCTTATTCCTTCGAGACTGATTATTATTATACCAAGTATGTTCTGTAGTTTTGTTATTGTAACCACAACCTTCATTCATGAATTTATTTATTTATAAATTATCATGAAACCCATTTCCTTTCCATGGGTTATTTTATGTGTACTATATATATAGGTTCTCTATGTAATTCAAGATTATGTTTATGTTATGATGTAATTGGTGCACCATGAATTATATAGAACTCCAATGAATTTGGACATGTAATGTATCTAATGAGATGATTTGAAATATGTGTTAAAATGTTGCAATATTTTTAATAGTATTGATGATATTTTTATACACATATTTTAATAATGATCATTTTTCATGTTTAATTCACAACTATGTGTGGTAGTTCACCACTAATACATGATGTTTCATTTTTATTCCACGCCACATTCCATGCCTTTATCAAATGCTTCCAATCATGATTATTATGATGAGCCAATTATTATGTTACGATGATTTCTATTATTTTCACCCAATTTTTATTGATTCATGTTCTTATCTATCCTCTTATTCTGCTTATTTCCCACCCCTTTCATTGATATAAATCCATAGGTGACTACTTATACTATGGATAACATGATAGAGACTAAGAATCTTGAGAAAAAGGAATTAAATTATTAAATTTTGTTATGTAAATGTTATGTATGGTCATAAGTTTTCTAAGACACTAAACCATTGGATACTGGATTTGTAATTATTTTATGTATTTTATTATTAAAATGATGATATAGTAATATAAGAAAATAATATCTCTATATTTGGTTTTTGATAATGGTATTATTAATTTTGGGAATTATGATTAGAGAAAATTAGTGAAAACTGTTAGTTTGAGACTAAGTATATGAAATCACCAAAGAAATCATGTTGTAGAAATATTCTATACAAAGGGATACCATAATTTATTCCCTTATAAGTAATTACAAAAAGGAATAAAATATTTATTCATGAGTTATTGAATTTTTTTTCAAACCATAAATATTTTTGAAAATGGTGGGAACTAGGAGAAACCAGGCCATCAACTCATGTAAGGGTTAGTGAAGGGATTTACCCAATGAAATCCACAATTCCTTGGGAGTTGGATTTCATACATTCTGGGTGATTCTCACCCAATTTACTTATTCTTTGAAAAATAACTTCAATAATGAGGCATGTCCACCTTCCCTTAAGAGGGAGAAACTAGATATAATGTCTTTTATGTGGTAATGACCAATGATATTTAGGGGATCATCCGAATAACTAGGTATGGAATAAACGGTCTTCTCAATGGAGAATATATTTTTCTATTCTAAACTATTTTTGTGATGGAGAAGGTAACTCTAACCATTTATCCATTATATGTGGATGCTAATCGATGGTGGAAATTCATTACTAACACCAATCTAATAGATAAAATTACAGCGATTGAGTTGGTAGAATTTAAGAAAATATTTCATAACATTAATTTCCCTAGATATATTTTTAAAAATTATTGAGATAAAATTCATAGTGATTAATAAAAATGTAGGTGAATCAGTCATGGAATACAATGAAAATTTCACAAGGATTGCATGGTAAGTGTTGAATTTTGTTATCAACAATGAAAATAAAAGAGATGAATTATTTAGTTGTTTAAAAACACACCTTTTCATGGATCTATCTATTATATACATTTTATATTAAAATATTTTTTTTCAATTTTCACTCAAATTGGATATGAATTTTTTAAAATGATCATAAGGCCATTATGATAAGAAACGAAAAAGGTATTTCCAACATAGGGGATCTAATGCCAAATGAGAAATGAAAACTCAACCACTCATATGTCAAAAATGTTGGAAGAATACTCCTGGTTATTTCCTCAATGAGATTGTAAAATTATTTAATTGTTAGATAGAAGGCCAAGATGATCATTAATGTTGAAGAGACAATAAGAATATTTAAAATGAGGTAGAGGAAATGGGAGAACCATCCGTGGTCCAAAGCATCAACTATAGGGAGAAAGGGAACTATGCAATCTAGTGCACTATAACATGACTCATCGAGGTGAATCAGTATTAGTATCCACTAAATCCAAATGAGAAAGGAGAATATTATTTAATCACTTCTTTTGAGGTGGTGTTGGATAATGATATTTTGATAATTATGGTAGTTTGTCATTGAATAATAGTGAACACACTATTTTATTATGGTTCTACAAATTCTTTCATATCTCATTGATTTTATATAACTATAAAAAAACCACCTAAAAACATGCAGGATGATTAATATATGAGAACATGAAAGGATGAAATTAATGCATCCAAAGTATATAACTCATCCCCAATTAATGTTTGTGTTATATGTGATGACCAAAATTTTTATCAATAGAATTCCCTTATTAAAATTATTCATTAAATTATATTCATATTAGGAAACAAAATATAATTATACTAAAAAATATGTAACCATTAAAAATAATTTTTCAACTTATATGTTTTCAATTTCTAAAATCTTACATAGACGGTTGCGATTAGTAAGCTGTTTGGAGAGCGATAGGACAAACATAAATTTTCAAGAATATTAACCTACCCATATGAATTGTAACATACCCTTATGAATAGTAATATGACCCTTATGAATATAAAATCATCCAAAATAATAGTAACCTTACCCATGAATTAATAATTAAAATTTACACATCTAATAAGTGCCGATTTGACCATAGTAAAAGTATTGGTATTTTTAAGTCATAATTAAATAATTATAAATAATTAATTATAATGAAATATTATTTTCTTAAAATATATTAATAAATTAAAAATTCTATTTCTTCTATTTTTATGATATTTTTATAAGACCTTGTGTAATTCTTTAATGCATTATAAAATTAGTTTTAATTTAAAAAATTGCAATTTTCAAGTAAATTATGATTTTAATTCAAAATTAAAATTATAATATTTAAAAACATATTTATGAAAAATGGAATTTATTTTTGGATTCAACTCATCAAAAAATTACAAGGTTGAATTTTTGGGATTTTTCTCAAAATAGATGAATTTTTGTGAATAGTAAAATAAATTAATTTCCCATATGTATACATTATATTTTAAAGCCAATATTACTGAAATCACTATTGATGAAAACCCCAAATATGGAACTCAAATTCCCTAGTTACTATTCTTGGTCATTTAAGAATTACTTTTAATTATCTTGGTGGAAATTAATAAACTAATGATTAAAATATTAAAAAAATGCATCTCCTCTCCACTATAAACACCACCCTTCACACCCTCATTTCCTCAAACTAATCATGATTCAACTATTCTCTAAACTCTTCCCAAAAAAAATCCCTAGCCCCTACCCCACATCCAATAGCTACTTGTATCATCAAAATACAATTCCAAAGATCCCTATTGAGGGACTCAAGAGGATGATTCAAGAGTTATTTCCTCCCTATCTCTTTTCCTTTAATTTCTTTTCAATTGCATGTTCTTTTCTTAATCTCACCCCACCAATCCTCATCCACATGGTATGGTAACTCTAGTATCTCATGTAAATTATAATTTTATTATACTAATGGGATGCTATATCATCAAACCCACTTCTCATCTTCTTTTTGTTTTAGAAAAGAAAATGTGGCTCATGACGTGTTAATTTATCAACATCAAGAAAGACATGTTTTATTTTTTCCATTACATATTCTATATCTCATCATGAAACCATTTATATAGTTGAACCATATTAATTTATGTGTATCATATCATATTTAATTTTTTACAACTAACTTATATACATATTACTAAATGATTAAACCAAACATGTACATTCTGATCCAAAAAACCACCTGAATTAACCATAAATGATCATCATTAAATTTTAAAAAATGATTCATCCACATGGTATATAAGATAATTCATTATAAGATCATTTGAAATCATGTAATATCATTAATAAAATGTAATATCAGTTCTGTATATTTATCCATGTTCTACATGAACATCCATTTATGAATACAAATGAACTCTTCCAGAAATCCATAAAAACAAACATTCCAGAACAACGGATTTAAACACTATAACTCATCCCAAGGCCAAAAAATAAATTAATGAAACTATAACGAACCATATTCATGTAAAAAACGTTCTTTAATTGTCAATTAATGAATCAAATGTTTTCATACATGACTGTAATGTAAAGAAAGCGTTTTAATACATGGTAAGGGGAAATTATCGAACATAATTTCATTTCTTAGAGTTCTCTCCATTTCACTATATTATTGGTATGTTCACTCTTTTAAAATAAAATAATCATTATTATATTACCTTTTCTGGGATATACATATTTTTCACTAGTGTAAATTTCCAAAAAATGTTTTCTAAAAGAACTCTTCTTTCAAAAACAAACCTTTTACTTCTCACTCAAGGTGGATGGTTTTTATAACAAGTTTGTTATTCCGACTTTTATTTGGGAACACAATATTTATGAATATGTTCTTATGAGATGAAACTCATTCATTTCCATGGGTCATTTATTTCCACTTTTGATATATGTTCTTTGTGGCATGCTTGATAATGATAATGTTATGATGTCATAGGTGCCCCAGAATTATATAGCGCAAATGAAAGTTATGATGTAAAGGGTGCACCTGGAATTATAGAATGCTCTAATGAATTGGGTAAAGTGATGAATCTCATGAGTTAAAGTAAAATGATGTGTGAACAATATTCTATCTTTGTTCATAACTGTGTGTGGTAGTTTACCACTAAGTCATGATGTTTCATTTTATTACACTACCACATTTCATATATTTTATTAATGCCCCTCTTATGTTAATGATACTATTACTATGTTTCAATTATGATCACCCCATGATATATTATTCTTATATGTACTCTTAATGGGATTTGATCTATCCCCTTTTGATGTATGTCCTTAGGTGATTGGTAACTTCCCGGTTCTGGAAGCCACCCAGAGGCGCCCCATACCCGGATGGTCACATGGGCTCAAGTCCATTTCCCCGAACACCAGAGGCTGTTGACTAGTAGCGAGGGTCTTGGGTGTGATAGTGGGGAAACTATGCCCTCATTGGCAGATTAACATAGAAGAAGTATAACCAATGGAAAAAGTGGAAGTAGGAATAATCCATACAAAAGTAAACAACAGAATACTGGAAAATAATAAACTAGAGCACACATATATATATGAATGATGCTTGATAAATATATCTAGGAAAGCATCCAAACAAATCTAAATACTAGAATTCAACATTACTAAAACCAAGTACAAAAAGAAAGTGAGTAAACAACTTCTCAAAATCGTAAGCCATAGCTTGGTCCCATGCTCTCCATCTCCACTACAAATAAAGTACTTGAAGTAGAAGGGCGCTTGCCCTTATCTATACGTGCACCAATAAAATCTATTTGGGCCAAAAAACATGGCCAAAACAGAGGGTGAGATTAAATCCTATAAAGAAATCCCCACAAGATCTGTGCCTAATAGTCAATGATTATATGGGATGCAATAAGCAAATAAATGTAGTAAACAAGGAAGTACCCAAGGTATACAATTCATTGTTTCAATGCATTCAGAATCATATATCTAGAAATAGCTATACAAAGAAGGTAATGAAAATCAGGTAACCCTTTCGGAAGTACTCACAGCCTATCCCCTCTGGTCATACCTAGCAACACCAGCAACCCTCTGGGCAGCACACTCAGTCTAACCCCTCTGGTTCAGCTTAAGCATAAAATCTCTGAGGAAGCACTCACTGTCAATTTCTCCTATAGTCTCGTATCGGTAACTAAAGGTGCTATAGGGAATTACACAACATCTATTCTCTCTATGGCCGAAATCAAGGATCTACATACACTCTGAGGAAGCACTTACATCAATTCCCGCTACGGTCTCACATTGTAAGTAAAACAGACACTATAGAGAATCCCTTAGTCCATTCTACCTATGGTCTACTACACCATGTTCCCACCACCCTGTTTAAGTCAAGTAGATATAAAAATGCATATCAACCAAGTTAAACCTCAAGAACTACTTGGATTGTAGTCTACAACATATCATTATATCATAAAAATCACACCATACTACAACTAGGCATGGGAAAGTAAACAACAGCCTAACATGCAAACTAGACCCAATGGTCAAAATTGGCAATCATGCATGGGAAAAAAACATCCAATGCATAGAAATTAACACTATTCACATTCAATCAACCTCTACCCAAGCATAAAATCATAGTGGGAAAACAATAGGGCTAAAATGGTAAATGCACAAAACCCTGTTCAAGGGTATTTGGAAAAATTAGACATATAACTCAAAGAATTTCAACAGAAAGGAACAAAACACCTACCTTGGCATTAGGAGATCAATATAATTGAGTCTCAGGGATTGAATCACCACAGAACGCTAAAGATCTACAAAAACGTCTAAAACTATCAATAGAGGATAACTTGAGAAAGAAAAGGAATCATGACACAATGCTCAAACAGAAGGAAGATCTTACCAATGCGATCCCAACACAATTGGTGGCAGTCGAATTGGATATCAGATGCTTGGATGGGGGCTTGGAGGAAGATTGCATCCATACGAGAGCTCTAGGTTGAACCAAACCAAGAAGAAGGTGTTTCTGGTGATTAGATGCATCCCCTATATGTTTAATGAAAAAATGAAAATACCCGGTGTGTACTTTGGAATTACACGACATGTACTTTCCATTTTCGTACTCTGATTTAGGTGGCCTCCTACTCATCCCCAAATGACCATGTGCATGGCCACTATACGGCCAGCACCTGGCTAACTGTGGAAAATGAGTACACAATGTGTACCTCAAAAATTTCTAGAAATTCCTCTTTTTCTCAAAAATGACCAGAAAAGAAAAACATACCTGAAAAAGAAGATCTGGGTTCTTACAAACTCCCCGCTTAAAATAATTCGTCCCCGAATTTCCCTAGGAAGGCGGCGTAGATGAAGAACCCCGTAATAGCTTCGGCCACTATAATCGTACATCGACCTCCCTCTCCCAAGTCTCTTCCGGGACTCTCCCATTCTGCTAAAGCACCAATACCATAGGAACAGACTGGACACAGAGAACCTTCATACTTTGATCAATAAATCAGATTGAATGCTCCTCAAATGATGCATCCACCTCCAACATGACTTCCTCGGGTTGGAAATCATGAGAATGATCTGAGAAGTAATGTCGAAGTTGAGAAATGTGGAAAATGCTATACATATCTTGGTACCTCTGAGGTAACTACAACTGATAGGCAATCGGCCCAACTCTCTCCAATACCTCAAACCGCCTGACATACCTTGGAAAAAGCTTACCTAGTCTCAAAATAATCTTATGTCCCAACCATGGTGTGACACATAGGAAACCCTGATCTCCAACCTCTAACTCCAAAGGTTGTCTCTGATGATCAGCAGAAGACATTTTTCGAGACTGTGCAGTAGCCATCCTCTTCCAAATGAACTCAATCTTCTATGTGGTCTCTGGTACAAGACGAGGTCCCAACCAAAATACCTCTTTTGCCTCTAGCCAACTTAAGGGTGATCAACATGGCCTATCATACAAAGCATCTTAATGTGACATCTGAATAGTTTCATGGAAACTATTGTGGTAGGAAAACTCCAAATAAGGTATGTGCTTCTCCCAAGAGCCTTCGAAATCTTGGATGCATGCTCAGAGCATGTCCTCAAGCACATGCATTGTACGCTCAGACTGACCGTCTTCCTGGGAAAGGTTAGCTGTACTCAAAAGCACATGTGTTCCCAAAGACTTCGAAATCCCCTTCCAGACCCAAGAAATAAAACATGCATCCCTATCTGAAACAATGGAGTATGGAACTCCATGTAGACATACAATCTCTTGGATGTAGAACCTTACAAGATCATATACAATGAAGGTATCCTTGGTCGGCAAGAAGTGAGAAAACATTGTGAGTCAGTCAATGACAACCCAAACTACATCATTCCCTTAAGGCGACCTTGGATAGCCTGTCATGAAATCCATCATGACAACATTACACTTCCTCTCAGAAATTGGTAACTGCTATAAAATCCCTACTGGTCACTGGTTCTCCACCTTCATCTACTGATAGGTGGAACAACACATGAAGAATCTAGAATATTCTCTCTTTATACATGGCCACCAATACTGACGGTGCAGATCATGATACATCTTGGTGCCCCCAGGATGAATGGCCCAAACTGAGGAATGAAAGTCCCGCATTAGCTCCTAGCATATGTCTGCTGGCACCCATACAATCCTCTGGAAATGAAATATCTGATCCTCGCCTATGGTCCATCCAGGAAAAGGGTCCTATCCTGAAACACACTCCCATAGGACTGTGTCTTCTGAGTCTGATAGCTGCCTCATTCGCACTTGATAAAGAAGAGTATAGGTAACATCCATAGAAGAAAGAAACGTCTGCCCCTGTCTATCGTGAACCTCCAAATGAATCTCAAAGAATATAGCCATAAGCTTACACTCAATGCTGGCCTCATGAACTGCATGTATCTAAGTCATTCTTCTCAATGAATCAGCCATTGTTTTGCCTTTCCTAGGCATATAGAAAAGATCAAAGTCAAAAGACTTAAGGTACTCAACCCACCATCACTCTATCAAATTCTGATCATGCTGAGTGAAGATGTACTTGAGACTATTGTGGTTGGTGAAAACAAAAAATTCTCTCTGCGAAGGTAATGTCTCTAATAGCGTAAGGCATGATAAACTATAACAAAATCAAGATCATGCGTTGGGTAATTATTATCATGTGGCCGTAATTTACGAGACCTGTAAGCAACTAGTCCTTCTCACTGCATAATCACAGCTCCCGGCACAATACATGAAGCATCACAGTAAAAATATACCTCCTTCTCGGTTCTGGAAACACAATTATCAGTGCTGAAGTCAACCTCCATTTTAGCTCCTGAAAGGCTCACTCACAAGAATCTGACCACAAGAACATTACACCCTTCTTAGTCAGACCCGTCAGTGGAGCTGGTAAGCATGAAAAATCCTAAATAAAGTGTCTATAGTATCCATCAATCCCTAGAAAACTCTGTACCTCAAATATGTTCTTTGGCTTCTCCTAGGAAACTATTTCTCTCAATTTTTATAGGTCTACTGACACTCCTATCTCAGAGATAACATGACCCAAGAAGTGAATCTGATCCATACAAAAGTTGAATTTTTTGGGGTTAACATATAACTGATGCTCTCTCAGTTTAATCAAAACGATCTACAGATGTGTGGAATGTTCATTTTGAGTGTGAGAGTACACCAAGTTATCGTCCACTAAAACCACCACGAAGGATTCCAAGTATTTATTGAACACTCAGTTCATCTGTGCCATGAAAACTAGGGGCGCATTCATGTGACCGAACGACATAACCAAAAACTCTTATAAACCATACATGTAATGAAATCCAGTAAGAGGTATATCTGATGGTATAATGCACAAATGTTGTTAACCGGACCTCAAGTCAATCGTCAAGAGCACTTGATCTCCTCAAAGTTGATCAAAGAGATCATCAATCCTTTGCAAGGGATATCGGTTCTTGACCATGTACTGGTTCAACTTCCGATAGTATTCACAATTTCTAAGGGTACCATCTGCCTTCTTTGTAAATAGGACAAGTGAACCCCAAGGAGAAGTACTCGGTCCGATGAAACCCTTTTCCTGCAAATCCTCCAACTGCCTCTTGAGATTCGGTAATTCTGGTGTATCCATCCTATAATGAGGAATGGACACAGGTGCTATCTCTATAACTAGATCAAAAAAAGTCTACCTCACGCTTCAGAGGAAAACCTGAAAAGTCTTCTATAAAGAAATCTACGAAACGATCCACCACTGGGGGAAAGTCTATATGTGAAGTCCCCTAGTCATCTAGATATGAACTAGAAATATGGAAAATAACTCCATCTAATCCATGATGCTCGGGTCCCGCTTTGCTCTCCTGGACATCCCACTCGCCCTTATAAAAAAAGATCCACCCTATGATTATATGAAACTCACCCTATGATGATATTAGTCGATGACTTCCTGGAATGAAACTATCCAGTCCATTCTAAGAATGAAATTATATCCTATAATCTATAGGACATAGAGGTCCCATAAAATGTGACACCCACCAACCTCTCGAGGGCACTCCTTGCACTGACACACACTCACTATTCTAGTCCCTAACGGAGTTTCTAGTGTCAAGATATCAGCAGAAGAAAAGTTGTAGAGCCCAAGGCCCTCCACAACTGCAACAGATATAAAACTATGGGAATCCCCCATATCGAAAATAGAAGAAGCTAAAAATGAGGTATCTAAGGTCGTACCTTGAACTGTAGAGGGTCCGGG
Source organism: Viscum album (assembly GCA_963277665.1). Taxonomy (NCBI): domain Eukaryota; kingdom Viridiplantae; phylum Streptophyta; class Magnoliopsida; order Santalales; family Viscaceae; genus Viscum; species Viscum album. The sequence continues at coordinate 197,049,710 of OY728150.1, forward strand.
ATCCCACTCCTATTGAGTCTGCTCCACTGCAAAAGTATGACCTAAACTGCGGCCCTGTGACCCTGTCTAGACACCCTGAGCTGATCCACCCTGTTGTTAATGAAAACTGGGTGACTGGATACCATGACCACAACCTCCACCTCATACTGAATGGCCGAAAGAACTCCAGTTCCCAGAATGGTGTGAAACTGGTGGTGCTGCTCTTGATTGAGGAGTCATAGAAGAACCCTTATCACCAACTGCTGGTGAGAAGATCTGACACAAGTGCTAAAGATGACCCATCTTTCTGCATGATCGACACTCCACTGGGTCTCTCCGGAAATGTGGCCTCGTATGCTCGCTCTTCCCATACAGGTAGCACATCACCTGGCTACCAGAAGAGGTATCTTGCCTCCTTGTATCACCGCGCAAAGAATCCCCTCGATGCTTCATGCTGTCAGTAGGAGGGATACTAACTCTAGATGCCAAGCTTCTCTCGATCAAAACTCTATAATCTCTTAGATTGCGCTTAATGATCAGCTGTTGGTTGATGATATATGTGATAGAGGTCAACCAGAAGATGTTCACATACGATCGGATGTTGTGCCTCAGACCATCCTCGAACTTCCGAGCTAGGAATAACTGATCACCTCCTATAATACGCGTGAAATGCTACAGCTCCATAAAATGAGATGAATACACCATAACTGAAAGAGTGAACTATTCCTGACTCATTAAATCTTAGGCTCGATTGGCCCTCAAGGTCTCTAGATAGAAGTGGTTATAGAATAAAAGATGAAACTCCTCCCAAGTCATGACTTGCTGGCATCCTGTCTATGAGATCACATCCCACCACCTCTTCACTAAATCTCAAAGCATATATGTAGTGATCATGACCCACCTCTATGTAGGAATCTCCATATGTTCAAAGATAATTAGCATGGATTCTATCCCTAACTTTTCACCTCGGGGTCCTCCATCCCCTGAGAAAGTGGGAGGACACTGCTGCTGAAAGACCTGCGTCAATTCTGCCATCGACGTAGTAGGAGGTGGTTCTCTCTGAATGGTTTGAATCATCCACATAAATCCTTCCATGAACTATTCATCAGCACCTGCGTCCGGTATAATGGCTAGTCCCAAGACTGAAAAAATGGGAGGATCTGCAGGTAGTCTTTAATCAGCCATATCTGTTGTCCGATTACTTCCCTGTAATTTTCATACCACAGGAGGACATCTCGGTGGCGTGACTATGCATGGTCAAAAGCACACCATAGATCAATATTATCAAGGACCAAAAACTAAAAACGTATGATTGGAACAATAGAAGGAAATCATTTAATTTTTACAAAACATAATTACACGTCATGTATAACACCTACACGGTGTGTTCCCTTCAACCATTCACATGGGAGTGTACTCCTACTAGAATTGGTCATGTAACACCCCATACACACAGCGTTTCCACCTAACAAATTATGTGTACTTGAATCCTCTTCCCCTTACTGAGTCCTTCTATATGGATATGCCACACGGTTCTCCTAAAACCACACTACACTGCGTGTTTTTTACAGACACATGTGTACAAGACGAGCTTCACCGACCTGTGTAGTTAGTGACACGGCCGAATACATGGCCCACACTACACGACACATTCCAGATAGAAACGACGTGCATTAGAAAGGACTCAACTGACCCATGTTGTTATTGTCATGTTCGGTCACACGGTTCTATAACACGATGTGTACATTAAGTAGATTGTGTGTCCCACAAAAGATTCCAAACCCCGTGTCCCTACCCACACAGTCTGAGACATGGTTGGAGAATACACGACGTGTACATAGAGAGACCGGTGTGTAATTATGAAGAACAGTTTCTTCCTGAATAGAATAACACATGGTGTGAATGAAAAACTACACGACATGTATTCTGGGTTTTTTCAGACAGTAAGCCTCAGAAACTACCCCGGAGCCCAGAAAAACACTGAAACAAACATTCCAAGTGCCGAATTTCAACATGTAAGGGCCCATACTCCCCGTGAATCATAGAATGGCATGTTACGCATGTCATAAACAAGAATAATAGATCAATGATCCAAGAAATTCCAATCCATGAGGGCCTATAACACCTCAAAAACCAAAGATTGGCGTCCATTCAAATGAAACCTTACACAATAAACTACCCTATCAAAAAGTGGCATTTTTATCAAGGAATCTATCACAACAACATGCATATCTAGCACAACATCTATCAGAAAAAAAAAGAAATCGCTAATGCACCCAAAGTGATATTGCTAGATGCATGAAATGTAATTTATAGTAAGTTCTTATATGATGCATGAGATGGAATACCCTCATCTCATTGGGTTTCAATAGAAATATAACCTCAATAACATCAACAATAACAACAATAAACATGTGAATCACCCAATGGTGAAAATCAAATCAACTGTAAAATTGAAAAACTATAAAAATTGCAATAAACGAGGTAGATTGGATTTTCTCTGTACACAGGTTAGCTACTCCCAAGCACAAATTATTAACAACTACCAATTCCTTCCGATCCCTGTATATAGGCTCCAAATAGTATATCAAGAGACACGAATTCCTTTGATACAACTTTGTAACTTCCCGGTCCTGGAATCCACCCAGAGGCGCCCCATACCAGGTTGGTCACGTGGCCTAAAGAGTATTACCCTAAATGCCTCAGGCTTCTAACTAGTAGTGAGGGTCTTGGGTCTAATAGTGAGGAAACTGTTCCCTCATTGGTAGTTTAAGACAACAGAATTAAAACAAATGGAAAATTCGGAAGCAGAAATAATCCAAACAAAAGTAAACAACAGAAGACTGGAAAATAATAAACTAGAACACATATATATATATATGAATGATGCCTGATACAAATGTCTAGGAATGCAGGAAAACAAATTAAAATATTGGAATAAAATAGTACTAAACTAAAGTACAAAACATAATGCAAGTAAACAAATCCTCAACATCGCAAGCCCTAGCTTTCTCCCATGCTCTCCAGCTCCACAACAAATCATGTACCTGAAGTAGAAAGGCACTTGCCATTATCTATACATATATAAATATAATCTGTTTGGGCCCAAAAACATGGCCCGAACAGGGTGTGAGACTATATCCTAGTAGGCACCACCACGAGATTTGTGCCTAACAGTTTGGGAATATATGGTACACATCAAGTAAATAAATTCAGTAAAAAAGGAAGTACCCGGGGTAAACAATTCACAGTTTCAATGCATTCTGTATCATATATCAAGAAACAAATAAACAATGCAGGTAATCAAAAATAGGTAACCCTATGGGAATTACTCACAGCCTATCTCCTATATTCATACCTAGAAACACAAGCAACCCTATGGACAGTAAACTCAGTCTAACCCCTCTGGTTAAGCTTATGCATAGACTCTCTGAGGAATCACTGACCGTCAATTCCTTCTATAGTCTTGTATCGGTAACTGAAGGTGTTTTTGGGAAGCACTCAATATCTATTCCCCCTGTGGCCCACGTTGAGGATCTACAGACACTCTGAGGAATCAATTACGTCAATTCCCTCCATGGTCTCGCAACGTAAGTAAAACAAAAAATCTGTAGAATCCCTTAAGTCCATTCTCCCTAGGGTCTACTACACCAGGTTCTCACGGCTCTATGTAAGTCAAATAGGTATAGAAATGCATATCATCTAAATTAAACCTCAAGAAATACTTGGCTAGTAGTCTACAGTATATCATTATATCATAACAATCACACCATCCTACAACTGGGCTCGGCAAAGTAAACAACATCCTAACAAGAAAACTAGACCCAAATGTCAAAACAGGCAATCATGCATGGGAAGAAAACGTCCAAAGCATAGAAATTATCCCTATTTACATTCAATCAACCTCTAATCAAGAATACATGCATATCAGGCAAACAATAGGGATATAACTGTAAATGCTCAATACCGTGATCATAGGTATTGTGGAAAATTTCACATATAACTCAAAGAAATTCAACAGAATGAAACAAACCACCTACCTAAGCATTGGGAGATCAATATACATGAGTTTCACATCATGAATCACCTCAGAACACCAAATATGTACTGATACCTCAAAAACTTTTAATAGAGGAAAACCTGGGAAAGAAGAGGAATCATGAAATGAAGCTCAAGCAGAAGGAAGAGCTTACCGAGGAGATCCCAATGCAATTGAAGACGATCGAATTGAAGGTAGGATTCTCGGTCGGTGGATCAGAGGAAGATAGCTGTAATATGGGAGCTCTCGGATGAACCAAACCTAGAAGAAGGTGTTTCTGGAGATTAGACCCGAACCCTGTAGATTTAATGAAAATAAAGAAAATACACAGTGTGTACTTTGGAAGTACACGACATGTACTTTGGATGTACTTGGTGTGTACTTCAGATGTACTCAACATGTACTTGTCATTTCCATACTCTGCTTTAGGTGGCCTCCAGGTCACCCCAGAATAGTCATGTGCGTGGCCACTACACAGCTAGCACATAGCTACCCACGGTAACCGTGTACACGACATGTACTCAGAAAGTACATGATGTGTACGTCGAAAATTTCAAGAAATTACTCTTTTTCTAAAAACGACCAAAAAAGGAAAACATACTTGAAAAAGAAGGTCCGGGTTCTTATATGATTATGTGTACTAAGGAGTTTTCAAAGTACAATAAGAAGCTGGGGAAGAATGAATTAAATAAATGTTTATGTTTGATATTGTAAAGGTTATGTATAGTCCATGTTTTTCCAAGACCCTAAACCTATAGATCCTCATGGTGTAATACTATAATGTTTTTTATCTTTATAATGATGTAGTTTTAATTTATGAAAATGATGGTCTTCTATAGTTGGTATCAGAGGCATGATTTAGTTAATTTGTGAATTAGGATTAGTGAACCCTATAGAAAACCACAAGTATTAGAATATATAGAAATATGACCACTAGTATCATTATGTAGGGATCCTATAAGTTATGATTTTAGTGAAAATTTTACAAATTAGTAATTTATTTATTCATGATTAAACTAATTATTTCTTGTTCTAACCATTTATATTTGAGAAAATGGTGTAAAATATGAGAAAACAGGCCAACAACCCATGCAAGGTCCTATGAATCTATTTCCTGAATGACATAACAAATGCGTTGGGAGGTGGAGTTCAAAACATCATGGCGATGGATAACCAACTAACTCAGGTTATGGACAATAACCTGAATAATGGGGAACATCATCCTTCACCCAAGAGGTAGTAATTGGATATCAGATGATTTATGCGGTAACGAACACCAACATTTAGTGGGTCTTCTGATCCACTAGTTTCAGAAAAATTGGTCAACTCCATGGAGAATATCTTTTCTATGATTCACTATTATAAGATGGAGAATATTATAGTAGCTATTTAACTTCTAGATGGAGAGGCTGATCAATGGTGGTTTTTGATTAAGAACACCAAGCCAAGAGAGGAAATTGAAGATATAGAATGGGAAGACTGTAAGACCATGTTTCTTAATAAATATTTCCCACAAACATTTCATATGAATATGGATAGAGAATTCATAGAGATCATAAAAATGCAAGGGGAATATTTCACGACAAAAAAAGAGAATTTCATGGGGATTTCATAGGAGGTTTTGTGTTTTGTTGTCAATAATGCTAGAAAAATTGATATATTTTGCAGTGTATTAAAACCAAACTTTAGAAAGGCTCTTACAATTCAAGACATTGGGACTTATGAATAAGTTTTTCGATGTTCAGTCAATGTGTAGATGTATTTTGGAGAATGGTCCCATTGATATTTTGACAGGAAATGAATGATATAGTTTCAAGATAGAGGATCTAATGATAAATGTGGGAAGAAAAATCAATGACCCACATGCTAAAAGTGTGGGAAGTTTCATCCCGGAAATTGCCTCAAAGGGATGTTTAAATGCTTCAAGTGTGTGAATGAAGGTCAGCATGCTCATGAGTATTGAAATGACTTGATAAGGAAGGAGAATGTAGTTGATGAAAGGCGATAACCACCCATTGTTCAATTCTACAACTTCAGGGAGCAAGGGCACTATGCAAGCCAGTGCACTAAACCTCGAGTCCTAGAGGGTAATCAGCATCAGCAGCCACCAAAGACAAAAGAACAAGGGAAGGATTATTTAATCTCCACAATGGAAGTAGAGCATGATAATTAAGTTGTACAAAGTAAAATTTATATTCACACAATAATGGAAGGTGTCTAATTTGATTTTGGTTCTATGCATTCCTTTATATCATGCTTATTTTCTAGAACTATTGAATTGAAGCCCTGAATCCTTGGTGTAGAAATATATATAAAAACACCAAGTGGGGTAATAATTGCAGCAAAAGTGTTAGAATCTTCTGATATTGACATATGTGGGAATATTATTCAAGATAATCTTGTAATACTTCCCATGGAGGAATTCGATGCTATAATGAGAATGGATTGGCTCTCGTTATATAGAGAACACATTAAATGTTGGAAAAAATGGAATATATTTTCATATTCTGATCCAACCCATGCTCATCTACAAATGCAAGGAAGATCATGAATCTCCTTTAATCAATTCTTCCATGGCGTGGGTGTCGAAACCCTATGAAGAATAATACCTCTCCTAAATGGTTGAGTTAAAGGAATGTCCCAACCTTGCAGAAATGCCCATCGTGAGGGAATATGGTGATAAATTTTTCGAAGAGTTACCTAGAATTCTACTATATTATGAGGATGAGTTATCAACAGAACTCATACCCAGAGCTACTCCTATCTCAATTTGTCCCTATAGGATGGCTCATATCAAACAATAAGATTCATAGAATTAGTTGTATGATAATTTGGAAAAAGGGTTCACACACCCTTGTTTGTCATCTTGGGGTACGCGAGTGCACTTTTTGAAGAATAAGGATAGAAAAATGCCTTTGTGTAGCGATTATAAGGAACTCAACTAGATCACCATAATGAACCAATATCCTCTTCCATGTATTGCTGAATTGTTCGATCAGTTAGGAGGATATCTATACTTTTCATAGGTGGATATTTTTTGGATATCATCAACTAATGGTGAAGAAAAAAGGTATTCAGAAGACTTCTTTCCATAAAAGGTATATGCACTAGGAGTTTCCGGTGATTCCCTTCAGACTTAATAATTACCCTTAAATCTTAATGGATTTGATAAATAGAGTATATATACATTACCTCAAAAAAATGTGGTAGTGTTTATGGATGATATTATCATTCACTCCAATAGCAAGGAAGAGCATGCATAACATCAAAGACATGTATTTGAGACATTGAGAAAGGAGATGTTGTATGCCATGCTTAGAATGTTTGACTTTTTGATGAACCAAGTCACATTCTTGGGACATGTAATAAAAAGTGAGGGAATATCTGTGGACCCTTCAGAAACAAAGGAGATTAAGGAATGGCCTAGACCCTCCAGTGTTATAGTAATCCATCGTTTTCTATGATTAGTTGGTTATTACCGACGTTTTTTGAGAACTTCTTCAATATTGTAAAGTTTTCATACTAAGATAACAAGGGAAGGGGTAAAGTTTGTTTGGACAGAAGAATGTGAGGGAAGCTTCAAAGTGCTAAAGGTAAGGCTGATTGCAACACATGTACTCACATTACCGAAAAGTGGAGAATATTTTTTGGAATACAGTTACACTTCAAAGAATGTATTGGATTTTATAATAATGGAAAATAATAAGGTGATATTCTATGCCACACGATGGTTGAATATCCCTGAGCATAACTACCCAACGGATGATCTAGAGCGGGCATCCAAAATATTTTCCATCAAAATATGTTGGAACTACTTTTATGGTGAGAGGTGTGACATATACACCAACCACAATATCTTAAATTATATATATTCACAGAAAATGAGATCAACATGCATCAAATGAGATAGATAGATCTAATCAAGGATTATGATTTCTCTATTTACTATCATCTTGGAAAGGCGAACATGGTAGATGATGCAATAAGATGAAAAATAATTCTACTCTATTAATGTTATGGATTGAGAAAGACCCTTACATCCTGGATATTAAATGTATGGATTTGGAAATCATAAGGGTATAGGATAAATCATACATTTCTCAAATGATTGCGCAACCATCAATCCAAGATATGACTAAGGAGGAATAAAGGGATGATCTGGAGTTACCGAAGAAGTTGAATGCAGTAAAGGAAGGGAAGCTACATGAGTTTCATATCGAAGATGACAGTGTGATCCAATTTTGACTGTGGCATTGTGATAATTCATCAATTGGGTTAAAGAAATATCTATTTGACAATATTGATATATCAAAAATCGATACACATCCTAGAAGCACCACGCTGTATCGAGATCTCTGAGAACACTTCTGGTGGGAAACCAAGAAGAATGATATTGGGGAATATATATCAAGGTTCATGTTATGTTAGATAGTTAAAGAAGAGTGACAGAAGTAAAAAGGGATGATACAACCATTTCCTAAACCCATGTGGAAATGGGAGAATGTCAATATGGACTTTGTCATGGGTCTCCCAAAGTTGTCGAAGGGAAATAATGTGATACGGGTATTGGTTGAATAACCCACCAAGACTGCCCATTTTTCACTATCTGGGAAGATAACTCACATGAAAAACTTGAAAAAATATATGTGAATGAAATAGAAATAATGCATGGTTATCCACGCTCGATTGTCTCGGATTGTGATCCAAGGTTCACATCAAAATTCAAGACAAGTCTTCAACATGATTTGAATACTGAATTAAATTTCAGCAAGACCTACGACCCTCGAACTAATGGCCTTTCTAAAAATACTATTCAGAAACTCAACGATATTCTTGGATCCTTCTCATTAGAATTAAATGGATGATGGGATCACCATATCTTATGGGTTGAGTTATCATATAACAATATCTTCCACATAAGTTTTCATAAGGCTCTATATGAAGCTCTGTATGGAATACGATGTAGAGCTCCAACATATTGGGATGATGATGAAGAAATAAGGCCACGGGGACCTGATATTGTGCAAGATATGACAAAGAATGATCAATTCATTGAGAAATACGTCAAAAATTCTCAGAGTTGGCAAAAGAGATATGGTGACAACCGTCGAAGGGACTTGGAGTTCGACGTCGTAGATTGTGTCTTCCTTCGAATATCACCATGGAAGAGAGTCATGCAGTTTGGAATGAAATGGAAGCTAAGGCCACGGTACATTGGCCCCTTTTGAGATCATCGACCATATAGGATACATGGACTATTGTCTTGAAATTACACTGAATATGGCTCAAGTTCAAGATGTGTTTCACGTATCACTCCGGATGATGTATAAATTAGATCCCTCAGACGTACCGAACTCAGAGGTGGTTCAACTAAGAAGATGATCTCTCTTAGGAGGAGAACCCAGTAAAGATTTTGTACATGAGAGATAAGGTCATACAAAAAAGGGAAACCATCATGTCAAAGTGTTTCAGAGGAACCCTATGTTTTAATATGAAACATGGGAACCAGAAGAGGTGATGAAGTTGAAATAACCTCACCTGTTTATGTAAAATAAAATTTCGAGGGTGAAATTTAATTAGGGGGAATAATGTAACAAACCAAAGTTTTATCAATTGATTTCCCTTATTATAATTATTAGTTATAGTATAATCACATCAGGAAACACAATATAATTATATTGAATACTATGTGGCCGTTAAACATAATTTTTCCACTTATATGTTTACAATTTCAAAAATATAGCATACACAGTTACGATCAGTAAGATGTTTGGAGTCTGATAGGACAAACATAATTTTTGGTGAATAGTAACCTACCCTTATGATTAGTAAACTACCATTGTGAATATTAATATCACACTTATGAAAAATAAATCAACTAAAATAATAGTGACCTTACCAATGAATGATTAAATAAAATTTATGTATCTTGTAAGGGAAAATATGACCATAGTAAAATTATTGGTATTTTTGTAAGTCCTAAATAAATAATTATAATTATTTAATAAAAATGAAATTTTATTTTACCAAAAAATTTCATAAATTAATAATTATATGTCTTCTGGGTTTGAGATGATTTTAAGATACCTTATCTAATTCTGGAAAACATTATGATCATCAAAGTTACCTTTTTATTATGAGTAAAACAAACTAGACAAAGAAACAACCATACAATCGTATGAAACAAGCATCCTAAGGAGGCATGAAGTAGTGAAAACCAAGGGAATTCTCTCTGATCAAATTGACCCATTCAGGCATCAAGGTGGAAAGATCGTGCAAAAAAATCAATTCTGGGCCAAGGACCTTCATAGAAGCATGGTGATCCACCACTTGGATACCTTCATGCCTGGAGTGACTGATTTTGGTTCCGTTATCAAGCATATCTTTTTCACTTTATGATAATGTAGATAATAGACCAAGGAGGGGAGCATATATCATTTAGGGCATCATGGATAATTTTAGAATCTATTTCAACACCAAAAAGATCAATACCCTTCTGATGAAAAAGGGTAACCCCTATGATCATGGCCTTAGCTTCAGCCTGAAGAGAGGAGCCATTTCCTAACTTGGAGGAGAAGGCCAGAAGGACGAAACCCCATGAGTCTCGAACCACCACGCCCCTGCGTAGGACACCCATGGAACATGAACCATCATTGTTGAGTTTAAGAACCTGGAGGGGGGAAGACCAGAAAATCCAAAAACCGCTGTTGGGATTCACACTCGACTGGGTTCCATGAGGACAAGAAACCAATAAGCCGAGGGAAGAGGTGCCCCGACAATTGCTGTGAAGGTGGACCAGGTCAGTGAGGATGGATTTCATCATGGTGATAATAGACCTACCCAAAGTGTGACTACCCTCAAATCTAGAGATATTTCTCGTTTTCCATATCGTCCAACACCACACACGAGGAATCAAAGAACGGGTCATCCTCTCGGGTCCTATGGCCCCCACTCCATGACACCATTTGTCCACGAACGGGAGGGACTCTAGAGAAGGAACATGATACCCTGTTAAGTCTCTGATGAAACACCATATGGAAACCACCTAGTCGACTGATAAGAAGAGGTGATCAGTAGATTCCTTCTTAGAGGATGTGCAACATGAGAATCTAGAAGGAAACATGATTCTGCGTTGCATAATATTATAATCAGTAGGAATGGCTTTATGACTTATCCTCCATAAGAGAAAATTGTATTTCAAGGGTAATGCTTTATTCCACAGAAGGTCCTTCCAGTCACCTGATCTTCTGTGGTGCTTCTAATTCGTCGAAAGTCCCGAGTAGAAAAAACCTTCGAAGAGGAAGGAGTGAAGACAGACTAGTCTGGAACCTGAGAAAGGGCGATGAGATTGAGAAGGGACTTCTGCTCCTTTTCCAGCACCGTGTTAATAAGGCTCGAGTACAAGCTGGCTTCCCAGAAAGAGATTGAAGGAGCAGGGAAACAAGGGAATCCCAACAATCTCCCCACCCAGTTATGATCCCATAAAGAAATGTCACCCCTTCCTATGATCCTTTGTGAGTGGCAGTGAAGCTCAGATATGATTTTCTGAATATTAGGCCATAAAAGAGAGCCCCTTCCCTACACTGAGGATTGGCAGTGAAACAGATGATGCATAGTTTTCCCCCACAGGGTACTCTAATCCATAATTTCCCAGGACAGTTTAGCCTGCATTCTATTGCGAGTGTCAGCCAGACTACAAACATTAGTACCACCTTGCCTAGAAGGCCTATCAACTTTACTCCAAGAGGTCCAATATTTATTCCTTTCTGCAAGAAGATCCCAGATGAAACCAGCCAGAAGTTTGTCAATACTGAAGATAACACCCTTTGGATCCTTAACCGCTGGAAGAGCATGAACCAGAGTGGGCAAAAGCACACAGTTAATGAGATAAATATGACCACCAAAGGATAAGTACCTGTTTTTCTAGTTGTGGATGTGTTCCGCAATCTTATTGGTAAGGATTTCAAAGTCCCGAATTCAAAGTCTCATAGGGGAAATTGGCGCCCTGAGGTAGTGCATGGGAAAACATCCTCTTTGCATGGCAAGGTTAATTTGAATATCAGAAATCCGACTTGGGGAGCATTTTTTTGATATAAAAAAGAAACTTTTCTCTTTGTTGATAAGTTGGACACTCCAGTGGTAGTACTCTTTTAGAATCCTATTCAAACCAAATATATATTTTCTTTCTATCATTAATAAGCACAAGGGTATCATCAGAAAACATAAGATTGGAGATGGTCATAGCCCTCATACTCATTAGGTTTGCATGAATATCTCCAATATTGATGCTTCTAAGAATGAGCCTACTCAGTACCTCCTGGGTGAGGATGAAGACTCTTAGAGACAAAGGATCACCTTAACAGAGGCCTCAGATGGACTTAAAGAGGCCATATGACTTTCCCTGCAAGGAGACAACCATCCACAAAGAGCTGAAACATCTAAAAATAAGGTCAATATTCTAGGGAGAAATTCCCTTACTGTCGAACACCTTATTGATGAAACCCCACTCCACACGATCATATGGTTTGTTCATATCCAACTTGAGAGTGGCATTTCATCCCTGGGTTTCAAAGATAATATCCCTTATAAGTTCATGAGCAAGGGAAATGGCCCCTTGGATAGAATGACCATTCACAAAACCATGTTTCTCCATGGAGATCCATCTAGGGAGATAAGTGGACAGTCTAGTATTAATCACACCCACAAGGACTTTGTACGAGAAGTTTCACATGCTCACCTGTCTATACTGCATGATTGAGGTGGGACTCCAGTGTTTAGGAATAATAACCATGGTAGTATCACAAGCAACCGTCGATAGGTTACCTCCCTTGAATAAGTCTTGAATACCTGCATTAATATCCACCTTCAGCACCTCCCATGAGCCTCTATTGAAGGATCCTGGGAAGCCATTAGGTCTCGAAGTGCTATCTGGATGGAGGTTCATCATAGCTGTGATGATTTCTTTTTCATCTGGTATTAAACTCAACCTCTCATTTTCCTGGGCAGAGACAAATTTGGGAAGACCATCAAAGAGCCCACTATCTCTTCTTGGGTACCCATTAGGAATGTGATCATTTGGTCCATCCAGTAGATCCTTGAATTAAGAGAGGGACATACCTCCCACAACATCCCAGTCATCCGTGTAAGAGCCATCTTCCAAAAGAATATTTGGAATGGTAGGTTTCTTTCTTTCTATAATGCATGCAGGAATTATTGTAGTATTTGTATCCCCTTCTCTGAGTCATTTGATTCTTAAGGCTTCCCGGGCCAGCTGTTCATGAGCCAGAAGAAATTCAGCAAGAGAATACTTTCTGTTAGAAATCTCCACAAAATATTTATCATCCTAATTTCCTTCCAACATCACTTCAATAATTTCAACTTCCCGAAGGGAACCATCAATCTCACTATCAACTCAAGGGATATCTTTTTCCCAAAAAATGATAGAATGCTTAAGATGTCTAAATTTATCATGAAGGGAAATCTAAAATTTAACCTATCCCAGAGAATTCCAAACATCACAAACTAGCTCCTAATAACCTAGCTTGGTCACCCACTATTGCATAAAAAAGAAACTCTCTAGATAGTCCTACCCAGAAAAAATCAAAAGCAGAAGGGGGAATGGTCAGTGATACCTCTAACCAAGTGCTGCAATTTTGAGGTAGGGAACATAGAGATTGATTCCATTTTGGAAAATACCTCTCCAGACGGCTCCACGAGTGGTGAGATCCCCTTCGGTTGTTGCACCAGGTAAAATCATCCCCTGAGTGTCCCAGATCAGACAAGCCTTTCCCAGCCATGAACTGATAAAACTCGCTAATGGAATTCCTCTGGAAAGACCCCTAACCTTTCCTTTCCTCTAGGGAAGTAACAATATTAAAGTCCCCTCTCACAAACCATGTAAAGTTATCTGGGATAAATCCTTTTAAATCACTCCAGATTTTGGTCCATTGAAGAGTATCACAGGTCCTGTAAACAAAATTCATGAAGAAACAGCTGACTACGGAAGTCACCTTGGTAGTAATAAATTGGTCTACAGCTTGCAACATCTCCAAATAAGTATGCTTGTTCCAAAAGATCCAAATGTGACTGTTTTTTAGAGCATCCTGTAGAGATCCGTGCATCTTGATCTTTCACATAAAATCCCAAATCCTGGTAGAATTTCTCTTGTGTTCATGAATGGAAAAAAATGCAACCTTATGTCCCAAATTACATAGGCAATGAAATCTATCTTCACCTGGGCATTGAGACCACAAGCATTCAATATAAGGATAGGAATCATTGGAAGGAAAGTGCTTTGGCTTTGGACCCAGAACTAATTGCACATTGGAAGTGGGAGAAGTATCTCTCCTTGAGTAACCTTGCATGAGATAGAGTACAAACTCCCTCACTGGTAAACATCCTCACACCATCTGAGTATGTATATCTAGCAGGGTAGGATTTAGACACACAGTTGGGATTGGAACCAAATAAGGGAGGCTCCTTAAAAGCCGAGGGGGGGCTTGGATGGATAACCAGCTGTAGATCCTGACCTATCCCTAGAAGAAGGGGCTCAGGGCGCACACAATATAAAGGAGGAACATCAATAGAGGCCTCCACTGGAACATCTGGGGAGACCAAAGGCGGCCAAGATAACAGGGGAGCCAAAACCAAAAGGCATGAAGAAGAAGGTATTAACCCCAAAAGACATGCCTCCTAGAAAAACCTTTTCAGGGAAAAAGTAATGAGAATGGGGGAAACAATACACTTATTCACCAGAAAGGAAAACCCACCTTTCAGAGCACTGGGAACTAAGGCTGAGCACATAACAACATCAACCTCAAGAGCAGGGCCTGAAGACAACTCACACCCTTGAACAAGGGAGGAAAGAGCTTACTCTGGAATAAACCATGGATTGAAGGAATCCCTTTGCAGGAAATCGGATCAAGAAATAGGACACTAAGCTCGCAAATTGGCCTTGAAGGATGAAGAATTAGGACACTGACTCACAATTCCTCACCGACGTCTCTGACAAACCTGAAGGGAGTGACCCTACAACATGAAATGGGGGCAAAAACGAGGAAACACAAGGTAAAATATCTATTGATTCCAGCTGAGATCATCTTGAACACATAGAAAAATATTTCTTGGTGGAGGGATAGAGGTATCCAATTCCACACAAATATAAGCCACCAAAATTTCATCGTCGTTGGATGTTCTAGAATCAGAACACAAGAAGCTACGGATCCCCAATAGCCCTGAGAAAGCTTCCATTCTGAAATGGAACTGGAAGACCCAGGAGATGGATCCAGACTGCAACCATTATATTCTCCTTTCCCTAGTGAACATCCCAAGACCACCACGATAAACTAAAAATCCAACGGCTGAAGACACGTGGGGCCTTACAACACAGGTGTAAGAAATCAACTTTCGAAGACAACACTAGGCATAAGGACTTCTTATGAATAATCGAGATTCGAACACTAGAGAGGAGGCCCCAGGAGAGAACAAATATTCTGAAGACTACTAAAGAGGGATTTGTAGAGCCGAAAGGATCCACAGGCGTCCACTTCAATCACGCTTCCTCCTCCACCAAATTTGATGTAGGAAACTCTAGGTAGAGAACACCATCGGCATGCGAAACCTTTGGCTTCTACACATCAAAAAATGGATATGATTAATTTTTGTTAATTTCTGAAATACATGAATTTTTTTGAATAGTAAAATAAATTTATTTACCGTATAAATATGTTATAATTTAAACCCACTATTCTTAACATCACAAGTGATGTAAAAACCCTAATATATAACTCACATGCCCTATTTACGATTATTGATCATGTAATAATCACTATTTCATATCTTGGAAGAAACTAAAAAACTAATTATTAAAATATTAAGAAAACCCCTCTCCCCTCCACTATAAATACCACCCTTCACACCCTCATTTTCTCACACCTCTCCAGCCTTTTTCCTTTTCTAAAATCTGTCAAAACAAATTTTCTAGAATCTCCCCCATTTCCATGATCTTTTGGTATCATCAAAAGGCTATTCTTACATTCCTTAAGGTGGATCTCAAGAGAATGATTTAAGAGGTAATTCCCCTCTCTATCTTCCTTTAATTTTCTTTCAATTTGAAGTTATTTTCTTAATCTATAACCCTAATCCTCATCTACACGGTATGGTAACTATATTATCTCACATAAAATGGAATGGTGTGATACTAATGAGATAATATATCAACCATCCCCCTTTTACTCTACCTTTTATTTTAGAAAAGAAAACGTTGTTTGTGAGGTGTTAATTTAACACCTTCAAGAACGAAATGTTTTATTTTTTCTATTATCACCATCAGATATGGTCATAAAAACATTATTATGGTTGAAGAAAATTATTTTTTGTGTATTATATCCAATTTATGATTCTATAACTAACTTATGTACTTATTATTAAATGATTAAACAAAACATGTTCATTATGATCAAAAAACCGCCCAAATTAACCATTAATGATCATCATTAAATTTTAACTAATGTTTCATCTACATGGTATATAACATTATTCATTATAATATTATTTAATCTCTTATAATATCATTAATAACTTTTAATATCAATTTTTTAGGTTTATCAATGTCATAAATGAACTTCCATTTATAAATACAAATGTATCATTCAAGAAAGCCATAAAAATGAACATTCCCGAATAGTGGATTTAAACAATATTACTCATCCAAAGGCCCTTGAAATAACTTAATGAAGCATAATAAAACATATTCAGGTACATAAGGTTCTATAATTATTAATTAATTAATCTAATGTGGTTATAAATGACTTTAAATGTAAGAATGCATTCAGATACAAGGTAAGGGGAAATTCTCGAAACCAACATTCTTTCTTCGAGATCTCCCTATTTCACAACATTTTTGGTATGGTAACTATTTAAAAATAACTTTTTCATCATTATAATATTTTTTATGTGATATAAATGTTTTCCAATGGAGTATATTTTAAAAAAAATTTTTCCTGGAAAACTAGTCTTTCAAAAAACACACCTTATACTTCTAACTCAAGGTGGATGGTTCTTATATCAAGTATGTTATTCTTACATTCTTTTAGGAACCAGATTCTTATGAATGTATTCTTATGAGATGAAACTAATTCCATTCCATTGGTATTTTAGTTTAATTCTTTATATATTTTCATTGTGTTATGCATGATAATGATAATGTTATGACATGATGGGTGCGCCTAAAATTATATAGTAGAAAATGAATGTTATGATGTGACAGCTGCACCATGAATTATAATACAATCTAATGAATTGGGTATAGTGATTAATTTAATGAGTAAATGTGAAATGATGTGTGAAAAAGATTTTATCTTGGTTCAAATCTATGTGTGGTTGTTTACAACTAAGGCATAGTGTTTCATTTTTAGGCATTCCCACATTTCATATCTTTTATTAACTCTCCCTCTTACGTTCCTGATTCTTTTCTTATGTTATGATTATGTGAACCCCAAGAAATATTGTTATTATATAACCTCTTACAATACATTTAGCTCACCCATTTTTATGTATATCCATAGGTGATTATGTGTTCTATGGATTTTTCAAGGGACAATAAGAAGTTGGAAAAGAATGAATTAAATAAATATTTATATTTGATAATGTAAATGTTATGTATGGTCCTAGTTTTTCTAAGACACTAATACTATGGATCCTCATGTTGTACTAATATTATGTCATTTATCTTGATAATGATGTAACAATAATGTATGATAAGTCTGGGTTTCAATATAATAATCCTCCTATAAATTCTTGTCTTACTTTGTTGGAGCTTGATTCTATGTTGGGAATAGAATGTATATCTTCATATAAAGCCATAATAAATATAACGTTTGGGTAAATCACCCTTCACATCCGAAGGAATCCTCCAATTATATAAAACTTTAAGGAGGAGGATTAATATACTGCATAATCATACCATCTAGTGTGGATAATATTTTTTTTATTACCGATCATATCTAGATCAAATGATTGTGACAAATGGGAGGATCATGATCAAGGACATTACCACTGTGAAAGACTACACATATGTGTTCCTTAATTAATTCAATTATCTTCCTCCTTACTGAGGGGTTGAGTTTTCAATTGAATATATTATTTGGCCACTTTAGATTTTAAATAATCTTTACAGAATAGTCACTATTGAGTTAGAGGAACGGAAGTAGTTGTTTCAAGAGAATATGGAAAGGGGTTTCATAAGCCTAAGGGCCTCACAATGGTGTTTTCTAGTCCTATTCATCAAAAAAAGGATGAATAAATGAACCTTTACATTGATAATTTTTAACTTAATAAAATCATGATAAATATCATGAGTCCACTTCCATGGATGAATGACATGTTCGATCAACTACATGGTTCTAATTATTTCTTTAAGGGGAAAAATCTGTTGGGATATCACAAATTAAAGGTGAGGATGTAAGATTTTACCTATAATTCCTTAAGAATGTGTTATGGACAATATGAGATCATAGTGATTCACTTTAGAACCACTAATTCTTCTTAAATAGTCATTGAATTATTGAACATAGTCTTTAGAGATCACATCTAAAATTTTATGGTGGTATTTAGTGATGATATTATAATGTACTCCCAAAATAATGGGGTACATGAGAATAATTTTAATACTATGGTAAGAAAATAGAAAAGGGTGAAACATTATTAAAATCCTTGTAAATGTGTGTTCATGATATATGATGTAATGTTATGGTTGAATTTTATCATCAACAATTGAATATCTATGGATCCTTCCAAGAAAATGGAAATTGAAGTGTGGCCCCAGTCAACATCATAATTGATATTCGTAGTTTCATTTTTCTAACTATGTATTATTAGATGTTTTTTAATAACATATCATTATTTTAAAACCCACTAACCAAGAATTATCATATGGGTGAATAGTTTGACTAGACTGGCCAGTGTGAATATAGTTTCAAAGAGTCAAAAAAGAGGCTTATCACTGCATCCGAATGCACACTTCCCATAAGTGGGGAACCATTTCTGTTATAAAGTGATAAGTAAAATAATTTATTAGGATATGTGATGATGAAAAAAGATAAATTTATTGCATAATTATCAAGGCAGTTGAAAATTGATGATAAAAACTATTCTACGTATATTTGGGAGTTGGTGGCTATGGTCTTCCCATTGAAAATATGGAGGCATTATCTATATTGGGAAAAGTTTGAGATATATACTAATAATAAGATAATTTAATATATATTCACATAGAAGGTTCATAATATTCACCAGATAATAATGTTGGATATCATTAAGGATTACAACTACTCAATCCACTAGCCTCCAGATAAGAAAAATAACGCGGTGGTTGCTATAAGGTGAAAGGATACAAAACAATTACCAATGATGTTAATTGAGGAGGATCAAATATTTTTATATTTTAAATTTATAGACATGGGAATCATTGAAAAGTAATATAATCAGTTTTTTCTCAAATGATATCTCAACCATCCCATATGTGGTAAATAAGGGGTGATCCACCAGATTATGTTGAAATTAAGAAGATGGTGGATTCTCTCAGCTAAGATAAGTCTTTAGAGTTCAAAATTGAAGAGAATAAAGCCATAATATTTTGGGTGTGACTATTTGTACCATCCATTATTGAGATAGATAAAAAGATTTTGAGTGACTCACATAGCTCAACCTTATCAATTCAACTAGGGAGCACAAGAATGTTCCATGATATCTGATTTCACTGCTTATGGTAGAAGAGGATGAAGGAGATCAATGACCATATAACAATGTTCTCGGTATGTTAGAAAGTGAAGGATAAAAGAAAAAATTCATAGGGTATGATGCAACTATTACCCATTCCATTGTGGAATTGGGAGGAAATAACCATGTACATTTTCACAATAATTCCATATACATCCATAAAAAATGATGATATACGGGTTTTTGTTGATCGTATTACAATTAAATCTCACATTATCACCATATGAGAGGAAATTTCACTAGATCAACATGAACGGAAATAAATTACATAAGTGGGAAGGATGCATACAGTACCACTATTAACTATATCTTATTGAGATCTGAGATTCACCTCCATGTTCTGGAAAATTCACCATCATTCTCTAAACACTAAGATAAACTTCATAAAACCTTATTATCCTCAAAATAATGGAAAATCAAACTGGACGATTTCGAAAATAGAAGACATGTTTAGATCAAGTTACAAGGAATTGAAAGGAATATGGAACCATCATCTACCTATAATTGAGCTATCATAAAATAATAGTTTCCACTCGATCATCCAAATTGACCCATATGAGTCCTGTTATGGAAAAAGAATCATAGAGAAAAAATTTTGGGACTATGTTGGTGAAGTAAGATGTAATGACATAAAATGGTGGAAGAAATAGTGGAAAAGGTGAAGACCATTCAATATTATATGTAGGAATTCATAGTAGACATAATATCTATGCTGTCAATTGTTGAAAATACCCATAGTTTTGAGCATGGAGAAATGGTATTCCTCTACATATGTCTATGGAAGTGGATCATGAGATTTGGGAATATAGTAAATATATTTCCCAAGTATATTGGCCCCTTACATTGGAAAATCATTTTTTTTCATTTTATATAAGACGGATCAAGGGTGTCTGGTTCCCCTCAAACAACCCCAAAAAAATTCCAAAGAACCAAAAAAAACGACAACACAACACAAAACAACACAAGGTTACATATCATAATATCCATAATCATCCCCGCCTCCTAAGCATGATTTGTCTTCTCCAGTGGCCGATTCCCACTCTGGGTGTCTCCAAAAATTATTACTTTGAATCTGATTTCTAAGCTGATCAAGCGCGACCATATCTGGTGAAGCCTTCTTACCCCCGCTGCCCTTTTTAACAGCAATAACTACCCTGCTATTTTTCAAGGCATACCTAGTCCACATCATCCGCGGGAGATATGAATAGTCCTTCCTTGTCCTCCTTATCAGAGTTTCAGACAGAGGTCTTTCACCTACAGTCACCTTCTGGTTCCCACTTTGGACAATTTCACTAAAAGAGCAGCTGACAATAATAGTCATATTTTCTTTCCCTCCCCCCGAAATCTCCCTTCCTTCCCCGGGTCATTCCCTTAAAGTAGAAGAAGATCCTGGATCCTGGTTTGGAGTGGAACATTCCAGCCACGGAAGACGTCTGTCCACCCAAGGAGATTCTTCCACAGCCATGCCATTTGACTCCTGCCCCCTACCTTCAAGAAGCATGCCCTTTAACTTATTAACACAATCAAGACACTCCTTCCCATGGTATCCTTGAACCATTGGAGCAGGATCATCTTGCTTGAAGCAAACCCCCAGCCTTTGATTCACACATCCTGAAACTGACTCCATCCTGTCCTGCCTCGTGCAGTCGATCTGCAGTCCCTCCAGTACTTGTCCAGGCTTGAAAACACCAGAAGAAACCTGCCTGTCCACCCCAGATCCTGTAGCTGGTTCCAACCAGAAGCATTCGACTTGAAGACTCTCCAAGACATCCACCTCATCAACACTCCCAGCCGGAACTTCCTCCTCCAGGTCCGCAAGAGACCTGTCCTCGAGAATCCCATCAAACCTGTTACTCAAGGATAAAAAAGGTTTGTCAAAGGGTCATGACCTTTAGTATTCGAAGCTCTACCCAAATTGATCACCTTCATACTACTAGTGGCCCCTTACTCTTGGACATGTGCTGAAAACCACCCATCAAAGGACCGAACAAACTTCCCTTTATCCTATTTCAATCTATCATTTGAAATCCCAAATATCTGACCATCCTCCTTGGATACCAATTCCCTCACATGTACTAAATCCAGAGGTGGTATAGTTGGAAAATGAGCACTCTTATGAGTAGTAGTTAGTGAAGATTTTGGATTATAGATATAATTCTCAATGTAAAAAATATTACTTATCTTCTAAATATACTATGGTTAAACCATATTTAAAAATGGGAAACATGTGAACAATAGGATGTAAGTAAGTGGAACTACCCTCACATATTTTCAACAAAGAATGTAAAATAAAATTTAAGGGAGAAATTTCATAAGGGTGGAAGAATGAAATGACCCATACTTTTATCAATGTTAATTACCATCTTATAATTTGTTCATATCGTATAAACTATCTATAATCACATATAAAAAAATTTTAAATTATGAATCAAAAAAATATAATGTATTTATAGAAATTATGGAACCTATATCGATAGAATAGTTACTAGACCTTTGGAACAGTAATGTGACTATTAAGAATAGTATTTCTCCAATATAATGGTAACCAAATCTAAGAAATTAAAAATTAAATTATGCTATGTTATAGATTATAATATGATACAATTATATCATAGTATAAGTAATAATATTATTTAAACATTATAAATTAAGGGTTGGTATTTTCATAAAACAAAATTGTTTATTTACCATTTTATAAGTAATAGATTGATTTAAAAGTTTTTTTTCATAAGAAAGACTCATAATTTAATATTTTTTCTTATTATTATAGAATAAATTTAGAAAATATTAAGTAATTATTTAAAAGGTTAAAAAATTTGATTCAATTTTAAAAATAGAATTTTTCAAGTAATTGATGATTATAATTAAATGAAATTTGTTTAATATTTGGAAAATTATTTTCATAAAATGGAGTTCATTATTGAATTATAAATATCTAAAATGGTTGGGGCGAGTTTTTTGGATTTTTCTAAAATAGTTGAATTTATGGTGAATTGTGAAATACGGTAATTTATAGTATATACAAGTATAGGGTAAAATCACTATTTATTGAGTCTTGGATGATGTTGAACCATAATCTATAATACCCATTTATTACTTATTATATATAGTTAGAAGGATAAATTTATTCATATTCTTCATCCAAAATTATAAGCTAATGAATAAAATTTTAAAAAACACCTCTCTGATCCACTAAAAATACTACATATCAATACCTCTTTTCCTCACAACTCGAAATCCTGGAATATTATATAATTTCTATGAAATCATATTCCCAATAAACTCCCCAATGTTCAAGATAATATTTTCTTACCAATAGACGAGTTTTTTCCCTCTTAAGGTTTTGAAGGAGTTTCATTCACGATGTAAAACCCTCTTTCATATTATTTTAAATAATTTTAAATTTTATGGATTTTTTTATTATATCCTCACCTACCCATATCCATGTGGCATAAAAAATATAGTATAATATAGATACCTTAATTTTATGATGTTAATATTTTAATTGTTTATCGAATATATTTTCCTCTTCCATTTATTCTAAAAAATGAAATCACCATTCGTGATGTGTCGATTTACTAACATCATAGACGATCTATCTTCAGTTTATTTAACCATGTCCGATGATAGTAAAAAAACCATTGAAATGGTTGACAAAGATTTTGAAATATATTTTATAATTTTTTTATGTTCTGGAACTAATATATAGACATAATAATATATAATAAGAAAAAATGAGTTCGTTTTGATTGAAAACCACCAAAAGTAATCAAAACCAGTATCATTAAAATTTAATCAAATAAATCATACTTATAGGTGAAAAAATAATATATAATAGCAATTTAAACTTTTAAAATTCATTACTAAAATATGATTTCAATTCTAGATAATTATTCACATATTACATGATCATTTATGCATGAATATAATTGAACTTATCATGAAAACAATGAAAATGGACACTCTCGGAATGATGGAATTGAACTCTACAACACATAAAAATGCCCATAAACAAAATTAATTAAACTATAATGAATAAAATACCTATAAAATTATTTATGGATTTAGTAAGAAATTTTATAAAATTTTATTATCCTCGATATTAAATGGAATAAATAATTTAGATATAAGGTAATGGGAATGTTGAACCTAATTTCATTCCATTTGTAATTCTCTCTTCCGTGGTATGAATGTTAATTTTTTGTTCTTAAAATGAATTTTACTTTTTATTTTTATGGTTATACATGTTTATAATCATATTTTATGAAAAATTAAATGAATTTTCAAAATCATAATTCATATTTCTTGAAAACATGTTTTACATCTCTTTAGATTATTTCTTCTTCACTCAAGATTGATGGTTTTTATACCAAGAATGTAATTCCATTTTTATTTTGGTAAAAAAATATTTTATTCATGAATTTATTCATTATAAAATTATCTTGAATCCCATTTTCATTCCATGGGTTATTTTATATCTAATATTGATATATGTTCTATATAGAATTCATGAATATGTAAATGTTGTGATGTGATGGGTGTGCCCACAATTATATAACTCTCCAATTAATTGATTAATGTAATGTATCTAATGGGTTGATGTGATATATTATTAAAAATGGACTTATTTTTCACTATTATGGTGTTTTGATTATTCAAATATGTTTTGAATGAACATGATGTTAGATTTGTTTACAAATATGTATAGTAATTCACCACTAAGACTCGATTTTTCATTTTTACAAATTTATAAATTCTATGAATTTATCAAATTATTATTCTCTTGATTTTTATTATTATCCCATGATTATGGTATTATATTTATAATTATTCCCACCCATGTTATATTGATTCATATACTTATGTATCCTCTAACTGGGATTTTTCTCACTCTTATCCTTGATATATATACTTTTGTAACTACATATATTAAATAGTACATTAGGTCCCCTAATAGGAAATATAATAAGGAATTAAATAATATATATTTTTTAATAGTTAAATATTATGTTTGGTCCTTATTCTCCGAATACACTAAACCTTTAGATCAACTATTTTGTATCTAAATTATTTATTTATCTTTAAAGTAATGTGACGTCCATTTATAAAAAATCAGGATTACTATATACTGGAAATATTTTGAATATATAATTACTTTGATAGAATTTTGATGATTATATGAAGCCCATAAAAAGGTTAAAATGTGGAAGGAATCACCTATTTCAAAAATTTACAACAATGTCACCCCTCTTCATCTATAAAAAGTTACTCACCCCCACCCACTTGTTTACACCATTAAAGACATTTGACTCATCCAAGACATACAAATATATATTTAACATTTCTACCCTCATTCTATAATCCTTACTTTGGGACGAAATACAACCATGGAAGTCTTTTGGTATAATCGAAATGGTTTTACATGAATAATATGTTACCTTATTCAACGATCACTTTTGTTTCATTTTCCATTACACTCATTAATTAATTAGTATTCAATGATTACATAATAAAATTAGTATACTGAATATAATAGGTTGTTTTTATTTCATGTGCTTGACATACACCAATATCAAGCCCTATGAAATGGTTAATGAACTTACTATTTGTGTACGACGAACTACCACCTCATGAAATAATGTCATTAATTTTTCCTTTAACTACCCACTTAGTTGGACATTATGATCATAAAACTATTTATATATGACCTATGTGATATTTAGAATTCATTATGATTTTTTATTATTTATATATCACATAATAGTATGCTTTTAATATTTTGGGAATACAATAAAATCATTAGTGTACGTGCGGACTACCACCTCCTCACAGTGACATTATTCATTCACTCTATACAAGGAATATAAATGGGTGATTTTAATAAAACTATTTGAAATATATGATTTAAATATGAAAATTGAATTATTATATAATTATATATAATTCAGTTTTTATAATATGACAACAAAATAGAAGTTGATTTCATGTGTACATATGGAATACCATCTCAATGAACAATGAATTTCATTTCTAATCTCCAAATTTTATATATTATTATAAATATTTATACAATGATAATATATGATATTTTAAAAAAAATTTACATTCTATAGAATAAGAAATCATGATCTAATTATATGAATATCTAGTAACAACTAAAAACATACTTGAAAAACTGGAAAATAAACTCCCAAAATAGTGATAATAATCAACGATTGTTAACAAACAGGTAAAAAGATAATATAAGAATGTAATATAAGATTTAAATATTATGAATATTGTTAAATAATAATATAAAAACAATGTTAAAACAATTATATTTGAGGTTAATTTACATTCACAGAAAATTAAATGCATGGTAAGGGATCACTGTCTCACTTTTCATTCATTGATTTTGAAAACATTTTATCAAATTAATACTTTTGTGTGGTGAATATACTCTTCATTTTGATATATTGAATCATAAATTATTTTATTTCATTGTATTTTGAGTTTCAATTTGAATTATTTCATTAATGGGGACTTGAACATAATGGTAAAAAGTGGAAGATTAATTTCATGAATCAATTCCTTTTCATTGTTAACATTTCACCTTTACTATCATAAATATTCTTAAATTATGTATTTAATAAATTTTTTATTATTAATTAAATTGTTTTATGAGAATTTAATTTTGATACACATAATAAATTAATTGATTTATTCTCAAATAAAATTTATTTTCTTTTCAATGGTTGACTTCACAATCTCATTTTGTTCGGGATTGATTACTCTTGAATTTACAATTGAGGAAGTTATTGGCCATTGTTTATTAAATACTTCTATTTTATTATCATCTGGTTACTCATGAATTTTCAATTAATGGAACCATTTTCCAATATTTACTACATTAAATGATTTTAAATTTTTTTAAGAAGACATGACATCATTACTCTCTTTAGTTAGAGAACCAATTTTTATATAAAAACACTATTTTCAGGAGATGTTTTATGTTTTTTGTACATTCAAAATGAAAATTTAAAATACATTTTTACCTATTTTTTTATTAATGTTTTCAAATGAATTTTATAATCACTTTAAAAACATGAAATGTTTATAAAATTTTACCTTGAAAAATAATTTTTCTTTATACCTTTTATGGAATATACATATTTACCAGCCTTTATTTTTTTCAAAACATTATTCACAAGTTTTAGAGGTTTATATTTTTTAAAAAAATGTTTTTTACATTTTTTTCAAGGAATGTGATTTCTAAATGTTTTTACAAAAACAAAATTCCCCAAGAATTTTTTAAAAGATATTTTAATAATATTTTTATTCATCAATGACAACAACCTAGTATTTATACTCCTTATGGGATGTATTGTATTAATAAGATCATTATTATTACTCTAGATGGTTTTTTATTGATTTGGATAAGGATATTAATGAAAACTGCATCCTTTATTCCTTTGTTACGCCCACAAAAATATTAAATTTCTTATGATCATTATACATTGAATTTCCCATTATTATACATATCTTTTATCATGGATATGTTTATTACATAAATGATATATCATTTTAATATATATTTTTTACAATGACAATAGTTTGATTATTTGAGGATATGTTGATAAATCCATATTGTTTATTTATTATGAATATATGATAAGGAATATTGTTGATTAATTAAATATATTACTCTATATTATGAATGAAATATACATTCAGTGACAGGTTGGGGATGAAATTTATATAGGCCCTCAATGGGTTGACATTTTCTCATTATAAAAATTATTAACACAAATTAAATATGTTTTTACTTATAGTTTTAAAATATCTAAAAGATACATCATGATTGTAGAGATTTTTATGTTCCTGATTAATTATGTCCAATATTTTATCATTTCTAGTATTTTGATTCAACATTTATTATCAATGATATTTTCACAATGATAATATCTATTTCTGAATTTCATTCTTAGTTTATTATTTAAATTCCACGTGTTTTCTATTATCAATAATTCAATATTATTTATTCATTCTTTATTAGTTTATAGATTACTCGTAATGTGTGTTCAGTTATTTACAAGTCCATAATGAATCTTCTCATTTTTTCTTTATTACTTCCACTTTTCTTAAGCCTTGAGGATAATTTTAGCTCAAACTTATATAATTTTAATTCCCCATGAATGAAACAAGATTTATAAGAAAGATATGTAAGGATATCGTATGCCAGAATAAAGTTTTCCTCCAAATATAAAATTCTATTCTAATTAGTCTATTAAATTGTAATAAAAGACTCATACATATATTTTGTTTACCAAGACTACCAAACTCATCAGTCCTCTAGGATTTGATTTCTTGTAATCATGCCAATATAATGGTAGTCAAAATTGTCTAGAAGCTTCTATGTTTAGGAAGCTACATAAATGAAGAGTAAATATTTTATTATATATATTTATATTTATTAAATGGATTAATATGTTTTTAATTTAAATTAAATTATACAATAAGCATTGTTGGATTCTTATTATTAAGGTAATGGGTTTCTCAATTCAATTTTTTTATGTGAGACTTATTTTATATAGACAACCATTTTTTTGGAATGTATAATAATGAAGCACGTATTTTTATAATATATTAAATGAGAATAAATGGAAATATAAATAACATTCATGTAGTATCTTTTAACAAATTTTATTTCAACTATTATTGATGTTGTACGTTATAATCACTAATCTAATTTCCAATTTAATATTTATTTTGAATGATAACCTATTAAAGTTATTTGAATGATTATTAACAATTAAAAAAAATTATATTATTTTTAATTATTGAGTATTTATATTTCATATCTCTATTTAACTTCCCTTGATATATATTTTACCAGATATAATGCCTATAATTGAAATTGATTAAACCTCTTCTTTTCGGGTTTGAATTTCACTTCTATATGTATAAATAGATTTTATGTTTTTACATATCAATGATTGAATAGTTTCTTAATTTAATATTATACTATTTAATAGTCATAATATATTTTAGAAAATATTGTTTATAAATTTTCATAGGTATCATTTAATAAAAAGTATACCTTTTTATCAATTCTTGTTATAAAAACAAGATTAGTCATTATAAAAATTATAGTCTATAGAAAAATCCTTTTAATTTTTTGAAAATGTTTTTAAAATGTTCTTTATTATTAATTATATTTAAAATAAATTTAAATAATATTAATTTTTCTCAAAATTAAATTTTTTATTTAAAAAAGTTCATTATAGTGAAAAATTAATTTCCAATGATCTGTTATTAAAGACAATTTCATAAATTCAGTGGTTTCAATTTTTTTTTACATTTCCTTTATGAAACTATTTTTTTATTTTATGAATAAATTATTGATATTCTCCTCCATGAAATGTTTTTGGAAACCACTTCTTTTTAATTCCTCAATATGATATTTCAGAAATTATCACACAATGAATTTTTAATAATATAATGTTATGAAATATTCCCTAAATACATATTTTGGTATCAAATCTAATTTTCTGTTTAAAAGTAAAATATTTAGATCCTATAGAGAATTTTTTATGAATAACCACCCAATTTACTCTCTAAAATAGTCCCTTTTGGTGGTTTAATTATTTGTACGAACAAATCTACTTTTGAAATAATGTAATTTAATATAATTTAGAAATGACAAAAACTTATTTTATTTCTATTAGTTTTCATTAAATATTTAATTATGGATATATTATGGAATAAATATTTACGGATGAATATTAATGAGGTCCTATGTCCCCCTCTAATGTATTATATTCATTATTTAAATTTTATGATCTATATTTGGGTACACGTGTTGATCGCCAAAACCAAAGAGGGTAATTTTTTTCCAAGTCCAATAGGGGACAACATTTTCTAGATAATTCCTAAAAGGAATCATATTTTTTTGACTAAAGACCTAATTTTAAATTGATTATTTCATAAAGAAATGTAAATATATGGTTTATTAGGAGGATCCCAAGTAGTTAAATGAGTTATTATCCAATATTATGAGTTTACATAAGTAGTTTAGACATAATCACAATGTTATAAAAATTTGGTTCTTAAGCCTAATCCACTTTGATTTTAGGAATTCTGTACTGATTCTATATCAACTATGTTACAATAATCAGGTTTTTATTCTCACTCCACCGTGGAATATGATAAAAGTAGGGATTCATAAATTATAATTTTATGAATTCAATGACTATCTCAGTGATGAATTCATATTTTAATTGTACTCATATTATTTTATATTATGAATTATTTAATGATAAAATACTTTATATACCTATTTTGATACATTTTATAGGGGTTATCTTGTAATGTTATTCTATAAGAGAATGATTATGTTCTCATACTGAAATTATTATATGATTCTCACATATGATCATAAATTATTATCTGTCCTGTTAACTCTTATTGAGAATCATATCTCACCATTTAATTATGTTATGATTCCCTTAGTTATGAATATATGTATAACAATTAGGGACTGGATAAATGTTTATAGAGTGGTTTGATTATGGATAAATTATCAATGATTTGATAAAATATTTTTTTTATTGTTTATCCTCAAGGAAACAAAAACATCAATTCATAGTATTTTTTTGATTATTTTGTGATGTAATTTTTAAATAATTAAAATTTATTTAATTTTAATATTATGAATATCAATTGGTATAATTTAAAATTATAAATGAGTTGTTTAATAATTTTTCATATACCATTGAATATTGGGATACACTATTGATATAATAGAAATGTTTAGTTAATTTTTTGAATTAGGTTAGTTTTATTTTGGTTAGTATTAGATATAATTTGTTTCAAAACATTTTTAAATTTCTTTATATAAGATATCATAATACAATTTTATTAAATTATATTTCTCTATGATTTTCTATTGTTGGAATCATTGTATTGATTTTAAAAGTGGATTAATGATCTGGAATAGATACAACTGAAGGTGATAAGCTAGAAATTGTTTTATTGAGCATTAAATCAGAATTTGATTATTTCGTAGAAAAATAGGTCAACCAACAAACCATGTTTGAAACTCTAATGAAAAAGTATTTACTGATTAAGAAGGTATTTATAAACCATTATGAATAATTTAATAATATTTAGGTAATAAATCCATGAATATTAATTTTTAAATTCAACACCATTGACCCATAGTTTTTAAAAGAAAAAGACACCATTACATAGTTTATATTAATATATTTATAAATTCAAATAGAATTTTATTATAAGAAATTTATTTTTTTATCCAATATATAATATAATTAATATTAGTTGGATCACTGAAAATTTATTCCTAATGAACGAAACTAGTTGAAATCATAAAAATCAAGCGGACATCTAATTAGTATATCAGACAAATGATTTCATGGTAAATTGAATTGTGGTTTTTAATATCTATATGAAAAGGTATAGAAATTTCTAACTATAAGAATTACTTAAATTATGTTGGGAGAAATTTACTATTGATGGTATACATTTTATATAGATGATCCTTTATAACGACTTATGAAATGATCCAGATATATTTCTATAGATGAACTGAAATCATCTTCCTAACTGAAACATTGAATCATTATTAGGGTTTTTCATTTAAATAAACCATTTGATGAAGATGTAGAACTGAATCGTATCATGTGAAGTTGAGTTTATCTGAAATCATTAAACCACCTATAGAGAATATAGAATATGAAAATTTATGAAATTACTCTAAAAATGTTCTTCCTTCGATGTGGAGGAAGAATCTTCTTATATAATGATATGATATTTCAGGTATTATTTTGTGACAGCATGCTACTCATGAACCCCATTGTAATTTTTATACATTTTTATTCATATGGAATCTACGTGAGGATTTAAAATGCATTAAGATGTTTTGTGTTTTTAATTGTTCTATGGAATTTTATATCAATGGATTTAATGGATAAACATACAAAATAATTTTTTTTTATTTTTGATCATGGGTACCTAATGATGAAGATAGTAATGTTTTCCAGATATTTTTAACAAGATATTACCTATTTAAGTAAGAGGGTCCTTCATTGATTGAGTAAAACCATAAATACATAGATTCTCAGTTATTGAAATCCATAACCCTTATGGTTATAGGGTTGCTATATTTTTTTTTATAAAAGTGATCATGGTTTATTATTTTTTTCAATCATTACTTTAGTTTTTAACATGTTTATATTTCCATAGTACATGAGCTAATGTATTTTTATATTTTTTTATGAACTTTTCCAAACATATGATCTTATAATTTATTGGTATAATATATTCAATGATTAATATTGTATAATTTTTTTTTCTGAAGTAAAAAGATATATTGGATAATAATATTATGATTTTATTTTTATAACTAAAAAATACGTCCTAATGTTTTTTCTATATTGAATAATCTGAGGGTCTTACACGTTTAACTGGAGCTAGTTTCTAATTTTATAATTTGTTATAAACTTCTACATTTTATATCACTGAAGTATTATATAAGTTATAATGTTTTAAAATAATGTATATTCTTTAAAATAAAATAACCTTTCATAAAATATAGAATGTTTAAATAATGGTAAATTAAAAAATTATTTATCCAAGAAAACCAAAACTTTTGGATAGTACACACATTGAATATTAGAGGGATAAAATCATGTATTTTTTTATCTATTATCATGTTGAATTTGTGATATTGAATGGAATTTATGTTATTCTATATAATTAGGTTTAGTATTTTAATAAATACATGAAATATAAATATCAACTAAATTATCATTTCTGAAATAATTTTCATTGTTCAATATAAGAAATATCTATAGTAAAATTTCTTCTTGTGAACTAGTAAGCAGTACTTGAAAAACTCTTATGATTACTCATTTTGGGAAATAAATTTTTATTTCAATAGTATGATCTATGCCAATAACTAGTTATATAAACATTGACTTCTTCCACCTAGAGAATATGTTTATAGAATGCATTAGAAATTCAAGAATTTTGTGACTTTTTTAAAAATGTGGGAAGATAATGATTTAATAGATTAATATTTGGTTTAAAAATTATTGATATTAATACTATATAATATGGGAAAAAATTACATCAATTAATGACACTATGTATCATATAATTCACAGTCTATATGAATCGATGGGTAAATTCATGATGTACGAGGGTTGATTGAAAATTCGATTCTGGAAAAGGAAAGGTGAAAAATGTTGTACCTTTTTTATTTCCATATATAGATGTTAATTATGTCAAATCCACATAGAAATTAATTAAATCCAAAATAAAGAAGAATGTTAAATATGGGATAGAATATATTTCTTTAAAAGAGAGTTATAATGGACTGAGTAATAATACAAATAGAATTAATGAGATAGTTGTAAAGAAATATTTTAGTATAAGTAAAATAAATATTTAATATATCAAAATTATGGAAAATATTTTAATAAATTATATTACTATAATTGAAATATTCTAATCTCATATTGTAATAATTAAAAAAAGTGAAAAAATATAAAAAAGATTAGGAATGTTTTGCATGATCAAAGGAGTACATGTCAACAATATTCCAAAATGTGGAGTGAAATTAGAGGAATTTAGTATTCTAAAAATTATTTCAAAAATATTGATCACAATTAGAGTTTTATGGGATTTTATTATGGAATTCCAAATACAAATGAACGATTAATGTAAATGGTATCCATTGAGTCCCTTAAATTTTTTTATTTAATTGAAATTATCAATATTCTAAGGATTATTGAAAGGAAAATTGTCGTAAGAAGTACATGATACATCATTTGATGATGATATTTCCTTCTTAAATTATGAAGAGGATTCTAGATTTTTTAAATTATGGGATAAAATATAAAAATACATAAAAACCATGAATATGATAGAGAATAGCTTGTTAAGTGTAATACATGAATTTAGACACATAATTTAATGATTTCATATAATATATTAAAATTATAGAATAAATATAATTATAATGTTATTTTTGGGGATACTAACTTATTTATACAACTAAATTCTGAGATAAATAGTCTATATAAATATTTATTAAATTTTACATATGGTAATAAAAATTTAGAGATGGATTAGAGATAAATATATCCTCAAAGAAATGCATTGGGTAATGGATTTAGTATAGAAATATTTTATTCTCAATATAATACGTTTTTTCAAAATAATTCCCCCTTTTGTGAAAAATACATTTTTGGTGGACAGTGTAGTGATTTATTTTGAATAAAGTAAAAAAATTGAATTTCAATTGGATATTCCTATAAATAATAAATATATTTTCATCATAGGGAAAATATAAAGGTATGAATTCCTGACATTTTATTTTCTAAAAATTCTAGAACTAAATAATAGTGGGTTCCCAAAATATAGTTTTTAATAATTTTATAAAAATAGAAATAGTTTAGAAAGAAATAATATATAGTACGTGGATAGTGTTTTTTCAAATCATATGATTAATAATAAAAATAAATATTTATAATATTAATATGTTGAAAGGCGTGAAAGAAACATTTGGTAAAAAATTACAAGGTGAAATCCTTATTGTAAGAAACATTTTTATTCGTGAAAACCCATAAATTTATAATGTTTCATTTATAGTAGGACTTAATCTTAACCTTATAAGAATAAAACAATTATTAGATAATTATTAAATTAAGAACATCATGAATGATAAATGAATTACTCAATGTTAATAAGGTAAATTTATTTATTATTCTAATATGCATGAAAATGTATACAGACCTAACAATGATGACTTATGAAGCTATGACCTACCAATCCCTAGTGGAAAGAAAGATCAATCTTATTTATGGGATAGAAGTCTAGGACAATGTTATTTATTAAATTATGTAAAAAATATATGATATTATTAATAAGAGATCTACCATATCATGATTTAATTAATCTAAATTGTGTGATTGTTGTCAATTTAGAAGGGAATAATATTCATTTATTCAGTATATTAGCGATGTTTCAAATTATAATGTATTATAGCTACTACACAAGTATATATTTTTTCCACTGAAAATTAAATGAATTTTTGAAATATTTTATTTATATTTTATTTGATGACTATATTAAATACACATATGGTGAATTTTCTTTAAAAATTTCACAATCCATTTTTACATGTAAAAATTTGTATCTTACTTTGAAAATGAAAAAAATAAACCCTTTATAACTACTCTCAGTTACCATGTTTGGGAATTAAAGAACTATAAATTTGAAACATTTATTATTGAAATTATATAAGACATGATTTTTTTTCACATAAAATAAAATAGAAAAATGATATATCTAAATATAAAAATAATGTATTTAGAATACTACTAGAACACTGATGAACTTTTTAAGAACTTCTTGAAAAATTATTTCAAAAACCAACTCATGTTTATAAAAGGTATTAATATAAATAAAATGTCAAATAATACATGAGATGTAAATTATTTTCATCTAATATTTTTTAATATAGATGAATAAGGGATTGATTCCTGAAATATGAAAATGTTTTCATATGAAATTAGTTTAATTTTCATTGAATTTCCATACACATTTTAATAACTACCATCCCCTACCCAATATTGTTATTCATTTCCAATAAGTGATCAGAGTGAGAAATGTAGATCAAAAAAATCAACATCACTATCAAAGAGACATATCAAATACCTACCCATTAGGAACAATTAGTATCAAAATTGTAGAATATAACTATAAATTGTTAGAGGAAA
This sequence comes from Viscum album, assembly GCA_963277665.1. Lineage (NCBI taxonomy): Eukaryota > Viridiplantae > Streptophyta > Magnoliopsida > Santalales > Viscaceae > Viscum > Viscum album. The sequence continues at coordinate 197,085,290 of OY728150.1, forward strand.
TTACATATTGAGTGAATACTAAAATTTATATAAATATTGGGTTTTATTTCTTATTAATGGTTACAATATTATAAATCATGTTTTATAGATCCAATTTCTTAATACCACTACTTATGAATTGTGTAACAGTATAAAAAAACATTCTTATTTAATGTTTTTGTATGTAAGCATTCATTATTAATAATAAATATTATTTACCTAAAATAACAACAAAATTTGATGATGGATTTTTTATTGGTTATTCTACAACAAGTAAGGGTTATAATTTTTTAAATTAAAAAATTAATTTTTAGTTTGTTGTCAATGAAAATATTATGAAACCAACTCTATTGTTTTAAAAAACCTAAAATGAATTATATTGATTTTATTAATTTTTTTTGAACTCATGATTGATAATTCTATTCCAACGTAATTTTTTTTTATTTTCAAACACATTTAAGGGAAAGTGAGAGCCCTCACACATTACCTATTTCAACACCAAATGATACAATGGAATCGTTGAAGAAAAGTGTGAGTTGTTTGGAATCAACCTCCAAAAAGAAAATCCAAGGGATATATTGTACCAGAGAGTCTGGATAGTCCTTTAAGATGCCTTCATAAAGATGTTCCAAGTTGTCCCAGGATTGTCTGCAATCCTCCTTGCTAATCATCCTCATATTGAGTCCTCTAACCAAGATGCGGGTCTACTTATCAATCCACTCGCCTTGATCTTTATATGTAGTCACCAGAAGTGGTCTCATCTTCATTGATGCTTTAAAAACAAGTGCATCCTCAATATTTTCATCTGAGTTCATAAGAGGATCCATGTGTTCCAACATCGATGATACCTATTACTGATAGTCTTCAGGAGAGCCTCCCTCATGATGTTTTCCAAGGTCAAACATCCCCTTAACCCCCTTGGTAAGGAAAGGGACCATGAATTCATATCCTCCCTCCACCGGGCCCTTGGGGATGTCAGCCTCCACATGAAGATTATTCAAGATGGAATTACCTTCAGGCGTAGGAGTCGTTAGAGGCATCGTAACCTTAAAATGATCTTTAGTGAGTGGAGGACTAGGTATAGAGGAGTAATCCTTTATACGTCGGGCCTTCATATTGTTCATAATGAAACCGTCTGAATCAAAAAAAAATTTCTCTCCCTTACGGGAGGAGGATCTAATGTAGTCTTCTTTTATGACCAGTTCCTTAGACTCAACGGAATCTGAGGCCTCATCAACTTCCTATTGAGCTACTTCCTCATCCACTAGAGGATACTCTCTATTATCCATTCCATATACACCTTCATTAACATTCCCATCCTCTTCCCCTAACACTGCAAATCAGTTTTGAGAAGACACATAAGAAGCCCCAAATTAAAGCTTCGCAGCATAGAAAATTCTATCCTGTGTGACCTGCATTTGATTTTCTGAATCTCTTGTCCGATCTAGACCTCAACCCATAAATTGTAAAACTAATGGGATGTCATCCTAGGGAAAGATCTGGGAAGCCTCACCAGTGGATTTAGCCACGCAGGCATCCTCATCCAACTCCACAACATTGGTAGTGGTTGAAGGTTCTGGTTGCAATGCCTGAGAAGCATCCTGAAAGCCTACCCTCACTTCCTGTCCAGCCCTTCCCTGAGTGAATAACCCAATGAGAGATGCATCATCATTGTCTAATGCAACACCAAGATCAACTTTCAAATGCTGAAAAATATTAGCGACGCTTGGGTTAATCTAAGGACCCAAAGACTGCACTCGAGGAGCAGAATGGTCCTCGCCACTCCGTTGGCCACTCTCTTGATGCAACCCCGCCTCCGGCCGAGGGGCAGCACAGTCTGGAGAAATCATAGGTGAAACCAGGGTGGGAGATGCACGACAATCGTTTGGCAGATTTCCAATGTGTCGACAAGGTAGGAAAAAATCGAACCAATTTTCAAAAACCGTAGATTGGAGATAACACAGTTCATTGAAAACCTCAATCCAGACAGTTTATACTAGAGGCTTAGAGATTTACAACTCCATGGATATTTGGGGAGCAATGGGATGGCATAAGGATCTTGAGAATTCGTCAAAGGTTAGGAATCTGCCGATGAGATTACCTAACATCCAATGAATTGCTGGGTTTTGGATAGGAAGAGGGAGACCTGGGAAACAAACCCAAATCGCCGTAAGAGGGAGATCCCATCTCCAGTGAAACTCATAGCTTCATATGAGTAAAAATAAGTGAAAACGATTTCAAGATATTCTCCCTTTATACCACGCTATGGCCAGATCAACATCATAGGAGAAACGCATAAGAAAATGACACAGATCCAACAGACCGACTGTGATGTGTCCTTGAAGTGGTTAGATGTTGTTGACAAAATGATCAAAACTATTGAGCAACGGCCTACACCGACCAAAGAAAGAAACTAGGGATATCCCATGGAGCGATGAAGCCTCCGTGAACTCCTGTAAGGAAATCGGTAGAGATAGAGCTCTATGGTGAAGACTAGGGACTTTTGAGAAAAGCCGGATAGGGGGAAAATCAGGGAGGGAGAAAGGATCAGTGAATGGAGCGAAGGGAGAAAGCGAGGGGGGGTCGGGCAGATCAGCCATCACCATCGCCCGAGGGATACGCTACCACGCCTAGGGTTCCATGGGAGGGAGTGGAGGGAAAACCTAATAATTAAAGAACTCTCCCTTTTTCATGAATTCAATGATTGATAATTATATTCATTATATGAAAATAGGAGAAATATTTTTCAATGTTGAAATACCTAATGAAATTGAACTGATATTTAATTATTATTTTTAAAAATAATTTGATATTATAAAATATATTAGAATAAACCAAGTCTTAATATAGTTGTTAATATCATAAAAAATGATAATATTAGAAGATCTTTATAAGAGAAAGTGAACAATAATAATTTCTTTTTAAAAATCTAACAAAGGGCTCATAATAGGGATTTATGTAATGAATAGTGGATTAATAATTGCATTGTAAAGTGAATTATATTGAAATGAATCATGATAATACTTTATATAAATATCAAAAACAATTTTTTTATAATTGGTGTTAAATGGGGATTATTAAATAAATGAGAACAAATCTTCATTTTAGTTAGAAATAAATATATACTTGGTGAAAATTATTATCATAAAATGAATAAATTATAATGTAATATATTCTATAACATATGGACCAGAATCTATTCATATAGTACTAGACACTACAAAATATTTGACTTTTTCCAACAGGGTCATATCTATTGGTAAAGGTCCATTTTATGTTGGTAAAACATTTTACCAACACATATATCCCTATCACTAAACTGTCAGTAAAAACTCTGTCACTAAATGTTATTGGGACAGATAAAATAGTTATGTTACAATTATATTAATACTAACAAATAATTTATATGTTGGTTTAAGAGTTTGAAAACATATTCGTATTACAAATTTATCTGTTGGTAATAATATTATAAATATATAACATATGTTTATAAATTACTTTTAAATAATAATTATAAATTTGTATGGCTACTAAAATTTCATACTATATTTATTAATTTATCATATATAATACGACTATATTAATTATCAAACTGAAGATGGTTTTAAATTATGTTCAAACATGAAAAAGATTAATTATATTAATTATGAAATTTAATAAAAAGTGGACCAATACATAGTTGAATTTGTTTGATCCCTAAAGAGATCATAAAAACACAAAACCCCACCAAAAAAATGAAAAACGGTATGTCGTCTATTAACCGTAATCCTCCAACACCTGCCATGATTAAAGAATAGTTGCTCTTACCAAAGATCTTTCATCACCCCCATGTAGGCAACTCGAAGAAACAAATCAAGTCAGGAACAGTAACAGTGAGAAACCTCAACTCGATGTTATGTTAACCTTCAACTCCATGATCTAAACCAAACAACCAAAAATAATACCCATCATAAAATGGGGTGAATAAAACGATAAATATAAAAAAATGAACACATTATATAATAAAGAAAAATAATCTAAATAGGAAAATACCAATGATTAAATTCAACACACCCCTTCCATAAAACCGAATGAAGGAAGTCCGCCCGGGTCACCTGTTCATCATACAGTTGAGGCAATCCCCGAGCATGAGGGCTCTAGTAAACATGGTAAGACCGTCATCGTACAGGTAACAGAGGGGCTTCCCCTCTGCCACATCCACCACCACCACACCATCGTGCCCCTCACAAGTTAGCCGCAGCCCGCACCACTCCAAAATCGTAATCACCTTCCGCAGATGAGGGTGCTTGCACGCCATCTCCCAAAACCATTTCATCCCTTGAAATGAAATCGTTACAACTGGATGAGTCATTTATTTGAATAAAAGACATACCATGGAGAGTGTGATCCAAAATCGGCCCTCACCATCATAGTGGATGTTATCCGGTAGCCCTGGGAGATGGTCTAGGAACCCTTCCAACATTCATTTCTTCTCCCCCCTTCACGTAGTATCTCTTTCACCTCATCCTAAAATTCCACCCAACAAAACAAAAAAACCAATTTCTCATGAACACGTAATCCTTTCAAATTTGGAATCCTTGAGGCACAAAAAAATGAAACCACCTGAATACTAAAGAAAGATTCCCAAAGAACAATCTGACAAGCTGGTAGGTTACCTATGACGAAAAAGGGAAGGGAAAGGGCGATACACTAGTGATGCAAACTTTAAGCCAGAACTGTAGCGTCATTCATCATTTCTAAAAGCTTCCAGATTTATCTTCTTGGGAAATTGAAGCAAGAAACTAATGGATTCAGGAGAAGCCCATGCTAGGAAGTTCTGTCCATCAATTGATTCTCCTCCTCTACTCCACTTCCCTAAAGTTTTCAAGCCTACAAGCCCAATATCACTGTAGTCTGTGGAATAGATACACACTATCCAATCCAAATCAAAAAGCAGAACTTTGGAAAGTCTGGAAGGATCAATGTTTCTATAATTTTCCTTGGTAATAATTTTGATGTTTCTTTCAATGGGTTAACTACATCAATGCACTCATTGGTTAAAACAACACATAATACATCATTGATGGTCTTTACATCACACTTTTTCACCTCTACATTCGAAACCATCACTGTCAGCACCCTATTCTCCATCACAACCTTCACCTCCCCTGACTTCGCATTCTCTGACAGCCTGAACATCCCCGCACTGCCCTCCACCCTAAACCACTTTATGTTATTCTCCTTCTAACAAATCATCTCCCCGATGATCTGTAGGATCCTCCCCTCTTCCACATCCACCTTTGCCTCCTCCTCCATCAACCCGAGAAGGTCCACCTTAAAGACGTGAGCCTCATGTGTCTCCTTCCAATCGATTCTCATGTTCACCACCACTAATTCCTCACTCTCGGCTGATGGGGGAAAATTACTCACTGAATCCAAGAGCACCTCAAATGGATCCCAGACATCCAGTGAAAAAATATCCACTTTTTATTCTCTACCATTGCTAATGATCCTCGAGACGATCAACATGATAAATTACAAACTGAAGATGATTGATTCATAAAGGAGGGAATAATGATCTCTTTGGAGTTTTTCACTCCGATCAAATATTGCATTCATTTACCACAAACCACAAAAAATTGATAATTTTTATTTACTCTTGAAATAGTCAATATGAATCCTAAAAAATATGAATATGAAACCAAAACCATAAACCCATTAGTATGTAAAAAATTTGAATCAAACTATAAATATGTAGCCAAACTGTAGAAGATATAATCTAAAATTAATATATCTAAATTTGTTCACTGAACATGGAATTGGAATGTTAAAACATAGTGATCTAAAATACATATTTCTATATTTGTTCACTGGCCATGGAATTAGAATATAAAAATAATGTATTCATCTCAATTACTCTAAACTATTTCAAAACATCATCTAAACCTGGACCATGTTGAACATACCATGGTCTAATGGCTTGGATTACCCATTTTTCTTCACAACAACAACCTGCATCGCACAGTTTCCCATCATCCTTGAATTAAACAATGATTGCACAACATCATTTAGACCCTAATCACTCAACACAAACAATTATTTGTTGTATTCTCAGTTTTTTATTATCTTTTAATGATTATGACTGGATTTACATCAACAAAATTCAATGATTCCACATATTTTATAATTTGTAAAGTTTATTACCAACACGAAACAACTTTTCAAGGAATATGCAGTCAAAGAAATGTGTGTGTTGTGTCACAACAAATACATTTATTTGTTCTATGTTAATTGAGATAATAAAAATGTTACGACAATAGATTTAAAATAATTACCTTGGTATCGAATTTTTAGCAGCAACACATTCAATGTATTTAAATAGAAACATGAATAACTTAGTAGAATTAACACAATATGAATCACACATAAATAATCAAATGTATGCTCCAAAGAATAAATAAATACATGCTTCAAAGAATTTATAAAACATTCCAAATTTTATACCTTAAATGAAGATTGTTCCGCCATCCTTACTTCTATTTTAGTCGGTGACACTTTCATCTTCAATCATGGATAATAGTTCTTAAACACAAAATAGCAAGATTTTAACTATTCAGTATCATCTTTAATTTAGAAAAATTTTAACTCTTCAGTTTCATCTTTAATTTATAATCACTAGCTTTACATAGTTTCCAAAAAAGATTATACAGGAAATATAAGTAATAAGAAAAAAAAATAAAAAATAGAAATAAATAATAGAGAGAGAAAAATACTACATGGTTATTTTTGAGATTTAATCTACATGTTTAGGAATGAAATATATGAATAATTTTTCATCATTCATATTTTGAATGTTCCTCAAACTAATATCATCATTTTGAAGGTTCAAATGTTGAACTTCTTATTTTCTCTATATATGGTTTAATCCATTTTTCTTAAATCCACTAACCTATCAATAATTTTGAGATAATGGAAATTTGAGGTAAAAAATGGATGTAGTTCAAAGATACATATATTTCTCTATTCATGTCAAAAAATTATTGAACTTCAGTAAAAAAACATAATCAACACTCTAAATGAGAAGCATGTTTATGCATCAATGTAAAATGGGTGAATACATAAAAAATTTGGGCATGTAAGAAAGGAATCATTCTTATTGAGTTCTAAAAATCCATTAAAAATGACTTCAATGTAGTGAAAATAAATTGAATAACTTCAACTGCATTAGTTTTCCTTTATAGGGACTATAATAACAAAATAAAATAATATTTATGATTAATAACTATAATAGTTTTCCCCCTTACTAGGGATTGTAAGTAATAGTTAACTGCTGTGTATTTGTAGACTTGTATGTATGATTAATAACTATCCTAGAGTCAAATAAAAATAATAAACTGAAATAATGTGTATTTGATATCATTAAACAAATCTAAAAAAACACTTACTCAATCCCCTATAAACTCATGTTGTTGATGGATCATATGTCAGGTACTGAAATTTAAAATTCTTATTATTTACTGATAAAAAACTAGGCCTCAAGAAAAAATATTTACATTAACATAAACTTGAAATATCAATTGTGAGGTTTTGTAAATAAGTAAAATGAGAAAACAAAAATTTATTTATTGGGTGACCTTATATTTTTACCATTTAATGGTCATTCAAAATAATGCGATTCAGAAATTTGATTATAATTGACTAAGGAAAATCATAAATACACATTCATAAATATATATAATTGAAGAAAATCATATTTTACTATAATTTTTTTTATTGAAGCATCAATTAGTGGTTATATCATAATTAAAATATCAAAATTTATAAATAAATTTGTTATCAAAGCTGTGTTAAATCTACTTTCACAAACAATAACCATTCCAAACTTGAGAACGGGTATTCTGAAGCTAACTATACTTTTTGTGCGGGATAAGATATTATCCACAAACACTTGGAAGGATGCCTAAAAATATAAACACATTTTAACCCAATAAAAGATGGTTATACCAAGAACAATTTCATCTTATATTGGAATATGTATTCACATTCACATCAAAGGATGGATTCCCACTTTTTAAGGTGCACTTATGTCACCAATAGAGAAATTAAACTTTTTCGAACAAAAAATAGTAAGGCTCATGCCAATGCAATTTGGAATTAAGAAAGTGATCATGTAATGAATGTTATATAAGAATGTCAATAGATTTTCACAAAAAAAAAATGAATGTTGATATGATAACCAATAAAATTGATATTCATATGAACTGAGAAGAAGAAAAAAATCATTTCAGTGTTAAAAAAGAGGATAAACAATTAACATACACAACATTGAATACAAAATTTTCTCAACCACCAGCAATTGAAGAAAAAAACAAACCAAATATTGAAGCATATATTTAAAAAGAAAGTCCAATATAAACAAGTATTTATTAAAAGAAAGTAAATATGAATGAAACATGGATTGAAAAGGGATGTTATGGGAAGACCTGAAAAAGAACGACATTTTTTCTATCAATAGCATGCACAATCCCTCGGAAAGCTGCCTTTAGAAGATTTTGTAATTTAATATTGAGGAAAAATAAATAAAAATGATAATTAATGAACAAAATGGAGGAAATTTTATTTCCAAAAACATATATTATTAGTTTTCATGGGGGATTATAAATTACCTACTAGTGAGTAATGAAGAGAGATCAAATAAAATGATATTACCAGAAATTCAAACAATATAACAATTCTTGGTGTTATAGAAAATATAATGATCATGTAACCTATTGAAAAACAAATACTTACTAAATAGAAATAGCTATCTACAGACCAGATTAAAAACCAATGCTAAGATTACCCATCCAACTCAACTCCAATTAGAAACTAGAATGCTTTTAGCATAGTTTAAAGTTGGTGGGGAGTTATTTTCATGAAAAACATTTAAAACAATGATAAGTGGACAAACATCAAACTAGGGGGAAACATTGGGTGCCACAATGATGACCGTGGGCGATGGGAAGGGATTATGGGGAAATCTAGGGTTCATCTAGGGCGTCAGGGACATAGAGGTCGCATGGGTATGCTAGTCTAAAGCGATGTAGATGATGGAGGATGAGCGGGTATGTGGTCTTGGAATAACTGGAATTGTAAGGTCAAATGAGGGGTTTCGCACGAGGATGCTGACTGGGAATAGATAGGAGGTTCACACGATGATATTGGAGGTGGGCATAGGCTGGGAATAGGGTGGGGGTTCTCGCGATGATGTCTACGAGGAACGCCTGCAGGGAACAGAGAGGGGTTCCTACGAGGAGGTCCGTGAGGAATGCCGATGGGAAAAAGGGAGGTAGGGTGGGGGGAGGGGGGAGGGGAAAAGGGATTTAGGGTTGGGATAGGAGCTTCATGGTAAATAGGGGGTCTCAGTAATGGGCATTTTTAATCGATTTTTTATAGTTTTGTTTCATTATATTTTTTTCCCATTTTTTAATATTTTCTATATTAATTTTTTATAATGTAGCTATATATATATATATATTTATTATCAAAATAATTTGTTTTCATTGGGTAATATATATATCTATATATTCAATTTTTGATAAAATAATTGATATTATTGATTAATTTATTGGTAACATATTTTTATGATAGTAAAAGATTTGTTGGTAATAATAATTTCTTACAACAGATTCATTTATCGGTAAAAAAATTGTTGGTATTATTATAATAAAGCAATATATTTAAATGTCGGCAAAAGATTTGTTGGTATTGAACTGCTAATATAAAGTGATATATTTGTTGGTAAAAATAAATATCGGTACCAATATTATATATCAACGAAATTTAATATCTGTTGGAAATAATCATTTTTACCAACAGATATATTATCTGTCAGTAATTTTCTGTAGGTAAAACTAAATTTTTTTGTAGTGAGAATAGGATGCATTTATAAATTCTACTATTTTTAAAATGAATTTAAGGTGTGCTTTACTTAATGGGTATTTTGAAGATAATGTTTAGTTAGAACAACCACATTTCATGAAAATAAGAAATCTCATGTTCCTTTTTTATATATACCAAGGAACATTATGTACATAGGAAATAACATAGTGAATTATATTATATATTAATCAGTATTATGTTGAAAAATAGTTTTTTTAGTAGATGTGTGGATCCAACAAATTTAATTAATTTTTTTTCAAATATACGAAAATTTATTAAATTATTATTATAAAATTATATTTTTCTAAAGACAAAAATAAATTATAGATTCCTATATAGTTCTTAAGAAATTTTATTTTTAAAATAACATTATGGTTTGGTAATATTTTTAACTTGGTTTTAAATTTTTTTAGAAACTAGATAGATCATTTATAACACAATAATTATGTGTAACAAATTTTACATATTTCTGTAGAAAAATACTAATAGTTTTGGTAAAACTATCATGACCAAAATAACTATTAATTGTGATGAATTTTTGAAACCCGTTAATCAAAATATATTTATAGGAATGAACTATAGCTTAAAATATCATATATCTAGTAAGATTTATTTAATGTTTTCTATACGATTATGTTAACTATATAAATATTATCCAAAACAATCCCATATTAAAGTTGTAAAACATATTTTTTAATAAATTTATGGAACAAAGGGTCTTGGTCTATTTTATTTTTCTGGTAATTATTTAAATTTTAAATTGGTTTCAAAGAATAATTTTTATAGATGTAATTTGGATAGTAAATGAATATCTTGAACATTTCATATCTGATTAGAGATTTTAGTTTTATAGTATTCTATGAAACATAATTTTTTAGTTCTTTCCACTCTTTAAGATGAATATGTTTTACCTCGATGTAACAGTGTTCAAGTGTTGTGGATGGAACACACACTCACTGATTTTGGATTGATTTTTAGGAAATATTCCATTTATGTGATAAAAAAATCCATATCATTGCATAAAAACCAAAAACATCACTCAAGATCTAAGAACATAAATATAAGACAATCTCTCATTATAAATAACACATAAAAATGAGATATTATTTTTATAATTCATTATATTACAAGAACAACTTGGTGATATTTTAAAAAATTCTCTAAAATTATATATATATATATATATATATAAATATATGAATATTTTAAAAATAACTTAGTATCTATAACATAAAATCATTATTTGATATCTAAATCACCTTTTAACCATGTATAAGGAGTAAAATATCCATAAAAATTTTGGATAGAGGTTTTCATCTAGATTTAAAATTTTATTTTTTATTATTTTTACCTAACATTTCAATTTTTTAGCCTAATTTTGTTTCCGGGGAAATGAATTTCCCAAATTTTTTTGGAAATTAGTTTTTTAGAAAGTATCTTTAAAAAAATTTATAAAATGTTTTCATAAAAAAACTTTCATGGATGTTTTATGAAAAACCATTTTCATAAATTTTTCTCGATAAATAATTAAAAAATTATTCCTAAAAAAGGTTTCTAAAACCATTTTAGAGAAAATATTTCATCAGAACTTATGATGAATGAATTTTTAATTCAAAAAGTTACTATATTTGGAAAAATATTTATAATAAATGTGAAATTTCATCATAAATGATTATAAATTTTTAAATACACAGTTTTAAATATTAGTTTTTGTAATATGTTTTTAATGTTTATAAAAATTATAAATTTTGAATTTCTAAAGAGTTTTAAAAATTTTACTTTTCTATACAAACATTTGTTCTTATACTAAAACTCTTCTAAGTAGATCATTAAAAACATAAAGTGTTTAGTGAATCATCATCATCATCATCAACATCATCAGATAACGTTATTAGATGTTTATGCTGAAATGTTCTTAATGAATTGTTGTTAGATATCGGAGAATATGAACCATCACTATTATCAATATTATATAATGGTTTGTGGGTCACTGCTCCATTCTTTACCTCTCAACTCTATCAATAGTTATCACCATTTTGTTTCTCATCTATAAAATGTTTTCTAGTTTTTATAATTCAAAAATCATTGAGTTTTCACCTAAATAGACTCCTCAGACAATTTACCAACATAGAAATCCAGTGAAGGAATGGCCAATTGAATGATATTTTTTTAAAAGGAATGACTCATAAATATAGTTTTTATTTTTTAGGTTTCACGATGTATCTTTTCTAAGAGATAATATATTGATATTGATTTTTTGGAAATAAACCGAGTAATTTATTATTCTTCTTCATTTAGTAAAGAATAAATTATAATTATTTTTACTTTTTCGTCATTAGGAGAATCATATAAAATGAATTTCCAATAATTGGTTGATTTTTCCAGAATTAATTATAAAGGAGAGGATAATCATGTCACCCAATATTTACCTTATAATTATATTTTTTTTTTGAAAAATAACAAGTAGATACTAATATTTTTACTTCATATAAAAATTTAGTAAATGTTCACCCACAATATTAGTGTATTATAATAATATACGTTTAGACACCAAACATCCATATATGAAGAACAATGGATTGACATATCCTAATAAAAGAAGATATATAATTTTAATTTCATGTGAAATAAGAGATTGTTTAATCATTTGATGATTTTTTTCCATTTCATAGATGTTACCAATAATGGAATACTTATGTGGAAAGATATTTTTTCACATGTTACATAAATATATTTTTATTAATAATGATGGATGGTAAAACGGTAGAAAAGGTAGCTCTAATGTGGGGGAAGAATTCATTTATTCTTGAGAAAACTACTAACAACAGGAGACATGTGTTTGTAAATCATATAAAAAGGATAATTGATATTTTAGTCAAATATATGACTGAAATTGAAATTGAAAAGATAATATAGAATGATTTATAAAAGTTGATGGTAGGATATGTTTCACCTAATTTACCTAAGAAAAATGTTAAAAAAATGTCTGATGAGACTTATATAGGCTTCCTGTAAAAAATATGGGGATAAAAATTAATGATTCACATTTTGATGTAGATAAGGTTGTGCTAATGTCTCTTAAAGAAAAAACAATAAAAATATTCAAGATAATGAAAATAATAAAATATAAATTGACTATTATAAACAATGAGAGGTGCCTAATTTTTCCTTAAATGGTGTTGAACCGTCTCAGTCCATTGTTGTAGTAAAAATAAAAGGATAGCCTCTATCCATTTTTCATATATCATCTAAATGACTAGATATAACTCTCAGTATGAGTATATTTAAATCTTTTTTTTAATAAAATTAAGAAATATAAAATTGGGAAGTCCAAAATTGATGAAGAAAAAACAAAGAATTGGGAGAAATATATGGGTTTTGAAGGGAGTGTAAATGTATTTTCTAATTGTCTATAATCAGATTCTTATAGGGATATAACTCATGAATTAGAGGATGTTGATAAAACATGTGAACCAGATGATATCCATTCACAAAATATGGTTTTAGGAAACAATGATAAAAATTAACATACATATGTGGTAAAGGTTTTTGAAAAAAAAAACTAGTTTGAAAAGAATATCCTTGTACATCAAGACCTCAATCTCTTACTATTCCTAATATCTTATTTGATTCTACTCATTCTTCACCCAAAATAAGTAATATATCATAAAAAATTGGGTTTAATTACTTGGACAATGATAGTAAGATGATTTAATATTGTGTTCATTATTTCCCTTATTGTCATGAATGATGAAAGTAGATCTATAAGAATATCAAGGTTTTGTAAAATTAGAATTCCTCGAATAAACATGTACAGGTATTGTTTCAAAATAAACCCAAGATAAAATATGGTAGCTGAATATAAAAAAAAATATTTGAGGAATTTAATACACATTATTATACAATAATACATATTGAGGGAGATATAATGTTCTAGGATGATCATTTTGATGGAATAATTAAATAATAAAAAATCAACGATTAAACAATTAATGGGTTATAAAGATAATGATATCAGAAATTAATTTTATAATATCAATTTTTTTTAATATTTAAATATGATGATATTTCATAATAAGAAAATAATATTTGATCATTCAAATAAGTAGTTCTGAAGTAGAAGAGATTGAATATAAATTTTAATGTTCTATAAGATGAGATGAAAAATCATAAATCACTAGTTATTGAATCTAAAATGTTTCAAGATGATGTTGTGATGTGAAAAATCCATCTAAATGATATTTCTATGAAATATTGACTATATTATCCTCAACTCATAGAATTATTTGTAAAAGGGAAAACTCATTTTTTTCATTAATTTATCATATAAATATTAGTCTATATTATTTGGATTGATGATTCTGGTTGTATTTGATGAATGTCATTCCAAAAACTATTATAATATTATTTATTTAATTTCAACAAAATATTTCATATAAATTATAATTTATCAAATAATACGAGTACAAATTATACCTATATTTATTAAATCACAAAGTCGATAATTAATTATAAAATATTATCAAAACAAATAGAGAAACATTTTGTTCAATAATGGAGGATAAATCATGTACGGTGGAGAAATATAGAACAATGTAAAAATTAGTGATGTTGTTAAATATCTAATACAAGGGAATTATATTTTTTCCATGTTATCTATTCTTTTTTTCTTTTCTTTAGTTTTTTTCACTTTTGAAAAATATGTATATATTTAGACAAAAGTTTAAGTTAAACTATTTATAAATAGATTCTTGAAAATAAAAATACTATTCCATAAATATAATAATATATCATCATTATAAATTTCATGTGTTTATAATGATTATCTAGAACACCTATATTTTTATTTCTCATAGAGTTATTTTTAAATCAGATGGAACATTTCTTATGTCTTTAGGATGGACCTATACTGGAAAAATGTTATAAATTTAATGGACTTATACTTTGTGTATTGGATATATTATTTCAATGTAAATTAGATTTAGTAATTTAATTTCTATAATATAATGTTTGATAAAGACCCATCATATAAAAATATATAATGATTACCACTCAAACCATATATTAGTGATAGAGACATTACCTTCAGTGGATCCTTTATGAAGGCCTATTAGAAGAACCATATATATTTCATCATATATATGAAAATAATTCTAATGAATGGAACATTTCATGAATTATAATGTTGCTTGATCATATTGATATTAATATGAAGAAGATTTATATAATAATATCATTTGAATATGGGGTTTTTCAAATTACATTTAATCCTCCTCTATTAGATGAGAAATATAACCTTTGAATAATTGAAAATAAAAATAATAAGAATCTAAAGAGCATGAATATTTTTCACCACTAAATATAAGAAGTTGCATTCAATATTCTGTAACAACATTGTAGTTATGTTCTCCATTAAAAAAATTATTTATTTTTTTCATTGGGGAATAAATGTGAGGATTTTAAATAAATTAAGATATATTTTTTGTAATTTTTCAAATGAACATGTGTTTGATCCATGGATATTATAGATTACAATAAATATTTTGTTCTAATTTTTTTATTGATGGTTTATGAGGATATGGAAATAAAATATTTTCAAATCATTATTTTGAGGTATTCCATCATTGAGGAAAAAAAAAACTATTGTTTGGTGAGATCTGTGGATACAAAATGACATTTTTATTGAATTCCATATCTCTTATGTATACGGAGTGGATATATTTTTAAATAAATTCTCTATGTTTTATATCTTTTTTATAAATATTCCATAAATTTATTTCAAATGTTTATATTTCTATTATATTTGTGTTAAGTAATGTAAAAAATGTGCGTTCTAAAATATTGCTCAATATGGATTTTATAAATTTTAAGTATAATAGTTTTTTATTGAATTTATTATAAATCATACAACATTTTTCTCCAAATTAATATAATATAAATGTTATGTAAATTGTGAGGTTTATTTTAAAATAAAACATTCATCCTTGTTGTAGGTAAACTGATTAGATTTAATATTTTATAAGATACTAGTATGAAATTGACCATATATAAGGTAGGATATACTAAAGCAGTTATATAGAGATAAAATTATTTCAAAGTTAAATTAAAAGTATAATATGATTAAATGAATTTTTCAAAAGAAAATACTTATTCAAATTGAATTTTTAAATAAAATTTATGATTTTATTTGTTAGTATCATAACCATTTGGGATTTACTATTTGTTAGGAAACATATTTATGAACATGAAGTTATTAATGACATGTCTCTAGAAACTCCTAATGATGAATGTTATAGGGATATAAATTTCTTATTCATACATAATAGTGTTAGATCAATGTCCATTTAATATGTTTATCTTAATCCATGTCACCCTTTTAGTTATCCTTATCTATCTCAATTTGTGACTGAAAATAAAAACTTTTAGGGAGAACTTTTTGTCATATGGGAGAATCTAACAACAATGTATTATAGTATTATTTTCCTTTTAATTAATAATTTGTTTAATAGTTTGTTTTACACAAAACATTGGACTAATAAATACATCTATACATTTTAAGGAATCAAACCATTAAAATATATGATACATGTCATTACATTTGAATAAAGAATGAATAATTAGTTATAAATAAATTACATCTTAGATAAATGGGAATTAATATAATAATTCCAAAACCAAATTATATTTCTTCTCACTACTTGAAATGAGAAATATAAACTGATTACAACTATGTAATGTTTTCTAAGCTACAAAACTATTATACACCTGTCGATAATGAGGTTAGTAAATGGGATGAATAATCAAATGATATATATAGGAATGAAAATTTTAGACTATAAATATGTCTATTATGAAAATGATAATTAAAAATATGATCACTTGAAACATGTCCATTAGATATACTATAATATAATAGATATGATTTTTAAGTAAAAAAATTAAAATAACATACTTCCAAGATAATAAATAATGAAAAAAATATAGTTTTTAATAAAAAATTTCGTATGGAATAAATTTAATTATAATAAATTTGTAAAATGATGTATATAATTTTTTTAATATAATAATAATTTTAATGGGTTGATGGGAATAATTTTTTCGCTCAAATTGTTTTATTATATTATGTGAATATTTTTTAATATAAATATAATATTTCGTAATGTACTATACCCTAATTTGAGTTTATAATATTAAAAGGATTATTCTAATAAAAAATTTCAACATTAAAATATAAATCATATTAATTACATTAGTAGTTGATAGGATATATGAAGATGTGTCATATGTAATATGAAAATCCATTTTCCTATAATAATAAATTTTTATTATATTATATGATTTATTTTAATGTAAAACATTAAAAATTTATTTTGAATCTAAAAAAACGAAACACCATTCACCATGATATATTATGTTAGGGTGAATGGATTAATTTTTTCTAAATTAGTTTATTTTTAAATGAATAGTGAGAAATAATGGTTCTACTTATACATATCTTTTATTATATTTCCATAAAAAATATATAACATCTAATCATATAAAATATTTTTGTTTAAAAACATTAATATGAATCATTAAATGATTACTTAAAAAATTCAATGTTGATTTTAGGATACACATGATAATAATTTTGAATCATAAGTAATCCTTTATTATAATAAAAATATCTCTAATATTTTTTTTGAAATTAATATTTCATAAGTTAAAATTTAGGTTTATCATGGTGATTTACATATATAACTATTCCTATTTCAATTATAATATAATTGATGTAATAAAAAAAGAACATCAATAATGTAATAATGAAATTTTTTTCCAAGAATACACTTTTTATAAAAAAGTGTTTGTATGTATTGACTTTGTTATTATTAATACTAATTTTTCACACACCAAGAAGAATCATTAATAAAATATTTTCTCTATTTAGAATAAATATGTTCTAATTAGGAATATTTAGTCCTTCATTTTTACTTATCACATTTAGTTAAAGAGGTTAAAAATTTAGTTGTTGTTGAAATGATAAATGAATATAAAAATGGTTTAACTGAGTGTAAAAGAGTAGAAACATTTTGAAACAAACCCAAGAAGATGATTATTTTTTTTCATGATTGACCAAAAAAAACATCACTCCATTTTTTTCATCATTTCATTACACTTTATTTGGGAGGAATATGATCGTTCTATATTAATAAGTAATGATAATGTAATTTCCATTAAATCAATGTAAAAATGGGGAATTCCAAATCCTCTTAAAATCCACCAAAAAAGAAAATAAAAATTTTAAATTATTTTTATTTTACTTCCACAATAATAATTTTATATATATGAAAGAATTTATTCTTGGATGATATATTAAATCCTCTTTTTAGAATACTAATATCCATATGTTGATCAAATTATCATCATTATTATGAATAATGTAACCACCAAAAAATTTATTAATAAAACTTCCTCCTTATCTATATAAATGACTTTTTATGTAAAATGGGTATATAAAATATGAACTTCCATGGTTTTATGTTTTTGGATTTCAAAATTATAGTAATAATTGATACTATTTCTAATATAGCTATCAAACATTGATAACTTGATTAGTATAAAGATAGGGCTTTAACACATCCAATTTACATAGAAAAAGGAAGTGATGGACTCATCTAGTAGAATTACTTCACACGAATCCCATTTTTCAGGGCTCGAAAAGGAGGCATTGTTATAGGGATTTTCTCTTGTCCAAACCCATGTCGAGCTTCACCACGTTTAACTTGAATGGAACCATCTATGATAGAAGCGGTTGTTGATAGATATTACCACCTAAGCGATGTTATCATAGCCACCACAATAGTTTGTCTCTATCGAGAACCTTACCCATAAGTCTTATTCTGGTGTTTTATGGGGTTATGTAATAATACTGTAGCACTGTGATTGTGTGTATTATTATTATTTTATAGAATAAAGATTATACATTCATTTCATTATTATTACTTTTTAAAAGGTTTATAAAACACAAATATTATTTTTATTTAATATTCATTTAAGAAATCTATTTTGATTAATTAATATATTTCGATAATTAAATAATATTTTAATTAAATATTATTATTAATAGATTAATTTTAATAAGATATAGATTATTGTATAATATTTATGAGTACAATTGTAATTTTTTAAGGTTTGAAAATAGATTTTGTCAAATCCCATGAATTTTTAAAAAATATCAGTCTTTATTTTAAATGTGATAATGAACATATTTAGAAAATTATTTAGATACAATGAAAATTATTTTTGGAATTATGATGTCAAAATTATCAAATTGTCAAATTTTCATAATTTTCTTAGATAATCAAATGTTTCGGGTAAAAATTAAATACCGTTTATTTATATATTGTGTTTTATGACATCATAATTAACCTATAGTGATTTAATAAAATAATTTAAATGTGATTTTCTGAAAATATATGTTTGACCATTAAAGAAATTAAATTTTAGGTTTTTTTGATTTAATTTACAAAGCTTTAGTTGACCCTACAATAATTCTAAAACATTTTATCATTTTAAAATGATTTCCTTGAGAGTGTGACACACCTAAAAATACTAGAGCCTAATATTTTAAGATGTTTGGACATTGGACTTATAAAATAATGTTATCTACTACAATTTGACAAAAAAATGCCAAAAACCAAGTGATTGTTTGTGATTTTGATTAGTTTAATGTGTAGTGTCAAAAACCTAAATAATATAGAATTACATCTTTTTCCAATATAAACCAACCCAAGATCCCACTTCTTCTTCACTCAAAACCTTTGGATATAGACAAACCTATTCCCTTTTCTCGCTATAATACTCCCAAGTATCCCCAAGCTCCCAAAAATCCTCTCTCAAGCGTCTCTTAAGCCTTTGGGATCACACTTTAGAGTAAGAGATTTCTTCCTATCTCATTTTGTCCAAATTTATTTATGTTGTTATTACCTTTTACATTCAATTAAAAATGTTGGGGTATGATTTATCACCTCCCACATAATGACCTCCTTATGTTTTAATGATTATAGACCCCTTTATATCTCATTAATTCCTCCCATGTACACTAGTTACCATGCTGAATTTTTGTAAGGGATTTCATCATCTCTCAATTTTCCGAATTTCATTATATTGTTATACCATTTTGTTATTAATTAAAAAATCTGGGTTATGATTTAACACATACCCAATAATTCCCTCCTTATGTTTGAATTAAGAGAGACCAATTCCTCTCTCACTAATGCCTCCCATTTACTCCCATTACCATGCCAAAATTTTGTAATAAATATCTCTCCTCACATTTACATTCAAGTAATTTTTTTGTATTATGAATCTAAATTCCATTACATATGTTGGGACATGTATCTATACAACCCCCTTACTATATATTTAAATTACATTTGATCATTCACCCCTTTCTCTCTCATCAACGATTTTGATGAATTCATATGCCATGCTGTTATGCTACCTAGATTTTACAATGAAAAGTAATTGTGTTGTGAATACCATGTATTTTTCTCTATCATGGGCATTTAACTATATAAAAAATTACTTATTTATTATATAGTTTCATTTATTGATTCCAAATTCCTTTATCATGGAATAAATGAATATGTTTAATGAATCAATATTAAATGATCGATGTGGCACACTTATTCATGAAATGAAATTATTAAGATGGGTGTGTCATGATAGAACTCCAATGCATTGGATTAATATTAGTATCATGATACATCATGTAAAATGAGGGTTTAGAAATTATAATTCAAGTTAAACGAGGGTTTACCGATTCTCCATGTACAACGAGCCTTGGATCATGCTAATATCATGTTAAATGTTTTTGCCACATTTCCTTGTTATGATAATAATGATATATCATGCCTTTATGTTCATGTTTCTATTATAATCCATTAATATTCCTATTTTCTAACATTTACTATATTATTTAGGTTATGATTTCTTTACTTCGTTACTAATCTTGACAGCTCACTCGTTTCTTATTCATTTTCTTTGGTTATCCAATGCAATGATAAGTACGAATGAAAGTGTGTGGTCATGTAAAAAAGATTACAATAAAGATGTGTATTTAATGTTTTAAGTTGCTATGTAATCTTCCTAAGACCCAAATACAATAGTCCTCTCTATCTTATATGTTGTATTAAGTGAATATTTTATTTAATAAATTATTTTTAAGTGTGAAATAAATGTTGGGACCACTTTGTGTATAAATTTGTATTTGTTGTTAATAGTTGTCAATGACAATCAAAATGAAGGAGATCAAGAAGTACTCTAAAAAAATGGAGAAATGTAAATTCAGATGATTGTTGTACTGATCATAAATTGAAAGAACTTGTGTCAATGGTGAAACATTGTTTAAAACAATGAATAATGATGAGGTATAATCCATCAAAGGTTTATTGAAGAAGAATGAGGAATTGTTGAAGACCATACAATTCTCAATGATTGCATGAGAATCATGCAAGAGCCTACTTGAAGAATTAAATCATATGTTTTTCATGAAGTAGAAAATGATGGTTGAAGAAGAAGATTTGTTGAAGAAGAAATATCACAGAAAATAAGCATGGAGGTTACGACCGAAGCATATATTGAAGGTGGTGTGGTTTCCCAGTGTTTTCCAAATTTTTGGGCCTCAAAATCAAAAAATGAAGAAATAGGTTGTTGGGAAAAGGAAGTGCACAAAAATAGGAAGTGGTGTTCAAAACATCAGGAGGCATGCTTGAAAAATCAAGGGCTGCGCGAAAAATAGCAGGTTTGTGCGAAAAACAGCGGTGTGCGTGAAAAATAGCGGGGTGCGCAAAATAGCGGAGAAAGGTTTTTCGCCCAAGAGGTGTTTCAGAGTCATAACGTTGAAAAATGGCAATGACATGGGCTGCACGAAAAAGCCAGAGCAGTGCACAGAAAACTGTTGTGCACGAAATAACAGGGTATGTTTTTTGCGCAAGTCGTGCCTCAGATAAAAACCACTGAAAATCAGTAAAGGCAAGAGGCATGCGAAAAATATGAGATGTTTGTGCCATGTGCGTGGAAAATCAAACGTCTGCGCGAAAAATTGGCAATGAGAAAAATGTGGCTTTGAATTTTTACGTGAAAGAGAGTATTCATGTTTAGAATGATGAAAAATGGTGAATTCATGAGATGCGTGAAAAACCAAGGTGGTGCGCGAGAATAAAAGGAACGTGCGCATAATTCAAAGATCTGAGAGATAGTTTCAAGCACAGGAAGGGGTTTTACACGTAGGATCAAAAATGCCTATAAATATGAGGTGAACCCCTCCCATTTGGTGTGGCTCAACACTTAGACAAATCTCAAGATCTAGCTCGTGGAAAAACTGAGGTATAGAGTGTTTCGTGAAAAAAGAAGGTGTTGCAAGAAAAAGTGAAGTTCTGCGCAAAAAAAGAAGAGTTGTGCGAAAAGCCTTTTTTGTGCCAAAAAGTTATTTTTACGCGCAAGGTTTGAATTTTACATGCAAGACACTGAGAAGGGTGCACGAAAAATCTGGGGTCCCATAGGCCTTTGACAGGTTCTTAGCACTCTAAAATCTACTTTTCGATGACATAAGAATAGTGAACCATTTGGTTTTACGAAGAGAATTAGTACCACACACACATGACAGGTGTTTAACACCCTCGTTGTGCTTCGAGTAGAGAAGAAGAATGATTCATGCAACTAAACTCAGATCTGCACAGAAAGAGGGAAGTATAATGATATGCTCAGATTTTGGTATTGGGAACTATAGGAAGAGAATAATAACATTTAGTGCATTGAGTTATTCCATTAATGTAGATGATTGAATGCCAAAGTGCATCAACCCATGACTCTGATGAAAGCATTGTCTCATGCTGATTAGGATACAAGGACTTCAATGAAAATATATTGAAGAGACCTTCACGTCTATAAACATACTGGGACTTTACCAAAGGCAGTGAGATAGGGGGAGTCAGCGGGAGTGACCCGAGGGACACAGTGAGCTATCCCTGAACTTTTGTAAATGTAGTGAACCTTGGAATGTTTGACTGTGCTAAAACCATTGTAATCCACAACTAGTGAAGAATAGTGGAATTAGGTAAGACTGGAAACCTGTCGGCGTATGCTCCTTGGACGTAGCCCTTACTGGTGAACCAAGTAAAAGTGTTGTGCCAACTCATTTCATGTGAATGTTTGATTTCTGAACATATCCATCATACGGGTTTTACAAGGTCCTAACAATTTGGGAACAAGATCCATCACATTAAGAGAAAAAGTTGACACCCTGATTCACCCCTCCCCTCTCAGCGTGTTCCGGGGTCCTACAAGTGGTATTCGAGGGAGGTTCACATATATTGGATACTCCACATTAATTCTATTTAGAAGAGGATTTGATTTTCTTTCCTAAAGTCAACAATGAAGTGTAGTCTTGGTGAAGATTCAGTCATTTCTGAGAAAAAGACTACATCCAGCAAGACCATGACAAATAGGAAAAAGAAAGAGAAGCAACAGTTGAAGAAGTACCTCATGTACAAAGAAGATATAGTGTGTTGTTATCCGTGTCCTTCCAATAATGAAGAAATATTTGTCTTGGAACGTATAGAGTAGGTGGCCCAGGTTCCTACCATTGGAATGGAAGACACTTCTATCTCAAGTGGTCTAGAGAAATTAATAAGTTATCTGCATGATTTTCCGAAAGAAAGAGTTGCTGATATTTTTAGAATATTTCAATGCATGCAGGTTGAAATCAACCGATTGGAAAGAGAATATGGGAATTTGGAAAAGGGTTTGGAAGGAAAAATTCTTGAATTCTTGAAGCTCACCAGAAAGATTAAAGTCTTTGAAGAAAAATAGGGAGTCAATAAACTCTAAAATAAAAGATCCATGCGCTTGAAGTTGAGATGAAGAAGAGCATTAAATTCGAGTGTTTTTATTTGGAATAAACTTCCATAAGATTCAGGGAACATGACTCATTGTTACAAATCAAATTTAAGATGTATGAATATGAGGTTGAAATATTGAAGAAGACTTTTTAAGAGAAGATGATCATGATTGAAGATCAGAAGATCATCCTCAATATTGAAGGTCAAAAATTGGATGGCCAATTAAAAAATCTTGGGAAGACACATATTGAGACTTCAAAAAATAATGAAACATGTGACACTTGTATTCAATGTTCATTGGAGGATTCTAAAGCTGAAATACCTCTTACATGTGACAAGAAGATTATGACAACCCTTGATTATCCATCTCAAGAATCAGTTGATGCTGGTACACAATGCTCACTGGAGGATTCTACTGTCAAAATACCACCAACATGTGATAAGAAGATCATGACTTCACTCATTGATCTATCACAAGAAGCTGTCAAAGTGAAATTACCATCCACAAAAACCTGTACTATTGTCTCTAAATATGTTCCTTAAAAAAGTGTAGGTTGGAAGAAAAATTCTAAGCAAGTATGGATGAGGAAAGATGACGATAATAAAGCAACCACTATTGCTAGGTTTTATGGGAAGAAAAAGGAGGAAGTTGTTTACTCAAATTGAGAAAAATAAATTAAGAAGAAGTCCCAAAAACCTCATATAGAAGTTACAAAGAAGAAAATTTTTGTTGGTCAACGTTGGTGCTGCAAAAGATTTGGGAATTGTGCATAGGAATGTTGTTACAATCCCTTTAATGAAAAAGCAAAAAGAAAACCTGTATCAAAGGGAAGAAATCCTGAGAAGAAGAAGCAACATCTGTAGGTCCAGAAGCATATGTTTACAACAAATAGATTTGTAATGCTTGATAACTTCTATGATGTATGAAACAGCAGTGGTCACAAGGTAAGCACATGTCCATCTCAACATGCATTCACTGTTGATAAGAAAATAAGACCTCTGATTCCATCTAAGTATAATGAAAGTACCTTTGGAATATATCATAAGAATAATATAAACACACATTTCCCTAGGAATATCTCATGTAGGGAAGTTGAGAAGACCCAGTATTTTAGATCCATGAAATTGAAGGGTCATTCATCCAAATGAAAAACTAAGTGGGATGAAACTCATATGACCCATGTGGAAGATCCAGATTAGCGGCAACAGTTCCAAATGAAACATTCATCATCTGGAAAGATGATTTGAAAAGAATGAGGAAACATGAAGACAAAAAGGCCAAGGATGGTGATAAAGGAAAAGAAAAACTATCACGTGTTGAAGACAAAGTGCAGGAGAGATTGCAAACCAAGAGAAACACACGTGTCAAATAAGTTCTGTGTGAGAGATGTAATAAATCTGGACACATAGAAAAAGGTTGCCTAACCCTAATACCAAAGCACGAATAATTCCTCAAAAGGAGTAAGAATGCATCATCCAAAATGGTTATTAAGCAGAATAATTCTCCATACCACGCAAAAATAAAATGTGAAGTGAACCATGCCACATCAACACATATCAGAACATATGTTCAAATGTGCAGTCATGAAGACTGGAGTGAACAGAAGAACTTGGTTGAGAAAAGAACCTCAACCATGCAGCTCATGTTGATGACGTAAGGAGAAACCACCTTATTCCCTTAATCATCTATGTATTGTATTTGTGCTAATAATGCAGGGAATTGAAGGTGAAGCATGATATCAGGGGAAGAACCTGAGAAGTAGTGAATGCTGTCAAATCTTGATAGCTAAGTTGAAGAATTTTCCATCCTTCAAAGATTATTGAATTGATATTCAAAGATTAAGATGATGAAGGATCACTGTTGATGAAGATGATGAGGAGTGTTTCCCTTGTTGGGGAGAAAATAATGAAGAAACTTCCAAAATCATTTTTTCAATCAGTATCAACTCCAGCTAGTATTTAATGCAATTACTATGTTAATTTCTTGAAGAACATGTCATTGGAGAAGTTATGTCATTTCTCAATCTCTCAACCTTGGTTACTCAGAACAAAGATCATTCTACAAAGGTGGATTAGCTGAATTGATTAGTGACATAAGAAGAATGAAAGTGACCCAAGGCCACTTATCCTGCCAATTGCACTTGAATTGTTTTGATCTGTTTGCTGATGTGAGTACATGAGTTTCAGGTCGATTATTCCCTATCAAATTTTATTTCGTTAGCCCGAAATGAAAGTGGAAAACCCTTGATGACAAAGTATATGAGTTCTCATCTCATGTGGTACCATGAATAGTGAATAATGGAAAACCATTTCATCTTAATCAAATCCTCTTTTTTTTCTGCACTAAGCATTGCATAAGTATACTTAGAGTGATTTGATTGATGATACACTGCTTAAGTATAGATTAATACCCTCTCTACCATGAACCTTGTATTTATTGTCAATAAGGGGGAGAGAAAGTGAAATGAAAGTTCTAAAGGAAAAGTTGATTGAATAGAGTATTCTCATTTTGACATTGACGAATTCATTTCAGAATATATGTAAGGAATTGAAAACAAAATACTAAGGGGGAGATTTTTGGGACCAATTTGTGTATAAAGTTGTATTTGTTTTCAATAGTTGTCAATGATAATCAAAATGAAGGAGATCAAGATGTACTCCAATGAAATGAAAAAATGGTAATTCAGATGATTGTTGTACCGATCATAAATTGAAAGAACTTGTGTCAATGGTGAAAAATTGTTTACAATAGTGGAGAATGGTGAGGTATAATCCATCTAAGGTTGATTGAAGAAGAATGAGGATTTGATGAAGACCATGAAATTCTCCATGATTGTATGATATTCATGCAAGAGCCTACTTGAAGAATTGAATCATATGTTTTGCATGAAGTAGAGAATGATGGTTGAAGAAGAAGAGTTGTTGAAGAAGGAAAATCACAGAAAATAAGCATGAAGGTTACGTTCGAAGCATATATTGATGTTGGCGCTGTTTCCTAGTGTTTTCCAAATTTTTGTGCCTCAAAATTGGAAAATGAGGACACAGGTTTTTGAAAAAAGGAAGTGCGCGAAAATAGGAAGTGGTGTGAAAAATATCATGAGGTGTGCGTGAAAAATCAAGGGCTGCATGAAAAACAGCAGGTTTGCATGAAAAACAGTGGCATGCGTGAAAAACAGTGGGGTGCGCAAAATAGCGGAGCAAGTTTTTTCGCGCAAGAGGTGTTTCAGAGCCAGAACGTCGAAAAATGGAAAAGGAATGGGATGCATGAAAAAGAAATAGAAGTGCATGGAAAACTGTTGTGTGTGAAATAACTGGGTACATTTTTCACACAAGCCGCGTCTCGAATCAGAAACACTGAAAATCAGCAAAGGCAAGAGGCGAGTGAAAAATATGAGATGTTCGTACCATGTGCGCAGAAAATCAAACGTCTGCAAGAAAAAATTGGCTGTGAGAAAAATGTGGGTTTGAAGTTTTACGTGCAAGAGAGGATTCATGTTCAGAATGATGAAAAATGGCGAAGTCACGAGATGCGTGAAAAACCAAGGTGGTGCGTGAGAATAAAATGAAGGTGCACGTAATTCAAATAACTGAAAGAAAGATTTATGCACAGGATCAAAAACGCCTATAAATATGAGGTGGACCCTCTTATGTGGTGTGGCTCGACACTTAGACAAATACCATGCTCTGGAACGCGGAAAAACTTAGGTATATAGTATTGCGCAAAAAAAGGTGTTGTGCGAAAAATAGAAGTTTTGTGTGAAAAAAGAAGAGTTGCGCGAAAATAATTTTTCGCGCCAAAAAGTTATTTTTACGCGCAAGGTTTGAATTTTATGCGCAAGACACCGAGAAAGGTGCGTGAAAAATCTAGGGGTCCCGCAGGCCTTTGATAGGTGCTTAGCACTCTCAAATCTACTTTGACAAGACAAAAGAATAGTGAAACATTTGGTTTTACAAAGGAAATTAGTACCGCACCCACATGACTAGTATTTAACACCCTCGTTGTGCTTCGCGAAGAGAAGAAGAACGATTCATGCAACTAAACTTAGATCTAAATAGAATGAGGGAAGTATAATGATACAATCAGGTGTTGGTATTGGGAATTACATGAAGAGAAGAAGAAGATTCAGTGCATTCAGTGATTGCATTAAAGCAGAAGATTGAATAGAAAAGAGCATCAACTCAGGACTCCGATGCAAGCATTGTCTCATGCTGATTAGGAGACAAAGACTTCAATGAAAAACTATTGAAGAGACTGTCACGTCTATAAACTTACTAGGACTTCACCAAAGGCAGTGAGATAGGGGGAGTCAACAGGAGTGACCCGAGGGACGCAGTGATCTATCCCTGAATTTTTGTAAAGGCAGTGAGCCTGGGACAGTGTGACTGTGCCCGAACCATTGTAATCCAAAACTAGTGAAGAATGTTGGAATTAGGTACGACTGGAAACCTATCGGCGTATGATCCTTGGAAGTAGCCCTAATTGGTGAACAATGTAAATAATTTTGTCAAATCATTGCATGTGAATGTTCAATTGCTGATCATATCCATCATACAGGTTTTACAAGTTCCTACCAACGTGGGGACAAGATCCACCACATTAAATGAAAATTTTGACACCCTGATTCACCCCTCCCCTCTTAGGGTGTCCCGGGGACCTACAAGTGGTATTCGAGGGAGGTTCACGTATGTTGGATACTCTACAGTAATTCTATTCAGAAGAGGATTTGATTTTCTTTCCAAATGTAAATAATGAAGTGCAGTCTTGGTGAAGATTCAGTCATTTCTGAGCAGAAGCCTACATCCAACAAGATGATGACAAACAGGAAAAAGAAAGAGAAGAAGCAGTTGAAGAAGTACCTCACGTCCAAAAAAGATACAGTGTGTTGTTCTCCATGCCCTTCCAATAATGAAGAAATATTTTGCTTGTAAAGTGTATAGTAGGTGGCCCAAGTTCCTACCATTGGAAAGGATGACACTTATCTCTCAAGTGGCCATGATAAATTAATAAGTTATCTACATGATATTACAGAAGAAAGAGTTGCTGAAGTTTTTAGAATATTTCTATGCATGCAGGTTGAAATCAACCGATTGGAAAGAGAAGCAGGGAATTTGGAAAAGGGATTGGAAGGGAAAATTCTTGAATTATTGAAGCTCACTAAACATATTAAAGTCTTTGAATAAAAATAGGTAGTCAATAAGTCTCTAAAAGAAAGGATCCATGCACTTGAAGCTGAGATGAAGAAGAGAACTGAAGTCGAGTGTTTTAATTTGGACGAAACTTCCAAGAGATTTAGGGAACATGACGCTTTGTTACAAATCAAATTTCATATGCATGAAGATGAGGTTGAAATATTGAAGAATACTTTTGACGAGAAGATGATCATGATTGAAGATCAGAATATCATCCTCAATATTGAAGGTCAAAAATTGGATTCCCAATTAACAAACGTAACACCCCGAGATTTTATGAAAAATATTCTTTTAATTTCATTAATGTCTTGTGTTGTATGCTACACCAAGATTAGTAGAGTTCGAAGTACCAGTAGATTGACGTGTCACCAGATCCAGATATCCGGCGCCTGGTCCCACCAAGCAAATAACGGGCCTGTCGTGAAACTCACCGGAAGTCGGGGCAGTAGAACGTGGGGCACTCCGTTCTGCAGCGTGTTGGCGTGGATCCTTCTTACAGACGTGGATAATGGAAGGACACTGGGGCACTGGTTGTCAATCCTTTTCCTCTCAGTGATGATGAGTTGATCCCATGGTTTCTCAGGAAGCAGGTTGCTGTTACAGAGACATGATCACCGCCTACCCGCCTACGCAGGGCCAGGGGAAACTCCACCACAGCCACCCCGCATGGCGCCACTACCGCCACGACGGCCGCCACATCGCGGAATATGGGGCGCCCAAGTCCCCTTTCCCCATCAGAGGTCATCCAGCGAAGGGTGATCAACAACCTCGTCTGTAGGTACAAGAAGGAAGGGGTCATCCCAACTCGGGATATGGCCCGCTTGGACCTGGAGGCCTCCAGGCCCCGCCGTCAACGCCGCCCTAACAGGCCACGTAGGGAGCCCCTGCTCCCCACCCCAACGTTCAACCGTTTCGGGAGCCTGTCCCCGGAACGCCTTGATGACTCCACGCCTTACGCTGATGAGGCGGGCGCTGTCCGGCTCAGCCCGCTCAGGGTCCCAACCCAAGGGCTCTCGGCAAGAGCTCCCGTCCGGCCGCGTCAGCGCTGCCGTCCGACTCTGCAAGAAGAGCAGGCAGGCCATGCCCCTGCACCACCTGCACCATCTCGTCTGACCCGAAGTCAGCGCCGGGCCCGGGCTAAAGACGCTCGCCCAGGTGCGTCGACGTCAACAACTACAGTGGCCCAAGCCACCACCGATGTGCATCATGAAGTCCCTGCATACACTGAGTAGGGGCCCGAGTGGTGATCGCCGCGAACTAACCTGCGGTGATGTCACCCCATACAGAGGCCCTCCCCGTACCACTACTCCACAGAGCGTGGGCCTTCCCCTATCCGAAGCTCGTCATGGAGGTATGCCTCGTGCTACACCCATCTCGAAAGAAGAACTGCCCCATGACATTGATTCTTTGCGCAGAAACCTTTCTCGCGCCCACTATATAGGGTATGGAGTCCATCCTCCTTCCCCCGACCGCCAACCTGAAGGCACTGTCCACCCGGTCCTTCTCCAAAGTGGGGGCCCTCACTACGTCCTTTCTATAACTGGCGAAGGTCCTCCTCACCCCAACAACTCGAGGAGTAAAGGTCAGCCTCGCTCCGACCGCATAGATGATGGAGGTCCTCCCCATGCTCCTGCCAATTCCAACAGAGGTGCCACCCACATGGGTGCTGTCCATGGAGGTCCTCCCCATGTACCCTTCAACATTTTCCCCGGTTCCCCTCGCACCTCGGCTATCTCGAGCGGGGGTCCTCTCCGCCGTGGCACTAGCGCCCCCCCAAGACTAAATGATAGGGATCAAACCTGTCCCGAAGAGCCACCCCGGGGCAGGAGAGTGGGTCGTCACCACCACAAGAAGAGTCTAGGGAAATCCCGGGTGGAGATCAAACCGGCCCGCTTCTCCGACTCTGAAGCGGAATGAGACTCAGCGATGGAACATTATCCCCGCTCCTCCATATCAAGGACTGGGGCAGGAACCAGACGCGTTAGCCTCATTCTCCCGGAATATGAGGTCCACCAGAATACCATCTCTCTCCGTAGGTACATCCAGGAAGAAGAAATCTTGAGAATTCTGCAGGTCTCGACCGTGCAGTCACCACCATTGTCACCCGAAGGGCCCTCTACCTCTACCAGAGATCACAGAGAGCTATTTTGGGGGCCAACGACGGTAGATCGATGACATGACCTGTCGCCGGTAGCCGCGACTCCTGTGCCGGATGCTGTGGCTATCAGCCCATCGTATCGTGACATCGTGGCCAAGTCACCTTACTCTTCAGAGGATGGCCCGGAATTCGGCGGCCAGTTAGCTCGTTCGCCGTATTCTCTGCCGCCGAGTTTGCTATCCTAGAGGTCCACCTCGGTACCACTATCGGTCCCTCAGCCGCCCTCGGTTGACGAGTGGGGAAATACAGGGCCAGACCCCGAGTCCGAACCCAGGAGCTTCTGGAGTATTCTTGAAGCGGGTTACTTCCCGGAGAAGTTCTGGCCAATGGTGGCGCTGAACTTTCGCACACCAGATTCCCTTACCCCTGAAGAAGTGGGGTTCTTTCTTCGAACCCTATGGGCGACACACTTCCTCCTTCGTTACGAATGGGTGGTGTACCCCAGAAGTCGATATCACTTCGAAGAAATCGGCACGCAGTGCCGCCTGATCGATTTGGCCGCACTCCTTGTGGCCCAGCACCCCGAGTCGCCAGGCCGTCAGAACACCCTTCAACAGAAATGTGTTCAAGGTTTCAGAGTACTCTGTAGAATCGCCAGGGAAGCTACCCCCCATGTGCAAGTCCGTAGTTGGGGACACTATGCCACTCTCCTCTATGACCCTATCCGACAACAGCCCTATTCGCTATGTGACATCGAGGACATGCCCTCGAGAGGGGTCGCGGTCCACATGGTTGACGTAGTGGACAAGGAAGATGATCTTGAATTCCTTGATGGAGACTTACCCCCCGAGGGAGTTCCGCCACTGCTGGACCCATCAGGGAGGGTTACCCGTAAGCATGGGAACCTGCTAGGCCTCCCCGTACCCACCGAGTCGCTGGTACTCGGTCGAAATACCGGAAAGAGTAAGGAACACGTTGGAACTGTCAAGCACTACGACTCGTCTACCTCTGTGTAGAAAACAGACGAAGATCCTGAGAAGTCCATGTTACGCCAGTAGCTTGCTGAGCAGAAGAGGCTGGTTGACGAACTCTTGGCTGAGCGCGCCGCAGAGCGGCGACCGACTATGGTAATCCCAGGCCGTGGTAGCAGGGACAGGAACAATTTCCCCCGGTGAGATTCCTCCAGGCAACCCTGATCATGCTACTTCCGCAGACAGGGAAGAAGTTGGATCTTATGGCAAGAGGACGCGATACGTCTCGCCAAAACCCCCCGAACGACGGGGCAATCTGAAGAATCCGGTCTGGGTTCCCCTAGTCGCCACACAGGTCGTTCTGCTAGTTCATCCACGAGCTACCGAAGCCATCTACCGTGTTGAAGAACCTAGAAATGCACTTGTGTTTAGGGATCCCCGTCAAGACAGTGACCCCCACCCGGATGATCTTATTGCGGCACTCACAACCCGCCTCGAAGCATTGGAAACGCGGCTGGTGGCGGTCCCACCGGATGACAAGCCGTATCCCGCGTGGGTAGATGATATTCCCGCACCTCCGGGTTTTGGGAACCCCACTTTCTCGCCCTTCAATAGGACAGGGGACCCGCCGCAGCACTTGGCACATTTTTCTTCCAGGTGTGGCCCCATGTTGGGGACCCCGGCTCAGCAAGAAGCCACCAAGCTCCGATGTTTCGTATAAACATTGGAAGGTCCATCATTCGTGTGGTATAGCCAGATCCCTTTCGGATCGGTGACCGGTTGAGAGGATCTCTGCAGGTAGTTCCTATACCAGTTCAGCTCCACCACGCGGAAGACCATCAATGCAGACCTCTTCAAGTGCAAGAAAAGGCCTGATGAGCGAGTTGCATATTTCATCGCCTGATGGAAGGGACTTACATATTCCCTCGATATGCCACTGACTCAGGAGCAATTACTGACGATGTGTGTGGGGAATGTCAAAACAGAGATGGTACCATCCCTGATTACCCAGAACTGCCTTGGAGGGTTCAGAGATTTCTCAGATAAGGCTCAGCCTCTTGAGGAAGCTCTGCAATAGGCTAGTCAGGCACGTTCGTTTCCCCCGATGATCCCATCCAGGAGGACCGCCAGAGCCGAACCCGCCGCGGTGGCCCAAATAGAAGCCCCTAGGCATCTGGAATTACTACCAGTGGCACCATCCCTGTAACCCCACAGAGGTCCCCCACCTCAAGCACAGGCTCCTGCCCAGCAGCGACCGCCTCAGAATCGACAGGTTCCCCCGCGCAATGCGCCACTGCCACCCAGGCGAGACAATCAGGCGCCGCCTCCTCGGCAGGCCCCTCCGGCCCCTCGTCTGGACAAGGCCCCCAGGGCCCCCTATTTGTAAAGAAGGCACCAGAGTTGTTCGTTCAATGAAAATCAGGTCCTTGGCTACTTCCTAAGTGCTCTAGAGCAAGGGATTGTACACCTGCCCGAGTGTAGAAGTCCGGCAGAGGCGAATCTCACCGATCACCCCAACTACTGTCCTTATCATTAGATTTTGGGGCACAACCTCAAGAAATGCTATGTGTTTAAAGACTGGCTTCAAGACCAGGTCAACAACAACATATTCAAGTTGGGCCCGACACCAGCACAAGTGGTGGGTGTCTTTGCAGGGTCAGAGATCAGTAGCGACAGCAAAGGCGAGTGGCAGCAGGTTCCCAGCCGCGGATCCCAGAAATACCACAACTGGATGGTTCGAAAAACTGTCGTCCGTGCCCATGGTATCATCCAGGTGCACCTGAGGCAACCGGAACCTTCAGAAGAAGTAGCCAGTACCTCCGCATCGCCTTCACAATCGACCTCTTCCCAAAAGGTCAAGCAGCGACGACGCAAGAAGAAGCAACGCGCTCCACCAGTGTCGTCGTCATCCCGCACTCTCGGTGACTTTATGCCCCCTGAAATGGGGATTCCTCCCCGAATCCGCCCGGTACTGGATGAATCCTTGAGCGACAGCTAGGGGTGCGCTTCGGTTAACATCGTGGAGCTGGTAAAGCCCTATATGACTCCTGACGAGGGGGAACACCATGCAAACCTCCCCAACGTTTCCAGTCGACGTCAATGTCAGTGGAATCGCAACCGCACCGGTCATCGAGGTACGTCAGCGGGCACTTTCTGCCAGGCTGTGCATGCTACTGAGACCAGACAGTAGGATCAGCGCAGAGCTCAGCACGCGCAACCCCATCTAATGCCCTCGGCACTACCTCCACCACCGTTTATGCTACTAGATTAGGGAGAGCTGCCTCGTTTGTATCACAGTCTGTCTTTCCCGGCTACAGGCCAGCCTCCGCTGTCCAATCCTAGTCCGACGACTACTCTCCAGCCTTCAACTAGTAGGCAGCGGGATGTACCCAGTACTATCGGATCGCCGGTTCAACCGACAGGACCCGCTATGCCTCCAAATGCCGAATGACCTCCTGTAGGCAGAGGTTTGCATTTGGAACGAAAGTATGATGTCCTGAAGCACCTGGATGGCATTCCGACAAGTCTTTCTATCCTTGAGGCCCTTTGGCTGTCATCTGAAAAGCGCGAGGCACTTGATGAGGCCCTAAGGAGCCCCCTCCAGTTTGAGACAGAGGTAGCAGCTGTAGAATCATTCCATACCGAGACGATTGAAAACGCCGAATGTCAGGCGGTTATCTCGTTCTCCGGCGAAGATGAGGACCCTCCTATATAGGGGCACATTCACCCGTTGTACATCACTGGCCACTTCAATGGCGTGGAAGTCCGCCATTGCCTTGTTGACACGGGTTCCAGAATCAATCTAATTCCGACTCGGACATTGCGAAAGATGGTTCTGTCTGAAGGTGATTTAACTCCCTCTGACCTTAGAATCTAGGGGTACGACAGGACTGAGCAAACCCCAGTCGGCAAGATCCGCTTGAAGACTCAGTTCGGTGGATTAATTGCCAGCACCAAGTTCATGGTCGTCTATCAGGACACCGCCTACAACGCGTTGATGGGTAGGCCATGGCTCCACCTGCATGCAGTGGTCCCTTCATCGTATCACCAGTGTCTCGAATACTCACCCAACGGTCAATTAGACGTGCTTCAAGGAGATGCGTCCCCTTTCGACTCTTGTGAGGCCCGCTATCTAGATGCGGGTTATTACTAAAGTAAGGATAAGAAAATCCTAGTAACTGAGGATGAACCCGCCCTGGTCACAAGTGATCCTTGGGAAAGCATGGATGACGCCTACGTCCTCCCGATCCACCGATTGGAGGCCACGACCCCTGACATGGGGCAATGTTTTGTTGTTTCGGGTACACAAGGAAGGCATGTTCCTTGTCCAAGCGACAGCAGAAAATCTCCTTGTACTCCTATATCAACCAGGATTAGGTGGTCCCGGAACCTCCTACCCCTGTACGGTATTGGGATGTCAAGCTTATGACAACGATGGTACGCCATATGTGTCTCTTTCGCCGGGCTGGAATCCCCAGACATAGGCCGACATGTCACCACTGCTTTGATATCATCAAACGTGGCTCCTTAGGCTGAAGGCCAGATGGGATAGGATCGACTGCCTTCATTGCTATGGTCTCACTGGCGAGTGAGTCTCTTGATATGATAACCACTGCTGCCCAAGCCAGCACCAACTTCCCACCAGGTTTTGATAGCCCAGAAGTATCTCCCGTCGCTGGAAATTCCCCCACGGGTGGGGAGGAAGACCTGGAGGATGCTCCCCCCCGCCTTTGAGGAAGGCGTCTCTACCACGGTTGATGAACTGATACAGGTGAACCTTGGTAGCGAGGCAGATCCGAAACCTACATTGATCAGTGCAACCATGTCCCCCGAGGAGCGGCCGCAGTACGTAGACATCCTCAAACAACACCGTGACGTGTTTGCCTAGAGTTACAATGAGATGCCAGGACTAGATCCGCAGGTTGTCGTTCACCATCTAGGCCTCCCGGCAAAACATCGTGGGTTTAAGTAGCCTCCCAGGAAGATGCACCCTTCTCATGGTGCTATGGTTGTGGCCGAAGTCGACAAGCTTATCAAAGCCAACTTTGTTAAGGAAGTCCAGTACCCCAAGTGGCTTGCCAACATTGTGCCAGTCAGGAAGAAGAATGGGCAGATCAGAGTCTGCATCGACTTCCACAATCTTAATCGCCACTGCCCAAAGGATGACTTCCAACTCCCGGTGACGGAGCTATTGATCGATGCAACGACCATGTTCCAAGCTCTCTCTTTCATGGATGGGTATTCCGGGTACAACCAGATCTGGATGGCCCCTGAGTACGAGGAGTCCACTACCTTCAGGGCTCCCCAAGGTACCTTTTTCTACCAGGTCATGCCATTCATCTTGAAAAATGTAGGTGCCACTTATCAGAGGGCCATGCACCACATATTCAAGCCGATTCTCGGAACATTGGTGGAATGCTACGTGGATGACCTAGTGGTCAAATCATGTCAGCGCCAGGACCATCTCAAAGACCTCGAGAAAGTGTTCGGTTTCCTCCGTTCCCATCACCTGAAGATGAACCCATTGAAGTGTTCCTTCGGGGTCACCTCTGGGAAGTTTCTGGGCTTTGTTGTTAGATACCGAGGTATTGAGATCGACCCAGAGAAGATCAAGGCCATCATCCAAATGCCTCCCCTGAGAAACATTCAGGAACTTCGAGGCCTCCAAGGCCACTTAGCCTATATACGCCGATTCATCGCGAATCTAGCCGGCAAGTGTAAGCCCTTTTCCCAGCTCATGAAGAAGGGAGCCGCCTACGAATGGGATGAGGAGTGTCGGACCGCCTTCGAGGAAATCAAGCAGTATCTGCTCCAACTTCCAGTCTTGATGCCACCCGTCTCCGGAAAGCCGCTGGTCCTTTACGTGACCACCCTGGAAAGATCCCTCGGTGCGCTGCTCGCCCAGAAAAATAACGAGGGTACTGAGAATAGTCTCTACTATCTCAGCCGCATGCTTCTTGATACGGAGGTCATATACTCCCCTATCGAAAAGAGCTTCCTTGCGCTCATCTTCGGCATTCAGAAGTTGCGACATTACCTGCAGCACCATGAGGTGAAATTGGTCTCCCGGGTAGACCCACTGAAGTACATCCTGAACCACCCCATGCTGACTGGCCGACTAGCACGGTGGGCGGTGATTCTCCAGCAGTTTGATATCAGGTTTGTACCTCAGAAGGAAATTAAGGGACAGGCATTGGCAGACTTTTTAGCTCCCAATCCAACCTCCGCGGATCAATCCCTGGACCTGGATTTTCCTGATGAGACGATCCTCTCAGTCAATCATGTCGTCCCGTGTTGGCAAATTCATTTCGACGACGCCTCCCGAAGCCCCACCGGTAGGTGGCTCAATGATCCCAAGCTCAACAGAGTGGGCCTTGGTATTGTCTTCATTACCCCGGCGCAAGCCGTCCTGCCATACTTGTTCCTGTTGTCAGAAGGCTGTATGAACAACGAGGCAGAGTACCAGGCTCTCATCACCGGCCTCGAGTTGGCCCTTGAGATCCATGTGCCCCATCTACATGTGAAAGTAGATTCTGAGATGGTAATCAAGCATGTTAATGGTGACTACGTCGTCAGGAAGCCGGTGCTTGTACCGTTGCTGGAGTACACCCTCCGCCTGATGGCCCAGTTCTCTTCTCGACCAGAGGTTTCCCATGTCCCTCGATCACAGAACGGTCAAGCAGATGCCTTGGCTGGCTTGGCCGCGTCGCTCGCAGAACCCGAGCAAGATGATTTGATCATACATGTGGCACACCGGAGAGTCATTTCCCCCGTCACCCAAGAGGAAAATTATGGCCTGTGGGTAGGTCATCTCACCATCGGACCCTCCACGTCAGGGGTCTCGAGTTCGTCAGACACAGTGGTTAAAGCCACTCCCAACTGGAGGGCACCTTTTGTCGAGTACCTCCAAAATGTTTGCCTCCCGAACGACCGAGCCGAGTGCGAGCGAATTTGACGCCGTGCGCTGCAATTTACCCTCCAGAGGGGCCCCAGTCTTGAACAGATCCTTTATAAGCGGATCTTCGATGGTGTCCTCCTCCGTTGCATCCAAGGAGTAGAGATACCTCATGTTATGCAAGAGGTTTACACCGGTTCTTGTGGTGCCCATCAAGCTGGGCCGAAGCTGTCCCATCAAATCCAGAGGTTGGGGTACATCTGGCCCTCTATGATCCATGATTGTATTGGGTATGCCAAGAGATGCCACACGTTCCAAGTTCACGCCATCTTCCTGCATCGGCCGCCGGAGCCCCTCCACCCCACCAAGTACTCTTGGCAATTTGCGATATGAGGACTTGATGTAGTGGGACCTTATCCACCGGCAACATCCCGCCAGTGTAGGTTCATCCTGACTGCTACATATTTCTTCTCCAAGTGGGCAAAGGAACTTCCACTCAAAGAGGTCAAGGCCCGTTCCATCGTTGACTTTGTGAGCTCCAATATTATCCACTGGTTTGGGGTCCCTCACGCCGTCCCCACCGATGATGGCTCCAACTTCCAAGCAGCTGAACTGAAGAAATTGTACAACAGGTACGAAATCCATTCGAACCATACCTCCCTCTTCCACACGCAGGCAAATAGACAGATCAAGGCGTTCAACAAAACCCGCTCTAACATTCTGCAGAATATGGTTGGTCAGAACAAGAAAAGTTGGCTGGACAAGCTCCCCAACGCCCTCTGGGCTTACCGGACGACGACTCGCAACTCTACCCAGGTGACCCCATATTCCCTGGTGTATGGAGCTGAGGCCGTCCTACCCATTGAGATCCAGCTGCCATCGTTACGCACTGCAATCTATGATCACCAGACATCAGATGAGGTAGCCAAAATCCGTCTAGTTGAATTAGAAGCACTGGATGAGAACCGGCTTCGTTCCCTTCACAATCTGGAAAGACATCAGGATAAGATAGCGAGGGCCTTCAACAAGAAGGTTTGTCTCCGTTCATTTCTATAGGGAAACCTAGTACTAGCCCTTCGAGTGCCAATGATTCCTGGTAGGAAACCGCCCAAATTAGAACCCAAATGGGAAGGGCCTTATATTATCCATAAGGTTTACCCTAATGGAGCATACTCCTTGGTGACCATGGATGGAGAGCGCATAACCCCTCCCACCAATGCCAAGTTCCTCAAGCAATACTTTGCCTAGGGAAAAATGGTCCTGCACGACCTTAAACTGCATCTTCGTCCTGCAAGACGATAAACTGTAAGGTCTTGCACGACCTTAAAATTGCATCTTCGTCCTGGAAGACGATAAAATGAAAAATAGTACGAGCTCTATGAATTTAAACTAAGAACTCCCCCTTCCTTACTTCAAGACGTTAAACTGCAAGCCTGTCAGGCCTTCCTGACCGAGGTTCAGCCTCAGGCCCCTTGGACTCCTCGGGCCCACGACCCCCGTCCTTACTGCAAGACGTTAAACTGCAAGCCAGTCAGGCCTTCCTGACTGAGGCTCAGCCTTAGACCCCTTGGCCTCCTCGGGCCCACGACCCCCATCCCAGTCAGCCCTTCCTGACCGAGGCTCAGCCTCAGGACCCTTGGCCTCCTCGGGCCCACGGCCCCTGTCCTTACTATAAGATGTTGAACTGCAAGCTAGTCAGACCTTCCTGACCGAGGCTCAGCCTCAGGCCCCATGGCCTCCTCGGGCCCACAACCCTCGTCCTTACTGAAAGACATTAAAATGCAAGCCAGTCAGGCCTTCTGGACCAAGGATCAGCCTCAGGTCCCTTGGCCTCCTCGGGCCCACGACCCCCGTCCTTACTGCAACATGTTAAACTGCAAGCCAGTCAGGCCTTCCTGACCGAGGCTCAACCTCAGGACCCTTGGCCTCCTCGGGCCCACAGCCCCCGTCTTACTGCAAGACGTTAAACTGAAAGATAGTCAGGCCTTCCTGACTGAGGCTCAGCCTCAGGCCCCTTGGCCTCCTCGGGCCCACGACCCCCGTCTTAGTGCAAGACGTTAAACTGCAAGCCAGTCAGTCCTTCCTGACCGAGGCTCAGCCTCATGCCCCTTGTCCTCCTTGGGCCCCTAGCCCCCGTCTTCACCGCGAGACGTTAAACCACAAGCTGGTCAGGTCTCCCTGACCGTGGTCCGGCCTCATGCCCCTCGGTTTTCCCCGACTTACCCTCTTGCAGGATTGTACGGTATGGTGGGGGACTACATCCTCATTCACATCAGATTACTTTCCATACCTTACATATCCCCAAAAGAGATGCATCCTCATCCCGCATGATGCTAAACTGCATCTTAAGAACTATGTGTGGCTTGATTCCCATCTTGATGGGATACATAGGAACTCTCAGACGCCTCGTCTCGAGCCCAGGCCCAAGCTTTTCTCTTCCACTACCCCCCTGGGAATAGTTTCCTTTGAGGATCATTGCGTAGCGGAGGGTAGGATTTCTTATCCCCGCCCATACAACCCCGTTCACACAAGGATTGTAAGGGTCGCACCATGTGCCCACTCCCGTTCTTCAATCCTCTCACGTCCTCACCGCATGATGCTAAACTGCATGGCCTTCAAGAACTATGTATGGCTTGATTCCCATCCAAATGGGATACGTAGGAATGCCCAGGCATTTCGTCCGTTGGCCCAGCCCAAAATCCAAAATCTTCCCATCGGGTCAAGACATATGGCAGGGTGCACACTTTTGCCCCAAATCACATCGAGCAAGCCTCGACCCTGCTGCACATCCCCCTTGGAGATGTTTTCCTCTTTTGTGGATGGATACAGCTATGCTTCACCCACTCCTTGACTGTGATTCCATCATTTTTTCACACCCAGAGGGACCCCCAAGAACGGCCTGGATACTACACCCAAGGGCTCTCCTACCGATACGGGCCAGCGCCCCCGAGGGTTTTCAAGCAACAAGCAGATACAAGTCCCGCGTTGTGAATTTGGTCAGCGATCGACGCTCGTTTATTGCTCCCATAACAGGTCACCATAGGAACACTGTGTTTCAAACATGGTCAACAGTGTCCTGGATCTTCGGGTCCACCCCGAGATGTCCCAGACATCGAGTGCAGAGATTCATTCTACCCCATCCCAAAGTGACAAACTTCTCCCTGGGTGGCGCTAGCGATCGGGCCCCCGGCCCCGATTCCCCATAGGTGTGTACGGTGTGGTGTGGGACTATGTCCTCATTTACGTACGGATCATGTACCATGCCGTACACCTTCCCTTACGAGGCCCGGCCCCAGGCCCCTTGGCCTTCTCGGGTCCCTGACCCCCGTCCTCATGTAAGACGTTAAACTGCAGACCCGTCAGGCCTTCCTGACTGATGCCTGACCTCAGGCCCCTTGGCCTTTCCGGGCCCCGGCCCAGGTCCTATCTTATAAGAGTGTATGGTGTGTTGTGAGATTATTTCCTCATTCACGTCGATTTATTCTCCGTACCATACACCTCCCTTGTTTGGGGGTATATTACTCCCCCCTCGTCCTGTATGATGTTAAACTGCATCTAGAGAACTACGTTCGGCTTGATTCCCATCCTCATGGGATACGTAGGACCACCCGAATGTCTAGGATTCAGATCCATCCCCATCTCTCGGGAATCTTCATCCCATCTTGTCCCCTTGGCCTACCCTTCCTCCATGAGAGGATTAGATGATGTGGTATGGGATTATGTCCTCATTCACGTCAGTCTCGTAATGACCACGCCATGTATCTCTCCCTCCTGAGTTGTTTCGTCGATCCCTTTTCGGCACACCAATGTGCCTAAGAGTACTCTGGTTTATTACCTGGAATGCCAAGATTTACTCGGACACGTCCGCACCCGCTTTCCAGGCTTTGTGTATCCCTGCATCAGGGCTTCCACCATCTTTCACACCCGGAGGGACCCCCAAGAACGGCCTGGATACTACACCCAAGGGATCTCCTACCGTTACAGGCCAACGTCCCTGAGGGTTTCGGGCAACAAATCGATAAAATCCTGCATTGCGAATGTGGTCAACGGTCGATGCTCATTTGTTGTTCCCACCTCAGGATAACGCGATATGGACGCTGCGTTTCCACCATGGTTAACAACTTTCCTCTCTTGCCACGCCAATCCATTAAGCCCAAAATGTCGGGTACACAATTCACACCCTTCAGCACTACATCGTGCCCAAGCAGAGTCTCATAACTCTTGGTACTTTTTCCTCTGTGCACGTCTGCATGTTGGGGAAACAAGCCGTGTCGAAGGTGTCCTTCAGGGCTCTCTACCGACTCCCCTCTAATGGACGCCCCAAGTATTGCGATAAGGATCTCCCCTCCTTGTTTCCCACACCGAGTTTAACTCACGTGGTGTAACACCCGAGATTTTTATGAGTAATATTTTGTTTTTATATATCATCAAAGGAATCTTTCACTACACACTTGCTTGGCTTACTTTACACGCAATCGCGACCTTCCTCGATAGCTTGCGTCGTACGCAATACCGAGTTTCACTAAACAACGATATGCTATTAAAATATTATTAAAACTAGCCGTTATGAATAGTAATAACCACTTTTTGAAATTTTATAAATTTTATTTTTCAAAATGGACTTCATTTTTGGATTCGGAATATCGAAATTAGCCTAGGGTAAATTTTTTGTATTTTTCTGAAAACTTTCAATTTTTGATGAATAGTGAAACCACTAAGTGGCAGGTTAAAAAAACTGAATTTTGCATAAAACTTAATTTTACCGCTTCTGTGAATGGAATTTAGAAAATCCGACAGACACGGTTGATATCAGTAAGTAAAATGTGGTTCAATGAGATAAAAATAATTTTTTGGTGAATAGTAACTTTTTACTTTTTTTACCACGGTTAATAGTAAATAGGGTAACTAAGGGTAAATATGATATTACTATTACCCTAACAGATGTCCTAATTCTATTGGATAAGTGTAATTCGACCAAAAACAACCTTATGAATATAATATGACCATTTAGGTCCACTTGGATTAGATTATGACATTTAATATTATTTTATTTAATGAATAGTTAAAATAGTTAAAATCAAAGTTTAATAACTAAAAAATTTTTAATATGGGTTTATACATAAGATAAATTCGATTATAAATATTCATTAGAAAGATAAAAAGATTTCCTACATAAT
Organism: Viscum album; assembly: GCA_963277665.1. Lineage (NCBI taxonomy): Eukaryota > Viridiplantae > Streptophyta > Magnoliopsida > Santalales > Viscaceae > Viscum > Viscum album. The sequence continues at coordinate 197,128,384 of OY728150.1, forward strand.
GATATTTTATTTATAATTTTTAGACTTCAAATAAATTAATTAATTAATGACACAACGATGAAGCAGTAATTACCCTTTTAAGGAAATGTTAACATAATTGATGTTATAAATGCCCATATAAATGTAATTTTAGACTTTTTATGAATTCCACTAATTTTATAGGTTAATATGATATATTAGTGTTGATTTAATCAACTTTTTTCGAACATATAATTCTGTTATGACTTTCACAAAAATCATATATCAAATAGTGTCAAAATTGACACAAAATAGTTTTTAAATCAAATATTATATTATTAATTGTTATTGTTTTCTTAAAAATATATGGTTCGGCCAAATGACTTAGATAAGGATATATATATTAATAATAAACAATTTGGGGTTCGTTTGGCATGTTATAGTAAGTGTATTAACCATATAGTGTAAGAAAACAAAAAGACACGGTAAAAGTTAAATTATTTAACTTAGAGTTAAATCTAATTGATAAGGTTAAAATAATACCCTAAACTTGTCTAAATCCTATTGGTTGATAGGATTTCAAACCATCCCCACTTTAGCTTCGAAATAAGACCCTTTGGAACCATTATAAACATATTTTGACTTTAATATAAAATAATATTTTGAGATATTCCTAAGGTGCCCCTCTCCTCCCTTATAAAAGGGCACCTCCTCCCCCTCCTCCTCACACCAATTTGAGCACTCAAGATCGGCCAACCTCTTCCATTTTCTCCTCTCCACTTTCCTAGAATAATCCTAGAGGTCCTGGTCTTCTTCAAAGACCAATCTTAGTTCCCTAAGTGGAGGATTCAAAGAGGCGTTCCAAAGAAGAGGTAATATCCATTACCGATCTTTTCAATTTCTTTCTTCTTCAACTTCTTATTCTTTAGTTGTTTCAGGATAAAGTAATAACATAAGTATTAATTACATACTGATATGTTATTATAAATATGAAACAACCTTAATTCACCTTCTATCCATCCTACGGAAAAATGAAATCACCGCGCGTGCGTACGTACGGAATACCGTCTCCACGCCGTGGTGTAATCTATTTTCCACCACCACCTTACTTGGATGGGTATAATGGTGTAAATAATGACTATATATGACTATTAAAAGGTGATATTGATTCTGAAATAGTATTCATACACTCCAATACAATTCCACGATCATAGGAACGATATCATCACTCGTGCGTACGTACGGAATACCGTCTCCACGATGTGATGCGACTCGTTCTACATGATCATCATAACATAGTAATTATATAAATGAATTGAATGAATAAATATGATATATGTTACAATAATACCATTCTGGATATAAGGTATCTATAACCTTAAAAGAAGAATAAGAATTTATTTGGCAAAACACGCATAAGAACAAAAGGAAATAAGGACCCGAGTAACAAGTAACAATGAAATATTACTAACAAGAAGCTCAGAATATGACCATATATGATATCATATCAATATGTATGATTCTGGAATATGTAAATAACATTATTTAAACCATTATACAGGAGCTTCGGACACGTACAAAGCAAATCAGACCTAAGGTAAGGGAAATATCACAATCTCATTTTTATCCGAGATTGTTTATACTTTGGAATTTACTGGGGTGTATTTTATCATCCACATACATGTCCCCTCAATATGTAATATTATTTACATCCACCTACAATTGTTTAAATCCAATTTTACCCTTCCGTGAATTTTTAGTAAAGGATATGAAAGGAATCTTTTGTCGTTTTTCGTATGAGGTACTTTTTTGACTTTTCCAACAAAAGTACGAGAAGAATGTTTTTTTAACTTATACAGCATGAATGGATTTTTAAAACATTATTTCCAAGAAGATTCCTTTACATGTTTTCAAGTTTATTTTTAATCAACTTCTTTTATTTTAATGTCGTATGACATGTTATGAAAGGAAAAATGTTTTTGAAGTAGAAAGGATATTTTCCTCAAGAATGGAGTTCAAGTGTTTTATCAAAATTATTTTCCATCTAAGATAATAAAGGGTTCTGTTTTTATCCCTATTATTACATTGATTTGATTATTTTGTGATGGAATTATATTTTTATGAATTCCTTTATCTTATAGGAATTGTTTTATGATGTCATGTTGTTTAAGAATTCCATTTTTATTACATGGGTTACGCTATGATGTATGGTTTATGATTATGTGGCACACATAAGAAAGGATTCATTATAAGATGGGTGGGACCTATATCTCCCTCCAATGCATTGGGTAAATATTTTATATCTCATGAGATTGACATGGCTGGAACAGTAGGTTATACCGGTTCAGTGAAACAGGACTGGAACGAGGGTGACTCGGTTCAGAAAGGAACTCTGTCCACTAAGATAGTCTTGGAAATGAGTCATGACTAACAAGAAATGATGTTCCATGATTATGTGTGCATGCCACAAAGTTTCAAGTTTCATGTTATGATTATGGGGATCTCATTTTCACTTCTATGATTTATTCCATGTTAAGATATTATGATCTCTTTTTCAGGATATGATTTTAAAAAAGATATGATATGATTTTTATTTCCTTTATTTTCCCTTGCTGAGCATTTGAGCTCACCCTTTTATGTTTTCTTTTCCCCAGGTCAGGAAGATGGATATTAAGTAGAATATGCTAAAATGGACCCTAGATATGATGAAATAAATGGGAGACACTGTAGAAGATTTATGAACCAGTTGTTTATGTTTCCCAGTTTCTAAAGACACTATACCTATACGGTCCTTTGTGGTTTTGTCATATGTTGTAATAAGTGTGCTTCAATTTTGAAGTATTAACAATGTATGTAAAGTATGGGATGTTATACGTGGTCTTAGGTATCAGGTTGACGTATGCGCTAACTTGGGAGGTTGTTACCATTCATGGTCCGAGCTCCAAGACCATAAACTAAGATCCATCTGGAACTACATTCAGCTTGATTCCCATTCTCATGGGATACGTAGGACTGCCCGGACGCCCTGTCTTCGGGTAAAACCCATTTAGGGAGCCAGTCTCCCCCCTGTTTCACCTCTTACCTCTATATAGGCCCCTCGGCCTAAGGTCTCCCTCTCCGAGTGGTATACAATGTGATGTGGGATCATGTCTCCATCAATTGTGGTTTATAACACTAAGCACGTTCCCCACCTAGAATCGCCTCTGCTACATCTGTGCTGCATGATGATAAAATGCATGCTTGGTCCTATCATACGACCCTAAACAATGACATTATCGTCCTGGACGCATGACGAAAAACAGCACTGCATTGTGGTGACCTTGTTGTAGAGGACATCATGTTGGGTATTGGTCACATGCCATGCCATTTGTCAATGCCCATCACAGATTGATCCTTGTGGCGACACCACGACCTACTACTCTAGGCCTGTCTCTTCACAAAAAAACCACTCACCTTAAAGGACAAACAATATTTATCAAATTCCGCTTCTTTTAGTGCAAGGGACACAACCGCACTCCCCTTTTCCCCTGGCACTGGTATCTTAACATGTCACCATTAAGAACTACGTGTGGCTTGATTCTCATCCTCATGAGATACGTAGGAGCGCCCGGGCACTTCCCCGCGGGCCCAGCCTAACCTTTGTGTTCAGTCCCTCGACTCGAGCATTTCCCTAGGGAACGCATGGTAAGTAGGGCTTAGGTCCTCCTTCACGTTGGGTTTTGTTTCCATGTGTCCCCTGCTCCCTTTACCCACTCATGGTCCAAGCTCTAAGACCTTACACTAAGACATTTTCAAGAACTATGTGTGGCTTGATTCTCATCCTCATGAGATACGTAAGAGCGCCCGGACACTTCCCCACGGGCCCAGCCTAACTTTTTCTTTAGGTCCCTTGACCAAAAACCTCTCCCAAGGGGGTCGTGTGGTGTGATATGGGATTGTGTCCTCATTCACGTCGGGTTGTTCATCGCGCCGCACACACCCCCTATTCCCATTCACGCCAGGTGTTTGAGTTACTCCACCATGTGCCTCTTATGTCTCCTCCCATCCATGGTCCAAATTCTATGACCCAAAAATAAGATCTACCTATGGGAAAGGAATCTGCTCCCTCCATCAGATACATCTTGTTGTCGTATTCAGATGTGTTTTGAAAAAGAGCCCGAAGTGTGGGATTTTCATACGGACATCCTCCTCATCCCATGACCATGCTTAGTGAGCTCGCTATTTGGATCCTCATCCTCTTCCACATCCTAAAGGACCCTCAGACGACATGGATACTAGGATTATGGGCTCTCCATGAATGCTGGACCTAAGGGCCCTCCAATCGTTTCGAGCCAACGTCCCTACGGATATCTGACAACATTTGTGACATGGTCCCATGTTTCGAACATGGTCAACGGTCAACCCTCATTTGTCTGTCCCCATTCTAGGATAACGCGATATGGATGCTGGGTTTCCTCCATGGTCCACAGTTATCCTCCATCGTCACGCTGCCATCATTGTGATCTGAATCTTGAGCTCCATGATTCACACATTTCCACTTCCTCATGTTCAAGTAGAACTCCATCATACTCGGCTCTTTCTCTTCGCGCATCTAGGTGCGCTAAATGATTGTGTTAGTGTCATTAGGCTAGTATTAACCGAGCGCCCCTTTTCCCTAACCTGCACCTTTTTGTCGGGAAATTCCCACCACTACTGCTTGTTTCCCACACCGAGCACGACTCATGTGGGCTTAGTAGTTTTGGCAAGATGTGTACCAAGACAGCCAGGCTTCTCATCGTCCAACATGACGTTAAACTACGCTTTCAGAACTACGTATGGCTTCGTTCCCATCCTCATGGGGTACGTAGGAACACCCGACCACTCTGCTTCAGGCCCAGCCTAATCCTCACTCTTGGTCCCTCGACCTGAAGAGTTTCCTCTGGGGGTACATGGTATGATTTGGACTACAAGTCCTCATTCACGTCAGTTTCATATCTACCGCACCACACGCTCCCTGTGATCTTCCCTTTTATTCCACGTCCTATCGTATGACGTTAAACTACAGGAGTCCATGTGTCCTAAACGCATGACACTAAACTGAGGTTCTACCCTGAACAAGTTCAGAATTCCCCAAGATTACATTGGGAAGCGGTAAATCCCCTCGCCAGAGAGGCCCTGTCTGAAAGAAGGAATGCTCCATGATCAAACCAATGCGCCCATATGGTGTACTCCCACCACGGTGGTGTAACTACCTAAGTGTTGGATTCTGTTCGGACAAACCATCACTCCATATGCCACACTTTGCGTGCCCCTTATTCGGACCATCTCCCCAAGGCCTGGACAGTTGACCATCTCATCCCGACGGGCAGCATCTGCAAGCACCCCCAATACAGCCTCTTGATGGGCCATTTCGATTCCGGCCCTCAGAAAAGAATTTTTTCAGAACAGATCGCGAAGCTGGATCGCGAAGCTGGATCGTGAAGGTCGGTCGCGAGAACAAGCCGTGAAGTCTGGCCCAGGCCGACAGGCAGAAGCTAACTTGGCGCGGACGCGGAGTCCGAGACCCGCGGTTCGCCGCGAAGCTCGATTCGCGGAGGGCTGTCATGGAGTACGCGGAGCTTCGCGAAGTCGAGAGCACTAAAAGACAAGGAAGTCGCGTGAAGAAAAAAGAGGTCGACCCCCTATTTATAGGCAGTGACCCCGGAGCATCGCGACGCACCTCACCAGCCCAGAGCATCACGGCGCGTCCGGATCCGTGCCCCCGGTCAGCACCGCGGGCCCCCTTCGCGAAGCCACATCACGAACCGCCGACAATTTTGGCAATTTTCCCTCAGCCTTTGACCCTTCACCCTCCGCGGATCCAAGTCTGAGGGGGGGCATTTTTTGGCGCCAAAATATTGCATGAAAGGAAGGGACGAAAAAGAAGGCCAGCACGCTGCCTCGCGAAGCACCGACGCGAAGCACTGACGCAAAGCACCCCGACCATCGCGGTCTCGCTAAGATCCAGAGGCGGTAACTCTCCGCGAACTCATTTGACGTTCGCGGGCCCGCCGTGAAGCTCTAGAGGCGGTAACTCTCCATAAACGCATTTGACGTTCACGAGCCCGCCACGGCGGTAACTCTCCACGAACGCATTTGACGTTCGCGAGCCCGCCGCGAAGCTCCAGAGGAGGTAACTCTTTGCAGACGACGTTGACGTTCGTGAGCGCACCGCGAAGCACCAGAGGCGGCGCGTGAGTTCTGCTTCGCGGCACCCCTCCCCTATAAATACTGGACTCCCCCTGAGTCCCGGAGACGGACAATCTGACCTTTCGGCTTCTCATCTCCGGAATCGCGAAGCACCCTTTGCCCCCAGGAATCATGAGCTCCGTGAGGTACATCTACTTCGAGTGACGCCTTTGCTTTGTCTCGTTTTGAGCCCCTCTTCCGAGAGGGATGCCCTTCGTGAAGCTCCAGGGCATTCGTGAAGGAAAGGGATTCCCAAGCGAACCCGGGCAGCAGCAGCGCGTCCTCCATGGACGAATGCGGTAATGCGGGGCAACAACAACGCTTCCTCCATGGACGGATGCGCGCGCCCCGGCGAAAGCGTCAGAACCAACCATATACTTTTATAGACCACACAAGTTCCAAAATTCTATAAGAGATATATCTGATGGTCTGACATGAAACTGATTATAACCAAATCTCATGTAAATATTCAAGACACCTGGTATTCTCAAATCTAATCAAAGAGAACATCATTAATAAGAAAGGGATATCGGTTCTTTTCCATCAACTATTTTATCTTCCAATAAGCTACAAAATGTATACGGGTACCTTTCTTATTCATCAGAACAAGGATATATGATGCCCAAGGAGATTTTTTGGGTTGGATGAAAGCTTTTTCCAAAGACTACTCTTACTACTTCTTAATCTCCTTTTAATCTGGTGTAGCCATCCGATAAGGAGAAATGGACACCTGTTTTTCTCTTGGAACAATCTTTATAAGGAAATGCACCTCTCTCTATAGTGGTAAACCTAAAAAGTCATTTGGAAATATATATATAAAATGATCCACCACTATAGGAAAGTCCATCTATGATTTCACTTTGTCATCTAGATATAATATAGAAATCTGGTCAATAATTACTCCCAACGTATGATTCTCATGCCTAGCCCTACTCGCTTTGACATCCATTTCTCCCTTGTTTAGAAAATATCCACCCTATGGCGATGTTAAACTCATACAAAGATTATATAAGTAAAAAAAGTCTTTAAAAGAGACCAACCAATCCATTCTGAAAATTACATCAAATCCTGTCATCTCTAAGAAATAGAGGTCCCAAAATCATTTACACCCACCAAACTTCAGAGGGATCTCCTTGACTAACATACCCTAGTGTTCATAATTCTTTAACATAGTGTATATATTAATAAAATCAATAGATGTAGAGATACAGAGCCTGAGGCTCTCCATAACAAAAAAACATATAAAACCACAGGAAGCCCTTGTATCAAAAACAGAATAACTTAAAAATGAGGCCAGAAGAATCATACGTCTATCTATTGAGGTTTTGGGATCATTATCTTACTGGGTATACTCCATCGCAAAATTCTAACCTGTATTGTCGCCCTATAACCCTACCTAGCTACCCTGAGCCGTTACACCCTACTATCGTTGATAACCTGTCATATGGATACAACGGACATGACCAAATCCTCGACCTGAATGGTTTGATGAATTCTAGATCTCTTACTAATGAGAAATTGTTGGATCTTCTCCTATAAGAGGATTCATAATATAACCCCTCCCACTCATTGATGGAGATAACATCTTACAAAAATGTTGAAGATAAACCATCTTTCAGCAAGATCTTCACTCACCTAGGTCCTTCGGGCACTGTGGTCTCATGTTCCAACTCTTTCCACACCGGTAGCACCCCACTCGTCAACCTGAATAAACATTTTTTCGAAAGATACTTGGAACACTTACTGCTATCGATAAAAGGAGTACCATACCTAGATACTGAACCTCCCAAGATTGTATCTCCTAACTCCCTCAAATTATGCTCGGTAATTAGCGCATCGTATATTATAGTAGCCACCAAATTAAACATGAAAACATTCACCAATGATTATTTTTTGTACCTGATTCCATCCTCAAATTTCATAGCCACTGATAACTCATAACCTCCCAAAATAGGTGTGAAGTGTTGAAGCTCGGTAAAGAAAGGGGAATAATCCAACAATAAAAGAGATCCATGCTCTGAATACATGAACACCCTGGCTTGGTCAACCATCAATAGCTTTGGGTATATGTAATCATAAAAGGTCCTATAGAACTCTTCCAAAGACATATCCCAATAACATCCCTCTTGTGAGATATCATCCCACCATCTATTTTAAAAATCATATACATGTTTGTTTTGAGAATAACCCTACTCACCGAAGGTGACCTTATATGCTCAATGATAGAAAGCATGGCCTCTAACTATGAATCTTCTACATATGGTCCTCCATCCCAAGAAGTAGGTAGAGGATGATGGTGCTGGAACACAAGCATTAGAACTTCCATAGTCATGGTAGGATGTTGTGCTCCCTCAATGGTCTTTATCATCCTCATAAATCCTTCACGGATTTGGGCATCAAAAACTGTGTATGCTATAATAGATAGTTCCAGGATGAGTAAGATGGGTGGATTTACTGGTAGTCCCTGATTCTGAATTTCCGATGTCTGATCATTGCACTGCACCTAGCATACAACAGGAAACTTCTTGGTGGCATGATTATGAAAGGTCTAACGCATACCTCAGTTCAAGGTTTTCTAGGACAACAATATTAAATTACAAGAATAAAACAGTGAAAGGAAAACATTCTTTTTTTCAAAAAATATGGTTACACAGAATTTAACAGCACAACAAATCATTTTTCCCTTAATCTTTAACAAGGGCATGCAACTCATCCAACCTAGTCATGAAACACCCCATACACATGAAATGATCTACATGAGACATAGTGTGTATGCGAATATCCCCTCCAATAGAAGTTCTTCTACATGGCATGAACTACATGGTTATTCTGGTGTAACACTACATGGCATGTTCACCCTAAACAAGACAAGAATTAAAAAGTTCAATTGACCCTTTTCATTAGTCAAATGGCAGGATTCACAGTCAATTATTGCACAACATGTACTTCTAGTACTCGGTGTGTTCTACATGTGTTTACAAACCTCGTGTATCTGCTCACACAATCAGTCACACGGTGAACCACTACACAACATGTACATATGGTACAAGAAGTGTCTTAAGAAAAGTCATTTATTCCATAACAGAGGAACACATGGCCTGTGTTCATAACATCACATGACTTTTTTCTAGGTTTTTTTTGTGTAGTAAGACTTTGAAACTTCTCCATAACCCCAAAAATCATAATATTTTTCCATGGAATGCCACGATCCTATTTGTTGGATCCAACACTCCCATCGAATCAATGTTTTTCATCCTTATTCATGTTATATATTAACATAATTCAATTAAATATCAAACATGATCCACAATATTCTGATCCAAGAGTGCCAATAACACCTTAGGGACCGTAGCATGGAGTCCATCTAAAAAAACATTACATATACCAATACCCTATGAAAAATATCTAGTATTTCAATCATGGGATTTATCACAACAACATCAATATCTAGTACATCATTTATCACTACAGCATGAAAACAGTAATTCTCTCTTTGTGGAATGACAATAATACAGGACATCTGATCTCTAGAAAGTGCATATATGATTCATGATATGGAACACCCTTACCTCAGTTGGATGACACAGAAATATAACCACAATGATATTAATCATAACAACACAAAACAAGTGAATCAACAACAGTGAAATCAAATCAACTTGAACAATTGAAAAACCATAAAAATAGCAATATTTGAGTTAAAATGGATTTTCCATAAAAGTGGGTTAGCTACTCCTGAGCACATATTATTACCAACTTCATATCCCTTCATATCCCTTTCAAATGTCACCAAACAGTAAGACAACTAGAAAGTAAAACCACTTTTGATACCACTTTGTAACGAACCGAATCTGGGTGCAACCCAAAGGTGCCCCAAAATTATTTTGTCAAATGATATCAAGCACATTTACCCAAATCCTAGATACTATTGACAAGAATTAAGGGCTAATGACTGATAATAGATAAACTATTCCCTCAATGGCAGAGTAAACACAACGTAAAATAAATTGTATACACTAACAGAAGTAGTAATACCAACCAGAAATGAATAATGGGAGATTGAAACAAAATCCAATAGAAACCAATATATATATATATATATATATGATTCATAGAATATGTATGTATTAAAATATCCAAAAAAGTTACAATGATTGAAAGTAATACAGAAACCAAGGTACAAAATAAACAGTAAACTGAAGCTGCCTTGCAAGCCTCATCTTAGTCCCATGCTATCCATCTCTAACTAAAATCACGTACCCGATAAAGAAGGGTTCTTGAAATTATCTATACATGAAATAATATAATCTATTTGGGTCCAAAATATGACCCCAGTAGTGTGTGAGATGAATCCCAACAGGAAACTACCAAAATATTTCTGCCTAACTGTCATTGAATATATATCATGTAATATGAAGATACAGAGAAATAAACTAGAAAGTACCTAAAAGTACACAATCCTACATGTTTAAATTACATACATTTACATTTATAATTCAATATTTTGAATAATATAAAAAATTATCTATCATAAACTCTCTATCCAATGTTTAAGTAACAGAACAGATGTATCAGAAGACTATCTAAAGTATCAAGTAAAACTGAGTCTATGATTGTGCTTTGGCTTGGGAGACTCATCATAATCATTCAATTATTCAAAAATAAACCTCTGGAAAATCTCACATAATATATCCACTTAATTATAATATAGAAAAAATTCATTAAATAACGACCCTATGGAACACTCACATGGTCTAACACCTTTGGTTCGACATAGTACAATTCTATTACAAATGTAAGATCCCAGATCTTGGAAAGGTATGTTCTGGTTTATGTTTTGGTTTTAATCCATTATTTTGGTTAATTAAGTTCTTAACCAAGTCCTAGAGGAGTCTTGGAGTATTATTAGTGTTCATGACATTAAAATTGGAGAAAAGGAGCCATTTTGGTTATGCTGCATGGTCTGCGCACAATTTGTGCTAACAGTGTGGACAACCCAGGTAAACCATGCAAGAGAATGTTTTTCAGATAGTAGCCTCTGCAGGTTTGTTGCACAGTTTGGTAACCCGTGAAACTAAATCATGTAAGGGGTCCTTTTTGGAAAGAATCATACACATGGTTTGTGCACGGTTAGGAAAACTGTGTGGGTAAACCGTGCGTCCTAGAAACATACAAAAAATTACCATTTTCCACTCCGGTATTTTTATCCCCAATTTGGGTTTCTCCTCCATTTCACCTACACCATATCTAGTGTTACCCCAAGGACCTCAATAGATCTCTTGGACCAGTCTCCTTATTTTCTTAGTCATTTAGATCACCTTCGGTTGCGGATCAAATCTCTTTGTAAGTCTAATCCTCTCCTTCCTTATCTATTGAAAATTAGGGTTTTTGGTTCCTTCCATCCCCATCCCAAGCTCTAAAACCCTCTTTTCAGGTGAGTTTTAGTTTGGGTATACAAGGGAGGTTTGAACCCGGGTCACAAACCACAAATAAGGGATTGTTTATCAATGGGTTTGAGGTAGGTGGTTTATAAGTTATATCCCTTTCGTTTTATAGTGCTTTTTGCATGAAGTGTTTGATTCTTACCCTATGGCGAAGAGTTCGTCATTCAATTATTGTGATGTGAATTTTAGGGGGACTGTAATACCTAATGGAACCCTCATGATCCTCACAGGATGCATGGAGGATGATGTGACCTATGTTAGGGCCACCCATGGGTGTGCCCATGTTTCTAGACATAGAGCTTAGCTAAGTCAATTTAGGTCCATTGTTTGAGAACATAGACCCCATGGTGAATATGATTAATCTTGAAATATGTGAATGGGAGTCCTAGTAACACACATGGGTTGGGCAGTGACATATGTGGGTGATTGTGGACTTAAAAAATGGTAAAATCTACGAGGTTTGAATTATACATGATTATTCTTAGTGAGAGAAGAATGAGATTTGGTAATTGGGAATGAATTAGGGAATGAGTTAATATATGAGAATTAGGTAGGTCACCTAAATTATTAAATATCATGAAGGGATTGTGTTATGTGATATGAGAATGGTGTTTGGAATGCATATGTGGGTAAATTCTTGTGAAATGATAAATGGGCTAAATTGGGTAATGAATGGCCAATAATGAATTTGATTATGGAAAATGGTTTATTGAATACACATAATGGGTTAAGGCATGAAAATGGGAAATTAGATAGATGGATATGAATTGTAATTAGAAATCCTGTTAATGAGTTATTACATGGAAATGACTAGAGATCATAATAAAATGGATTATGAGCCTGGTAATGGATCCTATTGAGTTAGGCTTAATGAATAATGCCTAGTGAGATAGGGACAATGAATGAATGATTAGTGAGGTAATAATTATGAAAAGGTAACTTGGATAAATAGATAAATGATGTGAAATGTGGTAAATGTATAAATGGGTTGTGTCATAGTATTAATTACCATGTTGTTAGTTATTCCATGTAAATGTTTATTCCAAATGGCATTGTTTATGTTATGTTGTGTTATGTATTTTGATATGTAATGTAATTGAATATACTTGGTTATGTTATGGAATTATAATGGATATTTGATAAATAACAATGTGCACATGGAAAGGTAGTGTGAGGTATTGACTAAGGTTCTATTCCCATGGGTCGAGTTGGACGAATGCTCTAAATTCTAACCCTAATGCATGGGGTAGAGATATTATTGATTCTATGTTTCCCTACTAGTTTCATCCACTCGGACTGATGCTTCGAGGTGAGGATATGGTTTTCATTCCACCTGGACTGAGGATCCAAGGTGATGTTACTGTATTGATGTCGCTACACCTGGACTGAGGCTCCAAGGTTAGGTTATTGTATTTATGTCATTCCACCTATAATGAGGCTCAAAGGATAGTTTATGGTTTTGATGTCATTCCACCTGGAGTTCCCTGGTGAGATTGTTGTTTTGATGTCATCCCATCCAGACTGAGGCTTCAAGGTGAAGAAAATGTATTGATATGATATGTGGATACCTAGTGAGATAGGTACTTGCTTTACATTCTCTATACATTGTTAATGATTACCTTAGACCTTGTATAGATGATAATTATGCAAAACCAAGGAACATGAGATCAATTTGGATTCTGTAATAAAGAAGGTATAATAAATTGAATTGGGATAAATGCATGTCATAAATTCAATTAACCTTGTTAAATAATGGAACCTAAAGTGTCCCATTATTACATAACATTTATTATTTTCTCTTATGCACCTTCTACTAGACTAGATATTTTTAGACACTGTTGGTGGTTGCCTATTGAGTTTTGTACTCACACCCTGCACAGGCTGTCGTTAGGTACCCGAGCAGATCAATTGGTTGTATGTCAGGAAAATGGAGGAGACCCTACTTTGAGACGTTGATTTGGGCTCGATATATACATAGAGTGGGACCCAGACATGGAGTTGGGACCCATTTTGAGTTTTGTACATTTGTTTTATTTTGGTATTTTTCCACATTTCACTACTATTATGCAATTTCATGGTTGTATTTGATTTGGGGTTTGTACCCTGTTTGGGAAATGCTTGGATATTCCCAGTTAATTGGCAGATCATATTTTTTTGTTATTTATATTGTGTTATGATGTGGATTACACTGGTAAAGAAGATATAGTCTCCCCTTGTGACTCATTATAACCTCACTGCTTGTCCACAACCTCTGGCATACAGGGATGCATGCTTGAGGTCATGTGATGACCCAACTCGGTGCATCAGATTAGTGTCTTCTGGGTCGAGAAGGTTACGAATTGTTATAAGAGGAGTTCTTTTCACTTTATTACTATTTGGGGATGCTAGAAAAGATATTAAGTGGGTGTCAGACCTTGGTAATGAGCTCATTATTGGGAGTTGATAACCTATTTATGAGTGAAATCCCATGTCACCCTATGTGGGAATTTATTTTCCTAATGTGTGTTGTTACAATTGAATGATATTTCACCATTTGGTTATTCACATGTTGTGTGACTTGACTAATTTATGATATTTCCCTCATTGCCGAAATTGGGTGGGGATGTTCATTCATGCATCATTTTAGGAACCTAAAGATATAGGTGGCATGAATATTTATTGGTACACACATGAGATGGGTGTGCAGGGCATGGACAGTTAGATTCATTTTACATCCATGACAAATATGATGAAAATGATGCTATATAATGGTAATTAAAGTGGAAGAATGAAAATAATGAAAATGAAGAGTTTAGTAATATCATATATAATGAAATGTTGTGACCATGTTAATGTTTTGGGTTGTGATAAATAGTAAGTGTTCCATAATGATGGTAAAAATTGTTAATTATTTTTTCCTAATAAAAGGTGTAAATGTGTTAAAATGATGATTTTAACATGTTGTGAAATGGGAAATGTGCCTAGGAGGAAAGGATCTTTTTATGAAAGAATAATTGTTTCGAAGATGTGTTGATAAAATACATGTGATTGGGTAAATTGGTTATCCCATGTTGAACATGATCACGGTAGGTATGGTAGTGGTGGTGTTCTAAGTGTGATGATGACCATTGTGGTAATGAATGAAGAATGGGTTGTTTAGGGATTGATTGCGTGGTATCATCCCATATGTGGTTAAATTCTACCACTCATTATTTGAAGTGCCGAGTGAATGAAATGTTTGGAATGAGAATGTTTGACCAAAATGGTGGGTGTCCTTGGTGTTCTCAGTTATACCCTTGTACACGTTCGTTGGAGCAGTTAGAGTGCCCTAGTAGAGATTTTGGGCTCGGATTTTGAGTCTTTGACGGTCTTTCTATTACTTAGGCAGTGTGTTTAAGGATTTGGTATCATTCAACCATCAAGGTGACTTGTGAGTGGGTTTGGACTAAGTATATAGTTCTTTTCGTTGTGTGTCACACTTATGGATGTTTTTAACTTTGAATGTGGGACATATAGTGATGCATGGTGTAGTTTTGTAATGTAAGGATAAGTGGGAAGGTTAATGGTTATTTGTTCCTGGTACATTCATAGGGGAACTATTATGATTGTGATAAGAGGTATGGTTTTTTTCGAATGGTTTTATCGCTTGAATGCATGACTCGCATGTGTTAGTATGGATTAATTTTGTTACGAATTTGTTTTGAATAAAAAGGATATGGGTGCTTAAATTTTGGTTATATTCTTTCACTCGATGGTGACATCCGAGGTAAGGGTGGTCATGTGTTTGCACATGTTTGTATGAATGGTTTTTTATAGCGTGATGGTTAATTGTTTTTGGAAATCACACCTGAGCAGTGGTGGTTATGTTTTTTTGTGGCATGTCTGGCATGGGAGCCTAAGATCCTTGAATGGTCATGATGACATGTAGTTCGACATCGTAAATGGGTAAGTTGGTAGTGGTGTTCTTTGACAACATCTTAGCATATCTCATTTAGTGATGAGAATGCATAATATATTGACAACATCCCAGGTATGATGAGAGACTCTGGTTTGCCCCAGGAGATAAGAAGTTTTTGGTTGGATGAGGAGTTTACACACATGGCAACAATCTATGTGTAGCTTAAGGATGGAATGAACACCAACTATGATTTTGGGTGAGGTCCTTGGGATCAACCAAATGATGAAAAATGTCATTGGTTCTATTAACGCATTCCGAGAATGGGCATTGGGTGACATTTGTTCTTTTGTTTTGGAAAAAAGGATGGATAGCCAAATCTATGTTAGGGGTTTGGTTTGTGATCGTTTATTAGATGTGATGGTTGGAATCCCTGATGGCAAGAAAAGTTATTGAAACTATCAAGATGGGGAGTGATAAATCAGCCTTGGATGTGGGAAAGAGAACATCGAGATGACATAGTGAAACTAGGATAGCAATGGGGAACTGGTGACATGCGTGTCTAGTTCCTTGGAGATGCATGTGGGACATGATGTGGGGAAAAAATGAGCCAAGTGTTGGCTTGAGCTCAAGGTGGTTCCAAGTGACACTGGTGAGATATGTGCCATGTTTTGGGAGGATCTGATTGGATATGACAACATATTGTGGCAAGTGGTGTTGGGGTCTTATAACTCCAAAGGAGATTGGGGTTAAACCCGGGACAATCTTTCATGTGTGGTTTTAGGACGCCGTGATGTTGGGGGAACCATGGCTATGAGATGTGGTGTCATGCCAATGGCGAAGCTGATGATGGTCTAAAGGGAGGTAATTATGTGATGGTGGAATTGAACTGGAATCCTGAGAATGACCTTAGGGGGTGTGTTGGATGTTAATGATAGGCTTCATGTTGGTGAGTACCTGGGGAAGGTGAGAAAAAGGGGTAGTGTATGGTCATTGGAAGGTGGGTGTTCTAGGGAAAGACAGTCAAAGGTAGTCCAACTCGAGATGGAAAACATGAGGGGTGAGGTGAGAGTGACCCACCACCAGGTTAATGTTGTAGCGAAAAGAGTCTTTCAAAATGAATTTGAACCTTAGTGAGGTCAGGATGATCATTGTACTTGAATGGATGGTGTAGGGATGTCTTCAAAATGGATGTGACAATGAGGCTAGATTCTAAGGTAGTGTAATGCTCCTATGGATTCTTGAGCTTGGTAAGATGGAACGTGTTTAAAAATATAGGGGTTGGGTTTAGTTATGGTGGTCCTTCAACAATGGAGGATGTTCCAAGTAATCATTAATGTTGTAGAGAACCATATCGGATTAATGGTTGGGTTGATGATGTGATCAGATATTCGGTTTGGAAGGACCCGAGTGGTCACTGTTCGGGTGAGTTGGCACTGGTAGAGATCATTTGAATGGTTTAACTTGTCAAGTTCACAAGTGTTTTGAGTTTCATTTGGACATATAGTTTTGGTGTCAAATCTTCAAGAAATGTGGAAGGAAGGGTCATGGGTTTTCATTCGGGAGATACTGGGTATGATTAACATTATAGTTAGGCGAATAGAAAATAACACTAAGTGATTTGGTTCATGATTGGTGAAGAGGATCAGAAAAATGAGGTGTCTATTAGATCCCCAAGATGATGGGATTTTGTATATTATGTTTCCATGTGTTATGAGTTGGGTTTTGTCACCTATGTTTTCCCCCATGAAGCTCTTGTGGTGAAAAAGGGTTGAAGATGATGAATCTTTTAAGAGATTTCATTTTGTGTTGTGTTTGTAGTGAGGAGGTCTTGAGGGGAATGTCTATTCCTTGGGATAGTGTCTAGTGGCCTTGTAATGTGAAAACAGAAACATTAAATGTGGGCGGATAGGAAGGCCTAGTGGAATGAACTTTGGTTACAGAAACTTAGTGATGCATGGAAGTGCAGCTCGGGGATGAGCCATTATAAGGTGGGGAGGTTGTAACATCTTGAAACATGGAAAGGTATCTTCTCATTTATTTATTTTTTGAATCCCTTATTTTGGTTGATTAAGTACTTAACCAAGTGCTAGAGGAGGCTTGGGGGTGTTTCGAGGGTTCCGGACACGAAAAGTAGGGAAAATGGGGTTTTACGGGTAGGCTTCCTGCGCATAGTTAGTACTAACCATGCGGAAAACCCAGGTAAAACATGAAAGAGGTAGTTTTTTTGGAATGTAGCCTCCACACTATTTGGGAACAGTTTGGAAAACCATGCGGCTACACCATGCGAGGGGGACTTTTGGGACAGAATCATCTGCATGATTTGTGTACAATTTTACAAACCGTGCGGGTAAACCATGCAGTCCAGAAACATAAAAAAAACTACAATTTTTCCACTCCAGTATTTTTAACCCCAATTCGGGTTTCTCCTTTAATCCCCCTCCTCCTGCCATTGGGACCCCACAAGGACCTCAAGAGATCTAATGGATCAATCTCCCTATTTTCTTGGTTATTTTTAGCGTCATCTGTTGTGGATCAGAGCTCTAAATATGTATTATTCTATCATTCCTTCCCTTTTGCGGATTACGGTTTGTGGTTTCTTCCATCTCTTATTGATGCTATAAAACCCTCTTTTTGGGTGAGATCTAGGTTGGGTATCCAATGGATATTTGAACCTGGATCGAAGGCCAAGATTAAGGGAGCATTCGTTAATGGATTCCTATTAGGTGGTCTCCAGGTAATATCCCTTGAGTATTATAAAGATTTGTGCATGATGTTTTAGATTCATACCCTCTTGTGAATAGTTCGTTGTGCCATTATTGTTATGTGGTGTTTAGAGAGTCTAAAAAACATAATGGAACTCTCATGATCCCCTCAGGATGCATGGAGGTTGATGTGACCTATGTGAGGGCCACCCATGGGGTGTTTCCACGTTTCCAGACATAAAGTTCAGCTATGTAAATATAGGCATGTTGTGTGAGAACATAGATCCCAAGGTGAATATGATTAATCAATAAGGATATGAATTGAAGTGTTAGTAGCACACATGGGTTGGGCAGTGACCTATGTGGGTGTTGGTGGGTTTTAAATGGTGTTAAGTGAGATAAAGGGAAAATATAAGGGGTTATAATTATACATGAATATGCTTGGTGAGATAATTATGGGAACTGGTAATTGGGGATGAATTGTGGAATGGGTGAATACATGAGAATTAGGTTGTGTACGGAAATAATTGAATGTAATGAAGGGATTGTGTGATGTGATAAGAGAATTATGTTTGAAAAGCATAAGTAGGTAAATGCCTGTGAAATGATAAATGGGCCAAATGGGTTAATGAATGACCAATGATGAATTTGGATAAGGAAAAGGGGTTTTTGAACACACCTAATGGGTTGAGGCATGTGAATGGGAATGGTATTGATGGATATCAATGGTAAATAGAAATTTTCTTGATGGGTTATTATGTAAAAATGACAAGAGGCCATAATGGAATGGATTATGGTCCTGGTAATGAAGCCTAGTGAGTTAGGCTTAATTAATGATGAATAGTGAGACAGATATAAAGAATTAATGCTTAGTGAGATAAACATGATTAAAAGGGAACTGTGATAAATGGATAAATGATTTGAAATGTGGTAAATATGTAAATGGGTTGTGGCATAGTATTAATTTCCATGTTCTTTTTTATTCTTTATAAATGTTGATTCCCAATGGAATTGGTTATGTTATTTTGTGTTATGTATTGTGATATCCAATGGAATTGAATATAAATGGTTGTGTTATGTTATGTTAGTGGTGATTTGATAAATAAGATTGTGAACATGGCTTGATAGTGTAGGGTATTGACTTAGGTTCTACGCCCATGGGTTGAGTTGGATTGATGCACTAAATTCCACCCCTTATACATGGGGTAGGGATAGGACTGATGTTCTATTTCACTATCGCTTGCATCCACCTAGACAGATTCTTTGAGGTTAGGATATGGTTGTCATTCCACATAGACTGAGTCTCCAAGGCGAAGTTATTGAATTGATGTCATTCCACCTAGACTGAGGTTCCAAGGTGAGGTTATTGTATTGATGACATTCCACACGGACTAAGGATACATGGTGAGGTTATTATGTTGATGTCAGAACACCTGGACTGGGGCTCCAATGTGAGATTTTTGTATTTATGTCATTCCACCCAGACTGATGCTTCGAGGTGAGGAAAATTGGTTGATGTGATATGTGGATCCCTGGTGAGATTGGGACTTTCTTTTTCTTCTCTATACATTGTGAAATATTTTCTTACACCTTGGGTAAATGATATTTATTCCTAACCATAGAACATGTCATCTATATGGATTATTTAATGAATATTGTATAAGAAATGGAATTGGGAAAAATTCTTATCATAAATTAAATGAACCTTGTTAACTAATGGAACTTGAACTATCCCTTACTTACTATTTATTTTATACTAGCATGAACTATCTAATAGACTGGATATTTTGTAGACACTGTTGGTGGTGGCGTACTGAGTTTTCTACCCACACCCTGTTCGGGCCACCATTGGGTACCCGAGCAGATCTATTGGTTTCAGGATAGGACAAGGGAAGAGTCCCTACTTTGTGATGTTGAGTTGGGATCAGAATGTACTTGGAGTAGGACCCGAACATGGAGTTAGGACTAGTTTAGAGTTTTGGCCATTTGTTTTATTTTGGTATTTTTTCCACATTTCAATACTAGTATGGCATGAAATGGTTGTGTTGGATTTTTGGTTTGTACCCTATTTGGGAAATTCCTGGTTATGCTCGTTTAATTGGTAGTTCATATTTATTTGTTATTTATAATGTGTTTAGTTTTGGAATACTCTTGTAATTAGGGTATAGTTTCCCCACATGAATTATTCGACCCTTGATGCTAGTTAGAATTATATGGCGTATGGGGAGTCACACTTCCGACTCAGAGCACCGATTTAGTGGTTTTTGGGTTGGGGATGTTACAAAAAATGACCACCTTACAATCTCTTGTAGTCAATACCCCTTGGTTAACATAGCGTCAATGATTCATAAATTAACATCTTGTATGCTCTCATGGTTAATACTCATGGTTCAACATAGCACAAATAAATTATAAATGACTGCATTGATAGATCTCATGGTCAACACATTTGTGTCAATCATCAACACCATGACTCTCATGGTCCTATGTAAATAAGATGGATGTCTCGTTAGTCTTCCCTATCCAAAGCACTCCCAGTCCACTAGAAAACATGCATGAATATTATATCAAAGAATATCATGTAATATAAAACTATTAAAAGGATAAACATTAATAATGAGTATAATAG
The DNA here is from genome assembly GCA_963277665.1 of Viscum album. Lineage (NCBI taxonomy): Eukaryota > Viridiplantae > Streptophyta > Magnoliopsida > Santalales > Viscaceae > Viscum > Viscum album. Next base: position 197,149,201 of record OY728150.1, read on the forward strand.
GGATTTCATATAATCAAAAAATCCATTCTTAAAAAACAAGGCATGTAAAATAAGGAAATCCTAATAAGTAATCCTAGACTAAAAAACCATAAAAAATGAATCAAGGTAAATATACCCATGAGGTGTCCCACCAATAGGGTATCTAACCATAAGCATTAGAATATACCCTTTATAAATTAATTAATCCATAAATGATGATAAACAAGGTTAGATTCCAAATGACACATTACCCCAAATTTAGTTATGTCACACTTTTAGCATATATAATCCACATAAATCCATTGAAATTCAAAAAACACCAACCTTGATGTCGTCTGATCGAAATACATGAATGTCAGCCCTTGAATCAGACTAGATTAGCATAGATCTACCAATGGTGAAAAACTATCAACCATGAATAACCCACAAGAGAGATGAAATCAGGAAGAAACTCTCTAGGGGTTTCGAGAAATCACCGGTGGGATTCAAACTCATGCAAAAAAATCAAAAATAAGAGCTTGGATGGGTAATATGGAGGGGTTCAGAGTTCCTTGGTCATTCTGAAGTTCTCATGTATGTTCCAATAGAATAAGAAAGTGTTTACATACATGATATGTGACAACCATCCGATATATAAAAAAAGGTACAAAATGTGTTCATTAAAACTATATGATATGTATCAGCCTCAACTGGCCCATGACTAAAGAAAGTCAGCCAGGTCATCACACAACCACATACTCTATCATTACACGGTCTATGTGCAGCTATGTATGGATACTAGGAAAATGACGTGTACATGGAAGTACATAAAATGTACTCATAAAATCCAAATTTCTTCATTTTTTCTTCAAAAATAACTCCAAAACAATATCTATACCAGAAATGATGATTTAGGTTATTACATTTTCATTAATAAAAGATATTAAGGTGTTAACAAATTTTTTCCATTGATGTCATGACACTTCGTTCTTTTCATTTCCCATTGTTCATGAATTTATATAATTTATAATCATAATAATCTAATATATTTAATATTTATTCATTATAAAAACATTTTTTAAAATAGATGTAAGGAGGTGATGAAAATGTAATTACATAACATTGAGGAGATGATATTTTGTAAATAAACACGAATGATGTTATCATATTTAAATAGATAGAATAAAATGAAGGAAAATAATGTCTAATATTTCAAAAATAATTATATGTTATATATATTAATTAAATCAATTGATTTTACAATACATTGTAGTTTTGAATGGATAATTAAACATGTCACTTCATTCATAGTGTATTCCATGTGTATGATTGTGAAACAATATCATTTTCAACTTTTTGGAAATAATATATTAAATGGTGGTACTATTATCATAAACAATTAGTTTATTAAAGATAAATACATCAATATATTATTATCTTTAAAAATTATTTTGAATAGGTTGAATAAGAAATAAACTTATGATAACTTAATTGACACAATTATATATTCTTTGGGTATATTCCATTGGAGTACGCCTTAATCCATCATAGTATTTCCTTCAAAGCGTATACATACTCAGATAAGTAGAGGAATATAGGGATCATATATGTATGTAAATATTTTTAGATACATTTTTAGGACATGGGAAGATGTGAGAAGTGAATGTGACCATTTATAAGTTAGTGGTGTAGAACACTTTTAAATATTAAATGTTTTTAAAAAATATAATTCAATTTTCAGTGTAATAAGGTAAAAAATGGAAAAATGTTTTTAATATATTATATTTTTTGGATGAAAGAAAATCATACAATCATACTCAGAAAAGATTTAGTGATTTTTGAATCAATACCTCTTTGTTTGAACCCTAGTTCTCCCATTTCACCCTTATATTGGTGACCCAATTTACCCTGGTAACTATACATTATTGAAAAAAATTAAGATTACGATATTAAATAAATATTAATATTATTGTTAATAATATATTTTCTATTTTAAAATATAAATTTTCTAGATGTTTTTGATGTTAAATCTAATAACTAGGCACAAAACCAATTTTGAAAAAAAAACTATCACTATGTATAAAAATAATTATATTCTCATTCCTTATATAGTAAAAATCCATAGATTAATGTTAATTTATTTCATTGAATATTTTACCTACAAATTATTATATTATAAATTATTTTATTTTACTAATTTAATTGTTGACATAAAAACAAATTACCTTTATAAAATTATTTTTCTAAAAAATGAATATCTCTTTTATATTTAAAATATTTTATCTTCACGTCAAACGTACTATTGGTAAATGTTCCAATGATTAATAAATTTTATATATGAATAGAATATAATTTTTAATGTTTATATTATTCTAAATAAATGAATTTATATTTATAATAAATCATATTTAAAAAAATAATATCCATAAAAACATTTCTGTTTCATCAAGAATCACTAGACTAAAATTTTGTATCATTTAGAATGAATTTCATGAATATTTTTTTATTATATTAGTATTTATATCCGTAAAATTGAATTAAAAAATTACATTAATATCATTAAGATTATATTTTTAGTATGTCATAATTGACATATGTTCATATTTGTGTATGGTTTATTCTATTAATGAATCAACGTTTTTATGGTTATATATTTTCCAAATTCATATGGTGTTTAAATATATGGTAATAGAAATATATCATCTAATATTTTTTTATAGCTACACATATATATATATATATCAATGTATCTATTATATTTTTTAGATATACATCATGCATATAATGTTGGATATTGATGTATGATAGAAGGTCAAATATCGAGTTTGTTGTAATGTGTCCCATGATTTTCAGGATACCTTAGCTTTGGTCAGCTGCCTATAGATTATAATACATTGGTTTGTGGAGTCCACCAACCAGTATACCAAAAAGTGACAATATTGACAATGGATTATGAAACTTGATATTATAAAACACACATAAGTACAAATTTTTTACACTTTAACCCTTTTTCAAAATTACCATAATAAACATACAATATCAAAAATTGTGTTAGATGTAAAATTATAAAAGATCAAGAATAATAGGATGATATTTACAACCAATTACAAAAGAATATTTTTAATTATAATTTTAGCTCTATTCTTGATGAAATTATTATTATTTTACTATGATACAATTTATAATTTCATATATGTTTCTATTTAATAATCTAGTCCTATAAAAGGATTAATTATTTTCTTATTGTTTTCTGATTTCTAAAAACTTGTTATATTTCATCTAAATGGTTCCATTAATTATCTTATATGAGACTATTAAATTAGGGTTATATGCTTTAGGTTCCCTGCACCCCCCTTCCTCCCCAATTTAACATTTTTCGAGATCTGTTTAGATTTTCATAATCATTTATACATTCTATATTACAATCTTTCATTATCCCACTATCTAAAAATTTTAATTTTATTATTTCAACATATTCAACATTATTTCATCCATATTTCACTTTTATTTCTATATCTATTCATAATTTTATGTTTCATAACCGTCACCTCCTCCATTTTATATTTCTAATTAATTACCTATAGTGTAACCATAATTATTATATAATAATTTGAAAAAAATTATTGAAATTATAAAGAATATTGTACACATTTTTTTGAATATCAATACAATAAATCTAATTTATTATAATAATTTAAATTTATGTAAAAGTAATAATTATATATCCCAGTGTTTTTTATTTGGATTGGGTGGGTAGTTTGTATGAAATATTTATATCGGTTTATTTTTTGTGAGTTAGTTTGAATTATTGAAATAGTCATATGGTTTTATTTTGGGTTTATATTTATGTTGAACTTCATTTTACTTAATAAATGATCCACCACATTTTTTTCAACTATGATTTTTTTCATCATGGGTTGAGTTGACCTCCAATGATTGAATGAGTTTTAAATTTTTTGATGTATAATTTACCCATTTTATGGATCCAGTCAAATAAATGAATTTGCTCGTTCCATTCCAAAATTATGGGTATTAAAGTTCCCTACACATAGATCATGTTAATTTAAATTAGGATTTAGATAGTTATTTTTATTTCTATTATTCATAATGTAAAAATTGAAATTTTCTCAATTCCTTAGATTAAGAAATAATATAATAATAATATAATGTAATTTAATATAATTAAAAAAATGTCCTCTATTACCCCTAAATAATAAAAATTTCTATTATTTTTTGTTATCTGAAAGATAATGTCTCATGTAATTATAAAATTATTCATTATGATTCCACCATGGAATGAAATTTTTTTCATCATTACACTTATTGGACACAGTCCATAGTTAATTATTTTTAACATGTGTTAAACATCATGTATATTGTTCACATACATACATAAAAGTTCATTAAATCAATCTAATCCATATGATAATATATCACCATCAGTCAATGAGAAATTCCAAATTTAATTATATAGATATTTGAAAATGAATTTTATTAAAGGAATAATTACACTATTTATTGATATAGATGGAAAAATTTAAATATGGGGCAGAATAACTAGGTTTTTAGCTATTTGAAGAAAATATCTATAAGGAATACTTGTGACCATGCCACATAGAACCCATGTTCCTCCACTTCCATAACCTCACTAATTACATCACATTGATTAAAGATAATTAATACATTATACACACTTATTGAAGGATTTATATCTCTAAATAATTTAGAAATGGTTACTAGGGTTCCATTATCCATTTTACTATATATTTATCCATATATCTAAATCATAAAAAACTGGTTGTATTAGTGAATGGGAGGATACTATATGACACAATAGATAATGAAATCCATGACATTCCCTTCCAGTAGTCCACATTATATGGATTAGAACTATATAATATGAGTATATACATATAATGGGAATTTATTAACTTTATTGATTATGGTCATTCAAATACATCTTCACCCACATTATCTCTAAGACCATAGTGAACTTACCTTTTAATGACAATCTCCCACAAGACTAAGAATTACCATATAGGAATAATTAATTTCAATAAATAAGTGAAACAATTGTGACATTTATGGACTGAACTCAATTCATTAAGTAAATCTATCCGAGTTATATAACAACACAATATTTAAAAAAATAATGAATGACAGTCAACACAACATAACACACCAAGCCTAATGAAACACGAATTATTTAAGTATTTATATTATAAAATAGCTATTAAATTGGAATATATGGATATAATTTAATTCTTTATTAAATATATTTTAATATACTATTCAACATAAATCTATTGTTAAATTCATAGGATATTAAAAAAATGAATCATTGATAAAGATGTTTACTCCCAAAAAATGATATCTTCAAAATTTTTTTTTCTTTATTTTTCTCTAAAAATAAGTTAACTAATTTTAAGGAAATTTAGGAAACATGTGCCCTAAAATTAAATAAATGTTATATATACTAATTTTAACATCATATTTTCTTTTAATTTTTATTGTTTTATGAGATGTCTGATTTTTTGGCATATAGAGAAAAAAATCAGTTTTCCCAATAATTTCATATCATTTATATAATAAGGTAATTAAAATGTACCATTATTTCTTGTATTATTTGTTTAATATACACAAGAATAATTTAATGTATATTAGTGTAATTAGTTTAATTTTACTTGAAAATTTTAAGAATTTTGGAAGACGATTATTATTATGCTTAAAAACAAGGTTTTCTTAATGGTGGGGGGCTATTTCATCCATTTATAGATTTTGTGTGTGTGTTTGTTTGATTATAATATTTACCCCTAGAAACTAATATATAATATAATTGTGTTTAATATTCATTTTGTTAATATGAGACTATTTTAATCGAGAAAATATTATTTCTTGAAAACTAAATTTTTTATATGGTTGGGTGCTCTTTTATAATTTAAATTCTACCACTTAAATTAATTGAATTTGATAGAATAGATTAATTATATGTTAAAAATACTATATAATACCATATAGTATGGTAAACACAACTTTGACCATAATTATCAATAAAAAAAGTATTTACTACTGCGGTAATGGTTAAAAAGAGGTTTTGCGCATTATATGCTCTTGTGTTATAATTAATTTAACAAAAACTTAATATTTTATACTTTATTAGTATATATCACATTAATTATACACTTTTACATATTATGTAATCATATTCATTTTATTTTTTGGCCAAAATGTTAAAATAAATAGGTTAAAAATACCTACTATGTGAAAAACTAAAATGTTAAAACAATGTAACCTTAGATTCATAATGAAAAAACATGTCATTAAAATGTTTATTTTATTATTTTTGGTGTGGATATCTACCATATAATCTGTACACTCAATTATCTATAAATTTTGGAGGTACTTGGTTATAGTGTGACTTCTTGTTGTTGAATAGTTTTGGATATTTACAACAATTCCAATCCTCCTCACACAGAAAAGGGAACTAATTATCCACTATTAGTCTACCATAAAAATACTTTTGGATTATAAAATAACAAACCAAATAACTTAAAACTATTACCACATAATAGAGTTCATTTATTGGTTGTTAAATCCTTCTAGTAGGTATTTTTTTCATACCAAAACAGGTTGTCTGATGAAGAAGTATCATTCTTAACTAATTATTATTTTTTTGTTTTATTTATTCTTCCACCTCCTTTAAATTTTTTTAATAAATTACTGTATAAAAATATTAGTAACCAAAATATAATTATATTTCAGTATTTTAATATAATAACCCACATAAAACCATCATTCATGCGTAAAATAGTCTACCACCTTAGAAACTGATCTAATTTGTTTCACATCATCTCCTCTCATGGATGATTATGATGAAGAAATTAATTTTAATATATATTTTATTAATTAAATTATTAACAATATATGAAATTAGTAAATAATTTATTTTCTTACCATTATATTAATGAAATTTTGATAATGTTATTCGTGTTCACGTGGGAATTAACTCCTCCATGATGCGATGTGATTCATTTTAAATCACCAAATTACATGGATGGTGTGTGTGTGTTTATATATATGTATATTTTAAAAGATAATATTATTTTTGTGATATATTGGTAATTATTGAATGATGAAATAGCCTTTAACTTATTACCATCATTATCGTTTTAAAATATAATAATTACTCTTGTGTTTGTATGGCATAACAACTCTATGATTGTAACATAGTTAATTTTACCTAACCATGTTTCAGGGAGGTATTTAAAAGTATAATTTATATTTTTTATTTTTATGTTTTTATGATTTAAATTTTATAGAAGATTTAATAATAATCTATTGGACTTTATTCAACATATCATTGTGCTATTGGGCATATAATTCGAATATCATCAAAATGTACAACATGAAACTAAATGATTGAGTAATTGAATATTACATGAATGATAAACATGAGAAATGTCATTAAAAGATGTTATAATTAATATATCTTTATTACTTATTAATATAAGTAACTTAGATGTTGAGTGGGGATAATGGTAAAAAATCTATCTAAACCACCATTTTTATTGAGTTATGAATATTATCAAAATAAATAACATTATCTCTATTATTAATTATAAAAATTTTATTTAATGTTTATATATATTCATTTTACATATATAAATTTCTTATTCTCACTTATATTTATGTTTTAATAGTTTTCATAGCTTCCTTTCTCAAATGCAACCAACTTCATTCCCAAGGTAATTTTTATGTTAATTCCCAAAGACTAGTTTTATTTTTTGGCACTCATAAAATGTACATATATTGATATGAGAGAGAAGATAGTACTATAATGAATTATGTAAATATTTTTTCTCATTATAAATTTTATGTTGGAATATGGTGTAAAACTATTCCATTATGGGTCTTTTTCCCCCATGTGATATTTCCAATTAATTTATCCTTAACTCTGGAATATTCCATGTTATATATTGCTATGAAATTTCCATTGAAGATAAAATATTATTATTCCATGTTTATTATGAAGTTATTAAATGTAATTATTCCCAATAAATCTATTTTATGATAATATATTATACATTTCATAGACACATTACATTTCCTTATCATGTTTATTCCCATACTAGTATTTTTTTCTCACTCATTTGTTTTTTGTATTCTTTAGAATTCCTATGTAGTTTTAGAAGTTAAAATGAATATAAAATATAATTTTGTAAAATGAAATACCGATTTCAGGTTTTTTTCACTTTTTTTAATATGATCATAGTCATCCAAAATCACTTGGGCTCATGATCATGGTTTCATGTTATTGGATATTGTTTTCAAATCCCATGAAATAACATTGGTAAAAGACATGGGTCTCTATCGTTAGTATCAAAAGAAGATTTAGTTTTTTTTGTTTTAGGGATATAATAACTTTTTGGTAGCCTTAGAGATATATATATGTATAGTGAAATATCTTAGAATGTTAGTGAAGTATAGAGCAAAATTTTCACCTAAACGTACAACCATGTCTAGATAATATAAGTGAAGTTGGCTTCGTCACAATTTTTCATATGGGTACCGAAATTGAAAAGCATTTAGTGATATTTGATTTTGTTAAAATAATATTCTTAAAAAATAATAACTTCTTCACACATAGTAGGAAAATCCCATGTAATATGATTTTCAATTTCAATAACTCAATACAAACCTTTATAAACAAATTTTCAAAATGTTAGGTTAGAAATATTAATGAGTACTTGACATTCAAAAACTATTTTTAAACCCTAAGAATAATTTTTTAGGATATAATTACCAAAAAATTTTATTCATTCAATGTTTTCAAATATCACTTTTGTATTGGAATTTATTCTCATCAGTGTTTTTAGAGGCAACAGTGGAAACTAAAAGAATTCGTGCACATGTCCAGTGTTATAGGGAGTGTTATGACTATCCCAATGATATTCATAACATTATAGAATTTGAAAATTATATCATAATTTTAGTATAATATAACTATATTGATTTAATAATGATAAAATGAATCATGTGAAATTCATGAAACCTAAAAAGAAGAAGTTGATCTCGAGTATTTTCTGTGACAATGGCCTCTAAACATTTGTGGACATTCTGATTCCCACATCCTGAAGTAATGGATTATTTAAATTAGGAAGATATTATCAGTCCTATAATACATAGAGTTATAAAAAATTTCAAATGTTATTTTATCATAATTAGGGGAAGCTTATTAGTGGTGGAAACTAATCATGAATTCATATATCAAAGTGTATATTTCATCCATATTATGGGAGTACATAAAATAAATATTTTTCTATAATTGTTTCATTATAATCCCTATAATAAAATTGATAGAGAGTTACTCTGACCATATAAAAATTAATATGACTATATCAGGTAGCTTGAGGAAAACATTACAAGGCTTCAAGTGTGTCTATCTAACATCATCATCAATGATGAAAGTAATGTGGAATTCTTCATTAGTTGATTAAGTTAATGTATATGAATTTATTTGTTGATTCAATAAATGATTATCTGTGTTTATATTTTTCATTAATCCCTCAATGATGATATAGAGTCCTGAGACCCTCTGTTATCTCATGGTACTAGATATAGACAATCATAAAATTGAGGTTTATTTAAGAGTATAAGTGAAAAAATACCTTGAAGGAAAGAAAACCCAACCATACACTTCAGAAATTTATAGGAAGAGTAATCTTAAAAATAGGATTAGGGGAACCTTGGGATGTTTTAAATGTGAAAAATAATTGAATTTCAATAATCATTAACGAACTAAAAAAAATAAGACAAATATAATTGAGGGGAAAATAATGTTCACATTTACTCTCAACCAGATGTATATTGTTAAAATTTAAAGGAACATGATAATTACAAAAGAAAATTTGAAAATGTATGTGATTTCAGATACAATTAATGAATACAAAAACTAATCCTTATAGGGAATGGAAGTGAATATGAAATCTGTATTATTGAGATGGATCTCAACAATGATGTAGTAAAAGGTATGATATTAATTCATTGAATAATAGAGGACATATTTTTTATTATAGATAAATTAATTATATCATATCATATATGTTTTGTCAAAATAATCGATCCCAATAACCAAAAATGGGGTGGGTTTTTGTGTGAAAACAAAATATTGTTAAATAGTTCATCCCAAATTTATAACTCAAATGATGTCAATTTATATTGAAATAACATTCCTACAACCCTATTACTACATACTTTTGTTCTGTTTTATGTTATATTTTTATTTTATTGGCTAAGTGTTTTGAAATACAATGTCAACATTCTGTGGAGGTATATCATACTTCATGTACCAAGTGATTCCCAAACTCTATAAACGTGTAAGGAGGATGATGAATCCTGATTAGAATATTCTGCTCAAGGATGCATATTATTAACTTATGAAAAATCACATTAATCATAAATGATCAAAATAATTGAGAGTTTCATGTTTGAATGTACACCTATAATTTTTTATTATAATGATGTATTCCTTGAATATTTTTCTAATATTCCACACTTTGTAGATATTGACTTTCCAACCGATCATATACTTAGATTAGTGTCCATGTTAACGACTCATTATATAATATACACTGTTGAGTTTAATGATTTGAAAAATAATTGATAAATGAATTTTTGAAATTTATTATATGTTTGAATGCTTCACCAAGGGGGTTTCCAATCTTCTTAGTCAAGAAAATTGATGGATCAATGAACCTGAGTATTGACTGTCGTTACCCACCAAAATCACTATAAATAACATAAATATGATTCCACAGATAGATGCTTTATTTGGATAAAAACATGGTGTCCATTGTTTCTTGAAGGTGTTAATTTATTCAGAATACCACCAATTCATGGAAAGAAAGTATGATATGCTTGAAAATTCTATTAAATAATGTATATACACAATGATTTCATATTTATGACTTTCATACTCATTAATTATCTACAATATATTTTTTGACATAATGAATTGAGTCATTAAACAATACATGGAAATTATTTTGTTATTCTATATGTAGATTATATTATGATATAGTCTAGGAGAATAATAGTACATGATAAGAATTTGAATACTACACTAAAGACTTTTAAAATGGATAAGCTAGGAAATATATCGTGTAATTTAGATTCATGTATGGAGAATATTTCATAATAGTGGAATATTATCAAAAATAAAAGGGATATTTGTATCACCTAATTAGAAAACAGAAATAAAATATTTTCCTAGAATGAATATTGTAATGGATATATATAGAGTATTTGTACAAGCAGGGTATTATCGATGATTAGTGAGAAACTTCTCATGATTTTCAAACAAGATAGCCTAGATGTCTTTAGAAGGGAGTGATGTTTTTATGGGTTGGTGAATATGATGAGAAGAAAAGTGGTTAAAAAGAGGCTTATCACCTCACTATTGCTTATACATCCCTCAGGTGAGGAAATTTTTATTGTATATCGGGATTCATAAAATATGGTTTTGGTTTTATATTAATGGATGATGTAAAAATGATATCCTATTATATAAACCCATTAAAATTTCATAAATAAACTATAAAACAGAAGATATATAATTTGATATTGTGACCATTATATTGAATACATTGGGAAAAAATATATTCCCATAGAATAATATTAATATTTATTACTGACTATGGTTAAGTATAGTAAAGGAATATGACTACTCTGTCCACTGGCATCATAATAATGTATACAATGTTTAGGATGTTCTATAAAGAATGTAATGGACAACGTCATTGTGATGATAATTTAGAATAAACCAATATTTTTAAAAGTTAAGAAGATATGCTTGGGAATCAGAATGGAAGGAGTATCATCATTCCTTTTTAAAATAATTTCACAGTAAATGCTTCCAGGGATGAAAAAGGATGCTTGGAAAGGTGTTCTGTAAATTCATATGAAGTTGAATGGTTATGAAAAAGTAATCCACAATGTTTTAAAACGATGAAAAATTATTTTTAATATTTTGTTAATGACTTGGTGTACCATCAAATATATTGATAAAGAAATAATTATTGACATGTGGACATAGATCAACATTCTTTATCAGCCCAGGGAGTAAGAGTATGTATAGAGTAATCCAGTAGAACTATTTATGGTAAATTAGGATGAATGAGATCAAAAAATATAAATCAATTTTCCTAGAACATCAGAAAGTTAATTTTAAATGGAAAATGTCTAAGGGGATGATGCAACGATTAGCCATACCTACATAGTAATTTGAAAACATAACCATGGACATTGTCATTATTCTTACAAATAAATCATAAATAAATAATACCATATATATTTTGGTAAATGATATTAAAAAGATATTTCATTTAATTGAAAATATTGAGGAATAAATCAGGAAACATTCAAGGATATTCATTAGAGTGGTAGCAAGACTGCATGGAACACTACTATCAATTGTATATGACATAGATCAGATATATACCACCATGTTTTATAATTTCCTCCAAAATGATCTAAATTATATATTGAACATCATTATGTATTTTCATCCACTAACTGATGGTCGAACCAAGGGAACTATTTATAATATGTAAGACATGTTGAAAACATACTTGATGGACTTTAATGATGTATGGGTTCATCATCTTCCTTTGGTCAAATACTCATACAATAATAGCTTTAACTCTATAATACAAATGGATTCTTATGAATCCTATTGTTAGAACATATGTATAACATCAATGTGTTGAGATTAAGTTAGTGAAAAAATCTTTTGATACCGAAAATGGTAGAAAAATGATAGAATTGGTCAAGGCCATTCATTAACACAAAGAGACAACTCATAGTCGAAATATGTTTTCATTAAAAATAAATAACACGACATAGATGTTTAATTTTTGGATTATATTTTTCTAGGTTTCTTATAGAAAGAGTTCCATGAGTTATTTAAATATTATAAGGACAATCCAATGTTGCAACATGTCCATGAATATTGTTATTTGTATAAGTCTTTTGGATTATTTCCCATGACAACCAATAAACCCTTCTCAAATAGATGAGGTATTGTATATATCACACATGAGGATGTACATATTAGATTGTTAAAATGATCTAAATTCATATATGGTGTACTAGTAAAATTATCTCCCTTAGGATGATAAACTGGTGATGATCATGGACAATAGAGATAAATTTATATGCTATAAGAAAACACCACTAGTCAATGTACTCTAGTGGAACCATAAATATTAAGTGGAACCTAGGAACTAGTGGAATCAATCAATAAGAAGTCTTTTAAAACTGTTTCACCTTATTATGTAATATGAAATTTCAAGAGATGAATTTGATAATGGGGATGAATTTATCCTCATAATATTTTTGAAATAAATTTTATTTGATTGCGTGTATGATATTAAACACCAAGACTAAGTCAGCCACAATTATTTAAATATGACATATATATCCTAGATCATTAATTGGTGTATATAAATATTTTATAAAATTATATGTAATGTATTAAAAGGTACTAATAAATACAAAAATTGTGATATAATAACCATGGATCCACTCTAGCATATCCCCGAGCAAGTGGGCCACAAGACCACAACTGTGCCTCCCTATAAGCCCAAGGCTACCAACTAGAAGAAAGGATCAAAGGTGATAAAGAGGGGAAATTATACAACATATCATTGTTTTATAGTGGATTTGATAATGAAAAAATATGTTTCATAGGAAATAATAAATAGATAGCACAATGGAAGCAATACAATAATGAACTGTGGATGCGTAAATAACCAAAAACAATAATAAAAATCAAAATCACCTTAGATTTTTCATATAAATTAAATTTTTTTATATTGATATGAAAAAGGTTACATGGGATATATATAAAAGGGATTTTCATATGAAAAATAATCTATAAAAATCCAAAAAATTTCCAAAGACAAATCCTCTAGCATAGTGAGTATACGATCAGCCAACTGCTCTAAGATCCAAGCTATAGAAAATTTTAATCAAGCATAATTTTCATGGAACATTCTATTATCCATACATATAGACAAGATTTATACTCAGGTACAAATGGTGGCCTGAGTAGGGTATGAGATAAACACATAATCCCACCACTAATAATATTTTGAAATAATCCATATATTGTACATAGCAACATCAAGGTGAAAAAAATGATAATATAAACAAAGATAAAAAATTAAATTACTGTCATCTCTGGTTTCACCATTTTACCAATATGAGAATAACTTATTTGGTTTAAGATTGAAATACGTGTGAACCAGGTACCCCAAATATGAAAATAATAATATGTATGTGGATATATGTTGTATACCTATATATGCGCTAACAAATTTCAAAAATAATAAGGATTATACATAGATACTAGTTTCTAACTGGGCTTGGGGCCTAACTCAAACATCAATAACTAATCTAATGAGCTTATAAGATCAAGAAAAATGATACGATCCAATGATATTATAATTAATATGTGACATCATCATCCACAATTAGTAAAGGTGGGGTTAGAAATATTTCTAAACACCCAATTTAAGGGAACATGAAGCACCATGAACATCATCCAGATAAAAGAATAAGGGGGAGAACCATCATGCTCAACACCCGATGCAAGGTTGTCTCAAATTTCATGCTGAACAAGTCTCCTAACCAGTGGTCTACAAACAATATCAATGGTATACTCATAATTATAATAATATCATGGAATATCACCTCAGAAAAACCATAGCCATCAAGACCCAATATAAAAATGAGTTTCACTACTCATTAATCAATTGAATAAACCCTACATCACATAGATAGGACTCTTCACCCATTATAATTCATTATAAAATATTAAATTTAATAAATCATGACATGGAAAATCATATTCATGAAAGAACAACATTTTGTGTTTTTCAACAGTAGGGTAATTCCACCAAGGGGGAAATTCCATTTACAATCTTACCCAAACAATTACTTAGTGTTTCATCGATTAAAAAATTATACATAAAGAATAATTTTATTTATCAAACCCAAATGGATTGGCTGATTTAGGATTGAATATAACAAACTCTTTAAAAGGTTTAATAAGTGTATATAAAATTTCAGATAATTATTTTGAATGTAAGAAATCATTTTATGAAAAAAATGATGAAAAGGTCATCGTTTTGAAGAATATACAATCTATGAAAACAAAATTAATTTAACAGAAAACAACTAGATAAAATTCCTTAAGTATATAAATGAATTCATATCAAATTCTGGGTTCATATTTGAATTAGAACATAAGGGAAATAAAGAATGGTCAAACAACCTTATTATATGGAGAATGAGTGTGCACCAAAATAGAACAAGATATGGGAAGATACAGATTGAAATGAAATGATTGGATTTGAGAGCATAATGATTTGGATCCAGTGTGAACAATAATTTCCAAATTGGATTTCAGATGTATATTGTATATTTATCTCTAGATAAAGGATTATGTATGCTCACGAGAGTAGATGGATGAGTGGTATATTAGAAAATAAAGACTTATAAGAGAGGAGTGAGGATTTAATTTCATTAAGGGTAAAATTTTAAATTATCACTTCTAGACTGGTTCACAGAGTTTGAAGGCATGGTTTCCAAACCATGCACTAACTGTGTGCCAGGATTTATGCAAGGAGGGACACTACATGGTCTAGGAAAATGGTTTGGGTTACCATGTGAAAGTTTTTCACAATGCCTCAATAAAGATTTATGATATTTATTGTGGGAATGTGTTTTATCTCGCATGTTTTTCGAAAAAGTCAGTGGCCCACAGCTCCCTTCAGAAATCCTCCACACCATTATCAATAACTAATTGTGAGGGGCCACATGGGTTATGCTAATTGTTTGTCCCACTATATTTTTCCAAAATATAGGGTTTTGGGAATTGAAGAATTCCCTGAATCCCTAATGGATTCAGTTAATATATTAGGCCAAATTAAAGGGTCTAGACTAAGGTATTTAGACCAAAACACAATGATATATAAAATTTCAAAAACCCAAGTTGTTACAACCTCCTCTATTTAAATAATCTTGACCCCAAGTTAAAATTTTGAGGGTAAATATGTATCATCATAAAATTTCTCTGCCCACTAGGATTTTAGATCACCTTCTCTTTATCAGGACTCATCAGGTACATGACCATGCTGTAATATAGATAGTACTAAGAGAACTGACCAACCTCGGAGTATCTTCACTCGCTGATCCTTGACATTCAAGGGGTTATAATGAAATGAATAATTCATATATAACTAAACAAAATATTGTTGGAAAACATGAAATATGAATGGATAATATTAGTTAATATGAGGTACTTGAAATAAATCATGAATAGAATAATATCATTGAGGATATTCTATTTAGTATTCCGTCGGTCTGATTCTTTTGGACATATCAATGGGTACTATTAACCAAGGAAAAGGATTTATTTGCATTTGACGTCATCGATGGTCCAATCAATGAATTAAATGTGGGAAAAAATAGTCTCAATCTTTATAGATGATAGGTCTTTAACATCTATTGGAATAAGATTACATTCTGGACTGAGTTGTCAACATCTACATCATCGCCAGTTTGACCTAGTCTAAAATCTACTGGATGAGATGCAATCTATGAAAATTATCCTCCACTACCTCTAACTAACATAGATCAGATTGTAAATGACTATAATATAATGAATCGTAAGGAGATATTAGTTTTTTCGTCAGAATGATGTAATTATAAGATAACTCAAAATGGGATATGTGCCTTTTCCATGAACCCTCAAGGGCAATGAAACAAACATAGAACATGTACTCTAACACCAAAATTTTCTTCTATTTCTGTCTATATGTCGGAGGGTGATAATTCTTTTTTAGAAGCACATGCGTACCAAATTCCTTCTACAACCCCTATCAGAAAAAAGATTTGAATTGAGTGTCAGATATGATAGATCATGGATATCCAACTATCTGTATAATCTCCATGTCATATAGTCTCCCTATATAATCATTCAATAACATCTCTTGAGAAGGTAAAAAGTTTGTGACCTTCCTAAAGTGATCAATTGAAATCCAAAAAATATGATTAATATGAGGACATAAAGGTAAACCTGTCCCATATCTATAGAGCCATAATCCCATTTCCACATGAGATTGGATAAAATACATAAACTTATTTTTGGTCCCTAATGTTCAGACTTCCCCAATTGATATTTAAAACAACATATGACAAAACATTCAATCTCACATTTCATAAAAGGCCACTAATAACAGCTATGTAATTCTCCATACAACATGGAGAAAACAAGTTGTACTACCCAAACTAAATTATAAAAGTCCAACATTAGCTCCTATCTGACGTCTGTTGGGACCCATAAATGTGATGGAAAGCATAGGTTATTACCCTCATCCAAAATCAAACTAGTATAAAAATCATCATATAAGATAATTTCCGTCCAAAAAATTCCCTCTAGTTCGTAATTTTTCCTCGCCCTCACCAATTCCGAAAGGGTACATGTCACTACTAATGGTGAGATGATAGAATGTGTGATATCCCATGATTTTAATAAATATTCTATTGCAATTTATCTTAAATTCATTGATATATTGAGTTACATGAAATGCATATTTCATGTTTCATCACATGAAACACCATGTTTATCTATCATTGCACTCTACATCGATCACTTTTGACAGCCTATAAAACACACATGCCATTTTCTTTACCAAAAATAATATAATCTAAATATTATAATGATTGATTTTACCTTGTAATTTGAATTTTGGGAATGAAATATATTGGATAAATAATGAAATTATAGTATTCACATGTTTATAATATGAATTCATTTGTTACCCATAAATTATAAAAGAAAATAATGTCTAATCCAATAAAAAATATGTTTTTGACAAGGAAATAATAAAACATGTCTTTTTTAATATTTATTTATAATTTTGAATGAGATTTTAATTTTTATATTAAAAAGGAAACTATGATTAAAATCATATATGAAACTCAACATGAGTTTCTTTTAAATCATGGAACACATGTAAGGATGAGTTATAATAAAAAATAATATATAATTAATATTATTATTTAATATAGTATTTTTTACTACCATTTAAAGGAATGCAAGCTTTAAAACGTAATTTTGAAACTTTTTCAAAATTTACATGAAAAAATAAAATTAATTTTTTTATTAATAATATTGAAAAAAAATTATGTGTTTTTTTCTATTTTTCTAGAGAATGTTAAATTTTTTGAAAATTAAAAAATGCATTTTATTTGAAAACTTCATTTTTCATATAATTTATTTATATAAAATAATAATATTTTTAACTTCCAGAAAATTATAAGAAAATATATTTTATATCCTTAAAAATAATTTTTCTCATTGGAATCAATTTCACTATGTATTTGTTAATAAAAATATTTCAATATTTTCATCTTTTTGCATTAAAAACTCATTATCTCACAGTGCATGTGGGATTAGTTTTTAATTAATTGTATCCACTTTAGTTTTATAGAACCAAGAATTTATCAAATGAATTTTCATTCTTTTAATTATTTCATATTATATAATAACATAATACCACATTAAGAATACAATAAATATATTATAAGAGAAGAATGAATGAAATAAGTGGTCTTCCAATAAATTAATAAACCTCAATCAATGATATATTAATTTCACCATTAGAATGGAAATATTTCCCATATTAATAGTATACTAGTCTATAGAATAGTCTCATCACCTAAAAAGGTCTTTATAATATTTGGGTATCTTATAAATGGAAGTGTGAGATTATTATATCACACTGTAAGTAAATAAATTTTATGAATTATTTAATAGTTGGTATGTTAATAAGTTATAAATATATAATTACAATAACGAATTGAAATAAAAGTAATTTTCATAAAATATATAAATAAATTAATATTTTTTGTCTTTTTCATTTAATATATGTTAATGCGACATTAGTTAATTTCTCAATGTGATCTAAAATCTAATAAATTTTTTAAATACCTATTTTTCTAGTAAATTATTATTTAAATTAGAGACTAAATTTATCTTATTAAGAATTTTTTCATATATTGGAGTTGATTTTTTAATTCAATAAATTGAAAAATTTGTTGGGTGAATTTTTTATAATTTTTCTAAAATATATAATTTTTTGGTGAATAGAAAAATATAAAAATTTTTCAATAAATTCTAAATAGTGATTTTTTAGTCATTATTGATGTAATTTTGAGATAATAACCATTATTTTAAAATACCATAATCTATTTACACTATTTAGTCACATTATTCAACTTAATTTATTTTCTTGAGAGATAATAATAAATTAATGGTTAAAATAATGAGAATTCACCCCTCTCCCCCACTATAAAAACAATCCCTCACCACCTCTTCTCCTCACACATTCCAATCATTGATATATGTCCAAAATATTTTCAATACTCTTCCCAATCCCATCCCAAAGGTCCATGATATCTTGCTCTCAACAAAAGGCCAAAAACTTTTCCCTATAGAGGTTTTCAAGTAGGGGAAATTGAAGAGGTAAATTACTCTTTCCATTATCTTTTAATTTTTTATCAAGTTTATTCCTTATTATCTCATCACCTCACTACATCCAAATGGTATGATAATTGTAGAACCACAAATATAATAAAATTTTATTATGTTAGTGGAATGATTTCTCATTAAAACCCTCTCCCATTCGTTTTATTCCTGAAATGAAAATGGTATTCCAGATGTGTTAATTTATCACCTTCAAGGATAAAAAAGTTCAAGTTTTCATTAAAAAAATAAAGATTGACATAAACCCATTTTTAAGGTTTATAAAATTATAATATACTTATTATCTCATATTTAATTTTAATTCACTATTTTATTCACATTAGGTTAAATAATAAAAAAACAAGTTCATTGTGAGTGAAAACCAAAAAAAATAATCAAAATGATTATCACTAAAAAATCATCTACTCATTCATCACCCAAAAATTACCAAATGATTTATATAAACACTTAAAATTTCTTATGATAATTAAAATCATTTAACTTCGATTAAATATTTCTATTTCCATTTGGAAAAAATATTATAATTTTATATAAGAAAATCGATCAAGATATTAAGAAAACGATCACTCGTGAATAATGATTTTGAACATTATAACTCATAAAAAATCCATAAATGAACATTATAAAATTATAAAAAATATATTAAATATATTAAATATTATTAATTAATTAATGTATTTAATATGATTATCAAGGACCTAAAGATTACGTGAAGACCTATTTCAGCATATGTTAAGGGATTCTATACAAACCTCCAATTGTCCTTCAGGTTACTATCTCTCTGTCTATTTACCACAACGTAAATCTACTTTATTAAATAATTATTTAAAAAAATGTTTGTATGTCCCAAAATCATGTTTCCGGATCAGAACACACCTATTTTATGGCTTAGTATGTGTTTTCACAAGGATCCCTTTTCAATTCCTCCATATAAGCTAGCCTGATTCAAGGGAACTTCCTGATTTCTTACCAACATCAAATTACACTACATTATATATTTTAATCTATAATTTTCTTTTTAATACCACCATTTTTATCATGAAAATCTATCTTGTTTTATTTCTAGTTTCCTGAAAAAATATATTTTTTTCTACTTTAAATCCTAATTAATAATTTCCATAAATGACCCTAAAAGGTCTCATTTCTAATGATTCTTAAACACTCCTTTTACAAGTTTCCTTTTAAAATTGAAATACAATATATTAAAACATGCCTATTATCCAATATGAATGTCTATGTATGGCCTAAATCCATTATTTTTTTAGAAATATTTAGGATATTATCATTTTTTATTCCTTTTGACATTATTGTGATACCCATTTCTTCTAATTGGTAACCATTAAGTTTATTCATCATTTTGCAAACATATTTTTGAACATGTTATGAATGATTCACCCATATATCAAACAAATGAATAGGGTAATTTTTATTCTCATGAGACATCATATTGGGGTATATAGTGAACCTGATTCCGTTATGGGAGTTTGTTCCCCATGATATATAGTCTTCAAAGATATCCCTGACTCACATTTATGTCATGTTATAGGTTTTTTCCACATTCATATTATTAATTATTATATGTTACCTTTTTCTAGATGTATTTATTCTTTATTTTTATTGATTTTACATTCCCTTTTTTCATCATGTTATTCCTTATTACCCATGTGCTATGATTTATTCCTATGCTTACTCTATTACTGGGATTTTTAGTACATCCCTTTTGTTGATGTATTTCATAGGCAATCTTGTTGAAATGTATGTGATAAATGAAATTTAAGAGATCATTATCGATATTAAATAAAATATTTTTTTGGTCTCATGGTGTTTAATTATCTACATAATATTCCAATTAAAGTAGACATTACGATCACTGGTTTATAATTTGACGGTTAATTTGGATCAAAATCATGTATTGATATGTACAAAAGTATGCAGTCTCTATAGTTGGTTTTAGAGGAAAAGATTACATATTTTTGGACTAGAACTGGAAAATGTATCAAAAAACATAATAATAAGGAAAATTATGAGAAAAAATACCTAAATTTAGGTTATTATAGAGTAATTTGTTTATTAGGACAACACATCCTTGAATGGGTACTACTAGTTGACATGGTTTAAGCACATATGTACCAAGGAGAAACAACTCCAACAAGGTGTTCCAATCCAAAATCAGGGTTATCTTGTACACAAATGAAAGAATTACTAGGAACTAGGATTGACACTCTCGGGGGATATGATTTGGTAAATTCATAATAACATTATGAACCAATATTAAAGGAATAATATAACTCCCATGAGAATTTATGATAGGGAATATATCATGGATAACCTAGATTTAAAAATCGGTAATCACCTATTTATCCTTTTATGTTTGATGTTTCCTTTTATTATATTTATTATATATGTATTTAAGTCCTATAATTGTTCATTATTTTTCATAGTTAGTGGATGGAAATTGAAGAAACCATTCAAAAATAAATTTGACAGACAATGTTACTATTACCCTAATGATATGATAAATATGATGGGAATGGGTTCTCAAAAAATTAATATAGTACTTTCTCTGCTAGATCAAGTTATTAATAATAACATGAATCATTTGGAACACCATCATTATCGTAAGAAAAATAATTTTTCATTCGAATATTTCATGTAGAAAATTTGTCACATGTTTGGATGATATTTTGATCCCCTCCTCACATAACAATGAATTAACTACATTAAAAATATATTCTATGTATTCTTGGTATTAAAAGACAAAAATTTATAATGGTAGTTTATTATTTTTATGGGGAAGCCGACCAGTGGTTGTAAGTGATCAAGAACAAAAATTTCAAATATAAAATTTTCTCCTTGGAACAAGATGATTTCATGAATATATTTTTCAATACATATTTTCCGCAAACCCTTCAACATAAAATAGAAAGGTATTAATTTATATTGAAGGAAATTAAAAATGAGAAAATCTATGAAAATAATCAAAACATTACATGTAATTCAAGAGACACCTCCAACTTTTTCATTAACTCTATAATCAAGGTATAATGTTTCTTTAGAAGACTAAAGATGAATCTATAAAATATGATGGTGATTCAATATAATGGTGGTCAATAGGATATTTTCTGTTGTTCCCTTAAAATGAAAATGGAATCCAAGGACTCCGAGTTGTCTCATTGGATAATGGAAAAAATAGGAAAATTGAGTTTAATATGGGTTTATTGATTGATAAATCCCATGATGGAAGAAATACCCAACACCTCATTTGTAAAACGTTTGTGAAGAAACAACATGGAAACTAAATAAGGGGACCCAAGAGATGCATCATATGTAAAGGGAATGGAATAAATATAATAATGGTCGAATGGATATGAAGAATCCAAAAATATAAAACACGAAAATAATATTTAGATAAACACTCAACATGTACTTAATTGCTTAAACTGCAAGGAATATGGTCATTATGAAATATATCTTTATAAGATAATGGTTGTTGGAGAAAATAAAAAAACAACATCCATGGATGTAAGGATGGTCTTATGATATCACTACATATTAGGTGGGTAAGGATAATGTTGTTCTAAAAGGTTCACACTCTATTAATTCATTAATATAGAAATTATTATTCATTTTTTTCTATGTATTATTTCATACCATGAAAATTTAGTACAACTATTCAATCACAACCACAATATTTTGAGGTTGAGTTATATGTGAGAACCAAAAAATGGGAAATTATTTAATACAAACTTTAATACTCTTACCTGGTTAATATTTCTGGACTAAACCTCCCTATAAATATTGTCATACTCCCTTTGGTAGTGTTTTATTCAATATTGGGCGTGGATTTTCTACCATCATATAAATCGAACATCAACTGTATGGAAAGGGAGATCACAATTCATATCCCGATGCATCCTCGAGTTATATACAATAGAGAATAAGAGGATGAATTTCAATCAGAATCATCATCTCATGTGTGGATATAATTTCCTTATGATCAAGAAAATTAGGTCAAATAATTGAGAAAAAAGAGAGAATGATGATCTATGAAATACCCCTTGTGAGCGATTACACTGATGTATTCCCAAAATAAATTATTAGTCTTTATCATGAAATAGATATTGTGTTCTCAAGTAATATTTTTTATTTAACTTTTCTTAAATGAAAGATAACTCATAAAATGTCTACTGTTGAGTTAGAATAACTGAATAAGTAGTTATAGTTGAATCTATATAAGGGTTTTATACACTCGAGTTATTCCCCATGGAGTGAACCAGTACCCTTTATTAGGATGAAGGATGGATCAATGATCCTCTGTATTGATTATAACAATCTCACTTAAATTATTATAAATAGTAAATATCCCCTACCAGGGATAGATAACTTGTTCAATCAGATTGGTTGGGAAAACTATTTCTCTATGGTGGACCATCGATCAAGATATCCCCAATTGAAGGTGAGTATGGAATATATTCCAAGGAAATACATTTGACTGTGGTATAGAAACTATGTGGTCAATGTAATTTCCTTTATACTCACTAATGTTCCTAAAAGAATCATGTATTTAATTAATAGTTTCTTTAGAGATTACCTCAAAAAATTTATGTTAGTATTTATCAACGATATTCTATTATAAATCATGAATAAGGAGGAATATTAGAAGCACTTGAATATTCTACAAAATACATTGAAAAGGGATAAAGTTTATGAAAATCATAGTAAATTTCATTTATGGATAAATTAAGTATCATTATTGGGTCATGTAATCACCAGAAAAGGGATATTTATGGATCCTTCCAAGACAAAGGAAATCCATGAGTGACAATGGGAAATATCTATCAAGGTGTTACATTAATTTCAATGTGTATCTAGATATTTCTAGTGATTTTTGAAGATCTTATCATGATTTTAAAATCCAATAAGAATGATAATCTATAAAGAGTTAATGTTTTCTTGTATAGTGAATGTGAATAATACATTAAAGAGTTGAAAAAGTTCCT
The DNA here is from genome assembly GCA_963277665.1 of Viscum album. Taxonomy (NCBI): domain Eukaryota; kingdom Viridiplantae; phylum Streptophyta; class Magnoliopsida; order Santalales; family Viscaceae; genus Viscum; species Viscum album. The sequence goes on from OY728150.1 coordinate 197,173,774, forward strand.
TATCACTTCAGCAGTTCTCACACTACCAAAAAGTGGGGATGTTTTTATGGTGTACAATGGTGCTTCAAATAATAGATTCAGAATTTTACTAACACCAAATGATAATTTTATAGCCTACACCTCAAGGAAGTTTTTAATTCATGAGAAAAACTATCCCACACATTATTTGGAAGCTGGTAGATATAGTCTTTGCATTGAAAGTTTGGCATCATTGTCTCAATGGGGTGAAGTGTTAGATATATACTAATCAAAAGAGTCACAACTATATATTCATATAGAAGTATCTTAATATGCACCAACAAATATAGATAAATTTCATCAAGGATTATGACTGCTCAACCCACTACCTTCGGGGTAAGGAAAATAAGGTAGTGTATGCTCGATGTTGAAAGGATCCTGCTTATTTATGAATGATGAGCATTGAGAGAGATCCAATATTCTTATACATAAAAAGGATGGACATTGGAATAATTATCTAATGAACATCATAAATCCTTTCCCAAATGATTTCTCTACCATACCTTAGAAAAAAATTAAATATTCTCAATGAAATGATGTTGAAATATAGAAAATTATAGAAGTTATCTGAAATGATAAATCATCCAAGTTCAAGATTGATTAAGATGGAGTCATAAAATTTTAGTCACAAATATGGGTAACATAAAATTTAGTAATAAAGAATTTGGTTAAAAATGATTCACATAGTCAATCCATATCTATTCACCTTGGGAGCACAAAAATGGATCGAGATATCTAATAGAACTATTAGTGGGACAATATGATAAAGGTTATCACTAAACACACCTCACAGTTCCTATTTTATCAGCATGTGATGTTTGAATAGAAACTTTTAAGGGGACTATTAAACTACTAACAATACAATCTTGGAAGTGGTGTACCATTACCATAGACATTAATACTGGACTACCATTGAAATCTAGAGGAAATAATGTTAAATTGTTAGTTGGGGAACATCATACAATGGCAGTTGAACTTATCTCAATTTGAGGTGAATAATCACTTGACCATATTATATAAATATAAATCAAATAAGAGGTAAATAATAATGGATTAACACTGTCAATTTTATATGATCAAGATCGAAGATTCACCTATATGTTCTGGAAATTTCATTGTCTCTCAATAAGAACTGAGATGAACATTAGTACGACCTATCATCCTCAAAATTATGGCCAATATGATTTGACTATTTAGACACTAGAATAGATATTGAGATCTTCTTATATAGGATTAAATGGATGATAATAATAACATATACCTCTATTTATGTTCTCTTAGAATAAAATATTCCACATAAGTGTCAAAATGGTGCCATATGAGGCCCCTTATGAAAAAAGGTGGTGACCACTGACATAATGTGATCAGGTCAGTGAATGTATGTTTTTAGGATAATAATATTTTGATGAAATTATGAAAAGGTGAACACCATGTACAACAAGATATTACAATGTCGACAAAAGAGCTATGTAAGAAACTATTGACATGACCTTTAGTTTAAGGTTGGATACTCCGTTTGAATCTGCATATCTTCTAGGAAGTAGATTATGATAATTCTGAAGAAAGGAATGCTATGTCACAGGTACATCATCCCCAAAAATATTGATGATCATTTCATATCTATTTCCTATAGACTACCACATAAACCTACCATGTCTCATGTACATGATGTAATCAACATTTTCCACTTGAAGATGTACATATCAGATCCTTCCATGTATTGAATTTAGAGGTGGTATAATTGGACAATGATTTATATATTTAAGAGATACAAGGGAATATCTTAGACCATAAATATAATGTTCTATTAAAATAGAATAATCACATTGTAAAAGTAGTATGGAAGAACCATAAGTACAAATACACCACAAGGGAACTATAGAAACTGATGAAGGAGTAGTACCCTCACTGGTTTCCCCATTACATATGAAACAAAATTTCTAGAGTGAAATTTTATATGGGGGAAGAATGTAATGACCCTAAATATTATAAATATAATTTTTTTATTAGGTATTATAAGATAATCACTAAAATCATATTACAGAAACAATACAAAAATTATAAATGAAGAATGAATGATATAAGTGGTATTCCAAAAAATTATTGAACCTAAACCAATAGAATGGTAACATGACCTTCAGAACTGTAATATGATCCTTATGAATAGAAACGAATTCCAAAACATTAGTAACCTCACCTATAAATGTATAAAATTTTTTTGGGTATCCAATAAATGATGTATGATATTATTATATCATAGTATATGTAAATAATTGTTATGAAAATTATTAATTAAATGTTTCTATTTATTAAGTTTTAAAATTTAATTAAAATAATAATTTATAAGATATTTTATTTTCCCAAAATTTCTTATTAGACTAATATTTAATTTTCTTATAATTCTAAAAAAATTTATGAGACCTTATTTAATATTTCAATGTGTTTGAAAATAAGTTATAATTTTAAAATATGTATTTTTTGAGTAAATTATGATTTTAATTTATAACTAAAATTATCATAAATATAAAATTATTTTTAAAAAATGGAGTAATTTTTTTTGATAATAAATATGAAAAAATTATTTGGTTGAATTGTTTGGTATTTGTTTAAAATTGTTGATTTTTTTGGGAATAGTAAAATATGATAATTTTTTAAAAATGTAATATACATGAATTTTTGAGTCATTATTGATGTGTGGATGAGATAAGAACCAATAGTTTAAACTAAAATAAACTAGTTACATTATTTATTCATAATAATAAACACTACTACTTGTCTTGTTCCAAAATAATAATCTAATGATTAAACTAATGATAAAACACTTCTCTTGTCAACTATAGATACCACCCCTCACAGTATTCTCACTTATCACCTTCCAAGAATTTAGAATTTTCCAAATTCTAACCAACACTCTTCCCAAGTCCCTCCCCCATGTCCATGAACTCTTGGAATCATCAAAAAACCATATCAATTTTCCTATGGTTGTTAGCATGGTAGATAATTCCACAAGCTAAATTCCACTTTCCTTATCTTTTAATTTATTTTCATGTTATTTTCTAATTATATATTCACCCCCTCATCCAAATGGAATAATAACTCATGTAACACAATTATATTATTATTTTATTACGCTAACAGAATAATCCATCACTCAACACCTCTTCTCTCCCATTTATTCAATAAACGAAAACACTGTTCCTGAGGTGTTAATATGTCTCCTTCAGGGATGAAAAATTTTCATTATCCATTGAATCCTTCATGTATGGTCATAGAACAATTGTTATAGTTTATTAGATTTTAAATATATCTATTGAATCATTTTTAATTTATAAGAACCAAAAAATATAAATTATATTAAATAATAAAACAAAGAAATCATTGTGAGTGAAAAAACCCCAAATAACTGAAACAATTATCACTAATATATTATCTAATGATTCATCCTCAATAAAAATATAAAAACGATTTATATAAAAATTTATCCTATTTTTTTTTATATGAAAAACTTATAACATTAAATATGTATTTATTTTTTCAATTTTACATAAACTTCTTTACTATTATTGAAGTAACTCCATCATGAAAACTAAGAAAACGAGGACACCAAAACGATGAATTTGAACACTATAACTCATAAAAAATTAACAAAATAATATTATACCAAATCAATTACGTGTATAATATATTCTTAATTAATTAATTAATTAAGGGATTTAATTTAATTATCCAAGAAATTAATATCGTGTGAAGATACATTTTAGACATAAGGTTAGGGATTCTTCCAAAACCTCTATTTTTTCCATCGGGTTATTATCTCACTCTATCCTTACCACAATTTAAGGATTATTTAATTTTATATAATTCTAATAAATTTTATTTTTATGTTCCAGATTCATGTATCCAGATTATATTATCCATATTTTACGGGGGTAATACATGTTTTATAAAGGTTCCCTTTTTAATTCCTCCTGATAAGAAAGACCAATTCAATAGAATTTATGGATTTATTACCAACATTAATGTGTAATACATAACCTATTTTAAGACACAATTATTTTCATAAAATCCATAATTTTATCATTAAAACCCAACTGGGTTCATTTCTAATTTTATGAAAAAATATTTCTTTTCTGCATTAAATTCTCATTAATATTTTCCTTAAACCACAGTAAAATATTTCATTAATAAAGTTTCTTAAACTACTATATTACATGTTTCCACATCAATTGGACTTGAATGATCATTATCCATGCCTATCTTTTATGTTATGTCTCTATTTATGATTTGAATTCATTCTTTCATGGAAATATTAATGATATTTTCCTTTGTTATGCCATGTGTATTGATTATGATACCCATTTCATTCCATGGAAAACACTAATGTTTATTCTTCATGCTGCATAAATATTTATGATCATATTAATATGGGTGATCCCAAATAGGGCTATAATGAATTTTTTAATATTTAGTCTCACGATATTTCATGTTGGGATAGGGATTGAACCTGAATCATTTGTGGGACTTTTTCCACCATGATATATGGTTTTCATAGTTATCATTAAATGATGTTTATGTCATGTTATATATTGTTCCAACATTACAACGATGCCATCACATTATGTTACCTTGTTATATATCGTTGTATTTATTGTTTTCATTCATTCACCCTTCCTTTAATACCATCATGTTATGCCTTCTAACACAAGTTTTATGTCTTATTCCTATTCTTAATCTTGTACTCGGATTTTTAGATCATCTCTTTGTTCATCTATTCCCTTGGTTATCCTATATTGATGTATGACCTCAATGGATTTTAGGATCCCATTATAAATATTAAGTAAAATATTTTTTCATTGTGGATTCATGATGTTTAGTTATGTGTCTAATATTACAAATATAATATACTTTACAATCCTTAGGTTGTAAATTTACGGTTAATTATTCTTGAAATAATTAAATGATTATTATAAAAGTATTGGGTCATGATATCAGTGAATTGAATTAGAAAAAATAGATATTTTTTTGAATTAGTATAAATATTTTCATTTAATAATTTCAGTATTATTTTTTTACCAGAATGATTATTTATAGCAATTACAGTAAGAAAAATATTATATCTTGAGTAAAAATAGAATATATGGTGCCAAATGACCCAAGTCTAGGCCAAAACAAATTTTATGGATATTATTTTACCCATAAAACATTATTATCTATTGTTATGAGTTATATTGGTACTGTGAAATGAATGTAACCTATAAAATAATTTATATAAGGGAAAATTAAGAAATAGAACCATCCATGCCTTTAAAAAGTATAGAGAATTGGAGTGGGGAATAAGCTACATAGGATTTATTATAAATATTATATTTCCAATATAATTTATTTTTTTTATAATAATAATTTTTTATTTATTTTTAGAGATTATATAATTAAATCGATTCATAAGAAATGGTAACACATGGAATATTTGGTTATTTATTAAATCAAATAAATTATATTTTATTAAATCACTCAACATTATAAAAAATTATATCATATCCCATGTGATTTTTAACTATTAATAAATATGAAATATGGTCCACTCATGAGCCAATTGAACTTTTTAATGAACATATTGACCCACAAATAGTGAAAACATTGTTAATGTATATAGGGTTAAATTAGTGTTTTTTTGTGTAACATAAATTTCTATTGAAATTAATATTCATCACATATGTGATTTTTATTATATAAGTTTGATTTTTTAATTTAGAAAAAATGGGGATAAATGTTTTAATTATTATATCATTAATTTTTACTAAATGGATGGATTGTATAGATAAAAAACTAGCTACCTAAATGAAAACTGAAAAATTAAAATTAATAAAACAGAAATACTAGAAATCAATTGAGAAAAATTATTTTATTCATGTTTAAAGTATTTTTATCTCAATAATAAATCCATTTTACACCAATATTTGTCTTTTTGAAAAAATATGAGGTAAGTTAGACCTCTCAAAAGTGTTTACATTTTTATAATTACAACAATGTCACTCCCCAACCAATATAAAAAGGCACTCACCGTCCCCACTACTTTACACATCTCAAGATTGTTTTCTCATCCAAAAAATACTCATATAATGTCCCAATATACATCATATAATCCAAGAATCCTAGCATTTGGATGAAATTAAATAAATGAATCAATTTTCTTGGAAAACCAAAAAGAGTTACTCAAAGAATAGATTGCATTCTTTAATGTTCACTTTTTATATATATATATTTATCAATAAAATAAATTATTATTATTTTAATATTATATAATAACCTCTATATACTCAATATAATTATTTTTTATTTCAAGGGTTCCATCTACACCTACATACACATATATTAAATTGGATACGCAATCATCACTATTTTGCTTGATGGACTATAGATCTATGAAATGATGTCATTTTTTCTTCCTTTTAATAAATACATTTTTTCTTAAATGAAAATAATTATATCCTCTTTTGGATATATTGAAATTGGAAATAGGTTTTCCCTTCAATGGGTTTATTTTTTAAAAAATGGGGTTTTAAATGAAGATATTGTTTTTTTAAAGTGATTTAATTTTAGTTTAAAAGATTATTAAACGGGTTATATTAATAAACTAAATTATTAATTGAGTGGTACTTGATATTTACATGATGTAGTGTCATATATAGTTAGAGGAAATCCTGTTATATCTTAACATATGGTAACTTTGATTGAACTATGAAATCTAACTACATCATAACATGGAGTGGTCCAGAGAGCATGGGGAATGTCCATTATAGCATAACATGAGTTATCCCATATTGTTCCAGGAAACATGTTACATATTAACATGGAGTTCCCAAGGTTTCACTAGGTGATCCCATTATTTCTCTCTAATTCATTGGTTATAGAATTAAATTATATGGCTATTCAATTTATAAGAGAAAATTTTTTAGAAGTGGTACGTAAGATTATTCCAATTAAATGGTTTTTGAAAGGGTTTATTGAATATGATGATATAGGACAACTAAATAAGTTTTAATTGTTTTCAATTTGTTTTATTGATTTCCCTTAAGATTAATGTGTGTTATTTCTTATAAAACGGTTTTATTTTGATATTATCAATGAACATTGAAGATAAATATAAAAGTTATATGTGTATTGAGGTTTTCTCTAAAATAATAGTTTCTTTTTTTTATATCCCTTATTAAGATTTTTAGCTTATCCTGTGTTGTTAAAAATTTTCACAAGATAAAATATGGGTAAGGGAAATGATGAAGTCAACTAGGATTTCCTATAGATTTTACATCAAATGAATTAATGATTTATTTTCAAATTTTAATATTGTGGAAAAATATATAATAATTAGAAGTTTCCAATTTGTATTTTATGGTTTTATCATGTATCAGTTATGACCTAATTATCTAAACCTCTAAAACATAAAATAACATTAAACTCTAGGAATGTAATATATTGACTTGAACTCCTGATTATGTAAGTATTTTGTTTAGTTCATTATATCATTCTCATTAACATCTAGAAACTTAAAATTCATATCTAAAAACATGTCCATGAGATACCACACACCACAAGCCCCCACAACTTCCTATGTGTGGGTCTACCAGCTCAATGAATTGGCTAAAACATTATCTTTCCCAACAATGTAAGATATCTAGAAATTTAATGATTGTATGTATTGGAAAAACATATATTATTTTTTATTTAGATAACATCATGTAATGATGTAATAAATGTTTTCTCATCTATGAAAAATATTAAACTCCATCCAAGTCAACAAGGTCTCTAACATAATAGATCATGAAAACCGGCTGAAATATCATAGAAATGTTTTGGGAAATTACACCCTAGAGGAATCAATGGATTTGACCTGCATGTTATGATCTTCTCATCCTTCATCAGAACTACTCCCAACCCAATTCATTATGAGTTATAGTAAACAATACAGATTCTTATATGCTTTGGAACATCAGGATCAGTACAGAATCCACTTTCCCTTAAACACTTGAAATTATACTTCGAATCATTATTACCATAAGATTTCTACACCCTTATTAGTAAATATCCTGTGATGAATTTAGAGGAATGATAAAACATGGATAAATAATCTAGAATACCTTAATAGACCTAAAAAACTACACATATCCCAAGAATTTGTGTGTTTTTATAGGAAAATAAATCTATCACTTTCCATGGGTCTAAGGACAAACATCTATACAAGATTATATGACCAATGAAGAGTAATTTTTCAATTCATAATTTCAATTTTATAAGAATAGTGTAAATCTGGATCTCTTTTAGTGTATTTGGAATGATATTATAAGGTTGGAATGGTCTTGTAAAGTTCATGAATTGACTTTGATTTCATCTAGAAATACTACCATGATTGAATCCATGTATAAATGGTAAATCCATTTCACCAAATCATTGAAAACAATTGGCAGGATCTTGAGATATAATGATGTTACCATGTTTTTTTGAAAAAAACATGCATGCTTTATAATGTAATGTTTGGTTTTTATAATGAACTAATATGAAACTAATTATAGTCAAACCTATTCTTTTTTGGAAAACAACGTATCTCTTTAGAGCTGATCAATTATGTATTCTATTCAAGGTAGTGTATATTAGATACTTGTTGTATGTTATCTCAAACATTGTTAATCCTTGAAATTACTATGGTTACTATCATCTTTCATAGAAAAAAGGACTTGTGAACCCCATGGATAATATATGGGTCATATAAATCCTTTAGTATCAAGGCCCTACAACTATTTCATAAGCTCTATAGGCTTCGTTTATTACATCATGTGAGGAGGAATGAACAAAAGTACCTCTCTTGGGACTAACTAAATATTGAATCATATCTATGTCACTAGTGGTAACCTAGAAGTTTTATCATGGAATTTGTCCATAAAATTATCGACTACTAGAGGGAAAAGAGCAGGTCGCAACCCATAATCATCTAAGATGAGACTGGTGATTAGGGATGACATTCTACAGATCCCATGACAGTCAGGTCTAGCTGAAGAAGAATGGGAATCTATGTTTACCTTATTCACATGTCTACAACCGTATGATGATGTAAACATCTCCCTACATTGATAAAAATAAATATGGTGTCTATATTAATCAAAAGAATCTATAAAAATGATTACATAGAACCTAGTCATTTTGAGGACGAAGATATTCCATATGAAGTGATACCCACCAATATTAAGATCAAAATCCTTACAATGAAGAACACATACTGTTCTAAAACCCAATGGGATATCGATTGTCATCACGAATTAGAATTGTTCTATTTCGAGGCCCCAACTCTCTATAATTTCCTTATATATAATAGTTTGGGATGCGCCTATGTCAAATTAGTAATACACTGATGTAAATGATACTATAATTGTAACTTGAATAGTATAAGGTCTAACACTCTTCTCATAATATATAAGCTTCAACAAATGTAACTGACATGTAACGTGGCCCTAAGTCATGACCTCACTTCCTAAAGAAAGACCACTCGGTGGGATCTACGAATCACACGTCCAACTATAAATATCTCAACCATTGTCTAATTATAAGAGGACTATGGTATTGCATATTCCTTTCAATAGAGATAAAGTAGTCCCCACTATTGAATGTGGCATTGGTGTATATGACTACTCACTGTGAATAGACAAAAAATTCCTATAGAATCATAGGATATGATGCATCCTTCAATATAATCTACATACCAGAAGGTCAAAAATTCAATAGGGTAAAAAATATCCTTTTATACTACACTAATGCCATAACAAGAAGGTTCAATTACAATGAAATTGAATACCCCTACCCCCAATAGAAACATTAAAATTTTCATTCATCCTCTCAATGAAATTATGATAGATATAGGTGCTGAAATTTCTTTTCTATCACTAACCACTTCCATTAGAACCCTCTCAAAATTGATTTAATGGTTACATATCCAAGAAATATTTTTTAGATTAACGACATTGACAAGTGATCGAATAACATATACCATCCCATCCTTAAATTGTCAAGATGTCATAATATGATCACAAGAAATAGTATTAGTGAATAAATATATTTATATGAAATGAGAAGAGTATTCTACGATAGGAATGGTTCCATGATAATGGTATATAAGACATCTAGCCCGAACTTCCCTCGATATTTATGTAGTGAAGTGGTTATAAAAGGTTTTCATGAAATCATAAATTATTTAATATAAATTTCGTTATTATTGTGTAATAACATACAACCATTACTTTGTATAATTATAGAGAATATAAGAAGTGATATTGACCCTATTCTATATAGTTTTTTTCCAGAAACTAAAAAATTGAAAGCATGGCCTCGATCCATCACTTTTAAGCATATGGTCTGCTATCCATGAAAAGGTGAGAGGTTTTTTCTTCTTATAAAAATATTTCATGACATTTATACTATAGGAAATTTGTGGGACACCTTATTATGTTTGGATAAAATATAAAAAAAAATCTCAAAAATGGTCGTCGGTTCCAAAATCAAGAACAACAGATGGTTCTATAAGATTTACTAAAGAAGTTGTCATAGTTGGATCAGGGCCGACCACCTCTAATGGGTGGTAGTCACCATTTTATTGGATTATGACGTGAGGGTGTCTTGTTTTAGTAATTCTACATTACCAAATGAACACCATATAAGAGAAACTAATAGTTGAAAAGAATATGATATAGGTAACATGATAAGTACACAACCTTCTTATAGAATATATAAAAGCTCTATGCATTATATATAATCATAGTATAGGTGACATTAAAAGACTATATAATGTCATAAAAAATTAAGTTACTACCAAATACCAATTACTAAGGCTATGTTGAGGTCTATGTCTTATATAAAATTATAGGGGTTCATGTATATAGAGTGTCAATTTCAATATATAGAGGAAAACATCCTTTACTACTCAATTGGAATCCAATGTAGCATAAAAATTTTTAAATTAAAATTTTAGTTTCATTTGGGTTTAGAATTACTATATGAATATATATATATATATCACAGTCTTGAACTAATTTGTCTAGAACCAAATATACTATATATTTTAATAAATATGGAATCCTTCAAAAACATTGGTTGAAACACCATTAAAAATAATGTTGGAACATTAATTATCTCAATTAAATTTCTCCATGTAAAAAATGTGATAAAGGTTCAATAAAGTTTAATTAGGAAGTAAATATATGTGATAGTAAAGTAAATGATGAATTTAAATGTGGCATGAAAAATGCAGGGATTGCTAGTCCAGAAATGCCTATAATTATGCATGAAATACTAATTCAATACTGCAAAAGGAGATGGGTTTAAACTTCTATCAATAAAATATAACATACTAATATCAATATTAATAATTTAACAAAACTTATGCATTATCAAATGGTGAAATCGCATCAACTATAACACAAAAAACCCAACCAATAATAACCCATCCTAGGTAATTTGGGTTTCTAATCTATATAGTTTAGCTACTCAAAGGAACCGACTGATTAAGAAATTCCATTACATCATAGTATCCTACATATTACCCAAAATGTAATAAAAAGGAAAAAAGAACCCTATGATACTATAATGTGTTGTCCTAACCTAGAATCCAATCTACTAGTTCCTTGAACTGGTATGTCACAACACGTAAAGTAAGCATTCACATATGTCAAATTATCCTAACTAGCATCAGGGTTCTGAGGCAGTATGTTTGGTAGACTGTAACACTATACGAGAGTTGATAAGTGGATAAGATAAAAAATAACAATAGAGGAGGAAAGAATAAATATATGGAACACCGGATACATTACAATAACAAAATACATAGGAGTAAATAACCATGAAATGTAATATGCATGAAAATTTCAAAGGATAAATCATATACTAATGTCATGGCTACTGATATATAAAAGTGAAACAAGGTAAACAAGTTTCGTTCATATAAAAAATTATATACAAAAAAGGTCATAAATATTTATCCTTTAGCATTGCGAGAATACACTTGGTACAATGCATCAAAACATCAATCTTTAGGTTAAAATAAATAATAATCTATAGTATGGTATTTTACTTATACCACAGTTGTAGGAATTAAGACTGCATTTGTAGAAATGGCGGACCCAGTAAGCTGTGAGAAAATATAATTGGGCCACCTCTAATTGTATCTATAAATAATATATCCAACATACATAACAACAATAGTTTTTAGGAAATAACAATAAAAAAATGATAAATAATTAAATACTAGTAGGATTAGGTTCTTTTAGGACACTTGGAAGACTATAACTGATTCGGTGTAAACTGGAAATATTTCTGATCAGAGTACTATATATATAAGTAATAATATATATATATATAGTTATATACTGTATTCTTTTATATGTACTACGTACATGTGGACAAAATTAGGAATATATATGGATAAAATCTTCTTGTTATACCTGGGGTTTTACTGTAACATCTATAACAAGTCTAATGAGCCTATGTGATCACGAAAATGGGTATGATCCCAAAATATCATAATGAATGTGAGACTACATGGGAAATAATAGTGATTTAAAGTGTGATAATTCATCCCAAAATGAATAATGGGAACATGGAGCACTATTCACATCATTCAGATTGAAGTATAACAGTAAGGGACATCATGATCAACACCCGATGTAAGGGAGAGTGAAAAATCATGAACAAAATGTCCCTTAACAATATTTTTATATATAATATAAATGGAACACTCATAGTAATAATAATAACATGAGGGATCACATAATAAGAATCATAGTAACACATCCCGAATATATAAATTGATTTTACCATTCATATAATCAATTTAATAAAAAATTCATCACATTGAGAGGGATTTCCACTGATTTTAATTCGTTTTTAAACTCTTAATTTAATCAATATTGTATTTTAAATTCATATTCATTGATTTCAAAGAATATAAGAGGTTGTTCGAAAACTATGAAATTTACCCTAGAGGAAAATTCCATTTATAGTACAAATTGAACACCAATACATTTCATGGTCCATTAAAAAAAATATATAGATGAATTTCATTCGACAATCTCAAAGGGCTGGCTATGAGAGAGACATAAATACTCTACATACATTTAAATGGTCTATGGGATTATAAGGTCCTTCATATCATTATTTACCAAGGTATAACACATTTTTTTGGGAACTTTGTGAAAGTGGTATGCATAAATAATATTGCAGAAGATATGAAAACCATTGAAAATTTAAGGAACAAAATTAGGCCACCACAATTAATTCCTTTAACAACTACTTATTCAATATCATCTTCATATTTGAAGTTGAAATAAAGAAAAACGATGTATTATCCAACGCCATTATAATAAGGAAAATGAGATTACAAAATAATTGGCCAAGAGATTGGAAGATAAACATTGAAAGGATATGATAGAATTATAGATATTACAAATGAAGATCGAACAAGATTAAATGATATCATCTTAGAGTCCAACATTAGGATCTACCTCAATCACACGATAGAGGTGGAATGAGCTCTTGAGAAGAGATTGATGAGTGGTCCACTAAAAATGAAGACTGAAAAGGGAGGGGTGAGGTTTTAATTTAATTTAGGGAACACTTGTATATACCTCCTTCAATATAGGGTCACATGGTTTCACTACATGGATGGAAAAACCATATCCTAGATCAACCTATGAAAGGACCCTATAGGGGCTCAGAACATGGTTTGACTAATCATGAGCAAGATGTGTTTTAAGAATATATCATGTTAATTGATATTTTCTCATGGGTTTCCACCTTTACATGCAAAATTTCAAGAAAAAATATGGGGACCCAACATAGCTCTAAAATAAAATAAATTTATAGGAGTAACCATATGGGCAATGTAGCTTCATTTCATCTAACCATACAATCCAGTCTGTTTCACCACAGTTTGAGGATTCAGACCTCAAACAATCCCCTAACACCATATTGTCCTCTATAAATCCATTAGGTAACATTACATTGTACAAAATAAAAACTTTTAACCAAAATAAAACGATTTTTAACATTTTTAATTATTTTACAAAAATACTAATAAATTCCATGTAATTATCCACTTACACTTAAAAAATGGCATTGTATACTCCGAAAAATATATGTTTTGTTCAAAAAATATGTATAGTTATTTTTATAATGAGAAATTACTATTATTTTATGTCTCTCTTAGAAATTTTTATTTAAAAATAAAAAACATTTTCAGAACATTAATATCAAAATTAACAAAAGATAAATTTTTGCGATTTCCCTAAAATTTCCATTTTCAAAGTGAATAGTTAAAATGAAAAAATTTCAAATAATATCATTTATTTTCATTAAATATGGTAGTTTAAAAGTAATATTGCATTTTTTATTTATTTTTACTGTCATATATGACCCATTATTGAATTATCAAATTATTTTCTAATTAATAAAAGATGTTCATGATTTGTTTGGGTTCTTGTTTTTTTATTAAAAAGAACTTTTCTCAAAACAATATTTATATACACAATTACCATCTATTTTAATTATTTATAATAATGAATGATAAAGGAGGATTTAAAATAATATGATGGATTTTATTTTAATTTAATTTTATTTAAATTAATATAATTTTTATTACAATTAAAATAGTTAATTTAAGATCATATTAGGCCTAAAATTCATGTTTTGAAAAAATATTTTTGAGAACATTTTGTCATCTTAATTTATTTTAAATCACTCTGCTTATATAATTTTAAAAATGGATTCCTTTTTTTAATAATCGTAATTAATACTATGTAAGATGCACTACTAAATATTTGGTCTAAATTAATAGTAAATTACACAAAATAGTATATACAGTGATTACGATATAAATGATGTTCTATATGTTAGATGAACTTGTTTTAAATTAAATAATCCATAGAAATATAATTTTAATTTGATAAATTAAATTTAATAGTCCTAATTTTTTTTAATAAATTATCTAATATGGGTGATTTTTTTTCCTTTAAAGATAAATTAGACTGGTAAAAAACAATTTTCCAGGATAAAAAAATTAAAAGTGAGTAACATTATATGTAATGTGAATACAATGATTAAAAATTATTGAATTTTTATGATATTGGTTTTGATCAAACATATCTTCCTAGAACAACATTATTTATCAATTTGTTTGACACAAGGTTGGAGATTAATTCCCTATTATTGAATAGTATTGTATATTAAAAAAATCCACTCATTTAATGTTATAAAATGTTGCATCCATTCTAATTTTATACACACATAAAAATACTTTCTATTCTATAATTTCCTCCTAAAATACCATTTCTAATTAAACTAATATCTAGTATATTCCTATATTGCATTTAAAAATACATATATGAAGGATTATAGTGAAAACCTAAAAAAGTTGTCTAATTAAGAGGTTTTCATATTAACCAAGTGTTTTTTATTTCTTCATCCAACTCCATCATATAATATTCCTCAATTTTGATATAAAATCATATATATATATATATATATTATACATAATTATCAATTATTATGTTATTTTAATAATATAAATCCATACCCTCATCCATCAAATGTGAAATGAAACCATCGATATTGTGTACGACAAACTACCGCCTCATGAAATGATGTAAAAAATATTCCATTATCACCTCCCATAGAAATGTTTGATTATATATATATATATATATATTATATAAATATATATGATATTATTGAAATATTTTTCATTCTAAAAAATTATTATATCTTATATTTTTATACCCTTCTATTCATTAAAACCTTACAATGTCATTCATTCCACATGTGGATTGCCACATCCATGAAGAGATGAAATTATTTTTTACATACCTCATAACATAAATGGAATAAATAAGTGAAGTTCAAAGTATAATATAATAATTATAATATAATTATAATTTTTTAATGTTGAAATAACACTTAACTTGTTTCTTTTATGATCATTGAAAATATTAAATATTACTCATGAGTACGTACGACCTATCATTTACATGGATTTAAAATAGATAATTTTTCATAATCATATTTAATGTTTTATTTTTAATGTACCAATCATGTAAAATTTTTTAATTATGTAATTATTATCATTATAGAGAATAAAAAATAACAATACCATTTACCTTAGTCAACATACTAATTTAATTAAGTATATGTGAGCTGTATATCTTCCAAATTACCATCATGGACCGAAATGATTATATTACTGAATATATCATCAATAATACTCATTAAAAAGGGTCATCTAAAAATTAATATTTAACATAATATTAGTTCTCATGATTAAAAGGAATGAATTTGATGTGTTGGGTTGATGTTAATGGATATCTCTAAACAATAATGTTCTTCTGGTTATAACCATTCTCATTAAACATTACTATATCTCTCTCTTTAATTATTTGGAATTCTTATAAATTATGTATATATATATATATCTCACAGATATAAATATTTTATTATAGATTCCTTTATGGGGTAATAAATTTCATGAGTTATTTTACTAAATTCCACCCATTTTTTCGTGGGTTATTATTATTTTGATTCTTATGATTGATTTCATTTTACGACACACATAAGCATGTACGTGTTATGATGGGTGATTTAAAATAGTTCTATGACTAATTTATTAATTCATTTCTATAATTATATGTAATGTATGATTTTAGGTTGTAAATTAAATCTATTATGGGACATTTTCCACCATGTGATATTTTATTTGTCATTACTTAGGCCTCTTACTAATGTCATGTTATATATTGCAACTGAATAACCTTTGTTTATGTGATCTTATTATTCCAAGATCATTAAATTATTCTTCTATGTGATTAACCATAACCCCTCACATTTATGATATAATGTTATTCCTTTGACTGACACATTATATTTCATTGTGATGTTTATTCCCTTAATTGGATTTTAGCTCATCTATTTATTTTATGTATTTAATATACTATCTTATAATGTTTTTGGATATAAAATGGATTTAGGACCTCATAAAGGAGAATAAAAATAAATATTTCATGTGTTAGTATATGTATAATATATAATGAATGCATCCTTCCAAAGAAACCCAGACTCACAGTCCTTGTCTTTTATTAATATATTTTTATGATAAAATACTCTAATAATATTTTTAAAAGTCTTTCATGTTTATAAGATATGTTAATATATATAAAACAATAAAAATCATAGTAAACCACATAACCCTAATTAAAATAGTCCTTATGAGTTCACAAAATGATCATGCTAAGAAGTTATCAAGTATAGCATAACCAAAGTCATAGAAAATGGTTCCAAATTCAATTTGACCTCTAATACGAGCTCCACATTATCCATGTTAAATAATATAAGTGCACCATTAACCCATGATTATAATCTTCGCTAAAATTCACAATGACTACCTACGAATGTATCCTTTTACTCAAGATTTATCATAAGTATCCTAATATTAATAACATGGATTTATATTCCCTTATCCGTGGATAGTATATTAAATTGATAATGTTATTTATGAAATTTGGTAAATATGTATCCATGGGTTTTCCTCTCTAATTGATATGATACTTTGAGTTATAACAAGCAATTTATTCTCTATATCATTAGGTTCAATTCATTAAGTAACTAGAAAAACCTATTTTCTAAATATTCTCATCCCACATACCAAAAATATATAAAAAGAATTCAACAATAAAAAATTATTACCTGAATTGAATCAATTAAATTTATATTTATATGGGTTTCCAATCTTGTTTATGTATCAACACATCCTCATTAGTCTATATCACAAATGCGTTTGGCCTCCCAAACCTATAAAATTACTACAAATAATTATGAGGAATTTAATTTATTGTTCTCCTATTAAGTGTAACCCCTAACCATGTCGTTAGTGATGGTGTCATAAAATATTTTCATCAATGATACTAAAATATATTTCTTATAAATATTCTTTTAAGAATTAACATACACTCACCTATTTTATCATGTAGAAAATGTTAAAAGGGACACACTTGCCTTTCTCACAGACAAACCATTTCAATGTTCAATTTATATAGTTTTCCTTGCATAATTACACTAAATATTATATTATATAGTCCTTTTTCATGATAATAAATTTATCATAAAAATTATCTATCATATAACCAAATATACAAGTTATAAAGGCCTTTATTTCCATTACATAATTGGGTCCTCAATATTTATTTTTTGAAAAATTAATGTTTTATAATTTATCATGACTAATAGACCATAAAGTTATTAGAAGTCCATCTCACATTATACAAATATAAGATTCATTAATCATGATAGTATAAATATTTTTTCCACCACAAAAGGACATTATCATATGGTCATAAAATTTCGGATCACAGTCATTATGAGTAACTGACAGTCTAGGTATTTATTCCCATCATAGGAATAATTTAGAATTCTAAATCATGGTTTATATCAAAACACTATTTAATCGAACATCTTCCTAATTGTATTAAAAAAACAATTTATAGAAATTTTGAATTAAACCATAGTGTATTCACCAAAAATTTAAAATACAGAGAACCTATTATACTCATCTTTTTTCGTATCAATGTTTTGTAATGATATATCACACTCAAGACCAAGGAAAATAGTATTTTCACATTAATTTTTCTGGAAATATATATTAAATCATTATGAGTTCTTGAGAATAAGAAATAAGACCCTATAGATAGTTGATCTAACATCTCATTATCATGATAATTATAAAATTCATATTGTTCTGACATATTACAGTGAGTGATTTAATTTTGATATTATGTCCATAGTATCTAAAAATTCCATATAAATTGAACAAAAATAGAAATATAAATAACGAAGCTAATATAATTTTCTTTAAATAAATATTAGATCAATTAAAAATATTATCTTCCATAGGAAGCTACATTAATGGGGAACATGTTTCTAATTTTATGAATTTAGGTTATCCCATAATGTAAAAATGGATCACCTAATGAATCAATTTTTTTTTCCATCCCATTTATGTTTTGGGAAACTATAGTAATCCTTACTATTTTTTACACAACCATAAAATGAACAAGTCTTATGATTCTGTTGTGATGGATGTTGTATCCCCTTGTTATTTCTAGTAATTATCTCAAAACTAGATTATACACTCAATCTTGGTGAAAACCCTTCAACATGAATACTATGTAATTACCTTTACTTCAATGTAGGATGTATATTTTTAATGCCTCTCTGAGTATGAAACCCATAAACCATCTAGTTGATTACTTTTCATTAATAATCCAATAACCTTTATTCCTAGAACAAACAAAATAGGGAATCCTGACGTAATGTGATAAAACACATATATGTTTTATCAATGTTTCATTGGTAAAAATTTAAAATATATAACTAATATTTCATTGGTTCTTATTATGATGTCTCTTATATGACATTATCATCATCAGTGTCACATTACAAAACTACAACATGAATATATAAACTGAATCATTAGATAGATCTGGACCCAATGTTTCCAAAGAAGGACACCTAATAGGAGGAAATATCATTGTAATATAAATACAAAATATTTGGTTTTTATTCATAAAATTATTTTCAATCACAACTATGAAACATCCAAAAATAAAGATGACTATAGAAAGGACACATAAGTGGTGTATTACTCATAATATATGATTTATTCATTTTGTGACCACACATTTTATTACTATTTAAAAATTATCTTATATACAAAAAACATCCATATCTATTGATCTCAAAATGTAATAAATTATCATTGATTAATAATATTCACTTATGTATAGTTATATCCATATTGTTCATCAACATGATATAATAGTGGCCAAATAATTATACAATTATTCATTAACATGATATAAAAACATTGGTTGTTGTGGTCTTCCCAAAAAAATCATTATATATATCAATAATGACTCACTATAGATCATCTATTCAGAAGGTCCTTTTTAAAACACAATAATATAAAACCCTTCGGATCCTCCCCTATAAGATCAATCTGATAAGAATCTTCATCCTTTTATAAATGAAAGAAATCATTTTTTATAATTAATATTTGATTATTATTTACTATATAAGATTATATGATGATCATTAAATTTCAATAGACATCATAAAATAATATTTATTTTATCATATTTTAATAGTTCTAGGAGATAAACATAGAAGAGTAATTAAAATAATTATGAAAAATCAAAAAAATAAATTTTCCTATTAATATATCCAATACAAAAAGATGATAAACCGAAAATTAATCATTAAAAATCTGTTGGATATTATAATGGTAATTATTAAAACATTTTATATGAGGAAATGAGTAATAAACTTTCAAGATAATAGAATATATATATTTTCTATGAGAAACATGACTTCTATGATCTGAAATTCACATGAATATTGGTTATTGTGGGATTTTGTTCATAATGACTATTGGAAATGTTTTCATTACAATTTGATTGTTGATGATATTTTATATTAATAGTAATTATGAGCTATATTTTAAGCAGAATTGATAATGGATGGCCTAATCTGTATCTGAATCCATCAAGAATCCCATTTATCATATCTTGGTAATTAGGTAACATCTTTGGGGTTCACCTTATCCATTCACAATAATAACATTAATAAGTGAGGATAAAGTGGAATGTCATCCTATAGATGATTAGGATAAAAAATATCAGATCATAATCAATGTTTTCTAGGGAAAGCTATGTTAATACCATGATTTATTATGTTGACCATAGAGTTTAGGCTGATAGAAAAATTAATTTTTTATCCATACCTTATGTGTTGTAAATTAATCAACATTTATTATAAAAAAACTATATTCACATGATTAAGGGAAAGGTATGATAAAATAGATTTTTGAAATAGGAATTTCAAAGTCTATTATTAAGAAAACTTATTCGTTTTATATTAATTACAAATCATTTTTTCATAATCATTATTACATTAAAATACATTCATAAGACATTATTTATATTTATATAAATGATTATATAGTTTTACGATTTCAAAAATTGTGTATTAGAAAGTTTTATATATAAAAAAAATTGGAAACATTCAATAGATAATTAATCTAATAAAATTATAAAAATAATGAATTATTTTCCTAAAACGAATTATGTTTTTTAAATTAGTAATTTCAAGTTATCCAATGGTGATGTATTTATATTTTTCATCAACATTCCAATTGTTCAAAAAATTAAAACTAAATATAATTATATAATAAGTACAATGACATCATAATAAATTTAATTTAATTTAACAATAATTATAATGTATTTGATGTAAAGAAATTTATTATAATTAAACTAATTTATTTTAAAGTAAAATTATAAATTTTCCAAACCAGTAGTCAATAATCTATAACATAAAGCATACATTATACTTTTAAAATAATAATTTTTAATAGAAAATTATTCCACCACTAAAGATATTTATAATGGGCTCATCTCATAAAATAATAAAATCTAAAAACCACATCCACAAGAAAAATAACATGGAAAAATTATTATAAGGCTAAAGATATAGAATTGTGTTGAACAATATTTCAAAGTTAAATGTATAGAAATTATTAAACAATTAATCCATTTTTTCATTAAATAATCAGCAATTCTTTCATTCCATATCTCTTTTAAGCATTCCATTACAAATTTAGTCACATAATATCTCTATTGATCATATCTATGGAGTGTCTAGAGTTCCAATATTGGATATCATTACTTTTAGAAGCTAAATTTAAAGTATTGAATTATCTTCCTCCCTTGTTTTATTCAAGTCCATTCATTAATATAATGATTTTCATATTGCATTTCAATTATTATCATCTTTCCATAATAATTTTTTCACTATCCAGTTAATTATAACTTAATTATATATTACCATTATCTCTCATAAATCACTATACATAATCAATTATGTATTAATATTTTTAAGCATAAATCATTCCATTATTTTCCATGTCATGGTATTATGTTCTAAATGCAAAAAAATAATTCTAGATTTTATATGTATTTATTACTAATAAAATGATGGGGAACTTCCATTTAAGAAAACCATATTCTCTACTCATGGGAAAAATGTTGAAAAAATACAATATAGTATAATATATATAGGGAACATAAAAATCAGACCTATGAAGGGTGAACCCTAATATATAAGAAATAAATTTGGTAAATTAGTACTCTATAAATATGACACGTATATTAAAACATATAATAATACATTTTAACCTTATTATGGAACCTTTACGAAAAAAATTAGTAATTTTTATCATGAAACCTTGGTGATGAACATTGATGATGTACTTATGAATGTATCATTTTATGTTTCATCCATATTTCCTAGATACAACTATAATTATTCCTCATGTATTTATGAATGATATTTATTGATAGGCATTATAATTCTTTTAGAATTAAATAAATCAGGTACTTAAATTTTTATACATGGGGTAAGAATTAATACAACAATTTACTTTTAAAAATTTTCATTAGGAAAATATATTAGTTGATTTGGTCTAGGATGGAATTAAATTGGATTCATTCTTTATTGTTATATAATTTTTACGATCTTTATGTATTTGTTCTTGTCTTATAAGTTAGTAGGACAAAAAATATTATATTTAAATTTTCAATGAAATATTTCGTTATGTGATTCTTTCAACATTATTATAGGAATTTAGAGAGTCACAATAGAAATTATCAATGTATTATTTATTATTTTTCAATGTTACAAAAATAAAAAATAACAAGAAACCTATAATTATGTATAAATATTGGAAATCCCCCTAAATTTCATCAATGAATAAAATTTATATCTTCCTTATAATGTAATCCTATTGTGAATAAAGTCACATGGATGCAAGCACTAGGTGATATGAACATAACGTAGATAGCCCTGAAAAAACATATAGATGATAGACTAATTTTCACCCAGTGCATGACAAGGAGGCATAAAAATACACTTAGCTTGACATAGATAGGTGATATGTCTTGGATGATCACATTATTCATAAAAAATAATATAATTCATTAACATATAAATAGAATATATCTTTTAATATTAGAAAATATTAAAAAAAATTATCATAGATATTTGACAATATAACATTTTTCTATTTAATAACCATTCAAAACTTCATGAATATTTAACAACTCTACCAAAAATTTAAATGCCAACCTCCAAAATGTTACATAATCTCAACATGAAATTATCATGATGATGAAATGTTATTTTAAGAAAAACAACTATTATAAGATGGATCATCCAATTTACCAGATGATGGATAAACTAGTAGTCTAATGCTTAATGATTCAATAACCACATACATTGAGTAGAATATTTGATCCTTCAACCGTATAAAAATGGCTCAATATAAGAGAATATTTATTTTTTACACTCTAATGATTTTTTAGGGTAGTGTTACTATATAATTTTATCTCTTAGAGGTATTGATTGATCAATGGTGGACATAAATCAAGGAGAATAATCCCGATAATGTGTTTTATACTATGGAGTATAATGTAGTTACATTAAATTTATTATTATTATTTTTCTCATACTCCGGGAAGGAAACTTTTTCAGAAATTACTTAACATAAATAGAAATGGAAAATCAATCAGTGAGAAATTATGGAATGAGCATTCAAGGGATTATGAGATATAGCTCATAAATTTTACTTAAAATAAATTGTATGAATAATAGATTAATTATTTGACTGATAAATCATAAGGATAAATATCTAGAAATACTCTAAATTAGTTGTTTTTTAAAGATAGTAATGTTTTATACAAAAGTGAAAAGAGAGTTTGTTGATTCATAGTGATCTCAAGAACCGAATGATGGAGAGAGGACAATAGATACCAATTTCAGATTTTTGTTAATATTAATGGAAAGGGAATAATCAAAAAATGTATGCTGAAATTCTGAGCCATGTATAATTATGATAATTGTTAGGAATGATGTTTAAATTACTACACATTTTTAAGAGATTCCCTAATATCTTGAGTCATTCTTTATAATGTAATAACTCATCATCTAATTGAAAATTAAGAAGTAATGTTTATTTATTAATAACCATTGTTATAATGATTTATGTCTAGGTATCTTAGAATGTTTTCTTATAAATATTTTAAAAAGTATAAAATAGTGGGAGAATCCCTAAACCCCAGTAATGGCTAATTGATAACGATGGTTCTTTTTAACTAACAATGAAAAATGTTGAGGCATTTAATGATGTAATAATATGTACTCTGATCATAATCTATAAGATTCACACTACATTATTTAATTCATGTTATACACATTTTTTTTAATTTATGTTTGAAATGAACATATATTTAATCCCTTAAATAGAAGTAAAAATATTGTCACTTTCAAATCATAGAGGAATTATTTAAGCATCTATGATATAAATAATTTCCCCGAAATTTGTTTATCATATTTTTCCTTAATAAAAATATTTATTCATGTTGTGTAATTTGACATAAGATTATTATGGGATTGGATATCAAAATATAATTCCATGAATGACTATATATTTAAATAATATTTATTTTTCATGAAGGGATAACCTATAATTATTTTCAGACGAGTGATATACCCACATGTGTTTCGTTAGGAATGACCTCTTAAAAATACATTTTTAGAAATTACATTTAATAAAGTAAATGATTTTAAAAGAATAAAATGAGAAAATATAGTCATTAATAGAGAATATAATGATTTTTTCCTGATTATTTAACTATCAATCCCTTGAAATGATTGGTATAGTTTTCAATTGATCTCTCCCCTGATTCAAAGACTATAAGAAATTTTTTTATTAAATTAATATGTTGATTTATTACATTTTAATATTTATATATCATAATTTACAAAAAAAATATCCTAGACAGACCACACGGTATAACTAAAATACATGAAAAAATTCTTTTAACAAAATAATAAATTATAGATTTATTATAAATTAAGTACAAAAGAAGTCAAAATAAATTAAAAGTCAAATATATATTCTTCAGAAAACACATTTTATAAAAAAATTTATTTTTATCTTAATTGATTAAATTATTCACAATTGACAAATTATTCTAATAAAATTATAAAATTATTATTTTTGAATGATTTTACATTTATTTAATTATGTTTGTCAACTATGAAATAATAATAAATAAATTTTTGTATTCAAAATTTCATTTTAATTTAAAATTATTTTTGTTTAATTTTTTAAATGGATTTTTTAATTAATTATAAAAAAATTTGAAAATGTAATTTCCCTAAATATATTTTTTTTTCAAAATAATGATTTCAAAAATAACGTTTTTGATGTTTTTTCAATTTTTTCAGAAAAGATATATTTTTGGATGAATAATGAGTTTTTTGATTTTGTCAATACAATAATTTCAATTAAAAAAATAATGTAATTTAAAATTTAAATTAACTTTATTTAATTTTTTTTAATGTAACATAATATAATAGTTTTAAGTCATAATATAATAAATACATTTAAAATTGACATATTATTTAATTTTTATATATGTTCATTTTTTACTAAAAAATATAGTTTTTCATTAAATATAATTTTCACTTTTTTTGGAAAACACATTTTAAAATTAATGAATTCATATTTTATAAATTTAATCCTAAAAAAATATTTAATAATGTGAATCATGGGGATAAAATTTCTTATTTTGTTCAATTTCATTATTATTTATAAGGAATATTAAGGATAGAAAAAATGTCACCACCATTATAAAAGGGTAAAATGGGTTAATTAACATTATCAATTTTTGAAAAGTCAAAATATCTGATCATAATTCCCTTTTCATAGTGTTATTTGTGATGTTTGTATATAAAAAATCTTATTTTAGTTATTTTAGTTTAACATGGAGATAAATAATACACTTGTAATATTTATATGTTTTGAATAATTTTATGTGTGTCATTGTAATGAATTGTAATAGTGAATCTCATTTCTCAGTTATGCACACCCATAAACATATCTGTATTGACCACAATAAACCCAAATACCCTAGAAGTATTATTCCTCTGACACAATGGTTATGGTCTCTCTATAATACCAACATAAGATTCTTAATGTATAAACCAAATGATGTTTTCAGAAGAAGTGATATAACGTTTCACTATGTCCTTTCATGTTTACTACATTTTTTACCTTCCTAAAACCATAATAAGAATGATTTTATTTCAAAATATTTATATATAATATTTTAATATGCTATTATGATTCATGTAAAACACTTTTAGTTCTCATTTTTATCTTATGTGAAATGAAAATAATTCTCATTTGTATGTGTAGACCAACACCACCAGCATTAGATATGTTATTTATTCATCAATATCATAAATATATTGTTATATATAAGTATTTTATACATATATATAGATTTTATAATATATTTTTTATTAATCGAATAAATATTTATATCTACCATACTACCATATCTTCCACATCGCTCCTCTATATTTGTGGACTACCACCTCCATGAAGCAATGTGATACGTTTTCCATTTTTACTTACATGGATGACCATTATGTTAAATTTATTGAATATATATGAAATATATGATATATATAAAAATCATTTTAAAATGATTAATTACTATTTTTATTTATTTAGTTCCATTAATTGAAAAATGGAATCATTTATCTTGTATATGTACATACTACAATCTCAATGAAGCGATTTAAGTAAATTTTCACCACCTCCCCACAAAAATGGTTATAAAGTTTTAAAATATTAATAGATATCATATTTGTGAGATTATTGAAAATTATGGAAATAATAAAACATTGATCAAGTTTCATTGACTAGAACATTCCCAACTCAACATGAAGAGAAAATAGATTGGGTTTCAACATAAAAATGATAAAATTGATCAAATATTGTTGAACGAGTAGTTGGATATTATAATAAAATGACATATATCAATATATTTGTTAATTTTATTACTGAATATATTTATAATATATCTAAATAAATTAAATAATATTATACAAGAATTCCCTTTTAATGTGAGGACATGAGGTATGGGTTCTTCGTATCAATATTCTCTTGTTGAGTTATGTTTAATGTTATACAAAAATATGTATATATATGATTTATATTCAAAAAATAATAATTTAGTATACCATTACTAATATTAATGGAATTTTACATTCAATTTTATATTATTTTTGAAACTATTGATATTTCAAAAGTTACCAAAATTTTATATAATTGTTTTACATCAAACATTTATCTTCTAAATTTAATTGATTAATTTACACAGGGGGAAATATATTATTTTTTCTTTAAAACCATTCTATTTTAATCTCGATAGGTTATTTATGATGTTATAATTTTTCCTTAAATTTTCCGACCTTGTCCACTAATAATTATTGGGACATTTTTTTATGAAAATTGCATATCCTTTCTTCTTAGGGTTTCTAAAATCCTATTGCCCCAATATGACACCATTTAGGATAGTGGTATGATTATGATTGATATTGATTTATACCATGGGGTTACTAATAAGTTTTTGAATTTCAGGTGTTTAAATTAGATAATTTGTAGGTAACTATCTAGGAATATAGTTTGAACATGCTCTTAATCATCCTTGTATTAATAATAAAAAACTAATTGTCTATTTCATATGTATTTGACATGGGTTGTGAATTGTTTTTCCTACCATATGACATGAAAAAAAACTTGTTTTTGAATTTTTATCCAATAGTTTTCATACACTAACAAAGTAGGTTGACTAATCTTGAGGCCATCCATAGATAACTATGTTTTTTTCTAATTGGAGGTGGATACCAATGGGTTTTCCTAACCATATTAACAAGTAATGTGCCACATATAAAATTCATAAAACTAAGAATTTACCATGATTACCATCATAATAATTTTTTTATAATATCCACATAATGAGTCTAACATTAAAAATAACCCCTCCCAGGGATCTTGTTGTTTCTCTCCTTAGATAGTAGGATATATAAATTTATGCCTAAGCGATCTATTTAAGGTATGTTTGAAGTACCACTAATTTTATCATCATATTAGATGATATACTCTTTATATCTCTTCCCATTGTTTAATATGACCACAATTAGTATGTTATTTTTTGATCATGTTGTTTTTATGTTGACATGAAGATTTATTATTGGGATTTGGTCTTATGAGATCCATATCTCTCAAATTAAGGGATATATTTTTGAATCCAAATATTTTTTATCCATTGGTTAGTTAAATGTCTCAAAATATGTAACATTGTCATTAACTAGATCACGGTTGTGTAAATTAATTTGGTTTTCATTTTGAATGTAATGAATATTATAACAGTTGTTATTTTTTGTTAAAACAATATTAATGGGCATGAAAAAGAGGTTTTTAAATGGGAGATTACATTAAAAACAACTATTCAAATTATGTGTTCAAAAAATCTCCACAAATATGATTTTGAATAATTATCAAATTTTTTTGTATGAGTTTAGTGACTAATTTACATGAATTTATTTATTTAATTATAATCATGGTATTTATTTTTAGGAGATCATTGCAAATTGGTAACCAAAAGTGCATCAGATTATTAAGATATGAAAACCCTTATTATTGTGGAACCACAAGGGGTTATTCTTGTGATATCTATAGAACATTAAAAGATTTGATAGATTTAGTATTCATGGTAACATTGGATTCATGTACCTATAAATTTATTAATAATGTTTCTAATTTGGTTTATCCCACTTAATCTTGTTCGTGTCAATTATAACGTTTTCGTGTTTTAATACTCAAATTTGTACCATATGATATTTCATTTAATAATTATATTTCATCATTTATTTTATATTACTTTTACATTTTCTATTTTTTTAAAATATTAAATGTTTTGACGAAAAAATACAATTTAATATATATTTTAACTATGAAATTCTATTATAAACAATATTATTAATTTTATAACCAATGATTTCATGGAGTCATTCTTTTCAAGGATTCTTCAGTTATATCCTATTAGGAATTGATTTTTTACCCTTATGATTTATTTTTTGAATATATTGAACTGATTTTTTATGGAAATGGTTATATGGAATGGTGGCATGTAGTTATCAATCTCCTCTTGGATATTTTCAACTTCTTTGTGGTTTATAATGATGGTGGAAGATGTTCACATGTAGATCACTATAGATCATGTCATTTTCAGATTTTTCTATTGAAATTCAAATTAAAATTCCATTTATAATAGTTGATTTATATTTTATTCCACATTATACTCTATTTATTTATCTTCTCTTATATTCTCTTGTGATGGGATTTGGGTTGTTTTTTTCACTATATATTATAGAAGGACATCAAAGGTAAAATTCCATGTTGGCCTCCGTTAGTTCATAACAAAATGGTATTAGATAGAATACTCAAACTTATATGTGATGAAAATACCAATTTTTGGATTATATACATTGGTATACAAGGGATACAAATATATACATTTTGATAGTATGTGTTGAAGGGTGAATTTTTACCTCACATTAATGTTTGAAGTTAAGTTGTAATGTGTGTTAATCCATTTTTATCATTCATGACAATTTTTATTGGGATATTTAAATAAAAATGATTTATCTTTTATTTTTATGAACCTATTATTTTGTAATGTGTTTTTTCTATCATTGATTGATTCCATTTTTTCATTACATTCATTTTTCAAATGGTGTTAATAATTATTCTAGATGTTCTTATATTGGTTCATGAATATTCTATTGAGAATATTAAATATTTTATATTATTTTTTAAATGTGAATTTATTTGTTGAGAAAATTAGCTAAATGTACAATTGGGATTATTGATATAAATTCAAAAGGAAAATCCATTAGTAAACCCCTTTTTGGTGGATTCTATTATATACACTATTCAAAAATTAGGTCAGGAGGGTGTTGGAATCCAAAGATTAGTTTTGGATCATTTCCCATAATTGAACCACAATAAATTCTGATAAATCTTAGTGTAAAAGGACATAAGGAACATGATATGTTGATAAAAAAGATAGAGTAGATTATATATTTTTTAAAACCTAGAATAGATTTTAATATAGATTTTCCACTAATATTATTGATTGCTGAGCAATAAAATGGTGGGTCTCAATCATGAAAGCTATGATACATACTGATCATTCCATGAATAATTTTTAGAGAATTATTATTACACATTTATATCCTAATGATATGAGGTTAGAAATAACAAAATAATTTCATACCATCACATAAGTGTATAATTCAGATATGGATTATTACATTCACTTATATGTGATTCACTACCATTCACATGAGTTTGTGTCTAATAACTTTAATAAATCATGGAGGTTTTAAATAATTCAAATAACCAATATTATGTAAATTATGGTCATCTTTTACATCCGACAATTACCGAGGTCAACAATAAGGATGATATAGTCTACATTGACATTTCGATAAAAATGGGAATATGGAGTGCTTAATTTACATTATGTGGTTACTAGGGTGTATCATATTGTATGAAATGAATATGTATAGGTGTTCAGTTTTTATTCATATATGATTTTACAAATCATACATGTTTTAAAATAGTATGTATAATATCTGTTTAGGAGATGTGGTCATTCAATGAATAACTATTTGAAATAACCCAAAACTTTTAATCATTGTGGGAAATATGATAATCTTAATCACTTCTATGTAATAATTTTACAATATATATATTTCATCGCTCTCTTACCAATGGATCTCACAGTCATTATAAAGTGGAAAATGGTGTTTCCTCTCACACTAATGATAATGAGGATACTCAGGTGATGATGAAATCTTATAAAATATTTTTGAATGAATGTGTTTATGGAATAATGTATCACTAGAGTAATTTGATATAAGGACAAATATTGTGGTTGTCTTGTTGTTTAATTATTCCTCTAGGGTTTCATCCATTCTTAATTTCATTGAAAGATATTTGTTTATATTGTCTATATTGATTGAAATGATTTACATACTCTAAAAACATATTTAATTCACATTTCATTTGTCATCACATTTACCAATGTGGAAATAAAAGTTTTTAAATTTCCCATGTTTCAGGTGATGATAACCAACATCGATGGTGTGTGATATATCATTGTTCTCAATCATGATACTGAATAACTTATCATAGAGATTTATAAATTGATTATTATTAAGGCCAATATTAATTGCTAACATATTTATGTTCATTTTGAATCCCCATTTGTATTATATCATATATTTAATGTTAGTTGGAATATAGATTAAGGAAAAAGTGTCTTTTGATTCTGAATATTAGAGTGATATCATTTCATTTGTTTAATATGTTCATTGGTGAAATTAATCAACATTTGAGTATAATTATTCCCATAGTTGAGACTATATACCTTGAGGTAATTCCAGACGATTTATCTGGGTAACCGCTATTGTGATGGGTCAAGTACACAATTTACATGCTCCCTATGATGATGAAAATATTCATCTGATTAAATGGTATGAAACTTTTTATGTTAAAGTAACATAATAAATTCATTCAGACCATGAGGCTATGAAATATATTCATCCTAGTGTGTCACCTTGGACATCACTAGTACTCCTCTAAAACATTGAAGATGTATATCTCCCAATTTGTGTTAATTTTGGAAGGAAGAATCAGGTTATAGATAAGAAAATACATCACCTTGAAAGTATTGATGATATCTTTGATCCGAATATAGGGTCCTTATTGTATTCAAAATTCAAAAATGATCAATGGACTATTAGTTGAGAGTCTGAGAGTTGGTTATATATTAGATATTGTTTAAAATATGACATAGAAATTTCAATTTCTTATTTCTATCATTGAGTCTCACTAATTTTTAGGATTTATTAATGGAATTAATGAACTACATCATCAACCAATTCATGTAATCTAACATTTTATTATTTACAGATTATAATTTTCATTACTCTATTTTAGAGGATGATGAAATGGATATGATTAATATTATACTTAGAATATGAAATGAACACTATCTATATATTAATATTTCTATATTTGAACTATATAATAATGAAGTGAAATTTATAGAACATATTGTAACCCAATAGATATAGAGATTTATTAGATGGTAAATACCTGATAGAAAAAAAGAATAATATGTTTCATAATTGGATCTTTGTTGGATGGATTCATATTACTGGTGGTTTGTTCTTGATTTCTAAAATAATCCATCTCCAATAATATGTTTGAGTTATATGGTTGAAATATTTTATCAGAATAAAATATTTGAGAGTTAAATCAGATAAGTAATCATGATGTTCTCTTCAGATCAAGTTTTAATTAATCTAGAATCAGGTTTGGGCGATGTGTTTTTTTATGGATTTTATATGTAATTTTTTGTTTTGTTTCTTGATGAAGGTATAATATCTAGTGTCATATGGTTGTCCAAAATTAATCCTTCATATATTAACTAACTCAACATTGAACTTGAGTTGACTTTAGTGTTGCATGATCTCAAAAATGGATTAATTATCTATTTGGGTGTGATTTAAAATGTTTTATTGTCACATGAGGCTAAAGTGTGTTCTTAGTTATATTTATTTGAACATAATAGATAGTTTCTATATTTATTATCTCAATACATTTAACATTGATAATTAATTTAATCAATAAAAAAGTAATATTCTCACCAACCATTGAGTTGGAGGTTTTTTACTCAAGCCTTAATGGAATAAGTGGACGATAATTCATTTTAGGTATTATTTTCAATGACGAAATTGTTGTGTTTGAGAATGTTTGGTTAATTTTCTTACATTATATGGAGAATAAATCAATATTTTTTTAATAAGGATTATGTTGAAAATTTATTATAAAACAAATTCCCTTATATTAGAAAAATCCTTAAATATACGAAGACCTTAGGTATTTGGGGTTACTCTCCCATTGGTGATATGTGTTTTTTGAGATTGGATGGAAATTTTGATATCTATAAGCTTGAAATTGATGGATAGTGGACCCCATAATTTTATTATAGTGAACCAAAGGTATTCCATGTTGTGTAACGATATATGACATAAAATTTTATATTTGGGGATGAGGGGTAAATTCGTATATTTTGTTTCATGTTTTCTTAATTTATATAGGATTAAGGTAGAGCTTTATTAAAATTCTAGTTTGGTAAAACTGTTACCAATTTTTTTTGGGAATCTAATTAGATATAAATGTACTTTGTAAAACGTTTTCTACAAAATAATCATTGGAAGGATGTGATTATGTAGTCATTTATACTCCTATGAAATTAACACAATTCATCACTATTATAGAGATAGTGACCGTAGAAGATCATATACATCTTTATATCCGAGTGGCGATGAAACAATATGTAGATCATTATATAATTTATTCAAATATAGAACCATGGTTTACATATCTATTTCATGAATATTTGAAATAGAATATGGTTACCAAGTTGAATTTATTTATTGTGTATTTCCCATATATTTATATAAATAATGTGTAATCCACTCAAATTGTGGAGTGTGTGATTTATGTAGGGTTGGTTTATTTTAGTTGTTTTTTGCAATGAAAATAATATATTGGAAAGATTATAAATTATAATAGCTATATGTTTTATAATAAAATGGAACATTTGAATTAATTTTATGGGAGACCATAGATATCTCTATTATACTTAGAGGATATACGGGAGTGGTCCTTGGAAGAACCGAGAATTTTCTAATTGGTGAATAAGATGGTAAAATTGATATATAAGTGGATAATTATTTCTCAAAATTATCAATATTATTATATAAATCATCATTATCTTTAATTGTATTTTGATGTTTTTGATCATGTATTTCTTCCTGTTTCATGTCTATTGGTTCATTAGCATTTGGTTATGTTTTCTGAGTTGGTGTTCCTTTTTTGTGAACTTTTTGAAATCATTGAACTTATTTAAATGGTGAAATATTTTTTGGAATTCCTATATTTTGTGACATCGATTCACAATGTGTATAATGTTTCCCATATTAGGAGACATTGTGTACCCATCACATGTTATTGAATGGTATCATTCTAATAAAGATCACAACACCATTGTAGTAGAGTATCTAGTCTAGAATATTGACCCGAAAGATAATTTAATTCGTGGGAATAAAATTATGTTAGTCGTTGTACTATAAAAGATTATATGGGATAAGTATGAGTCATTTAATATGGGATCATAAAGGATATTGTAAAGGCCTCCCCTTTTTTGAATCTAGAATTGTGATTCCTTTCAAGATTCAAAAAGATTTTATGGAGGTCAAATTTCAAAAGCCTCCAAGAAACAAGTAGGCTTGACTTTTGGATTATTTATCTCATTGGATGATGATGTGGTTTCTTTGATCAGAGTGTATATGTTTTTGAAATTTTAAGAAAAAATAAAAACTCTACAGTGTATGTATGAAATGTAGTAAGAGTTGTGTAATTTAAAAGAAAATATATTTAGTTTATAACATTATTTTTATAAGCATATGAGTCTCCATAATAACCATTCATGTGAGTGGTTTTTTTACCATTGGTTGTCACATTGATTGACCATGGCTTGAATAACCAAGAAACAATCAATGCAAACTATGTAGTTTGGTTTTTCAAGGGGATGTGGCTATAATATAGTTGGATTTTGTTTTTTCTTTACAATGATGACACCTCATGCATTACATAAAATATTTATATAATTAGAATTTTTCCAAAATAAACTAGTCTTTATTATATATATTTAGAATAATCACTCTTATAAACAAACTAACAGCCCTCTAGAACACTTTAGGGATCTCTCCAAGGATTATATGTGTATTCCCTTCATTCTTAGTGGATTTATTCAATTTATGTCATGATTTAAAACAATTTTTTATTCAACATCATATATATTCTCTTAATATCTCATCCCATTATTGTGTTAGCACCCAAAGGGGATATTATTCCTTTATCTATTAAGATTGAGGAGAAATTGATGACGTTTCTTATAAATATATTATTCTGAGGATTTGATCTAAGAAATTCATAATTTAAATTTTAGGTGACTATTTTTCATCTATTGATGATGTATGTGTCTCTATAAAATGGTTCTAACACTTGAAATATATAATTTTTTTATACGATTCATTTTTTGTAAAATTTATTGATTTTATATAAATAATTTTTTTAAATGAATCTTTCATGGAAGAAATAATTTTTTTAAATTGAATAATAATTAAAAACATTTATTCACATACTTTGTTTGATGAAATGCCTCAATGATTATTTTTAATCATATAATATTTTCAGGAATATGTGTAGTGATTATTTTATATATTTTTTTTATGAAAATGTGAGTATGGTGTTTGAAATATTTTTTAAAACATTGGACATTCAGAACCTTGTGCGTGTCATGTTATTAACATATAAAAATCTTAGTGATTATTTCATTAATAGGGTATATTCAAATGATATCAATAGAATGTGGATAGATTTTATATTTTTTTGATGAATTTTATTCCTAGCTTCATGTTCATTTATATATTAATCTATGAATTCCCATAGGAAAGAGCTCATATATCACAATTTTTATACTTCATATTTTTTCATTTATGATAGATCACATTCTTATCATTTGGTATTTCAATAGATGCCTCTAATTTTTAATTTATATCATCAATTATTTATGGGTTGTATTATTAGTTAAATTTATATTAAATTATTTTATAGAGACCAATTCATGTAATACTAATATAAATATTCATTTAATTTTTCATTGTAAACTATTTTTTAAAAATATTTAACTAATAGTTCCATGGAGTTAAAAATTAAATATATTTTTTGGTGGTACCATATATGGTTTTAGTTCTCAAAACATGCAAACAACATGTCTTGGAGTAGATTTAGTTTTTCATGAATCAAGAAATGGGAAGGGAATCGTGATTGTTTTATCAATGTTTATGGGATAATGCTGATACTTTATAAGGATGCGATGGGGGAGAGTGATGGCCAAATGGGGTCATGTATTTATCTTGCCTCGTATCATATTTTTGTATAGCAATTTTGGTTTTTCAATTCATCTATAAGGAATGAGTTTATTTTCTAATAAATTGTAATTGATTTATTTATCTCTTTTAGTTTCCCTTGAGACATTTTTTTGTTTTTCTATTGGTCATCACATTATGTTATTTCATATTGGGTGACACGTCATGTATACATGGGTTGGTTCGTCACAATTATTTCCATGTTATATAAAATCTTTTCTTGTTGATTTTATTTATCAATAAATGTGTTAAAATTGTTATTTAACTACATTTGACATTAATAAAAAATAAATTAAATTGATATTTTTCAATGTTTCCTACATGAACCAATTTTTACATTGAAAAAAATTGAAAATTTAATGTTTTATTTTACTTTTGATGGTCAGAAAAGATCATCAGGACATTATGATTTTCTTTCTTGGTGAGGATTCTATTATAAAAAATAATATTTTTATAAAGAAACTTTTATTACAATATTTTTTGGAATATATACATTAAAATCCTACGAAAATAAAATGTATTTATATACATGATAATGAACAAGTATTTTAAATTATTTAAAAAAATATAGTTTTTATCTAGGTCAATAATGTTTTACTATATTTATATTTAAATGGATATACGGCCTTACAATACTATTCATATTCTTTCTCAAGATATTTTTTATAGATATGTTTTGTAAATGACAATATTAATACTATCACATTAAAAAAATTTAATTATGTTATGATGAAATCATAAAAATGTCGATATTTTTCTTTGTGTAATTATATGATAAATGAATTTACTATGTTTTCACACACTTTTTTATGAACTTCATTATGTGATTGGTTTTCCCAAAATAATATATGCCCATAATGAATTTGGTAATTAATGATACTTCTTGGGGTAATGTAAACTAGAATGGGAAGTGAATCCAATTTATCAAGGGAATCCATCAATGAGGATTGTCTTAGAGGCGATCCATTACATAAGAAATTTTGGAATGATGAGCTATGAAAATACATCATGGGACTCTTTAAACTATGATAGAATTTCTAGTGATCATTTTTAGAGGAAATGTTTTTAGTGGAATGTGTACACAAAAAACTTATGTATTTTACTTTTTATATGATTTCATTCCACTTGATTGATTATAGATTATTTAAACTCTTCTGAATTATTATTTTTTAATATTAAAGGCTCCTTTCATGAACCATGATTTATGAGATTTTATTAGTTGTGTTTTAACTTTATAAGTGAAAATCATTTTCTCATTACCTTGTCCTGGAAATAAATTTTTATATTACTATTTAATGATATAATTTACGAATACCCTTAAAAATTATATTTAGTTCATCACTATAATTATTAAATTTAACTATTTTATGAATAATGTTTTAAAGTTGTGTTTTCTAATAATGTAACAATATTTAAAGATCTACATAGTATATGTTGAATAGATGCCACGAAATCTGATGAATATGTACCTATGGTCCAAAGAAACTATCAATTTATGGTTATGGTGAATATATTATTATTTTATGTATTGAATTATCATATTAAATAATGTATTTCTTATCTATAAGATGATTTTTTCATGTTATATGGTATTATTTTATTATTTACTTGTTTCTTGATATGAGAATTTGAAACAAATATTAAAAACATTCAGGATATTTCTATGTAATGTATAATGTCGTAATGTTTTGGTAAGGTAGTGATTATGTGGAATCCTAGTAATAACTTACCTATTTTGATACAAACATGGGGTTTAATTTTCTTTAATATAGAAACCTTGGGGTAATAATACTGAAATGGATGGTCAGGTATTAACTTAATATTCACCTTCTATAGGTTATAGAGGCATAACTACACCCCTAGTTTGATACTCATATTGAATATGAATTGAATATTTAATAATAATTTTTTGAATCATTATGAATAATTACATTATAGATCCCATTAAAAATATTCATTAACCTATGTGATATAATATGAAATTAAATAGACTGGTTCTATTGAGAAATTTTTATAAAATAAGATATAATAGAATTTATTTTCTTTATCATTATTTTCTTACATTGATTCATGTTTATTGATATAGACACAACCCATTTTGGATTTAGCCAGGAGGAATAACAATAAAAATTAATGTAATCGATAATTCCATTGGATTCATTATGATAAATAAAAAGGAAATAAATTACTGGAAAATAGGTTTTTATTATAAATCATAAATTGTCTCGATTTATATTTAACAAAATGAACATAGTTACGATTACAAACATTAAAAAATGGAGTTTCATAAATTTTCACATGATATAGACCAGGGATTAACACATTATTAATTTCATATATGTCAAATGTATTCGATGAATGAAATAGAGAAATTACTCAATGGGTGAGAAAGTTATTTAATTTCTATAAGATGATGTTATACATTAGATAATATTTAATAAATGAAATAGAATTATCTAGTTGATGCAATAAAATGAAATTGGGTTCATCCGGAGGTACTATAACAATTAAGATTTATTTAATGTGGGAATATTTGGTACTATCAAATTAAATTCCCTAATCCTAGGGACAAAAAGAAAGATAAGAATCACTACATACCAAGGCCAATTGAACATGGAAAATAATATTCCATAAAATATATAGAATTAGGTTTTAGAAATGATGTGGATTAAGAATAAAAAATAATCCACTAATGAAAAGAAATTATTGTAATATGGGACTTTAAGAATCTACTCATTTTTATATAGAATGTTGGATAGTAAAATAATATCACCATTTAGATGTCCTAATATTTATTTATAAATAAAATTACCCACTACTATGATGATAAAAAATAATTTTTTATAGTTATACTTTGATTGAGGTTTTTTGGTAATGTGATTATTATATATATTATTTCTCTCCAAACTGAATATTTTATTTTAATTAGAAATGGAATAGATCTCATTATATATATACCATATATATTTATTTTGAAATAAAGTCTCATTTTTCATTCCGAAAAAACCTATAATCACATATAATATTGCATAATTACTTGAATAACTATGTTAAATGAATTCTCATTTATGGGTTACACTACTTATTAAAATGATGCATTTCACTAAAAGGGATGGTTACAGAACCAATATAGAAAATTGAAATATGTTATAATTGTGGATAAAGGTGTGAAATTATAGTAATAATGAAGTTTTGAATAATATATTTTCATAAAAACAGTAGAATATTAATCAATGGTTGTGGTTGAACATGATTAAATATATTTATTGATCAATATATCAACACATTTTGTGGACATACATGGTTGATGATGGCATGATCTTGATGTACCATGATTTTTAGACTAAAACAAGTATTGATATTGATAATATATCCTATATTTATAGGTATAGTGACCAATTGACTATCTATTTAATAATTAAATAGATTAAATGGGGGATGTGGAATTGATGTATAATGTGAGACATATTATTGAGTTTAACCATTATGGTTTTGGAAGGATCTATTCTAGTAACCTAGTCTATGTCCAATAAATACCAAACATGACGAGTGAGTTATTTTATAAATCTCATTGTTCCATATTCGAAATTCTTCTTGAATGTAAATATATCATAGATATCTCAAAGAGAATTTATTTTGTGACAACATGAAAAAGGATATTTTAAGGTATAACTTAATTTTTTTATATACTTATGTTAAGGTTGAGGTATTAAATTTTAATGGGATGATACACCCTTTTCCAGTATATGAATGGAAGTGGAATTAAATTTTGGATGACTTCATCATCAGACTCCCCAAATCATCTAATAGACATAATGTTATGTGAGAGTGTTATCAATTGACAATTTAATTTATCATATTCAATTTATATTTGTGAAATTTCCCCTTGATAAACATACATAAATATAGATTATAGTAACAATAATGATTTAATGATTAGCACACTCTATTTTGTCTAAAATAATCATAGGATTACCTTGTTCTTCTTGTGAAGTCATTAGGAGGTGTTGTATGGTTTATTTTTCCATTACCACTAAATATAAAAATTTGATAGATTTTAATTATTATAAGACCATTAAAACCCTATAATCTATGATGATGTAATTTAGAATGGATATCATTGTTTTATTGGAACAAAACCATTATTTAGATAAATATTATTATAATAAAAACATTCACTTGAGAATTCATAAATATCCTTATAAAGACGTCACTATAATGCAGACAAAAACAACATCATCATTGGATGTAGTTGTTAATGATTTTTTTTGTATCTAAATATATCTATTATAATGTCACATAATTCCCAGTAAATTTTTTTAAAATTATAAGGGATTATTTTGAGACCAGGAATTAAGATGACATGTGATTCTGAGGAC
This sequence comes from Viscum album, assembly GCA_963277665.1. NCBI lineage: Eukaryota > Viridiplantae > Streptophyta > Magnoliopsida > Santalales > Viscaceae > Viscum > Viscum album. The sequence goes on from OY728150.1 coordinate 197,214,294, forward strand.
AAGTGTGCCCAGAATTGTTCACAAAAATATGTTAAGTTTAGAATTTCACACATGAGCGGTTTTATTAAAAAAGTTGAATTAATTTTAAATGGTATCCCAGATCAAAAATATAAGGGCATTGTTTCATTCAAGAAGGTGGGTTTACCCTAGGTGTGACTTATTTTTAGTCGGTGGGGGCATCCAGTGAGAAACCCCAAAAATGGAATACCCATAAATAAAATAATTAAACAAGAATTATTTTATTTTCCAAATCTTTATAACTCTTGAAAAGTGACTTGTATTGATAATATGAGACCACCATTGAGCTTGAGAAGGGTTTTTCCCTTAGGTAGAGCCTAACATTGGCCGATACGGGTGAAAAATGGAACATAGTTTTTGGCCATAAATAAATTAATTGAATAAAGATTATTTTATTTTGAAATCCATATAACTCATTAATGGTAACTCATATTGGAATTCTAAAAGCACCGTTGAGCTTGTCATAGTGTGTTCCCTTTAGGTGAAGTCTGATATTGGCTTGTGGGAGATTTCTTTCAATGTTGGTTTTTGAGATGTAACCATAAATAAAAAAATTTAAATAAAAATTAATTTATTTTCGGATAAGTATAACTCACAAACGGTAACACATATTAAAAATCTGAAACCACTATTGAGCTCCTATTGATATTTTCTCCTTAATAAGCACTTATACTCGATCAGTACGAGTTGAGGGAAAATGTTAATTTGCAGATTTTTAAAAAAAATTAATAACGTTAAAAAGTTTACTTAATTCAAAATTGTTTCACGACAATGCAACAATGAGAAATTATTTTTTTCATAAATGAGGTTTCTTCATGACAATGTAACACAAAATAACAGTAGCACTATTTCATAAATAAAATATCTTAACAGAGGTGACTCACCATAATAAAAATGCTGCAACATTTTTTCTCCATTTAATGAGATAAGATGAATTAAAGATCAAATCTGGATCATGCAAATCAATCTAAATCTCTGGAGGATAACCATTAATGAATGATGAACAACGAATCATGATCTCCAACAACTATGAACAATCCCCCTCCTCTTCAAGAGATATCTCCATCAATGTTGAATGGAATAATTTCATGGATGGTTCTCCTTCAGCGACAAAGCCCTCCTCTGATCTAACCTATTCTTTATGTAAGGGATTTATTCTTTTATTTGTAAATTTATTTTCCTCATTAGTTTTTTTAAATGAAGAACATGGTTTATCAAATAAAAAAATTAACCAAAATATCAATAGTTCATGTGGGATGGGAAAGTTTATTTTTGGGATTGTAAGAAAGGGGATTAATTATAACATATTCCATTATCCTTTCTAATGTGATGAATGAAGGCCAATAGAATAGTGACGACATTCGACTACATGGTTGATCATTTTAACCTCCCCCTTTTTCTATAATGTTATACATTTGCAGACCCCCAGGGTCATGTCGGGCCTTTTTTGGGGGATACCAAATGTGGTTGATTCCCCATAGTGATTATAGAATGATATGGAGCCCACTATAGACATCTACAAGGCTCATGGAGCCTGTGATAGTTCCCAGATTGAAGAACATACCAGTAAACCATTTTCCATGGCCTTAAGAGGATATCGACGACATTATAGTGTTGGTAACTTGTAGTGGTCACTAGGATGGTATAGGAACACAACGATGGTATTCCGTAGTGGAATCATGAGCCGCTAGAACCATGTTCGGAGGCAGGCGAGAGTCAGAACATTGGAAACTTTCCCCATTTTCCCCAGGGGCCACCAAAGAGGAGGCTGGTGTTAAGCAGCATGTAGGAAATGTCATCTGGCCATGTCAGTGGCACTACAATTCATAATGATGCAGACCGTGATTGTGAGCTAGCCAAACGTTTTTCCATTGGTCACACGGAAGAGTCAGCCCACATGAGCCGACTCGCTAGCCTAGGAGGTAGCTCCACATGGAAGCATGAACTAAATGTCATATGGCATCCAATGTAGTTTAAAACCATCCCCCAATGCATGTCTGGTAAAAAAAAATGTCCCCTAGGGGCCTAGACTTGAGGATAACTGATATACTGATTCAGGTTGTGCGAGATTGGAAATTGGGCTATTGGGAAACCCTACAGGTCTGAACCTATCCAAGAAATTCTGTCTAGACTAGATGAGAAATGGGTTACTGGGTGAGCTGATGAGTTGTACCCATGAATGATCCAAATTGGGTCTAACAAGGCCAAATGGGCTTGGCCACTCACCCAGGATGAACAGGGTTAGCCCAGATCCAATTGGGTCGAGTAGGGTCAACCAAACCATGTTCGGACATGTGGGACCCCTAGGACATGTTGGTTGTGTTTTTACAACAAAGTCAGATCAGGACCATGAACAGCAGTCCTCTGTTTACAAAAACTCATACATCATTCAGACCGGGTGTCCGACTGACGTGTCGTCTATGACATTGGGATCCTTGGGACACAATGTTCTTTTGGGTATACATTATGTGAGTTTTCGTGGTCATCGAGATATGAAATATGTCTTGAGGAGAAAATTATCCCGAAATCAAGCACACTGGAGAGCGGGATTCCTATGGCTAGTTGTGCATTGATTTTTGTGATGATTAGGAGCTCGGTGGTCTAATAGCAGAGTAGTCCATGGTGTTCCAGAATCAAAGCGGACAACGAATGTCTAGTAGCAGAGCGAACCATAGCGGTCCAAAATCCAAGAACACCTCAGTGGTCCAAAAACAGAGTGGAACTCATTGTTTGACCATCCTAGAGGACCACAATGGTCTAATAGCCAAACAAACCTCAGCTGTCTAGAAGACAAGAAGACCTCAATGGTCAAGCAACCGAGTGGATGCCAGTGGTCAAGCAGCGGAGCAGACCTCAGTGGTCAATTATCTGAGCAGAACTCTATTTTCTAGGAACCCTGAAGACCTCAGTAAGTCATTAGGGATTAGTCCCTAATTAGTAAAATATGATTCATATTTACAACCGATAAATTTACATTTTATAATTTGAGTTATACCCTATATGTGTTGTCATTGCATTGTGTTCTTGCTTTGGTGTGTTTATTTTTTATCTTTCCTTTGTGGTTTGGGGTCACTAAGGAGTGTTTTGTTACTCACCACTACATAGGCATCACCAACACTTTTATTGTCTTGTGATGGTGATCAAAAATTTGAAGGAAACATTCATGGTTTGGGGCCAAGTGTTTCTTAGTGAGATGGGACAGATGGCTACACTTCTACTTCTATATATAGCTATGCTTCACCTAACCTTCAGGTAGGGTCTTATGAAAAATTACCATACTAGTTTTACATTACTTTTTTGGTTTTTTATTTTATTCTAGACCATTTGTAATTCATTTTTAACTGTACTATCATTAGTTGTCTCAGTGATAGTGGTTGTTTCCTTTTTATTTAATTTCCATAGTTTCATCTTTATCTTTGTGAACAAGTTTAAATGAAAATGCCTATCCTTTTTGGGATATCCTACTCGTTTTTAGTGCTCATCCCTTGGCCTATGGGTGGTTGGAATGGGGTTTTAATGTCATGGGCACTGGGGGATGGGTCGTGACATCTATAGAAATGGAACTTATGGCCGTACCCATTCAATTAAAAATAAGGGAAGCTCAGAGTCGACTGGAGAGTTATGGTAGAAATAATTTATGAGATCTAGAGTTCTGAAATATTGATAAGGTATTCATATGAATATATTATTATATGATTTTCATGATATTTTTAATGAAGGGAATGTTGAGGAATATATATAGAACCACCATAGAATCTCCTGATCATTTTTAGAAATTTATTTATTACATCGATATTTTATTAAATAACAATTAATTTTGTGATGTGTTACTTCTGTATATTTAAAAAAATTGAATACTTGATCATAAAAAATCACTAAACTCAAAAATTTTACCTTTCCTGTGTGATCCTTCTTAGGAGGAATAATAAGTTGACATTTTGGATAAAATAGATAATGTTATATGGAACAAGACCACATAGTTGGTCAATTTTTTTCAGGGAAACAATAAATTTAATTATGTTATAATAAAACATGAGGAAATTAGAATTCATATTTGTATTTTTTTAATTTAATTATATTAATATAATATAGATGAAAAATTTATAAAAATGGTGGTTCGGTGTAACAACTGAATATTTTTAAATATATGTTTTTCAATATTAAAATTTACATGTTTAATAGATTTCTTTAGACACAACACTGAGTTGAGAAAAAATATGTTATACTATTGAAATGTATATAAACTTTATTTATTTAATAAATATAATATTTTAATATAATTTGAATTTCAATTGGTTAGAAATGAAGAATAAAAATTTAAAGGTAAAATTTATATTTCTCAAAATAAATGATTTTTTATTTTCAATATAATTATTTCTTGATAGAATTAATTAATTTCTTTATGAAGATGATTCAAATGAATTTAATTAATTATATCTATTATAATGAATTAAAATTCATTTTTATATTTTTATAATAATTTAATGATAATAAGGTAATTTTTTCTTTAAACATTACATTATCTACAAAGACGATTTTTATTTAATTTAACAATCATGTATTGAAATTATATATTGACATGTTTTGAAATTATATTTGAAAAAATGTATATCATTTATTAATAAATTATTTACTAATTATCATAGTTTTATTTTATTTTATTTTCTAAAAATATTAATTTGATCAGTTAATAGTAAAAATTCTTTTATTTAGAAAACTGTAATTTTATTTCAAAAATAAAGTAATATAAATTCAAAATTATAATTTATATAGGGTTTCAATGAATCATAATATATAAATAAATATATTATATATAAATAATTATATAGGAATCATAATTATATTGGATGATTGTATACAATAATGTTTATGCCAAAAATTCATTTTTTCTATCAATTTTTTTTATTGTCTTCTAGAAAATTATTTTAAAATAAATTTCATCCACATGAAAAAAATGAATCCCCAAAAATGTATTTCCTATTTGGAATAATGATGATCAAAATTAATTGCACTCTAAATCTTATTTCTATTCGTTATGGACAATGATTATGGTAAAGATGTTGTCCACACTATCAAGTGGTAAAACATGGTTTATAAGGATAATACATATCGTTAAGGGAAGAAATGTCTCCAAAATAATTATTGGATGAGGTATTTATTTATCAATATTGATTTATTATGGAATTAATATTTATTTAGTTCCACCATAAAATTTTTACGAATAATATAATATTTCAATGATAATACTAAATGCAAGTGTCTCACACCACTCACATATAAATGGAATTAATTATTCAAAATTTTAGAAACCACCAAAGTCTTTTATTACGTCTAGTATCCACCCAAATACCCTCAATGTCATCATCCACATTACCTTGAGGTCCATGTTTCATTAAAATTACATCATTTAATTCTTAACGTGTAATATGAAATTAGTATCCAAATGAAGAGTTAGGACACTAATGAGATTTCTTTAATGTATACTTCATCATAAACCACATAAAATAATATCATAACCAATATTATATTAAAATAAAAATAAAACTAATATATTAAAATTTTATATTTTTTGTAGGAAAACCAATTTCAATTTTCGTTTCAATAATATGTGAATGTAGAACATTTCCCATGCATACGTATGTGCTACCACCACCATAAAGTGATGTGTTTCAGTTTACATACCCATATCACTTGGAACATGAAATATATATATTTAATACACACACACATATAAATGGGGCTCAGCTTCGGATGCTTCACTAGACATTGCCTCTGACCTCCCTGATCTTCTGATGTGCTGGTGTTCCTCTCTTTCATCGGGTAATTCAAGATCTCATTACACCCTTGCCTGGATCATTTGGGTTCGATGTAACGATTCGGTTTTCCACCATGTCCATCAGCCTCCCGAGTTCTAGATTGAAAGAGCCAATTCATTGATTGAGGGATGGAAGGACCACAAAGGACACTCTATGCCAGGCGTTACCCACTCCTTCCCCCCTCATTGGACCCCCCCAAAGGAAGGGTGTCTTAAGCTTAACGTGGACACTTCTCTCCCCAATGATGGGCATGTTGCTCTCGACCTCCTGGCTTGAAATCATCTGGGGCAGATCATTGCAGCAAAATATGATCCACGTCATGCATTCTGGGAACCTGCAGTTGCTGAAGCCTATTCCATTCTTGCAGGGATGATGATCGTTGTGGAATGTGGATGGGATGATATCTTCATTGAGTCTGACTGCCTTTCTGTTATCAATGATATTAACGACAATGACGTCGGACTTCAGTCCTTGGCTTCATTGTCAGGAGAATCTGCTCGCTACGCCAAGGCATCTCTTGTTTCACCTTTTCCATTACTAAAAGGTAAGGAACCAATGATTCCCATCTACTGGTGGCCCCAGGCTACTTCGATGTCGACCAGCTATGGATAGAAAATTTACCTTCTTGGATCTGCCTTTGTACTGCTACTGATATTCTTCATTAATATTATACTTCTTTATTTTCAAAAAAAATATGTATTATATTATTAAAATGATTTTTATTATCTAAAGATAGAATATTTTCAACTTTCTAACCCCATCATATTTTGTAAAATGATAACATTGTGTGTACATACATGTGGACTAACACCTCCATGAGGGGATGTGATTTTTTTTCATATCAAAATTACATGGAGGTTGATAATGACATATTTAGTGAACATATAAGTCCTTATTTGTAAAAATATTAATACATAAATTAGAAATATTATTTACCATACAGTCATTATATGAACACAAAATTTGAAGTATTACATGTGGATTTGTTCAAACTATTATCTCCAGGAAGAAATTTAATTCATCTATCATAACTACATAATTTTTAGAGTTATAAAATTGAAAATAATGAATAAAAAATATTTATTAATGTTTTTAGATTATATAGATTCTGAAGCATTGACCATGTTAAAAGTACATTACCATTTCATCCAAAAGATTAATGTAAAATATATTATCTTTCACCAAAATAATGATTTTAGTGTTTAATTGTTAATGAATGGAAATTATAAGTTTTAAGAATAAATACATAGTAATAAAATGATTAGTTTTGTTCAGTTAAGTATGTATAATAATTAGAAAATTATTATATTGGAGGATATGACCACATTTGTTCAATGTTAGGGCATTATATAAGGGTTCATCATCATAATAGTGTTCGGCAAGACATGATTAAAGTGATGCCACTATTTTATTATATATTGTACATAGTTTCCATTTGATATATTACATCATGAATAAACTTATATCTTTTAAAAATATCTATTTAATGTCATATCACTACCAGGGATTATGATTTAAAATTTACTTAACGATAATGGGTTACATAGAAATATCATTTCATTTTTGTGTCGTCTATGTAAAATTCCCCTATAAAAAAGTTTTTTGAATAAAATAATTTTCACAAAATATATTTTCTTCTACAATATTAAATTCATTGTTATTCATGACTTACTTTAATTATATATCAAATGTTACTTTAAATTATTGATAAAATGTTTTCAGGAAAACATGACCTTATTTCATTTTTTTCTCTTTGGAGTACATCTCCTCCTTGTCTATGTTGTAAAAAATAATTTTTAATGTCTTGTACGTATATGAAAATGTTTAGGCAATTTTCATACCCAATTTTAATTTATATTAAAATTATTAAAAAATTAATTGTTTTCTATATGAATCCCTTTTTAAAATTTAATAATGTGTAAATATAAGGTTTTCATTTTAATGTATAATAATTGAATGGGTTTTCAACATCCATATAATTCATTCGTCATGACTTTTTCTATATAGGTATATTTTTTTAAATAAAACATCATTCCCATTTTTCTTGTAAATATCATTTTAGAAAGATATAAATTTAGATGTGATGGTATCTCTTGATATTAAAATCATATTTTAAATTCATTAATTATAGTTATTTTTCATCTATGTCCACATCTAGTAATACGATTTATTTTTTCTTGGTGATATGATCTTATGAATGAATCTTATTTCATTATCTAAACAGCTTATTGTAAATATTTTCTAGATTATGATTCCACAAAACCAACTATTACAATATTTTTAAATAATTTATGATAAATTATTAATGAAACATATTATATTGGAACAGTTAAGCTATATTTAATGTTATTATGAATGTATAGAATAATTATTTATGGTTTTTATTATCTGAATGGTGGTCCAAAATTATATATCAATCTAATTATTTGAGAAACAATAGTTGTCTAAAGAGAAAATATAAATAGGAATGTGGATTGATACCATTTACATAAATGAAATTGTCTATAGTTATGGTCTTACCATTGATCCTTATCAATTGGAATTATGGAATTAAGAGTGAAAAAAATACTCTATGGGTCTCTATCCATTATGGTGATCAGTTATATGATCCATTAATAAGAAAATTATATTTTATGATGATGTGAATGCTAACATATTATGCATTAGTCTTATGATATTTTCTTGTGTATTATGATTTCTAATCAGGGATGTTATATTATTGTAACATATTTTTTTTGGATACCAAAATGTAATATTCAATGACTTTTGATTAATGTGATTTGATTTATTTGGTATAAAATTTGTATTTTATAAACAAGATGTCATAATATTATTCTTATATTAGAAAAAAATTTAAATAAAATGAAATCACCTATGATTACAGTTTTTGAGCATTTTAACATGACCAATATAATTTTTTAATTTCTCCAGTTAATAATGAGTTGTTTAAAATAGGGAATATATATGAACAGTAATAAGAGATAATATATTTATAGGAGATTATGAGAGAATCTCATGAAATAAAATTATATGTATGTTGTAAGAAATGCATGTAATGTTATACAATTTAGGGGAGACTATAATTTTTATGTATTTAATTTTCATTTAAAATTAAATAATACTTATTTATAAAATGATTGGGTAACCTAAAATAAAATATCTATTAACCCAAATAGAATTGGATATATGCATATAGATGAATCGATTAATTAAATAAAAGTTTATTTGGTGAATTTTTTTACGAAATGAAGTGTTTCTCTTTGTGGAGTGACTATTATTTAGGTGAAGAAGAATGTTGGATCAATGATTACATGGATTGATTATAGATATATTATTGAGATCTTAGTAAATACCTAATACCCTATTTTACTGATTGGTTATTTTTACCCACTTTACGGGACTCATTTCATTTTCATGTTTTACATTAGTTTTAGGTATAGTTTATAAAATGTCAATAAGGAAGATATTATGAAGGCTTCCTTCTAAAAGGTAAATAATAATTATGAGTATAGTTTTTTTAATTGACATGTTCTCCTCTTATATTGATATATTTTATTAATATCATTATTAAGTACAAAAATGATTAATTTTTGGATATATGTATGTAATATATTCTAATATAACCCCAAAGAAATTGGGTTCGTGAGGGTATTCTAGGGGTCATATTAGAAATTAAGGAAAAATAAAATCATTATGACAAAACTTAAAAATGTGATTCATCATTATAAATAATAATTGTTTTGAAGAATAATAGGGAGAGCGATGTAATATCAATTTATTTAAGAATTACTAGGTCCATATATGAGTGAACTATAAATATAAATGTAATTGAGAAATATATTTTCATTCTTCAGCATGAAAATGTATTTTCTTAAAAAAATTCACAACATTATAATCCACTTTCAATGTATACTTGAATGGTGTTTGATTTTTTCTATACAACCGACTATGAAGAATTTTTTTAATAACAGAAGCATATCTTGTTTAGTTTAGAAATTATGTCATTATGGTAAAATATTGAACACTTTTTTCAATATTGATACAACCACAAAATGAATAGTTTGTCTAGAGATGAAAATGTACAAGGATAAGGAGAAAAAATATAAATTATTGATTCCTTATAAGATGAATTATGTTATCCATATTTAGAGATAGATGATATTATTTTTTTTCATTTAATGTATGGAGTCAAAATATTTATGTGATGAATTGCGATATATATATTAACCAAAACTGTTAGAAGTAGAAATTCAAAAATATGGAATGTAACATGAGTAAAATAATATGGTTGGAGAATCATATGAATTATGATTGTTTTGTTCATTATACCCTTAGATAATCCAAATGTATCACTCTTTTATTGACTACAAATGACATGAGATCTATTATAGCGATGAATAACATTGTAAATTAATTGAGTAAGGACATGGAAATGTGAGACATTGAGGCTATATGGGAAGGGGAATATTTTATACTTACCCAAATTCCATCAGTAAAATTTTAATTAGAGAATATATAGAAGGAAAAGAGAATTGATTCTTTAATTCAATGAATGATTTATGCTATGAAAATTTTAATGTTTCATGAGTATTTTCTTGAAATATAGGTAATATTGAGGATCAACATATGGATATGTATCCCATTTATTCAAGAGATAAAAAATTTAATAATGCATTATTAATGAAACTCTAAATTCTATATACATATCATAGAAACCATGATAAATTGATATTTTATTACTATTATAGGTGTCATGGTATAAAATTATATATTATTAGTTATATAAAAATATGTTAGGTATGTCTTTATTTGAAGGAGAAGTAATATCTTCCCCAATAATTGAATCATTCCCTACCCCTACCCTGATGGAATTTGGAATAAATCAATGGGAAATGTGTTATTATACATCATTATACATCAAAGTATATTGATTCAATTTTTTTTATGAATTATAAATTAACATATTATACTCATTTTATCAGTATATGTGGAGATTTACTCTAGAAAAAATTTATCGCATTTATAATAATTATGTGCTCAGAATCCATGGAGCACCGTTGTGAAATGATTTACATTATGATCTAAGGTTTACTTAAAAATTCTTGTTGAACTTTCATAAGGATATGAATAATGAATTAATCATTATCAAAACCTATCATCTAAAAACAATCATCTAATTTGTGACAAAGATTCATGATTTATATTCAATTTTATGTTATAGAAAGCATGATTTTTAAATGCATTCGGACCATCGTATTCCACCTTTTGAAATTTTAAATAACAACTAAATCCAATCATGTATTAAAAGGGTTTAATCTCAATAAATCTATAGGAAATTGGGTTGAAATCCTTCATTTTGGGATTCTATTAGAAAATAAAAAAATTTCAGACAACACATTGTGAATCGATTTTCAGAGAAGATAATAATTATATGAAAAATTATAATAGTTTCTCAAATTCATCTATATATTTATGAATATATTTGAAATATAGAACTATAATTTCATTATGTGGATCAAGTATTATTAATTCATTACCATAGGTAGGTTTTAGGATCTATAAAATTAAAGGGAAATTAATTCCAGGGTATATTTGACAATTTAGATATTCCAAAAAGTTTATGAGTTGTAGAATATTGGTTATCACTACCTCAAAATCATTCTGATATAAAAACATTAATTTACATGTACTTTTTTTGAATGTATTTCTAATACCAAACATTTATACAAGAAAAAAATGGTTTTGGATTATAAAATGAAGTATGATATAAAAAAGAAACAATTTATGTTTTTCATGCAAGGGAAAAACTATTAAGGAATTAGAGAACCAGAATAGTTATTGACTTTTTTTAAAATGTAGTGTTCTTAGATGAAACATAGGATCTTGATGAATTGATAATGTTTAAAACCCCGATTTTTTTTGGGATTTGAAATAAACTATGAGTGAGAAATTTCTTAATTATGGGATAATGTAACAACCCAAAATTGTATCATTTTAATAATGAAATATCTCATGATTTAGAAAAAACCATTTTATTATATTATAAAATTTAGGTAAATTTTGAGAATATAAAATTTCGCTACATATATTAAAATAGTATTACTATTCTATAAATACCAAATAATAATTCATACATCAATGTTAACTCCATAGGTTATAATTATTACTTTGTGATTTCTGAAAATATAATAATTGGGAAAATACATAGATTCATTTGGTATATTATTGGTGAAATAAATGGACGAATAGATCCTTTTTCTGTGATGAGCTGAATAATAATTTCTGAGATTAGTGGAGTATATATAATCTGAAATTTGGATTGTTACATTTATGATTTGAAAATTAAAATTCCACTATTCAATATGACCATTGGGAAAATTAGTTGTATGAAATTATTCTATTATAAGGGGAACATTGGAATAATTGGTTATTATATTTAATATTGAGAATTATTTAATGAAATACGGATAAATAATGGCCTCAATCTAAAAGATCACCCAATTGGGAGCCCACTTATCTGATCATTAAAAAGAGTTAGTACTCCATTAGTTTTAACATTAATAAACCCATGATGATCTCCAACTATTGATGTGTAATGACCCAAAATTTTAAATTTATTTTCTTTTAAATAAACTTGAATTATTTTATTTCTATATTTACATCATATACTGTGTTTAATCAAACTGTGTCATGATATTAATTTAATGATACTATTCTCAACTATCTATTTAATTGGAAAGTATGAATATGAATAAAAAAAATTAAAAGCTATAATTTACTCATTAATATAATGAATTCATTATAAATCAACTGAAAATAGAAATAGAATATAAATATATATTTTTTAGAAAATTTCTTTTTACGCACATAATGCATTTTTTTAATAAACATAAATATTTAGTATTTATAGTGAAATTAATAGATTAAATATTCTTTAATATATTTTAACATTCATATATTATATTTTTTAAAGTGTGGGATAAGAATATATATAAATTATGATTTAAACAATATTTTTTTACATTCGTTTTGTGTTTAAATTTCTTTATTTTTTATAATTTGTTATTGGAAATTTTTGTAAATTTAAAATCAAAGATGGATTCTATTTTCAGAATCAGCATCTTCCAAATTTGTATATAGGTTAACATTTTTTGGACATTATTAATTGTAATTAGGGTTAGTAATGTAATATCAGTATGGGGAAATTGATTAATTACAGTGAAGGTTAATGTTTTAGGGATTTAAAAACCAATATAAAACCAACATTATTTCTATTGGATGATTAAATTTTGAAAATAATCAACCAATATTCGATGATATCTTGACTTTTGATTCCATTGTCTCTATTTAAGAACATTATATAATTTTAAGTATATAGTAAATCCTGAATTTCACTTTTTCTATTTTAATAAATCTAATATCCTTGAGATGTATAAAATAGTTTTCCATCTAGTTATAAATATTTATTGAAATCTTTACATTAAATATTTTATTATGGTAATTAATTTTTAATTTTTAGTTATGGGATATTGAGGATAAATGATTACAAAACACCAATAGAGTACTTGTGATTTAAACAATAAATCAAATAAAAACTTTCTTACATATTAAGATTATTAAATTTTGGATGAATTAAAATTTATGAAGTGAAATATAAAATATGAGAGATGTTTAAAATTTTATTATTAAAATTGTATTTCAATCATGTAATATTTATTTTAAAAATATGTGAATAGTATATCAGATGACATCAATCATATGTTATATTAAATAAATTTTTTTTAAATGCCATAAAATCACTAAAATTTGTACCCTTTTCTAATTGATTCTGATATGGTTTCGAATAATGACAATTATCTAATTATGGTTTAATTATACATTAGTAATCACTTTCAAGGCCACTAAATAATTAAGTAGATTGATATAAACCTAATTCCCAAAAGTGTTACCCTCAGTGGAGGGGGTTAAAACAGAAATATAAAGGAAAACAATCATCTAAAATTTTAAATTTTTTGGAACTGATAATTTAGATTCATAGTGATACTATAATTGAAATATATTAATTTAGTGATAAATTAATTTGAACAAAACTTTATAGTAATTTTATATTTTATGTAATTCTATTGGTTCCCTCCCCAAATAGTAAAAATATTAAATTATATTATCTCTTATTTAATTTATAAATCATATATATATGAAAATACATACAATAATACAATCCAAAAATTACCTCCAATGACATATAAGTCTAGTTTTGATCATATTACCATCCTTTTAGGTTACATGGTTTATGTTAATGAAGGTTTATCAATTAATAGAAAAATATCTTAAACGTGTACTATCAATTTTATTTGATCTAACACATCCTATAATATTATTTTACCCATCTTAAAATTTTAAATATAATATCCTTAATATAATTATATATTATTTTGTTGATTTATAAACCTATTTACCCTTATATTCCATCATCTTGAAATTTAAAGTGTTGTTCATTCATAAATGTTGACTACCACATCCACTTAGTGATATTATACATTTTCAAGCACCATAATTCATGGTTTTTTAAAATAAATAATAAATATTTATGATACATACAATTTAATTATTTTTCTGAGATGATAATATTTTATTTGATTTTCATTTAATATATTTCTTAGAAAATGATAACAATATTCATAAACACTTACAAAATACTGTCTCCATGAATAGTGTAATTAAATTTTCTATCCCCATAATTTTACTGATGATTATTGTTAATTATATAAGTACAATTTACAATATTTATATAATTACATAAATTCTTGAAATTATGTAAAAATGAAATATTCATAAGGATCAGGATAGTTGAACTTGATCTTTCTTGAAAAATGAAATAGTTAACACTCAGGAAGGATGTATTTTATAATGAATTATAAATAAATTGGTGTTGGAATGTTAGTAGTTAATCATTAATAGAATTATGGTTAATAATATATATCTATTATATAATTATATTAAATTTAAATATAATATATATGATGTTTGGGAATCTGCAAAGAAAAACAATCATTATGTGTGGGTTTTAGGTAAAACATTTATTTTTATTTGGATTATAATACTTAAATATCCCAAAATTTAATTATATGATTTATATCCCAAAAATATCATTAATTTTTATTTATAGTTGATATTTCTATAGACTAAATTTTATGTTTTCTTTTCCTCTTTTTATGTATCCAAGAAACAGAATGAATGTTTTTATGGAAAATGTATTATTTTTTCTCATCAATTTGAGATCCATATTCTTGATGTATATATATTCATTAAAAATTTATAAATAATGTTCTAAATATTCTAAAATAATAAATTAATTCATTTTTCCCAATTTTTTCTTTTACAGAAAGTGTTTTTAAATGAATTCTATTTTCGTTTTCAAAATGTGTTACTTTTTACGGAATGTGTAAACAGTTTAACATTTAAATAATTTATATAATTTCCTACAATGATGACTGATTAAGTATTTTAAAAAAATTAAATGATTTTATTGTTATTTTTACTGAAAATAATTCTATAAATAATTTGAAAAATATTTAGTTTTTAATTAATGATTTTGAAATAAAAAATGTATCTTCAATATGAAATAGTCTAGAATTATTTGTAATTTTTTTCTCTTCAATAATAAATTTTTATAATATATATACCATAATGGGGATATTACTCTATGATACTGTCATTATTTAATATCTGGATTGTATATTTTTATGATTGTGAAATTTTAATGAAATACATTTTTGATCAATGGTTTATTCTATAATGAAATAATAATTGTTTTCTTGGTCTATTAGTATATGTATAAAAGGATTATAATTATGTCATGGGTTGATATATTACATCCCTCCACTTTATTTGTTAATAATTAATGTTTTATATGATCAAAGTGTACAGAATAGGTTATCAAAATCCCAAATGCTGGTGCAGATAAGGTTATCCAAATACCAAAATAGTGTATATAAGAGTTTATCACAATACAATGGATAGTATAAAGGAGGTTATACCAAGTAAAAAGCAAATACACTAGTGGTTATCCTAAGACCAACATGTTATTAATGTCAGGGACGGAATCCATGAAAAATAATTTTCTAATTATAATTATTCTAATATTTATATAAATATTTTATGACATTATTTCAAGATAATTTTATGTTCTAACAGCTTATAATCATTGATTCTATTATGTCTCATGGGTAATGAACTACAATAATTTACTCCCTAACTCGGGATTATGATATATGAATATATGGTTAAAATGAAATAATAATTCAATGTTTTTATATTATAATGATCATGTTATGCTTAAATTATTATTGATATCATCATTGTTTACCCATAATGATAATTTGATCTCACTAATTTTTATGATATTTCCCTTGGATATGAATGATGTTTTTAAGAATGTTTTCTCTAAAAAGTAGTCATGCATTTAAGAACTAAGTGAGGGATGATAATGATCATTTATGAACCCATGTTAATATAAATAATTTCTCAAATACACTAAATATTTAATATTTTGTAATGAACCATATTTATATTTAAGGAATATTCATACAATAATATGTAATATTTATGTTTCAACCTTTTTTATCATAATTTATCAAGATAAAATGAATTAGTAATTTTTGGATGTTGTGGTATGAAATAATTATTGATAACACCTTTGATAATAACAACTATAAGAGCACACCATATGATACAGTACAAAAAGTTACGTTATTTCCCATATAAATACATCTTTACTTAGATATTAGAAAGGGAATTCATCTATAGAAAAAATGATGCCATATATAACTAATTTTAATTGGGGAAATGTTTTACTATCTTAATTATCCATGGTGAATAATGATTGAGAGTAATAGAAAATATTTGGTTAAACACACATGAGAGATTTGTCTCAATAATATATCATTTTCATTATGAATTTTTTATGTATTTTAATAAATGATAATCATGGATGGATTTGGGTAAACCCAATGTATCTTTTATTGAAATTATAGTATCATGATTCATAGATCAAATAAATATTTTCTCATAATTATATTCTATCAAAATATGATTATTGTTTCCATAAATATTATTTTTTATTTTTTTCAATTGATAGAAATCTTGGGATGCTTGATAATTCTATTATAATAAATAAAAAAATTATCTTGTTGAAAAACTAAATGTTATGGGAGTTTTAATTGAAATGATCATTTGAATACATATAAAACATTCTGAAACCGTGAATCATGATGATATTCCAAATGGGAAAATGTGGGAATAATTATAGGTTGATAATTTCGTGAAACAACATCTACATTTAATTAGTGTGTTAGTTGATGCACTAATTTATGAGTAATGTATGAGTACCACAAAAACTATAGTTTTAGATATAAAATTGTCATACCATGATAAATAAAATTTTTAAGTTTATCACTTTTAAGGTTAACTAGATAAATTATGGAATCACTTCATTTATTTGATGAAACATGTAGTAATTGACTATATGTTGTGTAATATGTTTAGATGGATTTTTTTCAATATGTGAATATCTTATATATGTTATAATATATTTTAGAATAAATAATGTGAGCTAAAAATATGGTTTATGAATCCATTAGTACTAATGAGTCCAATTTTACAGGACATATTCTGTACAAAAAAAGATATACTAATTTGAATAAGGACTTATAATTTATTGATTATTTACCGGATTAAAATCATTTATCTAAAGGTAATTAGACATAAGGGACATTATTATCCTTGAATAAAGAATTACATATTAATGATGGTTAATGAAGACAGTATAGTTACCCATCCATATTATTATATTTATAAGAAAATAATTATCTAATTCAATGAAAATTTTAATTATATTAAATGGGAGGAAATAAGATGAATATTCTGTTATGATATAAAATTTTAATGAAAATGAAGGAAATTCCCATTAGGGGACTAGTAAAGGCCATATGAGTGGAAGGGGAAGCAATTAGGAAATAAAATTCAAAGGTGGTTGGAAGATATTTTAAATTGATTCGAATATATATAATAATCTATATAATCAATCATCTACACCAAGTTTTTCATATTCATGGAGTGTTGCTATTATGATAATGAGTTCTAAAATCTAAATTATATTTTAAATTATTTCTATTTTCCTCCTCTCAAAACCATAGGAAAAATTAAATATCATGTTATCAAAATTTTCAATGTTGTGTTAGATAATGATGTGTTGAAAGGTACACTTACCATCCACCATAGAACTGCTTACAAAATATATAATGTTGGATTTTCCCCCTCTTACATATCTATAAAATATTATTTGTGTATCAAAATAACAACTCAACCACTCTATATATAATTATTTGTAATTAATAGTAATGGAATGATGATTCCAACACATGTATTTGATTCTTAAACAATTAATAATTATTAGAATGTGGTTCCAAATAAAGTCATTATTCTACCACTACTTTAATATGATTTAATTTTTTTCATTTAATATAATTTTTATCTAAATTCAATATTAATTTCCAATGAAAGGAGCTCATAGTTGATATTATGAATGAAATTACAATTTGTGGAATAATAAAAATGAAATTGTATTGGAAATTACATCCATTATATGGGCCTTGAATTCTATTGGGAGTGGGTATTTATCTCTGCTAGATACATAGAAACTCAAAATTATTGATATTTCTAATATACTATATTTTTTTACCACTTTCTAGTTGATTTTCCAATTGATCCTCTGAATTGTGAATTTTTTTCCCATAGAACTCAAACCTAGTGTTACACCTACTTCATTTACATAATATAGAATGGTACTGATTGAGTTATAGAAACTGATAAAGAATCTACAAGAAAATCTTGACGATGGATTTATTTTTTCCATGTGTATCACTATGGTTTGTAATTGTTTTTTAAGGAATAAATATAGATCAATTTAATTGTTTATTGATTACTGTGAAATTAATAATATGAAAATGATAAATAAATATAACCTTTCATCTATAGATGATTTTTTCAAAAAATCATGGGTATCCCAATAGTTTTATAGGATTGATATTTCATCTAGATTATTTAAATTGAGGATAAATAGACAATTTTTACACAAGGTAATACTTTTTTATGAGTTATGAACAGTATTAAATCATAGTTATGAATTTTGGACTTACTAAATACTATTTCATCTTCATTGATTAATTGAATAGATTATTTAGTGATTATACTGATCACTTTTTTCTAGTCTCTCTTGAAAATATTATTTTATATTCCAAAAGTATAGAATCTAGTGAATATAAATTAAGATTTATATTAAATCGATAAGGAAGGAGAAGTAATATGAAAAAATTAACAGTTTTTATTTAACCTTTAGAATGATTCAATTTTGGGTAATATATTATCATGTGGGTGTATATCAGTAGATCCATACACATTGGAAGTAATTGAACATTAAACAAGGAAACCATGGAAACTAGGATCCATATTTTAATTTGTTTCAATTGATATTGGGGATGTTTTTTTAAGATTTAATCAATGATATATAATCCTATCATCATGTTATCTTATAATTGAATCATATTACTTTAGAATATTTAATGTTATGAAATTTTCAAGGACCCTAAGAGAATGTTTTTTAGTGATAATATACTCAAACTACCTTGTAATAGAGAATATATTGTGAAATATAGTGATACATCAAATAATTTTTTTTTCTTGAAAACATGATAATCATTATATGGTTATAAATTATGATTCCCATCATTTTAAGGTTCTTGATTAAAATAACACAACATATGATTTGATGTTAGAAATGTAATTTTAATCCATTAAATATATACAGGTTTTATCTTCATAATAAAATTTGTGAAATGTGTAGTAATAATTATATTTTAATTTATTTATTCACTCAGAAAGAGTAGAAACTTCACTAGAGAATATTATTAGAGCTGAATTTTTATTATAAATACTCAATTCATTTAGAACCTATGGTGGTGATTAAAGTTGTTGTTAATGATTGGGGAAAAGACCAATATTTCTTATATATAATGAATATCAAGAAATAACAAATATTTATAGATTTATAATAGATATATATAGAAGTTATAATGTTTTGGGAGACATTTTATCATTCTAAAATAAGTGTTCAACTATCTAACCAAATGATGATTACATAAGCACAGAAAAAAGAGGTAGAACTAAAAAATAATGTCATAGATGATCATTTGATTAATGATGATTTTTATGGATTGATAATTTTTTGTAACTGAGTATATATCCCATTAATTACATGTTTTAATATGGATCCATTGGATGAATCTTATAGCTCATAATTATCTAATCATATTTTATGATTGAAGATATATATTGACCTATAAGTGTATTTTTTTGGGCCAACATGAGGAAAACTATTTTAGAGTGTATATCTTGGTTTTTTTAATATATAAGATTTCGATAGAGTATTCATAGGGTTTGTTACAAACATTTCACATAAATGATTTGAAATGGGAAATAATTACCATTTATTTCTCCACTATACTCCCTTTAAAATATAAATACAATGATTCTACTAGGGTTTTAGTACATCTCCAAATAATTCTGAAAACATATTTTCTATTAGGGTATATTTACAACTTATTCATATTTACTGAATATACATTATGAAAATGGTAAGCTTTCTTGGTGTAAAAAATCATATAATATCTTATAGAGATATAAGGTTAACCTCAATTTTCTGGAGATGACTTAAGAATTATCTAGATAGAGACTTGTGTTTGAGTACTACCAATCCTTTTTTGAGAGATAGTGTGTATGAGAGAAGATTTAAAAATATAGAGGATACATTAATATTCTTATTTATCTCAATATTGGTTGGCATTTACACCTTACTGTAGTCTTGTTTTATTATAATATTATTATTCACTCAATAATTTGGATGGTTCTATAAAAATCCCTCTATAGAAATAATTGAAGAATATCTAATAGAATGGAATGATGTTGAAGAATGAAGGATAATGGGGCCTTTACAATGAATGAAAATAGAAAATAATGTTATAGGTTTTAATAACGACATCAAGGTATCTCATGTTTAATAATGGAGTTATAGTGATAACAACTAATCAAATAAATAATTTATTGTCAGAGAGAAGGTAATATTATGAATTCTTGTATAAAATATGGTTTTGATAATTTAAAAAAGGGATTATCGGGCCCTATGTGTATTGGTCCCTTAATTATTCTTGACTGAATATTATACCAAGGCATATTTTTCATAAATATATATTACATCTAATTAGATTAATATCCCTTATATAACATAATTTTCCATTCTATGATCATATCATAGTATTATATGTTGAAATATGTATACATAAATATCCCATTCCAAAGGGAACTAAATAATCTCTCATTAGTATAATATAAACTACAAATTTTCCTACAAAACAAATATATAATATCATTATTCATAACCTTGGGATGGAAAATAAAATAATGGGTGAGCTTTGAGGTTCAACCAGGGTTAACAAGGTCGATATTAATGATCAATTATATATAACATGATAATATGTTTATGATAAAATGAGACTAACATTTATAAAAATTATCATGCATACCATAGATTATAATCTTGAAACATGTCATAAATCCTAATAATTTATAAGTGATGAACCTTATTGGAATGAAAGAAGTAGAGATGTGAGAGAATTCCAATGGCATAAGACATATGATTGTAGAATTTTATAATCATAAAAAATAATTTCCTCGGAACTCAAGGATAATTTATAAGAATATTATTGTGGATTGATATCACTCACTAATGGATAATAATTTTTGTGGTTCAATCCTAATAGAATCATAGTGTATAGATAATCATGGGTAATTTTTTAATATATAAAAGGAATATATTTTCTAGATGTGAATTAGAGAAATTTATTATTTATAGTCTTGGTTAAACATAAAAAAATTTATTTGTCGATAGAACAATAGATGAGGCTCAATTTATAAGTGATAAGGAGAAGAATTTTTGTAAACCCAATTGACTAATCAATAGTGGGATGAAAATATAAAACAATGTTCGTAAAAAGTTGATAAATAATGGATAGTAGAAAATATAATTTTGATCCACACCTCCACCAGTAAAAAATTTATATTTTAAACATATTATTCCCCTTTCCAATAAGTTCTATCACTTTTGTCATTTTTCCCAACAAATTAACTAGTTATTAATTACATAATTTATCATTAGAGAATAAAAATAAAATGATCCTAATTATATAAATTTCACCAAATTAATATAAACATGAAATAAAATTTATCAAATTAATAATACTATGGGTTTATAAATTAAATTTCAACTGAATTGTATGTAATGACCAACGACATTTTTTAACATTACATGGAGTAACTATTTCTTTCGATTTTTACAAGTAATTTTAACCAAATTTGGTTAAATATATTAAATAATATGACCTGTAATGATTCAGAAAATTAAATCTATTTTAAAAAATTAAAATCATAGTAGTGTCATAATTTAAATTTAAATCAGACCATCATATGTGATGAATAGTGTTTTTCTAAAGAAATAATTTTCGAAAGTATAAATTTTTTCATAAAAACTAAAAAAAAAATTTCTTCTCGTTATATAAATTGGTTATTTAATAAGATAATTTACATAAAATTTAATTTGAAAACCATTTTTTAAAAAATTAAATTTTATAAATCTTTAAATGCAACTCAAATTTATAATTAAAATAATTAAATATCACTATTCATAAAAAACATTTTTCAAAAATTTGAAAAAAGTAACAGTAATGTTTATTTTAAATATGGATATAAAATAATTAAATTTGTGAAAATTATTTTATAAAAGTGTGAAAATAAATTTTATTACAGATACCCAAAACGAGAACAAACTTGTTTTTATACCAATATATTTTTGATGATTGAAAATGGATTAATTATTATCCCCAACTAAAAAATTATTAGAAAAATATTAAAACATTTGAAAAATAAATAATATATAAATTTAATTGAAATCAAACAACTATTTGGATTAATTTAATTTATTATGATAATAAGAAATTAATGCAAGAAAGATATTTTCTTAAAAAATATATTTTACCATAAAATTGTTTTTATTTTTATTATTATTTATTTATTTCAACTAAATATATTTTCTTAATTTTGTAATCAGATAACATTGATAACTCAATTATTCTTATTTATACTCTCTAATTTAACTACTAGGGTATTATGGTATACTATGTTAGTGTTCACATGGAATCAAGGTTACTTGTAACATAATCTATCGAAGAAATTTGATTTACAAAAAGAAATACATCAGAAAAGAAAAATATGTAACACAATACAACCATAATATTTAATTTATCCCTCAAAATTTTATCACCTATATATATATAACGTAGGATCTCTATTTCATTACATTATCATTATCCCATGTATATTCTCCATATTTTTGTTCCCTTTGGGGAGCTATCACTAGGTGAGTAACCTTGTTCGGTAGCACATTATTTGTACAATCCAATATTTATACTTATTTTTTAAAAAATAATTATCATTCTCTAGAGTTATGAAATATTTTTTCCATTCTTTTAATAGATCACTTATGTACTTCCTCGTCAGAGATACGTGGAACACATTGTAAACATAATAGTTGTTCGGTGGAAGCACCATGCGATAAACTACAATCCATATTAAATAAAGAATCATAAAGATGAAAAATATTCCAATGTAATATATTTATATTAATCCAATATTTACATAACCATCATCCTTGGATTGTTTCAACAAAAATACATCTCAAAAAATTCATAGTCAATATCTCACCGATGATTATCAACAAAAGTTATCTATATACATTGAGTTTCCATTATGTGTTGTTGATTATATATTAATTTAATTAAATTTTCCTCATTAATATAAGGTAACAATATAATTATTTCTTTAAAATCATCCCAAAATAATTTATATCCATAATTAATTCTGATAAAGTATTCATAAAGAGCAATCTAAATGATGTTGTGAAAGATATAGTTTCGAAGAAACTCATCTAGATAAAGGTGGAAATCACAACATAAATTTAAATACATAGAGAAAGATCTCAACACACACTCTATTTCTTGAATGATTATATAATACTTTCCATATATCTAATAATTATAAATATTATAAGAACATGACTCTTTATCTAGACAATTCTAATGACTTTATGATAATTTTAATATTATCCTGAAATCCCAATCTGATATAATGGAATGTGGTACTCTATGGAACCTTAGCACATCCTTAACTTGTAACCAGGAAAGATGATCCAGGTAGAAATATTATATAATTTATATTTAGAATTATTACTTCCTAAGGTGATAAACTATAATCCAAATATTATTAAGACCATTAGATATTTTTACATATACAACAACAAAATTCTTGGTGAAGTTTGCCCAGTTCAATTATAGTATGAGTTGTTGTTGTAACAACGCCATATAAATATTTCACCCAGCCGTAAATTACTAACATAAGATGAAATTAGATTTTTTTTTTAAATTTTCCCTTTGATTTATATCTATAAGAAACACTAATTAAAACCTCAAGATATCATGAAATATCTTGGATAAATTAATAATGATGAACTGTGATCATTATCAAACTACTCCTTCATATTTGGTATGGATGGGACGCATACACTATTAATGATCCTTATCATTCCACAATAATTATTTTTTAATTATTGTACATTTATATCCTTTTTCAATAGTTCAATATATTCCTTGTGTGACCCATTATTCTTTATATGGATTGATTATTGATTTTTTTGATAAAGGTAATGTATCACCCTTTAAATCATGATTTACTAATAAATAATTCATAAATATATAATTATTTTATATTTATTGGATCTTAATCTTTTATTATCTATCATAATCCCTTTGATTAAGATTTTATAACACTTTGTTTTCTTTTCTAGGGTTGTAATGTATTAAGAAGTCATAATCTATAGTATGTCCTACACATATTCTCTACATGATATTACTATAATAATATTATTAAATATAAATTATAATTATATAATTAGAATAAATGTAACTTCTATCTCATTAAAGATAATTCTTCCAAATATTTAATGTATGAAATTCCACATTAAACTATAAACCACAATACTGTAAATCTTTCTCAAAAAAAAGAATTGTTTTAAGGTATAAGATATCTCTATAACATTCTTCACGATAAAACATCTTAATCCATACATTGAAGCATCAATTTTGATACAAATCTTATATCTATGACAAATTAATGTAATTACATGGTCATAAACTAATCTTCCTTAAAATTTCATGAATTTTTCGTTGCATTCATATGTCTATAAGAACATGGATTCCTTCCAAGTTAACTTGTATATGGGAATATATAGTAAATATATATTCACCAAAACCATTTATAATATCCATAAAAATATGGAAAACAAATCATCTTAGTAAAATAGGTTATTCTAGGCACACATCAAATATCATCTTCTTTTGATGGATCTATCTATTTGCCTTTAAATGAGATTATATGGTACAAAAATGTAACTCTTTGAAGCCAATGTTCAAATGTTGAATTTTGTTTCATTTATATAACCCTTATTTAGAGTATTTAGTTCAATCCTCAAGTTATCTACAGTCTGTTTCATTCTAATTTAACATATATTAAAATATTCTTTAAATGTATAGACAAACTGTTCAAGAATACCACTATAGATTATGTTCATTAAATGCATGAAGATATTAATATATTTTTATAGTAAAAAAACACCATTATATATTCAAAAGGTCCATATCATGTATTTAATAATGTACTCGATATATCATATTTTTCTCAAAAAAATTTATGATATCTTGAATGAAGGTGAATCTTGGAAATTTTTGAGCTCAGCATGGTTGATCAATCCGTTAATCAATATGATATAGGGGATACATGTTCATTTTTTTGACCATGTTTAGTTATTAATAATTAGTATTGAGTCACAAATATCTGTTGTTATTCAAAATAATAATAATAGGTGAACCCCAAGGTAAAACACTAGGATTTGTGAATCCATTTTCAAGATTCACCTATATAGTTTCATCAATTACAAGATCTCAATTTGTGAATTTCCATATGGATTATTTCAATGTGTTTTAGCTATTATTTTTAGTTATATTGATAAACCAATAAAAAAATTAGTGGAAAATGGTGAAACTATACTTGAAATACTTTAACAATATCCCTCACAAAAGGCATATCATCACCGTTTATTTTTTACAAAACAATGATGGATAAAGCTCATTATTTAATTTTATTTAGGACCTATAAAATGGTTATGATTTACACTGAATGTTGATATTTATCATTATAGTGATATAAAATCATAGGACAGTTTATAATATAAGACATAACATGCCTTCCTACTCAATTGATGTGGGATTTTTAAATAGGAATTTAATCTATTCCTATGATGAAATCAAAATCAACTAAAGAGAGAATACAATGATGTTAATGAAGAACATTCCCACAAACATCAAATATATAAGAATACTTGATTTTAGATGAGGTCATCATATCATTAAGAGTATCCAATTCTAATTAAATATGTATTTTGGGTGAAATTTTGATACCATTATAAAATTATTAAAATGTAAAAGATTTGGTATATCAAGATTCAAAGAAAAAAATTTCAGTTCTAAAGTGAGGGCTATATATTGGAATCAACACATTTTTATCATAATCATCATTAGATATAGTTATCACATGATATTTTCATTTTCATTGAGTCTCTATATTGTTTTTTAATTCAGTCATTGTTGTTAACCTTTAGAATCATTCATAGGTTGGAATAAAATTAATAGAACACTACTTTCAATTATTAGATTCTAGGTGGTCTGTAATGCGTATTATTCTCTCAATTCACATTATTAGATAACAATATCCCATCACATAAATATTCAATTCTCAAAAACATTAATTTTCCTACAAAAAACATTTACCAGTCCCCAGATAGTAGATTCCTTCTTGTTACATTCCATAGTTCGTGTAAAAAGGAAGAATATTTTTCTTACCTCAATGGTTTTGGTAATTTCATTTGAATTCAATTTTTTTTTACAATAAATTCCATGAGATTAGTGGGTAAATCTAATATCTGTATCCAAATACATGTAACATTAAAATATTTCTTCATATCCATTGATGTGCATTGTGGATATATATATTTAGAGACTTTATTTTTAGACCCTGAAGAATAAAACAATATTACATTCAGGTTGAATGACAATACCATAAAAAACAATTAATGTATTATAAAGGTTTCCACATTGGAACCACTGAATTAAAAACCATGATGGTTTATATAAAGGAATTAATTAAACCTTTTTTATTAACAATATAAGGATGTTAATTATTTAAAAATAATATCCTACACTCATCCCTCTCCATGGATTAAATTTGTTCTTACTTATTTATTTTATAGATATATTTCCATCATTAATATACTATTACTTTAAAATTAAAGTAATTTAAAATAAATTTTCCCAGATCCAAACAACAGATAATTGAAAAAATCTTTTCAATAGTACTGATCATTATTATAAAACAACTATTGGATTCATGGACCCATTGAATTATAATAATTGTATACTTATTAATGACTCTAAAGAATAATGTTATCACATTTCCTTGCATAAATTGTCAATATTGTTTTTATATTGAGAAGGTTTCAAAAGAAAAAATTTATTATTTCAATTCACATAACATTTGGATTATATGGAGAAAATAATTTCTTTTTTCATCACATTAAGTAGTTAGATGATTCCATCTGATTCCAACCATTACCTAAAAACAATACAGTGTGAGAAACAATAATAATAGTATAAAACCATATAATAATAAAAAATAACTTATAACATATCAAAATAATGAAATAATTTTCCCCTTATATGATACCTCAGGTTTTAGGTATTTTATTCATGATCAATATTTATTTATATCATTCATAATGGTTCAAAATGAAAATATGACCAGACCTAATCATATCCATCATTAGTGTGGAGCTAAGGGTACAAAAAGGGAACACTCACTATTTAGCATTGTGAAATATGATATATACAAGAAAAACTCTTTCTAGGTTTTTACCCCTATATACATCAATTACAAAACCACATCCACATATAGTATTCAGATAAGGATGCTTTTTAGGAAAAGTAGACACCTCTATTTACCATAACAATTTACATTCTCCAGTATTCAGGATTATTATAAGGGTTATCACTAAATGTTTCTCATATATGATTCCAAAGGTAAAATAATCCTTCCTATGACACCAAATATAGAAATCCAACTATTTTATACATAGATAGTACATCATATTATAATAATAATCATTAAATAATATAATTATCCATGTTGACTTCATATTGGTCTAATATCATTGGAAAAATTGATACATATACAACATGTTTATAAGTGAACTATATCATTATAAAAATATCATACATAAAACCATTCATCACAATATGGGGAATGGAAACATAATAAAGGGTGACCATTTATTCATAATAACCGTAAATAAGGGAGATATCGAAGATAATTTAAACATAACATGTGCATAACAGATTGAAAATTTGTGAATATAATTTTAAAACGAAATATTGTATATCACATATCATAATATTATGCCCTGACATAAATATTGTTAATTCATTAGAAAAAAGTCATAACAGAGTAAAAAATAGATAAATGAGGTCATAAAATTTCCATTATTCATTTGTTTTTTGCATATATATAAGTATAGAATATCATTTCCATAATTATTAGGGATCATTGACATGGAAATAATATTATATTGAATTACCATCCCAAACCATTATAATATTTAAGTTTCAAACCGAGTAATATCACTTGGATAGATTTCCATACTGAACTGGGTTCACTCTCTAGTCCATTAATTTTTATTTCAGGACATATCTATCATTACCCAATGTATTTAAGGTCTAAAATGGTTTATTAAAACCCATAACATAATTTAAATCATGATAATGTCTTTCAAAATATTATATGACATTACTCACATCATAATCCATTATAAATAATATGGTTTAACAAAATTTTCATCATGGCATAATGAATGTAAAATAAAAACATTACATAATAATTTCAACATTTCATCATATGGTATCCCATAAAAAATTAACCATATATTATAAAAATATTTTGATAAGAAACATATCCATTTATAGAAATAATAATGATCATACAATTGTATGAATGTAGGTTCCTGAAAAATCCGCAAAGGTGATTCTACCCAAATCCCCGAAATAATTGGGGATAAGAATGGAGAA
Source organism: Viscum album (assembly GCA_963277665.1). Classification (NCBI taxonomy): domain Eukaryota; kingdom Viridiplantae; phylum Streptophyta; class Magnoliopsida; order Santalales; family Viscaceae; genus Viscum; species Viscum album. The sequence goes on from OY728150.1 coordinate 197,243,518, forward strand.
AATCCAAAGAAGGGACACAAGCAGGACCAGTCCGTGGAACGGTCCTATGAAAACGCGATGTGGCCAGGCCCTGCGAAGCACCCCCTCCGCGAACCATCATCGTTCGCGAAATGGAGGCGGAGATCCTCCACAGTCGTGAGGCAGGATGGGAGCCAATCCAGTTCGCCATCATAAACCGCCCCAACCTTGGACTATGTCGACCGGTTCAGGCCGCATCCGCTCTCATTCTCGAAATGGAGGTGAAACCCTCTGCGGCTGCAAAGAACCCCCTGAGTTCGGTACGTGGGGGTGGGGGGGAGAAGCGCTCAAAACCCACCATGAATTACGGATTGACCAAGTCAGCTGTAAACATGGTATTCGGTCATGGGCCTCCGCAAAAGGTGTTGCATGACCGCAGATACATCTCTCTCTCTACTCTATAAAGGGAGACCGAGGGGGGAATGATGGGGGATTCAGATTCGGACGATTCGATGGTAGAAGATTGGGATTCATAGGAAGAGGATTCAGAGGAGACCGATCAGACTCGGTGGAAGGATTTCAAAGTAAGGCTTAGGATTTCGCAAATAGTGAAGTTCTAGTTCGAAAACCAGAGTAGGTATAAACCTGGGAATGAACTAATAAGGAACCAAAAAGGAATAATAATTTGGTGAACCACAAACATAAAATAACATAAAAAGAGAAGACCACAAACTAGAGCCCCTCCGTGGAAGCACTCCCCACGGACCAGGGTGTTTATGCCTTTTCTCTGATCCGCCACACCACATAGCACCCTCCTACGAGGACGAAGCCTCGACCGACGAACCCCTGATTGGCACCAACCTTGGACACTGCTTCTTGTGTGGAACCCTCTACGTACCAACCATGTGGGTAGACCAAACCTGAAGTCGTTATCCCTCCTAGTTTGCAGACGACCTCTCAATCCGCGGACAATCCTGGTTCGCGGACGGCCTCTCAGTCCGCAGAAAATCCTGGTTCGTGGATGGCCTATCAGTACGCGGACCATCCTGGTTCGCAGACAACCTCTCAGTCTGCTGACCATCCTGGTTCGCAGATGGACTCTCCATTCATGTAACACTTCCCTACACGATGGTCGCTGAACCCTTCGGAGTTCCTGTTCCCAGAGCCACGTAAAATCCTTCCAATCCAGCCTGATCCACCGTGACTCCCTAATTGGCCTACTCATTGGCCCTGAGCCGAGGCCTCCACCAGAGCCATCGTATCCATGTGGTGTAACCCTGAGGTGCATCAGCATGCCGTTTTTGGTTCACTTACCCATGGTAAGTAGAGGCGAAGGGTTTACCCCGACCCTTTAGTATATTCCTGCAACATTCCTAGGTTCACATTCCCACGATAATGTGGTGTCTGAGCTTGGGAGTCCCCTTTCTGCCCGTCAACCTGTTAAGGTATTCTCGGGGATAGTAAAATACCCATCAGAAGGAAGCCCTTATACACAGCAAGAGAGGATATGTTCAAAAGATCACCCCCTTTCCCTCTCCCACTGCACTTTGTCGCCACTGGGCCTCCTTAGAGTGTAAGCCCCAATCCATTCCTATGGGCCTCCTCAGAGTGTAAGCCCTAATCCACCATCCTGGGCCTCCTCAGAGTGTAATCCCCAATCCATGACATCCTCTCATGGGCCTCCTCAAATTGTGATCCCCAATCTATCATTATGGGCCACTCCATGCATAAGCCCCACTCCACTTTCACAGATGCACCTTTGGCGACGTGATCGTCTTGTCCCTGCTGCCTCTTGTTTCTCACACCGAGTATGACTCATGTGGTCTCAGAGTAAGCATCGACCATGACATCATCATGGGCATCCTCATAGTGTAAGCCCCAATCCATCTTTATGGGCCTCCTGAAAGTGTAAGCCCCAATCCATTGCCCTGTGCCTCCTTAGAGTGTAAGCCCCAAGCCAATGCGAACTACGGGGACTTTGATTCCCTGCCATAGGGATACGTAGGATGCCTCGATGAGGTTCAATCCCAATCACCAATGGACCCCTGGGTCCACCTTCATGTCAGTTCACCAACGCTCCCCTTTCGAACTACATGTACTTTAATCCTTGTCCCCTATGTAGGGTACGTAGGAAGCCTCCATGAGGTTCAATACCAACAACCGGTCGATCCGACTATCTTCAAATCGGTTCACCGCGCCACCCCTAGTGCCTCCTTAATGAGTTCCAACTCCTCGGGGTCATTAATCCAACAAGGTATGGTAAACCTCAGGCCTAAATTATTCCGAACCCCTGCGTTCAGCTGACCATTTCCAACCAGGGTTAAATACGTAGATACTATTCTTGGGTATAAACCAAAGATTCGCAAACATATGAATACGTCTTAAATCTATAAGAGAGTCTCGGAACAGGCAATAATTTCCCCCAAAAGGGTGCGATGAGCCCGACTTCCCATCTTATCGACCAATGTGAGTTGTTAAGCATCCCTGGTCAGACCGTCTGGCGAACGCCTGCCTTTAGAAAGCAGGTCCACGCGTCATCGGATACAGAACCGTTGGGCGTTTCGAAACCGACCCGAAACAAAAATGGTGAACACGACGTGAATCATTAACCGATCATGATGAATTTTACCTGATCCCACCCTATGCCCCCTTTTACTCACAAGGAGGGCCAAGCAAGCTCATTAACTACGCTTGGGATCATGAGATGCTGCTTTGATGGGTTTGCTTCCTGTATTTGTTAAAATGTTTTGTAGGTACTACCTTCAGAACTCCCTTCGATCCAATGGCGTCTCGAATGAACACACAAGTGCGTGCTTCCAACAACGCAATGACCAGATGTCCTCACCTACAGATGACAGCGTCACCCTCCCAGTTTCTTCAACGCTAGGTCTCAGACGTGATGATCCGAGAGTACCACGTGAACGGTACTCTCCCAACTATGGAGACAGCCATGCACACCAACCAATCTGCATGAAATCTCCAGTCGCCTGCCCAGCAGCGGCTGCAAAGGCATATCCAGACAGCCCCTATTGCTGTCTCTAACCGTTTCGGTAGTCTATCCCTGGAACAGGAGGATGCGTACCTCCCTTATCTTAGTTAGGCGGATGAGGTCGACGTTGAGGACTTCATACCCACCGAACGGGGGTTCCGCTCCAAGGCCCCTGCTGGAAGGCGTCATCGTGGTCACGCTGCGATTCAACATCCTTGTACTGAGGAGGATATCACCCCGAGGATTCAGTCCCACGCTCTCCGAGCTCTGGCCCCTCAGACCACTTGATGAGGGTGGCAGACGTACAATCAGGGACCGGTCATCACCCTGGTCTCTGAGGATGAGCTTCGCCGCCCAGTCACGGAGACGTACCACAAACATTCACCTACACCTGTTTGCTCCTCCTGAGCCCACCATCCAGACATGGCAGAATCATACAAGATGGCGCGCATACCCATCGAGATCCATCAAGCCCATCACTCACACATGATGGCACTTACCAGACATGCACCTCTCCCTGCCTAGGGTCATGAAGCCCACCAACCTGACATGGTGGAAACCCGACACCTGCAGGACCAGCTCCTAGCAGTTTCTTCTGACGCCCGCCATCCTGATATGGTGGCAATGAACAAAGCCCGCCACCCATATATGGCGGAAAATCATAGACGGGCACGTCTCCCTGCCAACAAAGGCCACCGACTCGATATGGTGGGAAACCGATATATGTAGGGCCAGCTCCCTGTGGATGCAAGTAAAGTCCACCAACCCGATGTGGCGGCAAATAGAGAGATAAATTGGCGTCTCCCAACACAGGGGAAAATTCGTTCACCTGCCCTGACACATGATAATTGTCAGTACCCACTGAGCACTGGAGGACTGGAGTAGGATATTCCTACTCCGCTACTGGAATGGGCCTTCATACCCGTTCTAGCCAAACATGTCTCTCTACGTATCCTGGAAATGATTGAGGAGCACGTATCAATTCCTGATCATATCTTACTGACTTTCTAGAATGTAATTGCATCAGTGGAAACAACAAGGACTCAGGCCCTTGAGCCCGTCTCCCCAATTGAGGCGACTCATCTAAGAGACGAGATAGCCGCCTTGGAGCAGATCTGCATCCCTACTTCTTCCCAGGAGGGTCTCTGGCCATATTCCATGACGTAAGGGCAACCAGATCGAGCAGCTTCAATAGTCCCAACTGGGGGACACTCGTCCATCATGGTGGATGCTCCAGAGCAGGCATATATCCCTGTCAAAAGTAAAGATGTTTGTCGGCGTCTCCCGGTAGCATCACATGACCCAATTAGATAGGGACCCAAAGGTGAAGGCCGTTTTCAACAGCAGACGGTCCCCACTGCCCACAAAAGAGCGCCCTGAACGCACCAAAGGCAGTCGAAAAATAAAGAGGGAGTTCATGACTCCTCTCTGTTGGAACCCGGGGTTCGCAATTCCGCTAAGCATACATCAAAGGCTCAGAACCCTTCCCACCCATTACCATATTATGGGAGTGGCAGTAGCAGTTGCGAAGTTCCTCCCCACAATGTTGCTACCAACAGCTCGGAAGGTCCTCCCTAGAGCACCCATGGGACCCTACCATTTGGGAATATAACGATTGATCACGAGAGCTTCTCTTTTTATGCGAGTCAAGGAAACCCTCCATGTGACAAGAAGATCGATCAGCAAGAAGGTCCTCCACTTGCTATAGTCCACCCTGAAGGTCATCCCTATGGTATACAATGCAATCACTCTCCATGTAGTGGGACCAAAGATTATGATAGGATTCCTCGCTATCATAGTCGCAACATCGGAGGCCCTCCCCACAGTGACGTCTCATCACGACAAGAAGGTCCACCTCTTGTCATTGTTTTCCCTGAAGGTCCTCCCAAGGGGTTAGGCTGCAACGACACTCCGCGCAGTCGGGCATCAGATCACGGTGGTAGTCCTCGCCACCCTGATAATGGAGGTCCTCCCCGTAGATACGTACAGCAACGAGAAGGCCCTCCCCTCATTGCGGTACATTCTGGAGGCCCTCCCCAGGATGTATCCCATAGATATTCTCCTAGCGGTAGCAGTAATGGTAGCCTCACCATTTCCGCTGTTGTGATGGTAGTCCTCGCCACCACAACCGCCATTGAAAAGGTCCTCCCCGCATTGGCCCCAAGCAACAAGAAGGTCCTCCCCTTATCGTTGTGTTCCCTAGAGTTCCTCCCCAGGATGCACATCGAACATCAATCCATGATGGTCATTGTCACCATGATGGCATTTGTTGTGAAGGCCCTCCCCGTAACGATGCCACATAGCTAGAAGGTCCTCCCCTTACTTCGACACGCCTTGTAGGTCCTTCCCAGGGTGTGCACTGAAAAATTCCTCTATGTAGTGAAGCATCAAGCTATAATGGTAGTCCTCACCATTATGGTTTCCATTGTGGAGGTCCTCCCCGTGATGACATATCATATCGATAGGTATGTTCTCCCCCTGCCGAATCAAGAATAGAAAAGCCCTCATATGCTGAGGCACTCAGAAGGACGGGATCAAGCATGTCAGATTCCAAGTTAGTCACCGACGACAACATTCTGCAATCAGAAGATGGTCCAGGGTCACGTTCATCCTCCAAACCACCTTGGAATCGCTCACATAATGATTCAGCACCTACCGGTCCCAATACCTCTGACTACGCTGACAGTGAGCGTCTAAGTTGGGCTGACCAGGTAGAGGAATCACTAGCAGAGGAGTGTGCCGATATGCTGCACCTGAGGAAAAGACTGGCCAGGGATGATATACCAGTTATGTTTTGTCCTTCAGCCACCTCTCAGTTCAACATACCCAGAGAGTTGTCGGAAGAATGCGTGCACGACATCTTCCATAATATATAGATAACCCTCCTCTGACTAAAATAAAGCTTCATGCCCTATGATGGGTATGTATACCAAGTCAAGACAATAGTGGAGCTCTTGTGTCACATCGACTTGGAAGCTCTTCCTTCAGCATGGAAACAACGACCCGAGAGGCGTAGAGGAATCATGAAGATAACCTACCTCCGCGCGCTGCATTAGCTGTGCCACCTCATCACTGACGCTCCAACGGGAGTCCATATCAAAGGATGGGGAGAACATGGATCTCTGCATTTCACTCCACTCCCTACCCAGAAGAACCTGTTCATCTTGGTGTCTTGCAACGTCATCATGTCAAGATGGAAATCGAGTGGTATCGCTATTCAGGAAAGGCAACACGCCCAGTAGAGTCAGGACTTGACTAAGTCCCAGAAGCGTCAGGCCCGACAGGAACAAGCCATTCATGATCTCCTGAATCAGGCCACCGAGAGCATACAATAGGCCTCTCGTCTAAGAGAGGCCAATTAGTGATCTTTTCCTGCCTCCCTAGAAGGGATTGATTCACAGAAGAACTCGGCACCAAACCCAGTTCACCCCCGAATGGGGGCACATGAGGTCAGGTACGTATCGATAGCCGCAATCCAGGGTCAACCTCAGCATGTAGGGATGGGGGAATTTTTAACCACAAATTCCCCCGTAAGACCAGTAAAACTACTAAGAGACTCTATGTCTAAGGAACGGAGCCAACCCCAACCCTCAGGGCTGGGGGCATTATTACCCCCTCAACAACAACCTCCCCCACGAGAGTCAGAATTCTCTCATCTAGGGAGGACAATCAAAAGAGGGGGTTCTCGTCCAATCCCATCATTTGAATCATCATCCCCTCCGAGAGGAAGGGGCACTGTAAGGTCGCACCAAATAACACTCCGCGTCACCCTTCGTCAAGAAGTCTGAAGGCCATCCCAAGTCACAAAATGGAAGGCCAGTAGAAGACCCAAGAGATCCCATTCCCCTTTGGAAGATGAAGTCCCCTCAACCCCGCGATATGCATTCATCAACGTCATAGAGGCTATCCTCACAGGTGATACCGAGGAAAATGAAAATCTGGATGGATCGGGAGACGATAGTTCTGGTCAGGCTGTGACTCCCAACGAACCACCAGGTGTGCACACCCGGAACCAGAGCGCCGTCCTAAATATAGTTTTCCATCTAGAGAACCCTCCTCTACCTACCGAGAGAGCTTCCAACAGGGATTAAAATAAAGGACTGGTTTCCCTTAACCCTCCTCCTTCTCTCGACAAAGATGAGCCACTCATGCTCGAAGATTGATTCTCCCGACAGGAAGAGGAGATGAAATAATTGAGGCAGCTTAACGCCAAGCTACTCCAAAGGAACTTCCTTATTGAATGTGTGTCCCGAGAGTAACCACATCACACACTCCTATCAAGTACACCTTAAATACTAAGGTTTACCCCGGAAAATGAAACACAGTCAGGGCTCCCATCCAAGGAGGCGCCCGACCCGTCCCACTACCTAAACGTAGATTCAGATGAATACCAAGACTTCCATCCACTTAGGAAGAAACCGGTGCGAGTACACCTGAACCCTCCGAAGGTTCCATAAACGGCACATGCACCCTTGGTTCCGGCCAATCCGGATCCTCAAGAAATGCCTCGGGCTACGCCTGCCCTGGACCGGGCCCAATAGGATATAAACCAGGGTCTCACTAACACCATCAAGGCACTAACGGCTCTATTGGATGCGACAGAAGGTCGATGCCCTCCGATAATGCCAGAATGGAAACCCTACCCAGATTAGGTTAGAAACACACCACCTCCACCCAATTTTGGGAGCCCTGTATTCCCTATATTCAATGGATCAGGAGATCCAAAACAACATTTGATGCACTACAAATCCTATTGCGACCCTATGATGGGGAATCCAGAATAGCATGAAGCAGTGAATCTTAGATGCTTTGTACGGACCATGCAAGGATCCACCTTCGTCTGGTATACGAGTCTTCCATCCTAGTCAATAAAGAGTTGGGAAGACCTTCTACAGTAGTTAATGTTCCACTTCAGCTCAACATTGCCTAAAACAATGGGCATCGACCTCATGAACTCCAAGTAGAGGGAGAATGAGAGTGTCTCAGATTTCAGCGCCAAATGGAAAGGTCTTCCCTCTTCCCTGAATTATACAATGACTCAAGATGAGATGCTAGCCATTTGCATCGATATTCTTCGAGATGAGATAAGAACACTGCTCATACCAGTGGAGTGTACCACTAATATTTGCCATCTCATGCCCATTGCCCCGAGAATTGAGGACTCCCTACAGCGGACCAATTCGAAGTCTCGAATAGCCTCGCAGGCTCCTGTGAAAAGAGCCCCTAGAGCAGAAGCGTCCGCTGTCACACTCATGCCGGCCCTTGGGCCCGCTCCACCGCTCAGGCCTCCACCAAATCATCTAAGGCCTCCTGCATATCAGCGGCCACCTCCGCCTAAACGGGATGATCAGCAAGGACCGAAGCAGAACCAGTTTGACGAACGAAGACAAAAAGTATACTCGTTCTGGGACTATCAAGTCCGTGGCTACTTCATTACTGCCATGAACTGCAACTTGCTCCGCATCCTGGAGGTGAGGAAACCTGAAGAGGTCAGCCGTGATGATAGTCCAGATTACTTCCCCTACCATCGTATGTTGGGACATAGTATCTGAGAATGCTTCATCTTAAAATACCTCCTGTAGAGGATGGTAGACTTTGGACAGGTTGAGCTGGGACCACCCCTAGCACTTGTGGCATGTATTTCTACCACCGACTCCAATAAAGAGGAGGGGTGGAAGAAAGTAACCAGCAAGCAGGGGTATAAATTTGACAACTGGATGATTCAGAAGACTATCAACTGAGCCTGTGGCATACTTCGACCTCAACTACAGCAGCCAGTGTTGCCGCCAATAGCCCCTGATGCCGCACAACCAACGTTATCAGCCTCACAGTCCTCCACGAGTCTGTCAACCATGCGTAATCGAAGGAGGAAACAATCGCAAGAGGAGAAGTCCGTGATGAGGCCAAAGTTAGTCCCGACCATGGTAGATTATATGCCCTCAAATTTGGTGCCACGGGCACCAACCCACCAGACGGTACCATCAGGGACAACTGACCAAGTTGACCTATCAGAGGATGAAGAGAAAATATTTGGTTCTATTAAAATCATCCATCTTATGGAATCATTCCCTGAATAAGGGTATGGTTACAAACTCGAGTTCCCTGTATGAGGAACCGGGAGGAGGAATCACAGAGGTAGGGGATACCAGGGGAGGCGCAGCCATGGCCGAAACCAACCCTACGGTTGGACCCTGACCCAAACTTTTAGTATCGCGGAAACCCGTGGGAGAGCCCTTCAACGGACTCAGCAGGAGAAAGAATGCCCATCCCCCTCCACAAGCAGCCACTATGGACCTGTTGTTCTGTGATACCCACCAGAGGAGGAACAAGTGTCTCGCCGCTTAGTGTGCACAAACAGACCGGACGATCTATGTCCTCAAAATGTGGGAACTCCATAGATATCCGAGCCTACGGCCGGCCCCTCCTCATCAAATGCTCCATCCCCTAAATCACCCACTAAGACTCTCCCGCCAATAGAGAAGCAATGACCGCTGGAGCAGTAATATGATATCCTTAAGCAGCTGACATCGGTACCAGCCAAGCTGTCAATCTTCAATGCCCTATGTCTATCAGAAGACCTCAGGGAGGTGCTTATAGAATCTTTGATCATCCCCCATGAGTTTCAAGCCGAGGTAGCTGCCGTAGAAATTTATCAGACAGAGACTGACCCGACTGAATGAAATGTGGTGATTTCCTTAACCAATCAGGATGAAGATGCCATCATACAAGGACACATCAGACCACTATATGTGTCCGACACACTGAATGGTATTGAGATCTGGAAAGTATTTATAGATAATGGCTCTGGAGTTAACCTCCTTCTCCTACGGACACTCCGTAAGTTGGGAAACAGTGAGGAAGACCTAATTCCATTGACCAAAACTCTGTTGGGATATGACAAGAGTGAGCAGAAACCAATGGAAAAAATGAAGGTGATGACCCATTTTGGCGACCTGGTAGCCTACACGGAATTCCTGGTGGTCCGGTAAAGCACAACATTAAATACCCTACTAGGAAGGTCATGGCTCCATAAAAACATGGCCGCTCCTTCATCCTACCACCAGTGTATCATGTACTGCGTCAATGGACAAAGTGGAACATTGCAGGCTGAAAAGGCCTCTTTCAAGCTCTCTAAGTCACATTACATTGACGCCGGGTTCTATGAGTAAAAGAAAAAGAAGCCTTTGGTCGATGGTGTCGACTGGATCCCCACTCCAAGTGGCCTGGAAATGGTTCCTGATGACCCCCTCAGGCAGCTTGATAGAGATTATGTCCTACCCATCAACCATGTTGAGAGTAGGAGTTCAAGTACAGACACACATTCGAATGTCCTCATGACTTCAGCCATGATGGACGATCATGATAATGAGGGAACGTCCTCCAACCCTTGATTTGGGGACGAATACTCAAGCGGGGATTCCCCCGATGCCACTCCCTCATGCTCTTGTAGGCTCAGACTAGAAATTCGCCCCCCATCAGATCAAGAAATTGAGGGCTTGGAAGAAGAAGAGGGGGAAGACCTCAGGGATACACCTTCTAAATTTGAGAAAGGTATCTCCATCATGGTGGATGAGCTCAGGGAAATAAAACTGGGTGCCGAGGAAGATCCATGGCCTACTCTCATTAGTGCAGCCACGTCCCCCGAGGAGCACGAGGTATATACCTATTTTCTAAGGCAACATCAGGATATTTTTTCCTGGAATTACACAAAAATTCCAGGACTCGATCCAGAAGTGGTGACGCATCACCTGGGTCTTCCAGAGGACCACCGGGGCTATAAACAGGCTGCCAGAAGGACGCATCCCTCACATGCTGCCAAAATAGAGGCTGAAGTCGACAAGCTCATTAAAGTCATCTTCATTTGAGAGGTCCAGTACCCCATTTGGTTGGCCCACATCGTCCCTGTCATGGAAAAGAACTGACAAATCCATGTCTGCATTGACTTCAGAGATCTCAATCGGCATTTCCCGAAAGATGACTTCCCGGTTCCAATCCCCAAGTTGTTAATCGATGAAATGGTTGGGTATGAGGATTTGTCCTGCATGGAAGACTATTCTGGTATTAATCAGAAAAGGATGGCCTGATAAGATGAAGAATCCACCACCTTTAGGGCCCAATAAGGGGTATTTGGTTACAGGGTCATGCCCTTTGGTATCAAGAATACTGGCACCACATATCAGTGTTCCATGCATCATATCTTTAAACTGTTCCTAGGGAAATTCATTGAATGTTATGTGGATGACCTAGTGGTCAAGTCCAGAAAGTGCTCAGATCACATGTTAGACCTTGAGACCGTCTTCAACAAACTCTGACAACATAGCTTGAAGATGAACCCCTTGAAATGCGCCTTTGGGGTTACCTCAGGGAAATTCCTTGGCTTCATTTTACGCCATTGTGGCATCAAAGTTGACCCTAAGAAGACAAAGGCTATACTTGGACTACCGCCTCCCCACAACCTCACTAAGTTGAGTGGATTCCAAGGACACCTAGCCTATATTAGGCGGTTTATAGCCAACCTAGAAGGCAGATTTTTTCCTTTCACATGGTTAATGAAGAAGGGAGTCACGTACCAATGGACGGATGACTACCAAGAGGCGTTCGACAACTTGAAGAAGTACCATTTAGGCCTGTCGGTGCTAATTCTCCCGGTTGAAGGAAGACCTCTCATATTGTACGTGAAAGCTTTAGAGCGATCACTGGGAGCCTTCCTCACACAAAAGAACGACACAGGCAGTGAAAACATTCACTATTACCTCATCCGAACCATGATTGATGCTGAGACTCGATACTCAAACATAGAGAAGAGTTGTTTGACCAAGGTCTTCGTGGTTTAAAAGTTCAGACATTATCTGCAGCATCATGAAGTCCATTTGATCTCATGAAGTAACATGCTCAAGTACATCCTCAGGCACCCGATGCTAACCGAACGCTTATCCTGATGGGCGGTCATCCAGAAACTGTTTGACATCCGGTTTGTGCCTCAGAAAGCCATCAAGGTTCAGGCATTAGAAGACTTTCCGGAAGAGAACCCTTCGACATGGACCACTACACCGGACGCCGACCTACCTGATGAAGACGTATTCTCGGTTCAAGAGGAGTTCCCAGCATGCGAAATGTACTTCAACGGCACATCCCGAAGTCCAACCAGGAAAAGGATGGATGATCCCAGATTCAACAAAGTGGGTTTGGGAATAGTAATCGTGTCCCCAGAAAAGGCAGTCTTGCCATATTCCTTCCTCCTATCAGAAGGACGTACGAACAATGAAGTGGAATATCAAGCTCTCATTGCGGGCCTGGAACTCTCACTCCAATAACATGTACAACACCTTTAGGTAAAAGGTGACTCAGAACTAGTCAGCAAGAAAGTCAATGGTGACTATGATATTAAAAATGAGGATCTAATCCCTCTATTTGACCATGTCCAAGGGTTAATGGCAGAATTATCCACAGAACCAACATTGACCTATATTCCCCAGTCCCAGAATGCTCAGGCTGGTGCATTAGCCAATGCGGCCATAGCCCTAGCTGACCCAGGCCAGGATGAGACGGTTATCAATATTGCTCACTGTCAAATGGTATTTCCATTTTTTCAGACCAAGACTGATGAAATCCACGAAGATAGTCTTGTCCCTAAGCCATATTCTCCTTCCAATAGCTGGATGACCCCCATTGCAAACTAAATTCAATGGGGAGAACTTCCATCAGACATGGATGAACGAGAGAAAATACAGATAAGGGCAATCAAATTTGTCCTATATGGCGGCGCGGGTCAGCAAGAGGTCCTCTACAAACGAGGCCTCGACAGAGTACTCCTCAGATGGATTGATGGAGAGGAATCTGCCACCATCATGAATGAAGTACATCCCGAAGTGTGTGGAGCACATAAACCGGGGACCAAGCTTTCCCATCAGGTTCGAAGGCTTGGGTACTACTGGCCCATAGTGGCACGAGACTGCGAGAGTTTTACCGTGAAATGCCACTCATGCTAGATTCATGACAACTTCATACACCAAACCCCTGAGTTACTTCATCAACCCAAGTACTCTTGGCCATTTTCCATCTAGGGGATAGACGTTGTGGGACCATATTCCCCTACCACGGCCAAACATCTGAAGTATATCCTCACGGAAACTAACTTATTTTCCAAATAGGCAGAAGCCATACCCCTTACGGAATTCGGTGCATGAAATATTTTCATCTTTGTGAAGACCAATATCATCACCAGATTTGGTGTCCCTCATACCATACTGATGGAGAATGGCACCAACTTCGGCTCTACTGAATTGGAGAAACTATACCACGAGTATGGTATCAAGGTTAACCACTCATCCCACTACCATGCAGCGGCCAACAGATAGATAGAGGCTTTCAACAAGACCCTGTCCAACATTCTCCAGAAAATGGTGTACAAAGACAAGAAGTCATGGCCGGATAAACTCCTCCATGCATTGTGGGCTTATCGAACCACAATCCGCACCGCTACTCGGGCCACCACGTACTCATTGGTGTACGGCACAGAGGCGGTCCTTCCCATTGAACTCCAACTTCCCTCACTCCGTGATTCCATCTGTGATCAATTGTCCAATGATGAGAAGTCAGAAAAGAGTCTAGGTTAACTAGAATAGCTAGACGAAAAACGGTTGCACACTTTGCACCATCTGGAGATATACCAAAACCGGATCTCACGAGCCTTCATCAAAAAGGTTCGTATTCAGTATTTCTTGGAAGTAGAATTAGTGTTGGTCCTCAGGACCCCAATGATACCCGGTAAGAAGCCTCCAAAGCTGGATCCCAAGTGGGAGGGACAATACATTGAACACAGGGTCTACTCCAACGGAACATATACCCTGATCTCCATGGAAGGTAAATTAACCATGGCTCCTACAAATGAAAGATTCCTGAAGAAGTATTTTGCATGATAACTAAAACCAGTTATCGTCCGAGCTGCATGATGTTAAACTGACAAGCACCCAATGGTCCAAACTCTATGACCCTAAAATAAGAGCATCCCGTCCTCACCGCATGATGTTAAATTGCATGGAGATTATCCTTAACACACATCATCAAACTGCATGAAATCTAATGACTCCCCTCATCCAAAGCATAAGACACTAAAATGTATGGATTTATTCCTTATACATGACGTTAAACATCACGGATAATAAAAGTTAAAAATTCCTTATGCCCCCATGTATGGACTAGACCTGCATTGGGTGTATCCCTCTTCCTCACTGCGTGACATTAAACTGCACGGACAAGAAGTATTAATGATGCCCTTATCCCCCCGTGTATGGACCAGACCTGAACTAGGTGTACTTCTTTCAGAGAACTATGTAAGTCTTGATTCCTGTCCTCGTAGGATACGTAGTGCCACCAGGGTTTCCCGTCTTGGCCCAGCCACTTCTTAACTAAAGTTAAAATTTCCCTTTCCCCCTGTGTATATACCAGACCGACACGGGGTGTATTTTCTTCCAGAGAACTATGTGTGCCTTGATTCCTGCCCTCACAGGATACGTAGTGATTCCAGGGTTCCCCATCCTGGCCCAGTCCCATGAATAAAAGATTAAAATGCCCTTCCCCCCCATGTACGGACCAGACCTGCACGTGGTGTATCTTTCGTCCTCACCACACGACGTAAAACTGCATGGATAGAAAGATTTAAAAATGTTCCCTTTTCCCAGTTCATGGGATAGACCTATGCGGGGTGTGTTTTTGTGTCCTTGCTGCATGATGTTAAACTACACGAATAATAATTTTAAAAATTCCCCCTTCCCCCATGTACAGACCAGACTTGCATGGAGTGTATTGTTCTTCCTTACCGCATGATGTTAATCTACATGGAAGTCGTCCCCACAGCACGAAATTAAACTGAGCAGACCTCCCTTTCATTTCACATTGGGTCACCTTCATCCTTACCGCATGACGTTAAACTTCATGTAGTTCATCCTCACCGCATGACGTTAAACTGCACGTACTTCGTCGCAACCCACCCAAGAATCATGGTGAAATGAGATAGAGATACTCCTTGCACATTTGGAATAATCCTCTCCATACATCCGAATCCATGACCCAGATAATTATGGATCTTCATAACCACTCATGGACATTATAAGTGGAAAGTCATCGACCCGTGGAAACCTTTGCATGTCTATGCATACCATGCCCTCAGCAGCTCTGCATATTGATAGCCCATGGTCCATCTACCAAAGGCAAGATTTCCTCGGGCGACACTCTTCCTAGCTCCGTAGGCCTACCGGCCTCAGATCCCCCGTATCAAATCTCCCGATCCAAAAATTTAAGAAGTAGTGGTTTACAAGTTCATTCCCCTTTTCACGTCCAAGTGTTTCTGGGGTATCCCTATCTGGATAGCCTATGTGTCCGTCAGTGGTTCACATAACGACCTACATCAACGAACATCAAGCCAGGACTGGGCTACTTTGACTCAACGAACAACCGCAGTGAAGTTGATTCTTGTATACTCGGTCACCATTATCCCCACATGCCTAACTCCTCACTCTGAGCAATCATGGATTCTCATAATCATTCATGGCCATCGGAAGTGGAAATATATCGACCCGGGGACACCTTTGTACGACTATTCATACCATGCCCTCAGCGGCTCTACATAATGATAGCCCCTGGCTTGTCCATCAATGGAATGATTTCCTTGGGCGGTAATCTTCCTTTCTATGTACGCTTACCGGCCTCAGAGCCCCCACACCACACCTCCTGATCCGAGAAAACTCAAAGTTGCAGTTTACAACCTTCATCCCTTACCTTGTTCCATGTATATCAGAACATGTTGATCCCGTTACCCTTCGAGTGACCACAACAATAGTCACCCAATGGTCCGAGCTCTATGACTGCTAAACTAGGAGTACCTCATCCTTACCACACGACTTTAAACTGTGTGGCGTAAAGGTACACCCCTGCATGAAAAATTAATCAGCTTAGGGAGCTCTCTAAGCTTTAACAGCAACTAGGGCCGAATATCCCCGACATGCCCAGAAATTTCCTTCCCTAATGACAGACTTCGTGGACCGGAAAATTGCGGATCTTCATAACCATCCATGGCCATCGAAAGTGGAAATTCATCAAACCGAGGACACCTTTGTACGACTATACATACCATACCCTCAGCGGCTCTGCAAAATGATAGCCCCTGGCTCATCCATCAAAGGCATGATTTTCTTGGGCGATACTCTTCCTAGCTCCATACAATTACTGGCCCTAGAGCCTCCATGTCATCTCTCCTGATCCAAGAAGCCCCGGAACCATGATTTACACCATCAACCCCACTACACGTCTTGGACATTCCAGGATACTCGAGACCAGTTACATTCTAATCAAGAGTGGACTTTTAAACTACGTCCTTGCCGCATGACGTCAAACGGCATAGAGAACATCTTGGCCACTTGGTATAAGGCTAAAAAGACCAAGCATTAGACATACTGGGTAATACCTCCAACAAAAAGCATTTTCATTGGTTTAATGATCCTCCTCATCCTTAGCACACGACGTTAAACTGCACGGTCAATCGTCCTTGCTGCGCGACATTGAATTGCACTAAATCGGCAAAGGAAAGAACAATTCCCCTCGTCCTCGCTTCATGACGTTAAACTGCACTGTCGAACCCATCATGGGTTCAGTAAGGAACGAAGTCCTTTCTCTATCCTTTAGTGCACGGGTCAGACCGACACAAGCCACTGTCTCACACCTGCGTGAGAAGGGATTACTTCACCCATTCTCAGGATGTTTAGTCTAGATGTTTCATCCTGTATCCAGGCACCCTCTCCTCATAAACTATACTCTGCACTTAGAAAAATCCGAACTCTCATAAATCCACCCCTGGTGGTCCCGAATCTCAAACTTCCCTGAAGGTGCTTGGCTATCAGGGGAATAAAATCATTTCCATACGGACACCTTTGCATGACTATGCATACCATGCCCTCAGAGGATCTACATATTGATCGCCCCTGGACCATCAACCAAAGTCAACATTTCCTTAGGCGATGCTTCTCTTCGTACACCTCTTGGACCTTGAGCCCCATGTCCATCTCGGGATTCAGAAACAATCTGAGTTACAGTTTACCAACCTCTTTCACAAACCTTCCTGAATATGGTGGAACGTCTCTGACATGATTACTCAGGACCATGAGAAGTCATTCTATTACAGATGATGTCCCAACTACATGACTTAAAACTGCACCAAGCTTCAACCATACCTTACGCAAACTAAATGCGATGGAATGTGGTCTCCCGACCACACCCTTGATTAATACAGTTGTTCTAAAAACCTTCCAGACAATACATAACCTTTTCGATCCACCCCCAGTGGTATTCATAATCCTCCAATCAACCCATGGTGGTTTCTATAAGATGGACTTTCATGAAGTCCTATGGCCATCAGAAATGGAGAGTCATTGACTTAAGGACACTTTTTCACGACTACGCTTACAATGCCATTAGTGGCTCTGAATATTGATCACCCCTGCCCTGTATACTAAAGGCATGATTTACTTAAGGAAATGCTCCTCTTTACTCTTCACACTGACGTGGCTCCCATGCCTTGAGAAATTCCCTGCATGTCGTTCAAATTTAAACACACTCCCTCCAAATGTGTATGAAGGACACTGAGACATCTTTTAATCAACCAAAACCCATTGGGGCCCTTACCCCACCATGTCTGGTCAAATCTGTTCGACCTAAAACATCAGTAATGATAGTCTTGTCAGTGGGACTTTAAACCGCCAAAGAAAAGAGGCACAAATCTTGTTAGGCCGAAAACCCGAAAAGGGTGACCTAAGTAGAAGCCAAGATATACCTGCTGGGTGCACACCAAATGGGCCCAGGAAAAATCAGGGCATTAAATAGAAAAGACAAAAAGTTTGTGGGTATTTTCTACAAAACCCTAGAAAAAGTCGAATTGTTCTCATTGAGTCCCTTGGCTCAGGCAAAATTTAGAGCATTGTCCAATCACTCATCGATTTTCAGGACCACTCTACATCAGAATGGCCTCCTATTCATTACGATCGGACCCCATTCCGATGGGGGGCATTTGTAGGGTCCTGAAAAATCCGCAAAGGAGATTCTACCCAAATCCCCCAAAGAATTGGGGAAAAGAATGGAGAAAATCCAAAGAATGGACACAAGAAGGACTGGTCCGCAGACTGGTCCCATGTAAATGTGATGTCGCCAGGCCCCGCAAAGAACCCCTCTGCGAACCATCGTCGTTCACGAAATGGAGGTGAAAATCCTCTGTGGTCGCGAGGCAGGATAGGCACCAATCCTATTTGCCATCATAAACCGCCCCAACTGCAGACTACGTCAACCGGTTCAGGCTGCATCTACTGTCATTCGCGGAATGGATGTGGAACCCTCCGCGGCCGCGAAGCACCCCCCGAGTTCGGTTCGCAGGGGGGGTGCACTCAAAACCCACCGCGAATTACGGATTGACCAAATCAACTGTAAAATGGGTATTCAGTCATGGGCCTCTGAAAAAGTTGCCACGTGATCGCAGATACATCTCTTTCCCTTCTTTATAAAAGAAGACTGAGGGGGAAAGGAAGGGGGATTTAGATCCGGACGATTCGAAGTTAGAAGATTGGGATTCGGAGGAAGAGGATTCAGAAGAGATCGGTCAGACTCGGAAGAAGGATTTCAGATGAAGGCTTAGGATTTCGCAAACAGCGAAGTTCCAGTTCACGAACCAGAGCAGGTATAAACCTGGGAATGAACTAATAAGGAACTGAAAATGCATAATAATTTGGAAAACCGTGAACTTAAAATAACATAAAAAGAGAATACCACGAACCATATCCCCTCCGCGAATGCACTCCCCGTGGACTAGGGTTTTTATGCCTCTTTTCCGATCTGACGCACTGCATAGCACCCTCCTACGCGGGTGAAGCCTCGACCGACAAACCCCTGATCGGCGTCAAAATTGGCCGCTGCGGCTCGCATGGAACCCTCCGTGTACCAACCTTGTGCATAGATAGAACCCAAATCCGCAAACCCTCCTGGTTCACGGAGAGAATCTCAGTCTGTGGACCATCCTGGCTTGCGGACGACCTCTCTGTCTGGGGACCATCCTGGTTCGCGGACGGCCTCTCAGTCCGCGGACCACCCTGGTTCACGGATGACCTCTCTATCAGCAGACCACCCTAGTTCGTGGACGACCTATCCAGTCGCGTAACACTTCCCTACGCGAAGGTCATTGAACCCTTTGGAGTTCCTATTCCCCAAGCCACGTAAAATCCTTCTGATTCATCCCGATCCCCCGTGACTCCCTCATTGGCCTACTAATCGGCCCCGAGCCGAGGCCTCTACCATAGCCACCGGATTCGTGTGTTGTAACCCTCAGGTGCATCAACCCACTGTTTTGAGTTTACATACCCATGGTAAGTAGAGGTGAAGGGGTTTCCCCGACCCTTGAGCAGATTCTTGCAGAATTTCTGGGTTCACATTCTCACGGTAATGTGGAGTCTGAGCTCGGGAGTCCCCTTTCTGCCCCTCCACTTGTTAAGGGCTTCTTGGGGATTGTAAAATACAAATTAGAAAGAAGACCTTATGCACTGCAAGAGAGGATATGGGCACAAGAGCACCCCCTTTCCCTCTCTCGTTGTCCTTTGTCTCCCCTGGGCCTCCTTAGAGTGTAATCCCCAATCCATTCCTATGGGCCTCCTCAGAGTGTAAGCCCCAATCCATCATCTTGGGACTCCTCAGATTGTAAGCCCCAATCCATGACATCCTCTCATGGGCCTCCTCAGAGTGTAAGACCCAATCTATAATTAGGGTCCACTCCATGCGTAAGCCCCACTCCCCTTTTCACGGATGCACCTTTCACGACGTGATCGTCTTGTCCCTACTACCTCTTGTTTCTCACACCGAGCATGACTCAGGTGGTCTTAGAGTAAGCATCGACCATGAATTCATCATGGGCCTCCTCAGAGTGTACGCCCCAATCCATCATTATGGGCCTCCTCAGAGTGTAAGCACCAATCCATTTCCCTGGGCCTCCTCAGAGTGTAAGCCCCAATCCAATGCGAAGTACGAGGACTTTGATTCCCTACCACAGGGATACATAGGAAGCCTCCATGAGGTTCAAGCCTGATCACCAACGGACCCCTGGGTCCACCTTCATGTCGGTTCTCTGATGCTCCCCTTTCTAACTACGTGGAATTTGATCCTTTTCCCCTAGACAGGGTACGTAGGAAGCCTCCATGAGGTTCAATCCCAACAACCGGTCGATCCGACTATCTTCACATCATTTCACCGCGCCACCCCTAGTGCTGCCTCAATGAGTTACGACTCCTCATGATCATATATCCAACGAGGGATGGTAAACCTCAGGCCTAAATGATTCCAAACCCATGCGTTCAGCTGACCATTTCCAACCAGGGTTAAATCCGTGGATACTATGCTTGGGTATAAACCAAATATTTGCGAACATATGAATACGTCTTAAATCTATAAGAGAGTCCCAAAACATGAAATAATTCCACCCAAAAGGGTGTGATGAGCCTGAATTCCCATCCTCTTGACCAATGTGAGTTCTTAAGCATCGCTGGTCAGACCATCCGGCAAGCGCCTGCCTTTGGAAAGTAGGTCCACACGTCATCAAATACGGAACCATTGGGCGTTTCGAAACCGATCCGAAACAATGATATCCTACAATAAGGGATTAGAAAAATAAAATTATTTAATCATAAATAGAAAATTATATTAAAATATCAATTGGAATATTTATTGATAAAAAGGCTATTTTAACATTGAAACAATTTACACAAAATCTAAAAATTTCATAGATACTAATGGATAAATGTATATTAAAAATCCAATAAACTTGTAAAGGAATATTAAAATGAATTATCACTCATGAACATGGGAATTTTTTTTGAAGTTATACACATTATAAAAGATATTGTTTTTACATTTTTCATAAATATTCAAAAGTACCACATTTTGAACAAGTTAATAAGGTCCCTTTATTTTAAAAAAACCAATAAAATGGTAAAAAACATCATTAAAAATAAATTATATTAATATATATATTTTTTAGAACATGTTTAAAATATATAGAGGTGGGTGAAAAATTATATTAAACAAAATATAGATACAACATCATTTTTTGTATAAATATTTATTTAGTATATTGAGTACGTAAAGAGAGGGAAATTTTAGGAAAACATTTTATTTCAATAAATAACTATATTATAAAATAATTCATTTTATTATTGAAATATATAATATAGTATTTAATTATCATAATATAAAAATAATTAATCTCGATAAAAATTTAGATTGTTAAAAGAAAACTATACCACCTTGGTGACATATTAATCATAATACAAATAAGATAATAAAAAACAATAAAACTATAAAAATATTTGAAATTAAGACATAAATGATATCAAATTTCGATGTATATTATATTTGAACATTATTAATTAATTTAGTGTCATAACATTACATATGCCCCAAAAATATATATTTTGAGGCAATATACCCTCATCTCAGTTATAACTTCATTAAGATATTCTTGATAATCTTTTGAAATAAAAATGTATTTATTATAAATATATCCCATTACCATAATAATATATATCATAACATATATTATTACTTAAATCTAATTATCATCTGTTTATTACAAATTATTAATGAAAATTAAAATTCATGGTGATAACTGCCTCTTTTTTCATGTGTATTTTCGTTCGGTGGTGATATGGTAATCATGTAATTATCATTGGTAAATTATAATAAGATTATTTATAGTTATATAAAAATATAAAATATATTCCTTACACTTGTACTTAATGTCATATATTATATTAATATAGCTACCAGTGTATTACACCTTTAATGTAGATGGTTGGCTACACTTATGCATGAATACTATTTTTATTTTTTTAACAGATGGAACTAAAAAGTGGAAAATAAAATCATAAATCCCATTTTTAATTATCATATCATATATAACATAAATATTTAATTAATCCATACTTTTTTACAATCTATGTATTTTTAAAATGAAAAACAAATCACATCGTTTCTTAGATGCTATTGTCCAAATGTTCACAAATAAAACGTTATCATTTCTTATCATTTTGGAAAGTATAAAGATATTTGTGAAATTTTAATTTTATAAGTGTAAAAATTTCATAAATAATATATATTTACACATTAAAATCAACATAATATATATATTTGGGAGGAAGTCATCAAACATGTATTACATGGGTTCATGAGGTAGTAGTCTTCCGTACACACAATCAATAATTTTGTCTACCATTTTATGGAAGGGGAGATGGATGTAAGATATAACATAAGATGATAAAAATAAATAATCATGGATATATTTATTTTATTATATATTAATGTTTTAATAATACTATAAGGAGGTGGGAGAAGATATAATATAAAAATACTCAGTTTAGAATGCTACCTCTTCCTCAGACAAACACTCCGTGTATTCACAGAATTTATTCCAAGTAATATATTCTAATAACACCAATACAATTAATAAGTTTTTATTAATATAACAAGGAAATAGTTTTCATGAATGGATGATCCAAATGTCTTTTTAATTGTGAATAAAATTAATGGAGAGGTTCATGTTTATAATTGAGAATGAGTGAATTTTTTTTAAATTCAAAAAACTATTGAATAAAGGATGTCAATTTATAATCAGCTGACTAAAAAATTCATTGATAAATTAGTGGAGAAAAAATCAGGTGAATGAAAACCTCCATCCTAAAAAAAGTATAAATTTTTTATGCAGTATATTCCCATTACTTCAATGTTATATCACTTTTACCATTTCAATTTTCATTATGAGAACTACTTTTTAACAAGGCAACTAAAAATTTAAGACTAAGACATAAATGATAATTATTTGATAATTTCGACCAACTAATTCTAAATGTGCTATAAAATTAATAATATAAAATATCCTCAATTTATGTAATATAAAATTTTTCAGAATCTCAATTAAAGGGAAAACCCTCGATTTATTCTAATCTGTCGTATTTAATTATTAGAGTTTTTACTATTCATTACGACCAAAATATATGACAAAAATATAACATACTATTAATTATTATGATTTAAAATAAAAAATCCATTTTACCAAATTCAATTCACCAAAATTTTATAATTTAATTTAATAATAATCCATTAAACATGGTGAATATTTTCTTTCCAAGGAATACATTTTCTTACGTATACGATGTTTTTTTGTAAATACTAAACATAAAATAGATTAAAATCAACTAAATTTGATTAATAATAATATAAATAAAATTTTATTACTTTAAAAAATAATTTATATTTTTTTGGGGATTTTAATATTTTTAATAATAAAAAGAAAATTTTTAATAAAAATGAATTTTTCTTATTATTTATGAAAAAACAATCATTACCAAATCCTTAAAATATTACTCTATAATAATTTTTTACTATTAATTAACAAAATATATATATCATTTATATATATATATTTTATAAATGTAGTAAAAATAATATTAAAACAAACATTTAAAAAAAATACAAACGGTTGTTTTATAAAAATATGTATTTTGGTTAAAATAGGAATTATAATACACTTATAACTGGAAAAATATTAGATGAATGATAATTTTTTTTACTAAATATTTAAAAAATTAATATTACTAAAAAATTCCCCCAATAGTTTTAAATTTATTATATTTTTATAAAATGACATAGAGTACATGAAATTGGGTTTTCAAATAAAACATTTATTTTACATTCAAGTGATATTTATTTTAATGTATAATCGATTGATAACCAATGAATTTAATTTATACACACATAAAGAATATAATACTCATTATTCACTTATTATTATACATATGTCCTAATCTAAAAGAAATTCCATAACTATATTCTAAATTAGTGTCCATTTAGACTTGGCGTTATGGGTATCACAGGCTATCAAAGAGATTAAATTTGTTTAAAAATAAATATATCATAAAATCAATGGTTCTTAAAATAAATTATTGTATAAAATTCACCTATGAATTCACCATATATATCTAATGTAAATTATGGTTCCATGAATCTCTTATGAGGAATTTAATGGTTGATCCATTATATATAATTTACTCAGAGGATTTACTATTATAGAATGATAATTATTAGGAAGAATAAAATGTATAAATATTAGAGTATTGAGTGGGAGTTATATGGAAAAGGACTATAAAACTAATTAATGTCATCTATAGGAATCATATATTCAAATTAGAAGAAATATAACCCATGGATTTGATGGAAGAGATATTTCCTAAATTTTTTATATTGGAGTTTCAATGTTTCAATGGACTAATTCATATGGTGTGGTGGTTATAATGCGACACTCCATTATTTTATATTAATTTATTTTGAATAAAATGTTTATTATTTAATACCTAGGTTTATATGAAACATTGAATAAAAAATTATTGTGGTATATAAATGATTTTTTATTTTTTAATGTGGAAGTTATAACATAGTTTTTTTATTTTTAAGTATTAATATGTTTCGATGAATTATAAAAAAAATTTCTACTCTGAAATTTATATAAGGAGGACATTAGGTATAGATTGATAAAATAATTCTGAATCCAAAAAGTCTTTTTCATATAGAAAATAGTTTTCCCCTCAATATGATTTTATCTTCATAAATAAAGTTAATCTCTATTGATGAATGTTATTAATGAAATTAAATGATTATATATTTGAAATAAATAACATTAATCTGATGTTTTTTACTAGATATAGAATAATATTAAATTTAAATTTTCATATAAAAATTAATTTTTATAATAATTTTTTTCGTTGAACCGTTAGTTTTTATTTCAAATTTGTATTATATAAGATCCATAAATTTATCATTGAGAAAAGGTTTCCATGTTTAGTATTATAATGTCCTATTTTTTTATACTGATCAACATCATTTTATTATGTTTGGAATAATAAATATATAATATATTTTTTACGTTATTATGGGTTAATATGGTAATGAAGGTCAAAAATAATTTCATAAGTAATTAAGAAACTTTGTTATAGTAGAAAAATTTCTATTTAATGAGTTTATTTTTACCATAATAACCCAATATTTGAATACATTGAAACATGGTTCCATTTTATTTAATGATAAATTTAATGTTTTTATGTAGATAATTAATCCAAAATGAAACTCTATTTTTTTAATAACTCTAATATTATTTTTATATGGATATAATTGGTTTGTATTCAAATATGAATGGTAATTAGAAATATAAAATAATTTTATTATCAGTGTGAGTAATTATTGTTTTAATAATTACATTAAAATAATACAAAAAATATAATCGAGTCCATGTAAATGTACTAAAAAAATTAAAAAATTAATTTTAAAAATATTATAAGTAATACAATTTGGATGATTTTCATGTTATGTTATTTCTATAAAAAAATAAAAAATTGTTTATGTGAAATAATATATACTAAATGACCATTTTAATCTTTTTTTCATTAAAATAAAACCATTTGAATTGTCCAGAATATTCATTTATTGGTATCATAGGTTAAATAATATATTATTAAATTATATGAAATTCATTAAAATAATATCCTTCACCACATTAATGAAATAAAATTTATAATAATAACAATCATACACATATGTGTAAATTTTTCATTTATAGAATCATTTATTTCCACAATAGAGTAAAAGACATTATTATTTTGATAATCATAAAAAGTAATAATGGGGTGTAATTGATAAAATTTATGGGTGAAACATCACCTAAACCTGGGTAAATGTTATTAAATGAGATTATATGTAGTTTTAAACATAAAATATTTGAAATATATCAATTTTTGGTAACATGAACTCGAACAAAAGATATAATAATCTAGTACATTACATAATACCAATGGTTCATATACCTCACTTATCAAATAGAACCCATTCCTCACAACTATTCATTTAGGTTATTCCCTATATATATATAAATCAATTCCATAATTTTATATTTACATCATATACAAGGTTATATAGACAATTCATTAATTAGAATACAAAACATAATAGTACTGTGGTGTAATCTAATAGAGTTTTCACAACATAATGGTATAACTCATAACTAAGTTCATTCAATTTTATTTCTTCTTAAAAATTATATTATGATATTTTATTGATAAATACTATAATAATATATAATCATTAATATAATGAGATTTTATTAAGATGATGGAAATGAAACTTTCAAGAAAAATTCCATCAATTTGTATTTTAATAGGTCTCTCGTGTGTATTTATAGACTACCACCTTTATTTAGATATATGATTCCTTTCCCATATAAATCCATCATGGTTCATTATAATAATGGATTTTAAAAATATTTTATATATTTATGAATTAATAATTATTTTTTAGGAAAAAATAAAATTTATTTATAATTATTTCTATTCATTTGAAAATGAGAACAATATTCATGCAAATGTATGGACTACTATATGCATGGATTCTATAATTGTATTTCTCATCTCTACCATTTATGGATGATTATAAATATAAATATATGTAAAATATATCATATATATCATATATATTT
The DNA here is from genome assembly GCA_963277665.1 of Viscum album. Classification (NCBI taxonomy): domain Eukaryota; kingdom Viridiplantae; phylum Streptophyta; class Magnoliopsida; order Santalales; family Viscaceae; genus Viscum; species Viscum album. Next base: position 197,270,064 of record OY728150.1, read on the forward strand.
TTTAATTATCATTCTATAATTTATGGACTAATGAAAAATTTACATGGACTGGAAGTAGAAAATTGAATCATTCTAGAAAATAAAATAAGAAAATTGTGGGAAATAATATTTTTAATAAATAATTATTAAAATTTAGTGTTAAAAATTTATAATTGAAAATAAATGATAGTATATTAATTTATAATGTTCTTCTATATAATTATAATATATTTATATTTATATATAAGAGTTTATATTCCTTATAATGAAATACATAATTGGGATACATGTTTTGTAGAATAATCTCTATTTTTAGGATTGTTTGTGGTTAAATATCCCATAATGAACGTAGATGATATATATATCAATAATGTTATTTATTTTAACATATTTTGATTATTTCTATATAATATATTTTTCCATTAATTGTTTTCTCTTAAGATACGAAAGATACCGAATGAATGTTTTTTAGTAATATAAACAATTTGTTTCCCTTATAATGGTGATCCTTTTTCTTCCAATTTAATAATTTTATAAAAATTATTTACAGAATATTTTTTATTATGATCATACGATTTATTGAATTCATTTTTAAATTTTTTTGGCTTTATCAAATTTTTTTTGTAATTATTGTTTTCATTTTCTAAATGAAATAATTTTTACAAAACATATGAACATTAATAGTATTCATACAATTATAGAGTGATCGTAATTTCATTTTGTAATTATAGCCTAATTATTTGATGATTCCTTAAAAAATTTCCTTTTGTTATATTAAAATGAAATATTTTCCTTAATATTTGAGTAAAAATATTTTTGTAATGAGAATTATGAAATCAAATGATTGTGTTCCTCTGTCAATATTCCAATGATATTTAAATTAATATTTTCACATATGGTAACATCAATCATTGTTACTTATTCTTAATTATGGATAAAATTCTTTGATACTATTGTAATTGTTTCTCCATATGTTATTTTTGTTATGATGAATTAATTTTAACGAAACTAATTTTTAAAAGAGTTATGTGATAATGAAATAATATCTATTTTCATGATTGTGTGGATTTTTTTGAATGGATTTTTATTATTTGATATGTGTGTCCATTACTGCTCTCCAACATATGGGGTAATTATTAATATTTTTTCCTCAAATATTATCGGATACAAAACTCCATGAAAATAAGTATTTTTATAGCGGGATATTATAAGACTAAAACTGTGTACACATTATGTTATCTGTATTCAAAAAGATAGTACATAATAAGTTAAAAAAATTATAATATAAGGTCTATATGAGGTAGTTCCTGGTCTTAAAACGTTAAATTAGTGCTTATCCCATGCATAATCACTTATTAATATCTTTTTGGGGTTTCTAAACACTATTTTTCTATGATTATTAATATTTTACACTTTTATAGAATGAGCATAAAAAATGTTATGCTCTTATTTCCCATCCTCTTTGATTACCTTATGATTAATTTATTATAATAGATAAAAAGGAAGTATGAATAATTATTATGATTGATGAATTATGGATATTATTTTCAAATGGTAATGTCATGTTTCCATATAATTATTCTCAATTTATTATTAATTATCATTAATATCTCTATTTTTACCCTTACTGATCATCTCAGATCATTTTGTATTATGATTCCTCTTCCATGGGATATTAAGAAAGGATATGAGTATGGTATTTCTAATATGGTTCTAGTATTGAACAACTACGTGGGATATTTTGTTGATCATTTATGTACAAGTGGTTTTTATATTTATTTTTCTAAATAAGTTTCCCTATTATGGTTCTCTGTAAGATCCAAATGACATATAATGATTATTAATATAATAAAATGTAATATTTATGTGTGAATTATTTATATAAAATCATTTTCTATAAGTGAAATAAGTAGTTATTTTATAAACTATAATTATAATTATTTAGTGAAACCCCTCAGGATAAGCATTCATATACCATAACAAAATATTTTTTTATAACCAAATTAATTTAGTTTTCCTTGAAAATAAATCTATTTCAATATATTAATAAGTTATTCTAGATATGGAAATATGAACATTAGAGTAACAATAATTTATATGGAGAATTTGGTTTTCACTCTATCATAAATAGGAAAATATAGGTTTAGCTATAACTACACAACTTTCAAGAACTTTTTTGGTATATGTTTTGAGTAATTTTCATTTTTCTTTTTGAACCACTAAGATGGAATTGAATAGATAATTGCCCTGGATTGCCTATTATAGAACATAGATGTAAAAATTGTAATTCAAGGAAATATTATTTAGACATACTATGAATTATTTTTAATGATTTAATAGTTTATTATTATTATTATAGATCCCATTATGTTTTTATGATTTAGTTAAGGGATTGATCCTAAAGTAATTATATTATCAATGTATATTTTGGAAAATGAAATTTTTTTCCTCATAATAAACCAAATTTTATTGGATATGGAATTAAAACTATCATTACTATGCATATAATAATTTCTCATTCCATGAATCTTGTGGATCTTCCCTATGAGAAAAGGTGTGGAAAACATTATGTAGAGTCTTTAATGATGAAATATTTCCTTATTTTAGTTCTTCAGCTAGATTTTTATTTGTTGGGATATGATTATATACCACTAAAATTATATTTTTCCTTTATATACTCATTGGATCTAGATAAATTATTTTTATTATTTGTTCATTTGGAAGAAAAAGATTATCAATGGTAGACTCAAATCAAGAACAGATGGCTATATGGAGAAATTGACTCTATGGAGTGGGATGAGTTTATAATATTATTTTTCAATAATTTTAATCATGGATTTATTTCATGACATTGGAGAAGGATTTTTAGATAACCAATATGATTAGTGATCCCATTATAACCTATGATGAATATATTACTAGATGTGTAATGTATGATTATGATATTATCATTAATCAAGATTGTTTGTTTGGTAAATTATATATAGTCTTATAACGATGACTAAAGAATCCATTTTCTATATAGGAAATAAGTATCATTAATTAAACCTTTCAATATATTCTCATGATAGAAATATAGATTTGAGTTTCAAATCAATATCATTGTTTTTATATGACGATAAATATTGAAATTGATGGAAATTGTAATAATAAATGGAATGAAGGAAAGAAGATGAGTCTCCCCTTGTTCCAGATGAGTGGAAGGATTCATAGAAGAAATTTTAGTATATGTTTAATCAAATTCATTAAATATGTAATGGATTGTCATAGATCCATAAAATTTAAAAGTTATGGGAAGATGTCGGGTAATGATGCGAGTAGCGATAAATCTCCATAAAAATCACCACCCTCACTCAAGGGTCTCAAATAAATGATATATGGGATTCATGTTGAAAAATGGTGAAATACAATTTTTAATGATGAAAATATAAATAAATAACCTCTTCTACTTATTGACAAAATGAATTCTCTCATGATCTCTATTACCAATGATGGGAAAATATACATAGTGTTGAAAGGTACATATATAATTCACTATACTAATTCAAATGTATTATATTATTCTAGATAATCAAAATAAATTTTATCCAATGAATATTCATTTGTTTTCAAAATTCCCCCTCAACCATTATGATTTGAATTATTAGTGAAAACTAATAATGGTATAATGATCAGATCCCAAGTGTATTATTCTTATCTATTTAATGTTTGTTTTCATGTACTACATATAAATTTATTTATTCATCATCTTGTAAAAGATAATTTTATTTTTAGATAGTAATATAGTTCATTATATATGTCACATATCATTTGATGAGGTTCTAATTTGACATTTAATATTCTAAACTAACCTATTAGAATATATCATTATAAGTATAAATATTAATTTTAAATGTAAATTACATTAATTTAATGGGATTTTATTTCTAGTCAATGATGTTATTTATCATTAACATTTTTCTAGAAACCAAAAATATATGACGTTACTATTCTATGAGAGTTTTGGATTTAATTCTAGAATATTTTCCTAAACATAATTTAAATATTTATGCTTAGTTTTAAATAAATCCCATTCTTGGTGTTATAGATATTTCAAAAAATATAAATTGTATGGCTTCGATTGCAATATGATAAATAATGAAAAAACTATTGGAGAATATAATGATGGGATCAATTCATCCATATTTGTTACCATGGGATGAACCTGTAATTTTTTATCAATAAACAAAGTTAATTGTGACTCTTTATAGATTATTGGGAATTAAAAAATATTACAATCAAGAATGTGTATCATATGACATGTATTAATGATTTGAAAAATTATTAACCATGAGGAAAACATTTTTAGTGCATCGATCGTCAATATGGATACTATAATGTGACGGTATAAAGTGATTTAATTCCTATGACAATATCCAAATTTGGTATAGATACTATGATACTATAGTGATGTCATGTGGTCATAATAAAGTCACTATTAACTTTGTAGATATAATTAAAATAGTAGTTAGTGATTAAATTAGTATTTTCTTAGTAGCATATATAGATGACATTCATTAATTTCATATATAAATTTAAGAAAAATAAAATAACATGATAATTTTAATGAAGCGCTAATGAAAGTAGAATATTTTTGAAATATTGAATAATAATGAGTTTTTTGGAAAATCAGGTTAATTTATTGGTCATATAGTCTCAGGAGAATATATATATATGTGTATCTATGAATGATGGCTGTTAAGAATACATATGCACTATCTGAACACATTAACAAATAATTTTAGTTTTCTTAGTTATTTTGGATATTATCAACACATTGTGAAGAATATATCAATTTAATCAAATCCACTGACGATGTTAAATTTGACGAGATTCAAGTTTCATTGGACTGATGAATGTGAGGAATAATTCACGAAAAAATAAAAAAATGGTTAATAACCCATTTTTTATAATAACAAACCCTAGAGAATGGTTTTTGAGTAATAGTGATATATAAAATAATATAATTAAATATTTCATCATGTAGTATGATATAGTGAGAGTTATGGATCATGATAATTGATGGTTCCAGAGAGACATTTCTTGACATATAATTTATATTAATATTTAGTATGTTTTGAATTAATTACATGGAGGAATCATATGTATTTGTTAAGGTTTCATATGTATATATATATATACTGATTATGTATGTTTAAATAATGTATTCACTTATAAATATTCGAATATGAACTAGTAAATATGGATTGATTATATTAAATTTTATGGTTGGTTAATAAATTAGTACCATGGGGAGGAGAATAATTTGGATGAATCTCTTAGTTGAAAGGATCCTTCTAGAATATCTGTTTAATGGTCACAAAATATATAACTCTTATTCATATTAAATGTATGAATCTTAAAATAATAAATGAATTAAGGAAATCATATTTTCTAAATGGGAGCTTATCAATCTATAAATCTAATGATTTTTAAGGAAAATATGTAAGATATATATATATGCAAAAGAGTTTGAAAAAATATTCCTGAGTTCAAGAATGATTAGGATAGAAAATTAATTATCACGAACTGATTCTATGTCCCATAAATACAATAATTAATTAAGGATCCATTGTATTATCCACATAAATCACCCATATCTGTTCTTCCTAGAAGATTGAAGAAGGGTATAGATATGAAGCTGTATTTTTTGGGTGACAAAATGAATAATGATATTGTAGAATATGTGTCATGATACTTGGTATGTCTGTACATAAATGATAAAAGGTTTATATAAAATATAATTTAATAATTCTTCATCATACTAAAACTAAAATAGGAAAACATCAAATCATATTTCGGTGTTTAACTCCCAAAATTATATTAAAACCATAAAATTATATATGTTGTAGTCAATTTACTTACAAGATCCGTATATTTCATTTACATCATGGAAAATTTCACTATTGATCATAATTAAATAATATAATTTAAGGAATTTGTATGACCTCATCGAGTAACACATCCTATTGACCTAGATCGAGGTACAGGGGTTCCCCCCAGGTTTCGGAGAAGTCCTTATAATGATATGGATATATAGTTGTGTATTAGTACTATAAATCATCCAATGACATAATATTAGTCTTAGTGAACCATTAACTTCTTGAGGATTTTCTTGAGATAAATTTTTATTGATTTCATTTTTATTTGGTATCAACACCTCCCTGTATTCATGTTTTCTTATATCAATAGCCTTTACATGATATTTTAGAACACTCTTAATCAATACCACTTTGTAAAGAGGTATAAAAATACGATCTCATGTGATGAATATGGATAGAGAAATAAATATTCTCTTGAACTAGTAGGGAAAATTATAAATATTTTTAGAGATATTCAACAACACATTAATTTATCATGGTTTTAAAAAAAATATTTATATTAACAATCTATAATGAGATCTATAATTTGATATTTTTTGGAAGGTATTCTGATCAATTTATCTGTGGAAGTAGGTTATGTGGTTTTTATTGAAGAGAACGACGATCCCATTTTATATTATCTATATTGAAATTCATGATACAGTTGGGATCATAGATTATCATTTTTCACTTCCACAAAACCTCAAATAAGGTTATTATGTGTTCCATGTATCTCTTCTAAAGAAGTATATAACAAACCTGTCACATGTACTGAAGAGTGAGGTTGTACCACTAGACTATTATATTGATAATTTAGATAAAATAGTATAAATAAGGGTTTTAATAGGTAATGTTCAACTTAATAAGACTAGTCACATATTAAATGTTCCATGTACAAATAAAAAATTTGATGAAGCCACATGGGAGACAAAGGAAGTGATAAAAGAGAGATATCTTCATTAATTTTTATCAAAGATATATTATCTATTTAGATAAATAAATTTTATTTTTAGATTAATGAATCAATACAATATTTTATAAGTATTTTCATTTAATTAAACATTATGTATTCTATATATTTTTTTACACATAAATATTAGTTTAAAAAAACATGATTTATTATGGAATAATTGTTATATAATGTTATAAAAATCCCAATGTGGTTTTTCTAGATGGTATGAATATGAATATGTAAATAGTAAAAAAAAATTTACATTATTTTACAATTAATTCAATTATTATCTTTTGGTAAAATTATTTTATTTTTAAAAATATATATTTCCCTAAAATTGTTTTCATATATGTATTGTTTTTATTGATATAAATTTAATTAATTTCCATTGATGATTCATTTTAAATAAATTTGTAGATAATATATTTCCACAAAATTTTTTAAAATCCATTTAACAAATCACAACTATTCTAGGATAAGTATAATACATATTTTATTTTAAAGAACATATTTTACTAAATATAGTTTTTCTTTCGTTTTTCATTGTTTATTTAATATTGATTTAAGAAAATAAATGAAATTTAATCATGGGAAAATTATTTCAAGTTATTAATTCACATTAACTCTTTTAAATAGATAATGAATATATTTTTCCATTAGTAATAGTAACCATATATATTATTTTTTATCTCGTTAAAGATAAATTGAGTAATTAAGGATTAAAATAATTTGATATATCTTTACAAAATTATATAAATACTTTGTTATATCTATTTGTTGCGAATTTTTTGAACATCACCATCCAATATTATATTATATTGAAATGTTGTAAAATATTTCATCCCAATGACTATCACAAACATTTATAAAATGAATAATTAAAAAACTACACTAATTATTTTTCTAAATATATTAATTTTTTAAAAGGGATAGAAATGATTCTATTTGGTCTTAAATGGAATTATTAAATTTTAATTAATCTGATTTATTAGCATAATTTATAATTATTATTTCATAATAGAATAAATATCTTAATTTATAACACATCACTAACATAGAACATGTTCAAGTAATTAAAAAAACAAACATATTATTTCTAAATTATTAATTGTAAAAACAATTCGATGAATTATTGTCTTTGATGAATATTTAACAATAAGATATCATAGTGGTGAATTATTTACAAAATATTTTCAAAAATATTTTCTTATATTTTGTTCTTTACTGTTAAACTATGTGAATATTCTCAAAAATAAAATAAGTTGTGTCTTATAAATAATATTACTTTATTAAATATCATAACATTCAAAAAATATTTATTTGGAAAGAAAATGTATATCATAAAATATATAATCCATTTTCACTTATGGGTCACTTTTATCTTTATACTATATTTGATGACCAATAAATTAAAAAAATATTGGCATGGGGAAATCATTGAAAGGGTCAATATCTGGCTAAAACTATAATATTGTAGTAAAAAATGCTAGAATTATCTAAATATTATTAGATAAGATGGTTTAGAATAATAATAATCCTATATTTTTATTATATATTTTTTTCATGAAATTTATTATTAGTTAATATTAATTTAACCCTTTATGATATTACATGACTTCCCCTCCACTAACTTAATAAGGGAACTTTCTCTTATCCCATATTCAAAATGGAATAGGATTATAGATTAGTGAATCAAACCATTAAAAAATATTAATATACCTTCCCATTACATGGGGGAACAAGGTAGATCATAATTACATCCATTCCAATATGAAGGTGTATGAAAAACATTATTTCTCAGTGAAGATGTATAACTTTTAATTGTATACTTCCAATTTCAATCCTTCTTCCACCAACCCTAAATCAATTTTATCGGTCACAACATGATGTTTCTAGTATCATAAATATTCAGTTATTTTATTTTATTTTGATTTCATAACCACTTCCCACATCCCTTCCTTCAATTGGGATTTTAGTATATTCCTTGTACACATGTTTGGACTACTACCTCTACGTAGTGATATAACTTATTTTCCATCAACATATTTCATTGTTTTTTATAATAATGATGTAAATAAAATTATATTATATTTATTATGTACTAAATACAATTTAATAATAATATTTTATTTATAATACTTCCCTAATTTTAATTATAAGTGGAATACAATGTTCCAATTTACATACATACATTTTTTACACTAAATGGAGTAATTTATTTTTCTATATCTACAATTAATGTATCATTATAAATATATATACACAATTCATATATATTTAATATATTTCTGGATAAATATTTTAAAATGATGAAGCAATGATCATATTACATGTAATGGAACATCAATACTAAAAACTTCATGAAGAACACAAAAGTTAACACTCTAAAATTAAATTTTTTATAATACGTTATTAATAAAAGTGTTTTGAAATATTTTAATTGAACATATATGATATTATTTATAAAAAAAATTACATTATTATATAAATATAATAGATTCATATTTATTATATTAGAAAATAGATCTCTTATAATGATAGACAGACATGACGTATGAGTTTTAGTTTTCTATCTTGTTTTTACTATAATTTCATATGCCTATATTTTGGTGATGTAATTTCATTATTCATATTTCGCAAATTTTTTTTATTTTTTTCAAATCAAATAAAATCTAGAGGATACAAGTTTTCATTTTAGTTTCCTCTCATACTGTTCCAATTACTCAAAAGTAATTCTATTAATGAAAATATATATTATTTTTCCCTTTAGTTATAAATCCTATATCATCCATGCCCATATTTTCATTAAAGTTTTGTCAAGAATGTTTTATCAATACTAAAATTATTGATTAATCATATTTTCAAAAAAAATTATTTTTTTATAAAATATATTATTAATAATATTTTTTTCGTTTTCGGAATTAATTACTCTTTAATGATGATGTGACCAAAATAATTATATTATTGATTAAATTATGAAACAATTTCCCCTTGTGTTGATAAAAATAATTTCTTCCTTGTCAATGTTTTCATGATTATATTCTATGTAAATTTTTTCAATTGTATTTAGGAATGATTTATATTTTGAATAAACTTATTTCAAAATTGAAAATGTTTTTTTTCATATGAAATATTCATGTGATCTTTTAAAATAACATTTCAAAATTGAGAACATCATTTATTATTAAATATGATTTATTGGGGATTTTATAATATCAAATTATTATAATTATATATTTGGATGTTTTATTATGATAATGATGAAATTTTAACAAAATCCATTTTCTAATCCATGTGTCCTCATATTATGAAATAATTAATTTTATCATTATCAAGAGGCATAAATATGATTGGATTATGATTATGTGATAGTGTTATTATTTTATCCCTCTACTACATTAGTTAAAGATTAATGAATAATGGTCTCAAAGGGTATTTGGTAGGTCATCACAAACAAAAAAATAAGGTGCATATGTTGTAATAAAAATCATAAAAGTCGGCACACATGATGTTATTCAAATCCCTAAAGTGGGTAAAATAGATTTTATCCTTGTCCCACATTATGTACATGGGTTTTTATCCTAATCCTAACTGTTGACCTCACCTATTTTGATAATACCAATCATGCTTTTATATACTTTGATAATCCCAATTAATGCTTATCTATATATTAATTCTTTCAAACCTATGAGATTCTATGATCAAGACGACAATAGTATTAAAATAATACCTGAGATATGTCAATCCATGTTTATCTATGTTTATATGAGTTCGGAAGTTCTTCTAACCCATTCTGATATGTTTTTCATAAAACAGACAAGTGTTGAGTCACTGATCTATGTATAGCTACTGATAAAGAGCTATCGGGACTCAGTCTACCGATAGACTTAGTCTATCGATAGACAGAGTCACTGATACACAATGGTCACCGATATGTATAGAGCTACCAACGTGCATGTCTACCAGTAGTTACCAATAGAGTAAGCCTGCTGATACGAGTACAGATAGTCCCTGATAACCAAAACTACCGACAGATAGATCAGAGCTATCGATAGACAGATAGCTACCGATAGAAGTCTGCTGATAGTATAAGTCTACCGATACGAGTGCAAACAGCTTCCGATACAAGGAGCTACCGATGGAGCAATAACTATTGATGGATCAAGAGATACTGATATAACCAGTCTATCGAGTCACCGATAGAGAAAGTCTACCGATAGAAGGAGTTACTAATACATAGAGCTACCAATACCAATAAGCTACCAGTGCAAGTTCAAAGAGTTACAGATGGAATGACCTGTTAGAAAAAGTTCACCGAACACATCTACCAACACGAGATACTAATGATTGACCAACCAGTCAAACCCTATTCTATTCATACCATTTATTTATTATGCTAATGGTTACATTTGATGTTTTTAATGCAGTTAATGTTATTTAATGATCTATGTTCTCATGTCAGGGAACCGTACCTAGTACCAATGAAAAAAGTAATTCTTCTTTTCTACCGAAGCTGAAATCTATAAAGGGATAGAAAAAGATCATGTAATACACTTTTTGAAAGAGAGAGAATCAAGGCACTAAGAAGACACACGATGGGTGAAAGAGACAAGAGATGAACATCATTCAAACACAGTGCATTTGTGAAAGGAAAAATCAGTACTCCAAGAACACTGGACATACACGAAGCTGCTCATTTTCAAGGAGAACTCAAGTTGCACCTTGAGTGAAGAACTACAACAAACACTTCATACACTTGGGCTTCTAGGACCAAGAACCAAAGAAGAAAACAACACTCAGTTTTTAGAACAAAAACTAGAGAAGGACTCATAATCTTTTCTAAAAAACCAAATGAGTCCAGAGCTGCACTGCTTATCACTAAAGAATTTCTAAACTTAGTCATACTTATCTTAGTGATTCTTTTATTTACATTTCGAGCAGTGTGTGTACCCTGTTTATTTTACACACATACTGACTCCTGTGCTAAACAAAAGGATTCTTAAATCCTCACTCAAACTTCATAAACCATAGTTTCCCACTTTGGATAGTTGTAGAGGTCGAGTAAGACCTGGACAGCCTATGTGCTTTTGTTTGTTTTTCCCACTATGAACTGTGGTAGGGGTCTTTGGACCTGGACACTATTGTACTGTTGTTTACCCCTGATCCAGGGTGTGGATCAATTTATATAAATTTTTTAGGGGACTAAGTCTCGGCTTGAGACTAAACCTCTTGGATAACTCTACTGTTCATTTTAAATTAAGTCTATAAGTATACTACATATTTATTTAATATTCCGCTGCTATTACTTTGAAATACAAAACTATTTTAAAGCTACCTTGATAGTTAAATTAGAAAGTGTTTATGCTTATTGTAAACCAGTAAGTTAGTTTAAAATGTTCATTTAATATTAAGATTAAGTCAACTGAGACCTAATCAATCTTTGAGAAACTAATTTAACATTTACACTCTGTATAGATTCACTACAGTTTAACTTTTTTTTTAAATTGGGGAATTTTAAAAGAAATATTTTTGAACATAAATTTTAATTGGAACTCAATTCACCCACCTCTTGAGTATCCACTCCGACCAACATTTGGTATCATAGGTTGTGTTTTTGTTAAAGTATTTTTGAAATACTCTGCTTTTCAAATGTGATTTTAGTTGCATCTTTAAAGATCTTAAATTTCTTTTAGTTCTAAATTTTATCTCATTAACACTATATGCTAAAATATATCTATGGATAATAGATTAGAGGTTTCTTCTACTAACCAGCCACATTTCTTCAATGGTACCAATTATGCCCAGTGGAAACTGAAAATGAAAATTCATTTAGAAAGTATGGGTTTTGATATCTGGATTGCTATAGAGTCTCAATATAAAATTCCAGAAACTGAAAGAACAACTTGGGATGAACATAAAAAAGACTACTTAAAATAATAACTATAAAGCTATGAATTCCTTGTACTGTGCTTTAGGAGATTAAGAGTTTTATATAATATCTTCTAGAAAAACTACTTATGAAATATGGGATACTTTGGGTGTTTCTCATGAAGGAACAACCAATGTTAAGGAAATGCGATTGAATACTAATACTATTAAATATGATAATTTTAAAATGAAGATTGATGAACCTATATCTGATATGTATCTCACGTTTAATGAGATATTCAATACAATGAGTTCACTTGGAAAGGTTTTTCCACCAAAGGAACAAATTATGAGGATACTGAGATGTCTACCAGACCGATGGAGAGGCACCTCTGTTTCAATCAGAGAGTCAATTGACATTGGATTAATACATGTAAAAGAGATTATTGGTAAGATTATGATGTATGGAGAAGAACTCAAGGTAAACAAGGGGGAATATGATGAACCCAAGAAAAAATCCGTCCCCTTCAAGTCTACTGCCTCTAAGAGTAAAGACAAGGAGAAAATGAAAATACAAACTGAAAGTTCAACAAGTGAGGATTCAGACTCAAATAGTGATGCTGAGATGGCTCAATTAGCCTGGATATTCCAGAAGTTTTATAAGAAGAAGTAATTCTTCATGAAAACTAACTACAAAGGAAAGTATGACAACAAGGGACACTGGAAAAAGGATTGGAAGAAAGCTGGAAATGATGATGAAATAGTCTACTATGAGTGTAAAAGGAAAAGACACATCTAGGCTGAATGTCCAAAATTAAAAGTCAAAAAGAAATATGATTATAAGGACAATAAGTACAAGAAATATATGAAATAAACATGGAGTGCTTCAGAGGATAGCACAAGTGAATCTGAATTTTCTGATTCTGAACGGAATCGTGCCAACATGTGCTTCATGACCAATACCTCTGAGGTACCTGTTTCCCCTGCTCTAAATGATGATTATTCTCAAAATAATAGTGATTCATACAATGATGAAAATGTGTCTAAGGATGACTTGTTTGAATACTGTAATATTCTAGAAGAAACATATAATGGACTTAAAGACAAATATAAGTCACTAAAGAAACATCATGCTCTCACTGTTAGTGCTAAATCTGCAATTGATATAGAAAAAGAAAAGAATGCTCAATTGTTAAAGGAAAATACTAAACTAAAAATGTCTAATGAGAAACATAGAAAGGACTTAGAAAAATTCACAAAGGGAAAAGATACTCTAACTCAAATGTTAGGTATGAAATTTGCACCTAAATACACTACAGGTTTGGGATACCGACTTGGACATAGACAGCTCATTAAAACTCGATTTATCTCTAAGATTGGACAAAATTCTGCTTATTCTAGTTCTAGAAATTCTTATGCTTCAACTAGTTATTCATATGGTTATAGATCAAATAAAGTTTATCTTTCAAAATCTATTGATTATTTAAATTATATGAGACCCATAAGACAAATATGGGTACCTAAGGCTTTGATTTCTAACCTATTTTGACCCAAGAAGATCTGGGTACCAAAATCATTTCTTTTCTAAATCTGTTTTGTAGGAAAATTTTTTGAAGAGTTATCACAAGAAGGTATGGTACTTGGACAGTGCATGTTCAAGACACATGTCTGGAGATTATTCATGCTTCAAGAGATTAATCAAGGTTGATGGAGTCCATGTCACCTTTGGTGATAATTCTAAAGGAAAAATCATCGGCCTAGGCCAGATTGGTAACACTTATTCAATTTTAGTTTCTAAAGTATTATTTTTAGATGGACTTAAGAATAACCTGTTAAGTATTTCTCAATTATGTGATGATGGATTTAATTTGAAATTTGAAAATGATTCTTCTAATGTTCTTATTTCTAAAAATGATTTAGTATTCTCTGCCCTCAGAAATGAAAATTTTTATGCTGTTGATTTAATTTCCTTAGGTAAGCAAAATGTTACATGCTGAAATTCTTTTCATAAAGAATCCTGGATTTGGCACAGAAGATTAGGACACTTCAACATCTATTCACTTATAAAAATAACTAGGAAGAACTTTGTTAGATACCTACCTAAACATGAATTCCTAAATGACAAAGTTTGTAATCTCTTTCAAAAGGGAAAGCAACATAAAGTTTCTTTTAAATAAAATAAAGAAGTTTCTACTTCTCTACCTCTTGAGTTGGTTCACATGGAATTGTTTGGACCTTCTATAGTTTCTAGTTTAAATGGGAAGCACTATGTCTATATCTTAGTAGATGAAGTTTCTAGATATACTTGGGTATACTTCTTAGCTCACAAAAGTGAATCTTATTATTACTTTGTTATATACTCCAAATATGTAGAAAACATTAGTGGACTTAAGATTAAAACTATGAGAAGTGATCATGGCCGTGAGTTTGAAAATAAAGAGTTTGAATCTTATTGCTCACACAATGGCTATAGTCACAAATTTTCTGCTCCTAGGACACCTCAGCAGAATGGTGTAGTAGAAATAAGGAATAGAACCCTTCAAGAAATAGCTAGAACCATTCTTAATGAATATGAACTACCTATTTATTTTTGGGCTGAAGCTATGAATACAGCCTGTTATATTATTAATAGATTCTTAATTAGACTACTTCATAAGAAGACCCCATATGATTTGTGGAATAATAGAAAACCAAAAGTTAGTTACTTTATAGTCTTTGGCTGCAAAGTTTTTATTCTTAATACAAAGGATAATCAAGAAAAGTTAGCTTCTAAAAGTGATAAAGGAATATTTCTTGGTTATTCATTAATTAGAAAATCTTATAGAGTCTTTAATAAAAGAACCAAATGTGTGAAAGAATCTGTTCACATCAAGTTTGATGAAACTGATCAAGATGAGCCTAAATCCTCTCTTGAAAATCTTGAAAAAGATTTGATTGTTCTGAACCTTAATGATAAATCTAAATAAACTGTTGTAAAAATATCTAGTTCTGGACATATTCCAGAATCTTCTTTTCTGGATCCCGAACTTGGAGATGAACCTAAAATTTCTAGTCCTACCTTTTCTAGATCAACAAGGATTCTAAAGCATCATCCTTTGGATGCTATTGTTGGTAATATTGATAGAGGGACACATACTAAAGCTTCTCTAAGAAACCAGGATGAACATCAAGCCTATCTTTCACAGCTAGAGCCTAAAATAGTCAATGATTCTATCAATGATGAATTTTGTGTAATGGATATGCAAGAAGAGTTAAATCAATTTAAAATAAACATAGTCTGGGAATTAGTTGACAGACCTAAGAAAACATTAACAATATGCACTAAATCGGTTTTTAGAAACAAATTTGATGAGTCTGGAAACATAGTTAGAAACAAAGCTAGATTAGTTGCACAAGGATATAGTCAAGAATAAGGTATAGATTATGTGGAAACCTTTGCACCTATAATAAGATTAGAAGCCATTATGATCTTACTTGCATATGATGCTCATCTGAATTTCAAGTTATATCAAATGGATGTCAAAAGTTATTTTCTAAATGGTTTTATTATTGAAGATATTTTTGTTGAACAACCACCTAGATTTACTAATCGTCATTTTATAAATCATGTTTTGAATCTTTCTAAAGCTTTATATGGATTAAAACAAGATCCAAGATCTTGGTATGATAGACTTAGTAATTTTCTTATTTCAAAAAGTTTTACTAAAGGGATTGCTGAACCAATTATTTTTATTAAAATAATTTCTAAGGATGTTCTAATAGTACAAATCTATGTTGATGATATCATTTTTGGATCTTCCAAACACTCTTTATGTACTGATTTTTCAAAGAGTATGAAAAATGAGTTTGAAATTATTTTAATGGGAGAACTTAAATATTTTCATGGATTTGAAGTGTTTAAAAATTAAAATGGTATTATTTTGAATCAAAGTAAATATACAAAGGATATTTTAAAACCTTTTGGTTTGGATAGTATTAAATAAAGTGAAACTCTTATGATTATAGTCTGTAAATTTGATGTAGATGAAACCGGGAAACCAGTGGATCAAACCAATTACAGAGGTATGATTGGAATCTTACTTTACCTTACTGATATTCAACCATATATTATGTTTAGTGTGTGTATGTGTGAAGGATTTAATGCCAACTCGAAATAATATCATTTACTTCCAGTTAAAAGTATTTTTAACTATCTTAAACACACTGTAAACATAGGCTTCTTTTATCGAAAAAAACAATATTTTGAGCTAATCTGTTTTTCAGATGCTAACATTGATGGTTGCAAGTTAGATAGGAAGAGTAAATCTGGAACATGTAATTTATTAGGAAAGTCCACAGTATCTTGGTGTAGT
Organism: Viscum album; assembly: GCA_963277665.1. Lineage (NCBI taxonomy): Eukaryota > Viridiplantae > Streptophyta > Magnoliopsida > Santalales > Viscaceae > Viscum > Viscum album. The sequence continues at coordinate 197,287,115 of OY728150.1, forward strand.
AAGAAGTAGAATTCGATAGCAGTGTCCACTACCTAAGCAGAGTATATAGCTGCTGGTAGTTGCTGTGCACAAATTCTGTGGATGAAACACACTCTTTTGGACTATGGATATGAATTTAGGCACGTTTTGATCAAATGTGACAACAATAGTGCAATAAATATCTCGGAGAACCCTGTGTCTCACTCTAGGACCAAACACATTGATGTAAGGCACTATTTCTTGAGAGATCATTAAAAAAATGGTGATATTAATCTTGAGTTTATAGGCACTGAACATTAATTAGCTGAATTTTTCACTAAAACATTGAGTTTGGATAGGTTAAGATACATTAGACATGAGTTAGGTATGTTTAACCTTGATCGGTAGCTAACCTCACCGATGTAAAATTCTCACTGATGTAAAATTCTCACCGATGTGAAATTCTCACCGATGTCAAATTCTCACCGATGTAAAATTCTCACCGATGTAATCTTCTCACCAATGCGAAATTCTCACCAATGTAAAATTCTCACCGATGTGAAGTTCTCACCGATGTGAAATCCTCACCGATGTGAAACTCTCACCGATGTGAATCCTCACCGATGTAACCTCACTGATTGGAATTCTCACCGATCAGTGCGCTTTTTTAAAACATCTATCTACCGCCAGAATCTGAATCATTTTTAATTTATTTAATTTAATTTATTTATTTTATGATTCCTATATGATAAAACTAATTTATGAGCTACTTCTCAATCCACCGAGCCTCAAAACATTGACCCTCAAACTTTAGCTCCCGAATCCATAGAGAACCCTAAATCCCTTGAATCTGAGAGGGAAAAAACCAAACATCCTACAGTCAGAGATGACTCTGTTGAGCCGGAAGCAAAGAAGAAAAAGTTTGTTGTCATGACCCATCCTCAGGGCCCATGCCGTGACTACCCCAAGCCCACCTTCCATAGGCCAGGGGCTGGCGACTAGCACCAAAGGTGTAAATCTCGATAACTGGGAAGGAATTACCTTTATAAAAGTAAACAAAACAACACAGAGTACAAGAGGAAGTAATACACTAAGTACAAAAGGAAGTGCTGAAAATTAAATGGGCCAGAATACAAACCCAATCGAAACTACAACTACAACTGAACAAAAGTACAATAGAAAAAGACAAAATCTGGAAGAAAGGAAGCAGCTCATGGGTCATACTCCTCAGATCCTACCTGAAGGGTAGGTACAGATAGCATAGCTCCTGGATCGTCCACCACAGATCCTACCTGAAGGGTAGGTACAGGTAGCACAACTCCTGGATCGTCCACCACAGATCCTACCTGAAGGGTAGGTACAGATAGCCTCCACAACGCTCTTTCCTTTCAACCTCCTTCGAGTATCGTCTCGTCGTGAAGTCCACCTCTTGATACTGACTCGTCGTGAGGTCGACCTCTAGGTATCGTCCAGCCTTCGAACACTCGGCCTCCATCAGCACTGCCCGTCGTCTGCAACCAACACAACGAGGTGCGGGCATAGCCCGTGCAGGGGTGAGTATAACGATACTCAATAGGCACCCCGAGACCCTCAAGGTCTCACTAAAACCAACAAGGATAACTGCAAAGAAGATCTCAACAAATAACCTCTACTTAGGTATATTCCCATACATATACCTAAGTTATCAAGTAACCCATCTCAATCATGAGTAAACACAAAGATTATGAAATCAACGGATAACCACTACCCAGGTATATGACTATACATATACCTAAGTTATCAAGAGACCCATCTCAATCATGAGGTAAACACAAAGGTCATAGACTCCGCTCAAACCAGGATTTTCTTTATCGAAACCGTAACTGCTGAAGAGTCCCGTCTCTAGAGAGTACAATGATCCTGGCACGACTCCGAGGTACTGCTCACTAACCTAAGATTGTTGAGGTACTCCTCCTGTCGAGTACCGCGGGTCAGCCACCCAAACACAGTAGTGCTCCCGCCAGGGTATGCCACCCAAACACAGTAGTGCATCCCCCCTAATAGCCTGCAGAGGTACTCTTCGGATGAGTACCGCGAGTCTGCACTAAAACTGAGTAGTGATCCGTCTGCCATGGGTCTATAACCAAATAAATTAGTGCTTTGTCCATTGGGCTAGTCGGCTCAATTCAAGTTGAGTCGGTCAAGCAGTCATCAGGTCTCAGCCGGCTACACGGTCTCCATACTCCGTATGACCGTCTCCAGGAGGGTCCGCTCAACGATCTACAGGTCGATACTCCAAGTATCTCAAAGTCCCACGAAGAAGTATCTCAATGGACTGCCTCGTCTTAGGGGTATCAACGCAATAGACTGTGCGTCAATCGGACGCCCGGTCTGTGAGTTACTAGCTTTTTCGTCCCAGGGGCCCAGTTGGTTTCTTGTGAGAACCAAGCCAGACGTATCTCAATTGTACCCTGAACTCTCATAGGGTAATCTCATAGGGACCGTTTCTCAACATGAACACCAACGCCATTGACGGTTCATCAAACAAATGTCCGGTCTGAAAGTTATCAGCTTTTCCGTTCCAGGGCCCGATTGGATTTTGTGTACAATCCTACTCGACCACTATCCAAATTCAACCAAAACTCAGGAGAATCATGCCAAAAGTTTAGTCTCATCAATAGGAATCCAACAAAGTCGATTTCACTTCAATCAGACGTCCGGAGCTCAAGATATAAGCATTTCCGCTCCGAGGGCCCGGTTGGTTTCATATTCGAACCAACCCAGTCATACTCAAAGTTCTTCTAAACCTTGAGTGTAATATACTGTAACGACCATATCGATCCAAAAATCACATCGCAGCTGACTGTGCGTCGATCGGAGGTCCGCATCCCAAGATATGGGCAAAAGACCGTAAGAGGTCCGAAAGTGGGGGTTTTGGGCCCAGACCGACCCGGCCCCCTTTGGGGGGCCCGAACTGGGTCGACCCGACCCGGGTCTAGGTCCGGCTCGCTTGGACATGGCCCAGACCGGCTGGCATGCCCTGGCCCGGCCAGGGCGCGGCCCGTCCCAGCCTTGGCAGCCGTCCCGGCACGCTGGCGCTGGCCAGGAGGCTCGGCCAAAACGACCAAGCGTTTGGGGTGCGGGGGGGGGGGGGGGGGGGGGCACGCTGCCCCCGCCTATTTCTTATCCGCTACCCCCATGTTGGGGGATGCTGCTTGTCCAGCCATCTGGGGGTCGTAACCCCCGGCTCCTCCTATGACCGGCCGGCCTGCTCTGGCCGGCCGGCTGCTGCCGCCACGGGACCGGCACGGCCGGTCCCCCTACTCCAACGCCGGCGGCCCGGAACCGGCTGCCAGTCCCTGCTCTGCCACGGCCTAAGGCCGCGGCGTGATGGCGTCGGGCCCCTCCACTACGGCCCTGCTCTGGCTGCGGTGTTTTTTATAATTCTACGGCGCGACGCGATGGCGGCGCGACCTTGTTCGACTTCATCGGCGCGGCGCGACGGCGCCGCGCATACCTGCCGCACGATCTTGCACAGTGCGACGACACCACGTCACTTTCCTTCGAACCGCAACAACACAAGAATAAGGAAGGAGGGTCGTCCGTGTTTGTGCGGTCCAGTTCCCTCCCGTTAACCGATAGCATGCAGCAAAGATTCACAAAGAACGACAATGGAAGTATTCACGAACAAAAACAAAATCCCCTACCTCGAGAGTAGTCGTCGAATGAGGTTTGTCGTGGAAAGCAACGTCATGGAAATGATCATCACTGAAGAAGATGGATCGTCACGTAGCGGAGGAACAATTTATCCCTTCTTTTGACGCGGAAAGAAGGAACAAGGAGATGCATGTCAGGTCATCAATCTCTGAGGAAGGTGTCTCTCACCGTTGTTCGTCGTTGGAGGTTAGCGTTCTTCATCGGTGGTAGTGCGTTCTTCGCATTCTTCGATGAAGAACGAAGATATTCAAGACTCCCCTTTTTCTCCCAAAAACTCAACACAACAAGCCCAACCATAATAAAATAAGACTTGTCTTATTTTTCTAACATTCAAGCCAACGTCTTTGAAATTCAAAATTGAATCAACCAATTAATTGAATTTAATTGAAATGTTTAAACCGCCCAATTAAAATAGGCGTTTAATATTTAAATAAATGCATGAGTTGACATTCATTAATTGGGGGGGAGGGTGCAGGTGCGTTACTGAAATTAAAGTGGGGTTGAGGAAGTTGAAATGGTGGGTATCGTGTGTGACCCACCCCACTAGTATCCTACCTAGTGGATTAGTTAGGATGTGGGTCCCACTCAACCACTTATCTTAGGTTAACACTTCTTTAAATAAAATAAAATTGGTTGCACCACTTTTATTTTATTCCTTTACTTAACCCAAAAATTTAATAACCACACCCAAGAAAACACAACTCCAGAAAATGTGTTTCTAAGAAATTACCGGCGCTGCGATTCTATCAGTGCCCTCGGATTTCAATTCTGAGCATTGGTTCAAAAGTTAGAAAAACCCGCTCATTCGTTCACTGAACGTACCCGTGATAAACTTCAGAAAATGATTCAGGGAACACCGGGCTTCGGAATCAGGCACCGTGAGAAACTACGTTCTTGTAAAAATCCAAAAAAATAAAGAAAAAAATTTCATTAAAATTTCCGGGTCCTTACATTACTCCCAACTCAGGGATTTATGTCCCCATAAAGCTTTAACACAAACTAGGGATACAAAATCAGTACTGAGCACACATCTGAGTCGTCCGCTCCCATGTGATCACCAAGAGGTTCCCGTACTACCAGTGAAAGCGCACCCGAGGAATCGACCGTCCTCATAGGATCCACTCCTGTAGATCCTCGATCCCCACTGGAACCTCCGTGAAAGTCACCCCATCACCCAAGTCCAACTCCCCATGGTCGATGATATGCATTGGGTCAAGCACGTATCTCCTCAGGTGAGATACGTGGAAGTCGTCGTGCACCTGGTGCAACTGAGGTGGATGGGTCAAGCGGTAAACCACCTCACCTACCCTGCTGAGGACCTAGAAAGGTCTGTTGAACCTTAGAGATAACTTGTCGCCTCAGCCACATATCCGTAAAACTAGTATAGGTGAGACCCGTATAAGGACGTGATCGTCATCCTCGAACTCTAGAGGTCTCCAATTCCTGATAGAACTGAAACTCAAGATGACTACTACCATGAGGGTAAGGTTGACCGACTCAAGAGTGATCGGTTGCACCCTAATGTGCATGAGTTTATCCTGTGCTGCTTGGGGTTTCCTTTTCACCGACTAAGGAAAACCCATCCTGACATCGTAGTTAAACCACAACCTTTTTCCAAGTACTGTCAATTTGTGTATGAACTGTGATTGCCCAGTCCATACTCAATCCAACATCGTAAGGCCTCAACGCTGTCACCAAGAGATTCCAAGGAAAACTCTCACCTCGAGGGTCTGACCACACTGTCGGCGTAAGTGTGGTTATCGAGTCTCCTCCCAAGGTATCTCCAGACGTGAGGGTTAAGTCCACGGCTTACCGGAAACTCTAGGTCTGGGACAAGATTTGTGTAAGGAAATAATGATTCATATCAATATCTATTACTATGGCAGCTAGTAATGGACACAGACTATCCCTTGAATCATTTTTAGAGCCATTGGGTCACACTCCTTGAGCGCATGAATCCACACACTCCGTCTGCCCACCAGCTCCCTAAGCCTTATGGGGACAATTAAGGCGGGTGGTTGTAGCATGTTAAAAAGTCCACCACCTCATGCTACTCTCCTAGATCTGCCTCCACATCAGCTACTTCACAGACTCATATCTCTATAAAGATTCCTCTTCTTGAAACATTTAACATGCCCAAGTCTCTAAGACTGGTGCCGGTTTCCTGTTTCTTACCGCAGTGTGCAGTCTTCATCCGCTCATGGATGATCTGCACCTTCTTTGCCTACGATCTAAAAGAGCTGCTAATATTTATCCCTTTCCGAAAAGAGAAACTCGGTCTCATCCCCCGGATTAACCACGCCCATTGCCTAATACAGTCAATCCTGAAATGAATGATGTATTCATGCCATGGATGACGTCATAAGGCCTCGACGTAACTACCAAAAGATCCAACTGTCACTCTCGCCTCCAAGGGTCAAGTCACACTGTCGGCATCAGTGTGAGGTCACTAGGTCTCCTCTAATAGAAATCTCGAAATTGAGGGTCAAGTCAACCATTTTTAACCAGAACCTCTCAGTATCAACTGAAGAAAAGGACAGGAAAGAAAACACCACAAAGAAAAGTGTCTTTTATTATTGCAGCTCATAGTACAAAGACACAACAACAACAACAACAACATGAACTAGAAGTACCAAGAAGAAAAAGATATCCACTAGTTCAGCTCCTGTCCACCTGCTTCGGGAGCTCTACTTCCTTGTCCACTACTCGGCTATTGCTCAAGCACCCACCACTGTTTATGCCTCGGTGGCTCCTCAAAAGCCTGTGGATCAACTGTGAGAGGAGTCGGACAGTCACGTGCCATGTGACCCTTCCTGCCACAGGAGAAACACTGTCTGTTTCTGGCACGCCTAGCTCTGACTCCACCCTGTGTGCCCCGCACTACTGATCCTATAACCCGAGGTCGCCCACCTACTATTCTGGTCCTCTTGGACCTAAGCATCATCTCTGTACTGCCTACAGATGACTCGGCTACTGATGGAAAAAAATGCAGAAAAGGCAGAAGCTCCTGAACACGCTCGGGGTGTAGAGCTACTGGTACAAACTCCTCCATGAAGAAGGTCTCGAAGTCTCCCCAGGTGAAGGTCATCCTATCGCAAAACTGGAACAAGTGGCTCCACCACCTGCCTGTTGCTGCCTGAAAGAGGCTTCCAGCAAAGATCAGCATGAAATCTGCTGGCATCCCCACTAGCCTGAAGACTCTCACCACAGCCTCCAGCCAATCCTCAGCTGCCTGCGGGTCCATCTCTACCCAGAACCTGGGTGTCCTCTGGTGCTGGAACTCGTGCAACGCGCTCAATTGGTGCGCATCGCCTACTGCTGGGGCTGGTGGCATCGGTGGCCCAACGTATGGTAGTACCGCTGGTGCCTCCCCTGGTGCCTCTACTGTAAGAGGGCCTTGTACCGAAGCCTCATCGCTCGACAGGATGTCACTACGCACATCCCTCTGGGATCTAGCTGGTCGTCCATGTAAAGGCATCCTTAAAGGAACAAACATGACACGGTCAAATGATTTATACCTGGTGAGCTGACCTGGTTTGTGCTGACTTTAAATGTTTGGAAACACACACGCAATCAGTGTTTTTATGTTCACAAAGTCGTAAATCAGAAGTCAGGGTCCTGGTGTACGGATACGTCGGCCGCCGCACCAACACTGGACTCCCTAAACTGAAGACCACACTTGGTACCCTAAACACTATTGCTTCACATAGAAAAATATCAGATTCCTTAGTTCTGTGGTAGAACCAAACTCCTTTGATACCTATTTGTCACGACCCATCCTCGAGGCCCATGTCGTGACTACCCCAAACCCGCCTTCCATAGGCCAGGGGCTGGCGACTAGCACCAAAGGTGTAAATCCTAATAACTGGGAATTCATTGCCTTTCTAAAATTAAACAAAACAACATAGAGTACAAGCAGAAGTAATACACTATGTACAAAAGGAAGTGATGAAAATTAAATGGGCCAGAATACAAACCCAATAGAAAGTACGACTACAACTGAACAAAATTACAACAAGAAAAGACAAAAGCAGGAAGAAAGGAAGAAGCTCCTGGTTCGTCCTCCTTGGATCCTACTTGAAGGGTAGGTACATATAGCGTAGATCCTGGATCTTCCACCACATATCCTACCTGAAGGGTAGGTACAGATAGCGCAGCTCCTGGATTGTCCACCACGGATCCTATCGGAAGGGTAAGTACAGATAGCCTCCCAAAAGCTCTTACCTATCAACCTCCTCCGAATATCATCTCGCCGTGAAGTCCACCTCCTGACACTGACTCGTCATGAGGTCCACCTCTGGTTATCGTTCAGTCTTCGAACACTCGGCCTCTATCAGCACTACCCGTCGTCTGCAACCAACACAATGTGGTGAGGGCATAGCCCGTGCAAGGGTGAGTATAACGATACTAAGTAGGGACCCCGAGACCCTCAAGGTCTCACTAAAACCAACAAGGATAACCACAAAGAATATCTCAACAAATAACCTCTACTTAGGTATATTCCCATATATATACCTAAGTTACCAAGTAACCCATATCATTCATGAAGAAACACAAAGATTATGAAATCAACGGATAACCACTACCCAGGTATATTCCCATACATATACCTAAGTTATCAAGTGACCCATCTCAATCATGAGGTAAACAAAAAGGTCATAGACTCAGCTCAAACCAGTATTTTCATTATCAAAACTGTAACTGGTGAAGAGCCCCGTCTCTGGAGTGTACAGTGATCCTGTCATGACTCCGAGGTACTTCTTACTAACCTAAGACTGCTGAGGTACTCCTCCGGTCGAGTACCGTGGGTCAGCCACCCAAACACAATAGTGCTTCCCGCCGGGGTATGCCACCCAAACACAGTAGTGCATCCCCCTTAATAGCTTGAAGAGGTACTCTCCGGACCAGTACCACGGGTCTGCACCCAAACTGAGTAGTGATCCATCCACCATGGGTTTGCACCCAAACAAAGTAGTTCTCCATCCCCTGGGCTAGTCTACTCACTCCAAGTCGAGTCTCTCAAGCAGTCGTCAGGTCTCAGCCGGCTACACGGTCTCCCTACTCCGTACGCTTGTCTCCTGGAGGGTCCGCTCCACGAGCTATAGGTCGATACTCCATGTATCTCAAAGTACCACGAAGAAGTATCTCAAAGGACCACCTCGTCTTAGGGGTCTCAACGCAACAGACGACACGTCAATCGAACACCCGGTCTGTGAGTTACATGATTTTTCGTCCGAGGGGCCCGGTTGGTTTCGTGTGCGAACCAACCCGGCCATATCTTAGATGTACCCCGAACTCTCATAGGGTAAGCTCATAGGTACCATTTCTCAACGTGAACACCAACGCCGCTGACGGTTCCTCAAACGGACGTCCGGTCTGAAAATTATTAGCTTTTCCGTTCTAGGGGCCCGGTTGGATTTCGGGTACAATCCAACCCGACCACTATCCAACTGCAACCAAAAATCAGGTGAAGGATTCCAAAAGATTCGTCTCATCAAGAGAAATCCAACAAAGTCGACGACACGTCAATCAGACGTCCGGAGCTCAGGATATAAGTGTTTTTGCTCTGAGGGCCCAGTTGGTTTCGTATCCGAACCAACCAGGTCATACTCAAAGTTCTCCGAAATGTTGATTTTAATATACCTAAATGACCATCTCGATCCAAGGATCGCATCGTAGCTGAAGGTGCGTCGATCGGAGGTCCGTAGCCCAAGATATGGGCAAAAGACCGTAAGAGGTCCGAAAGTGGGGGTTTTGGGCCCGGACCGACCCGGATCGAGACCCCTCGGGTCGACCCGACTCGGGTCCGGGTCCGGCCCGATTGGGAGCAGCCCATCCCGGCATGCTAACACTGGCCACGTGGCTTGGCCGAAACGGCCTAGTGTTTGTGGGGCGGGGGAGGGGGGGGGGTTCCCCCGCCTGTTACATAACCACGGCCCCCATGTGGGGGGCCGCTGCTTGTCCATCCACCCGGGGGTTGAAACCCCCGGCTCCTGCTCTGACCGTCCGGCCCACTCCGGCCGGCTGGCTGCTACTGCCACGAGACCGGCATGGCCGGTCCCCCTGCCCTGACGCTGGTGTCCCGGAACCGGCCGCCGGTCCTTACTCCGCCGCGGCCTCAGGCCGCGGCCTTGGTCCGTCCGGCGCGGCGCGGCGGCGCCCCGCCCCTCCACCACGGCCCCTCTCCGGCCGCAGTGTTTTTCGTGATTCTCCAGCATGGAGAAACTACGCCCCGACCTTGTTCGACTTCATCGTCGCGGCGCAATGGCGCAGCGCATCCTTGCCGCACGATCCTGCGTGGTGCAACGACACCGCGTCACTTTCCTTCGAACCTCAACAACACAAGAATAAGGGAGGAGGGGAGGCCATGTTTGTGTGGTCTGTTCCCCTCCCATTAATTGATAGCGAGAGGAAAATATTCAATAAGAATTTAAATTTATGTATTCACGAACAAAAACAAAATCCCCTACCTCGAGCGTAGTCATCGAACGAGGTTTGTTGCGGAAAGGGACGTCACAGAAATGATCTTCGCAGAAGAAGATGAATCGTTGCGTCATGGAGGAACGATGTCTCTCTTCCTCTAACGCGGAAATAAGGAATGAGGAGATGCGTGTCGGGTCTTCGATCTCCAAGGAAGGCATATCTCACCGTTTTCCGTTGTTGGAGGTCAGCGTTCTTCGTCGGTGGCGGTGCGTTCTTCGCATTCTTCGACGAAGAATGAAGAACTTCAATACTCCCCTTTTTCTCCCAAAAACTCAACACAACCATCCCAACCATAATAAAATAATACTTGTCTTATTTTATTAACATTCAAGCCAACGTCTTTGAAATTCATAATTGAATCAACGAATTAATTGAATTTAATTGCAACGTTTAAACCGCCCAATTAAAAGAAGAATTTAATATTTAAATAAATGCACGAGCTGACTTTCATTAATTGGGGGGGTGCGGGTGCGTTAACGAAATTAAGGTGGTTTTGTGAAAGTTGAAAGGGTGGGGCTCATGTTGGACCCACCCCACTAGTATCCAAACTAGTGGATTAGTTAGGATGTGGGTCCCACTCAACCACTTAGCTTAGGTTTACACTTCTTTAAATAAAATAAAATTGGTTGCACCACTTTTATTTTATTCCTTTACATAACCCAAATATTTAATAACCACATCCAAGCAAACACAACTCTAGAAAACTTGTTTCTAAGCAATAACAGGCGCTACGATTTTATCAGTGCCCTCAGATTTCAATTCCGAGCACTGGTTCAAAAGTTAGTAAAACCCGCTTGTTCGTTCACTGAATGTACCCGAACTAAACTTTGGAAAATGATTCTGGGCACACCGGGCCTCGGAATTAGGCGCCGTCAAGAAATGCGTTCTGGTAAAATTCCAAAGAAAATTAAGAAAAAAATTTCCATGAAATTTCCGGGTCTTTACATCTATGCCAGAAGAAAGTGGTAGGGCTACTAGAACAAGATCAGGGAGACAACTAGTGAATCCTCATCTGCTAAATCGTTTTATTGTGATTAAAAAGGAGCTGTGTGTAGATTCAATACTGCCCAGAAAATCCTTCATACTCAAAGTACTTGAAGATCAAAAATGGGTAGAGTGTTTTTAAAACAACAATGGTCCTTACATTACATAATTAGTGAAACAATTTAATGAGTTTGTGACCTATGAAAAATCTGAAAATGAAAATTGAGTAACCTATTTTGTGAATGGAAATGAGATTTCTTTTTCATCTGTTGAATGGGGCGAGTGCATAAAAGTTCCACATGAAGGTGTATCTAGATATGTCTCAAGAGCCATGCCACATTCCAGTGATATTTTCGATTATGAGACTACTTTGGAAGAGTTGACTGGTGATGGAAGTCAGAGGCAAGTAGTTGCTGTAGAAATGGATAGAGAGAACAGATTTCTATTCAAATTTGTTCAACATGTCTTGATAACGAGAAGATGAGATATTTCCAATTTGAGATATCAGGATATCTATCTCATGAACCTCCTAAGAAATTGTGTAATAGTTAATTTGTGCAGATTGCTGATGATCCAAATGGAAGACATGACAAGTACGAAATCAAAGACAAATGCCCTATTCTATGCTAAGTTGATCTCTGTGATGATTAAAGTAAATGGGGTAGTTGAGTCTCATAATGAGACAATAGTAGTCAAGAATAACTTTTTTATTACATCCACAGTTTGTAAATACATGAGGATTAATTGGAACCATTGGAGAGGAGAATGGGTCAATGATGACCAGAAGATGTATGACAAATTCAATCCTATGGATCATCCTTTAAGACCAAAGGTTGTGAGGGATCCAGGTCTGGGACCTGACGAAGAAGAGCCAGAATACAGTGATGATTCAGAAGAGGAAGAGTCCTCTGCTGATGAAGGAGGAGACCCTGACTTACCTCCTAGCCCAGCTCCTGAAAATCTTGATCAATAGAAATCGGACAAGGAAGAAGTTGCTTTAGAGGCTGTGGAAGAGGCTGTTGAAGAGGCTACTGTACAGAATGAAGAAGATGTTCATGAGAGTGAAGAATCTCAGTCAGCTGATTTGAGTCTTAGTCTAGTGATTGGACAATCTTTAATGCCTGCTAATGATGCAAATGAAGTTGACATTCTCTTGCCTATTTTTGAAGAAACTCTTGATGCTGCAGAGATGTAAATAATTGTATAAGATTCTCCTCAGGATGGAAGACCTGCTGAGAATGCTGCTGAAAATGCTGTTGTTTTACTTGAGGATGAACCCATTGAGGGGGAGCATCAAACCAATGATGGAAGTGTTACAGTGGCTGCTGGAATTGAAGATTGGGAAGAAGACCCAGGTTTGTAGTGGGCGGTTTAGACTATCCATATTCAGATAATTAGGCATCTCACAATAGACCATAGATTGTTTATAATATCGAATCTGAGTTGTTTCCTGAAGAGTTGGTCAGAATGCTTGACCTGGATACATTGAAGAAAAAGATTAAGGACAACTTTTTGGAAGAAGTAAAGAAGATGGAAGTCTCTCTAGTCTCTTTAGTTCAATCGATCATGACTGACTCAGTGGTCAGTTTAGCATCTGAAAGAGTAACCACTACAGTTTCACCTGCAGATATGATCACCAGGGCTGATCTGGAATCCTTTAAGGATGAGCTGAAAGAATCTTTTAATGCATCCGTTAATGAGATGAAGCTTTGTTTTTCTGAAGAGATGAGGATGTTGGAATTGTCATTTGAAATCTCTCTAGGTGGTAATTTTTCAATATTCATGGCAGAAATAGAGGAAGAAGTAAAAAGACTGCCTGGCTCAATTTTCTAGACATGAAGCAGATCTTGAATCTCTAAAGGATTCTCTTGTTTCTTTAGACTATTACATGAGCTCAAAATCCCAAGAAGACATGGACTTAGCCTATGTCAAGAGTGTGGCAAGCTAGATTGTATCAGAGTTCGAATGTTTTAAAACATCCACTGAAGATCATGTTAAAACCCAGGATTCGCAAGTTCTAAATCTTATCAGTGGGTTGACCAAGAACTTCAAGGAAACAGTAACCTTCTCTGTTGGTTTTGTTGATTCTAAAACCTCAGTAGATTTGAATCAAATTTGATCTATGATGAAGGAGAAGCTTGTTTTAGCTTCAACCAGTGGCTCTGTGGACTCATCTGAGCTGATCAGAGATGTAATTTCTACTAGTGACTCATCTCGAAAGATAATGATGATAGTCCAAGACTATATGAGAGAAGCTTATTCCTCTCAGAAAGAAGTGAATGAAAAGGTGGACTCCTATTTCTCAAATATTTACACAAAGACCCAAATAACCAGTCACTTCATGCTTCTAATAGAAAATATGAAGCTGCCTCCTGTCAATCAAGCATTCTGTGAACAAGTTTGCAAGCTAAGAGAATTGACTCTAGCATAGGAAAAATTTATGGAGAACAAAGATGACTTCATATCTATCATGGAGAGAGTAGGAGGAATAATTATGGACTTGAGAAATCTATTGCTCCCTTTTCTACATGTTGATGCTGGACCAGTAACTGTACATCCTGCTTTGCCTGCCTCTGCCTTTGTTGCTTCTCCAGTTAAAATGACTCCTAAACCAAGAAATTAGAAGCTTCACACTGATGATCACTCAAAGAACTACTCAGTACAGGCCAGACACAATGTCAGTTGCTCAGCCTCCAGTGGTGATTTTCGGAATTCCTAAGCCTTCACCTGCTTCCACTTCACCTAAATCCTCTTCTGAACCAAAAGGAAAATCTCACATTGAAAATATGGATTGAACAAGTGTCTAGACTATTTGATAGGAATCCACTGTATTTTGTGCTATGTCTCTATACCTTTTTTGCAAACATCTAATACAATTGGATTTCCTTTCCTTCTCATTGTGCTACTTTTTCTATCTCTTATTGTTTCCCAATTTTTGATTATCACAAAGGGGGAGAAATGTTCTACAAGAATGTTCTACAGGGATATTAAGGGGGATAAATAGTTTACCAGGCTTTTATAGAGGGGGAGAGAGTATCAAAGGGGGAGATATTTTCTCTATAATTATTTTCTCTTTTGATACGAGTGCTTTAAATTTCACCCTTTGATACCATTTCATTTAATTCTCTGATACCACTAAATTTTACCTCTGATAACATTGCATTTTCTTTTATCTCTGATACTATCACATTAAATTCTACCTCTGATAAATTATGATCTACAACATTCTGTTTTCTCTGAGAAAATTATATTCAATTATATATCCTATGATAAAATATCTCACTATTTTAAAACTATAATTTTATAAGTTGTGATTATCAAAATGGGGGAGATTGTTGACCTCACATGTTTTAATAATCCCAATCATTCTTTCATATACTTTGATAATCCCAATTAATTCTTATCTATATATTAATTCTTTCAAACCTATGAGATTCTATGATCAAGATGATAATAGTTTTAAAATAATCCCTGAGATATGTTAATCCATTTCTATATATGTTTATATGAGTTCTGAAGTTATTCTAACCCATTCTAATATGTTTTGCATAAAACAGAAAAGTGTTGAGTCAGTGATCTGCGTATAGCTACTGATAAAGAGCTACCGATACTCTGTCTACCGATAGACTTAGTCTACCCATAGACATAGTCACTAATACACAAAGGTCACCTATATGTATAGAGCTACCGACATGCATGTCTACCAGTAGTTACCGATAGAGTAAGCCTGTTGATATAAGTACAAAAAGTCACCGATAACCATAACTACAGACAGATAGATCAGAGCTACCGATAGATAGATAGCTACTGATAGAAGTCTATTGTTAGTATAAGTCTACTGATACTAGCGAAAATATCTACTAATACAAGGAGCCACCGATGGAGCAACAACTACTGATGGATAAAGATCTACTAATAGAACCAGTTTACCGAGTCACTAATAGAGCAAGTCTACCAATAGAAGGAGTTACTGATACATAGAGCTACCGATACCAAAAAGCTACCAATGCAAGTTCAAAGAGCTACCGATGGAAGGACCTGCTACAAAAAGTTCACCGAACACATCTACCAACACATGCTACTAATGATTGTCCAACCAGTCAAACCCTATTCTATTCATACCATTTACTTATTAATCTAACGGTTACATTTGATGTTTTTAATGTAGTTAATGTTATTTAATGATCTCTATTTCCATGTCAGGGAACCGTACCTAGTACCCTTGAAAAAAGTAATATTTCTGTTCTGCCGAAGCTGAAAACTATAAAGGGACAGAAAAATATCGTGCACTAAACTTTTTGAAAGAGAGAGAATAATGGAACTAAGAAGACACACAAACAGTGAAAGAGCCAAGAGTTGAACATCATTCAAACGTGGTTCATTTTTTAAAGGAAAAATCCATACTCCAATAACACTGGACATACACGAAGCTACTCATTTTTGAAAGAGAACACAATTTTCACCTTGAGTGAATAACAATAACAAACACTTCATAAACCCAGGCTGCTAGGACCAAGAACCAAAGAAGAAAACGACACTCTGCTTTTAGGAAAAAAAACCAGAGAAGGACTCAGAAGCTTTTCTGATAAACAAAACGAGTCCAGAGCTGCACTGCTAATAACTAAATCATTTCTAAACTCAGTAATAATTATCTTAGTGAATCATTTTTTTACATTTTGAGTAGTGTGTGTACCCTATTTATTTTACACACATACTGACTCCTGTGCTAAACTGGAGGATTCTTAAATACTCACTCAAACATCATAATGCTTTTTTCCCACTGTGGATAGTGGTAGAGGTCGAGTAAGACCTGGATAGCCGGTTTTATGTTGTTTGTTTTCCCCCGGAGAACTGTGGTAGTGGTCTTTGAAACTGGACAGTATTGTAGTGTTGTTTACCCCTGATCTAGGTTGTGGATCAATTTATATAAAATGTTGAGAGGAATAAGTCTTGGCTTGAGACTGAACCTCTTGGTTAACTCTGATGTGCATTTTAAATTAAGTATATAAGTATACTACATATTTATTTAATATTCCGCTGCTATTACTTTTAAATACAAAAATATTTTCAAGCTACTTTGATATTTAAATTAGAAAGTGTTTATAATTATTGTAAACCAGTAAGTTAGTTTAAAAAGTTCATTTAATCTCCAGATTAAGTCAAATGAGACCTAATCAATATTTGAGAAACTAATTGAACATTTACACTTGATATAGATTCACTACAGTTTAAATTTGTTTTTAAATTGGGGGATTTTAAAAGAAATATTTTTGAACAGAAATTTTAATTGGAACTCAATTCACCACCCTCTTGAGTATTCTCTCCGACCAACACTAATATTTTATGAATTCCTTGGTATGGATAACTTACATCGTATATCATTTATTATGATTATAAAACAATTCATTTGACAATTTGATGACGCAATCTTATGAATATGTTTGTAAAACATGGATTGTGTTCTTTGATTACATTATAGTCAACGTTCAATAACAATACAACAATTTTACAATGACTCAAGAATATTAGAAATGAGTTTATTGGTATGATTTTTAAATATACTCTCTTACCCTTTGGGTCTTTTTCTGCTTAAATAATCATTCATAACTCCCTAGAATGACCATACAATCTTCTGTTTGAATCCATTTTTCTTTTTTCATTTACCAAATATATTCAGAGTTGTTTTATGTATAATATATTTATAAAGGATTCTAGTTTTGAAGAATCATGTGAATTATTAATATTATCATTTGTGATATTATTTTTTATATATTCTCATATACAAGGACACTAACCCTTTATAGTTATGGCATGAATCATTATGAACTTTAAGGAATTTTATCAAATAGTTTATACTATTTTGTATGAAATGATTGGGTCACAATAGTTTTTATCAGATAAATATTAATTCACTTTTTTAGTCTCTGATGAGATATAATTATTGAGAAACCATAGGATATGAATAAGGATAACAGAATATAATATATTATGATAAAGATAGGATTATGGTTTTAATAGAATATTAATTCCTATCTAGTTATAAAAATGTGGACGAGGCTATGGAATCAATGCACATAGGGGTGAAAATGTTGAATGTATCATATTGGGTAATAACACAACCTTCATCAGTTCACAATGAGTGGGCATAAGACTTCACACATGGATAGACAATCATAAGGGATACACATGTGTTACTTCACATTTTTTATAAATCTAGAAGATATATTTTATTAGAGAATGGTCACTAATGTAATATTATAAAAATTATTTTTCAATAATTGCAACAATTTATCGTGTTATAGAAATCCAAATGATTATTTTTCAAGATTATATAGTTTCTAACAATGATAATTTATTCAATATTAATTTTATTAAAATTAAATGTCTAGAACCTAAATTCACCACATTTATACAAAATTTGATAGAAATGATATTTGAATATCCTCATTACTAACTAAATTTTATTGGAGGTGGAATAAAAAAAATAAATATATTTTTGTAAACTATTATCAAAACGTGAGTCATGTTAATATTATAAATAATACAAGCACGACAAAACATTCTAATGAGTTCATAATAAGGAAATATCCAATTTATTTTATAATTTATGTTGATACATTAGTCCATTATAAAAGTTTATTATAACTATAATTAAATATTTTATTTTGTACTGTTTGGAAAATGAAAATGTTATTTCATATATTTATCATTTGAACGGTGAACTATGTCCATGGTGGACTATAATCTCAAAAATTATGGATCAATAAAAATTTGAAACTATAGAGTGTGATGAGATTCAAAGGATATTTTTAAATAATAAATTAAATCCTATTTTTCAATCAAAAAATGAGAAGGAAATTTTTAATATGAAAAAATGATGATGAATGTACTAGTATTTATGGGGAAAATCTTAAAGGCCTTTCTCAGTACGATTGGCGAATTATCATTCAAAATATTGTAATATTTGTTGATAACTTACTATCTCTAAACAATGTATCTAATCAGAGTTACACATAATGTACTTTTCAATTTATAAATTAATCATTTGACGTGATATAATGTTAAAAATTTATATTTCAATATCCAATATATGTCATTGATATATGTGAATATACACATTTAAATTAAATGACATTATAATAATAAAAACTAGGATGAGATGAAGTAGAGTTTTTCTTTATGCCATGTGTCACGACACGTCCCTCGAGGACCATGTCGTTACTACCCAATGCCCGCCTTCCATAGACCAGGGGCAGGCCACTAGCACCTTAAGGCGTATTCCCTAAAAATTGGAAGACATTGCCTTCATAACCTGTAACTCACACAACTAAGAACAAAGAAGGATACAAGCACACAACGAAACTATATAGTAAATAAGGTGTGTATTGAATGTAAAATGGTCCAGAATACAAGAACAACTGTAAAGTACAAGAAAAAATAGAAAGTACAAGTAAAACTGAGTATAACTCTTTTGAACACCCGCCAAGGAATACTACCTGAAGGATATTTACAACTCTCGAACGGTCACCTCTGCGGTATGCATCGTCTATGGTCCACCTCTGAGCTACCTCTAGTCTTGGTACCCTCTTCCTCAGCCAGCTTTTTCCATCATCTGCACCAAACACAACATGGTACGGGCGTAGCTCGTGCATGGGTGAGCTTAACGATACTCCGTTGGGACCCCAAGGCCCTCAAAGTTCCCACAAAATCCACAAAGGATAAACCTCCAAATATGAAAAAAAGTGACAACCCTACTTAGTTATATGCCCATACATATATCTAAGTTGTCGATTAAACCCATATAAATCATGAGGAAACATGAGGCACAACTCCAAATCCCAAAGCCCAACTATTCCACAAAAGAAAGAATATCATAAAGATAAAGAGTTAGCTCACACCGGGTATACAACTCCGAGAAATAAGATTATGAAGATGACCCACATAGGATCGCTATGGAAGCTGATAGCCACCCACATGATTCTCTAGGGATACTAAATAGGAACATTCCAAACAAATCAGCTACTGGAGAACTCCTCCTCTATCGAGTGCAGTGGGTCTGCCATGTCACGCAGAATCTCTTCCCACTAACCCTGGACTACAGAGGTTCTCCTCCTGTCGAGTATCACGGGTCTGCCGCGTCACATAGAGGTGCTCCCCACTGTGGGTTTGCCTCCTCACAAAGAGGGGCTCTCTCTCATGGACTGTTGAGGTACTCCTTCCGTTGAGTACTGTGGGTCAGCCGTGTCACACAAAGGTGCACCCCACTTGTCTAATCGAGTCACTTCGAGTCGAAACAGTCAGTAGTCATCATGTCTCATCCAGTTGAAGGGTTCTGTACATATCGTGCTTAGGAGAACCGCTAACTAAGCCATAGGTCATACCCCAACCGCTCCGAAGATCCTTGAAAATTAAATCCAAAGAACAGTCACATCAAAAGTGACCCAATGCAATAGACAACACCTCAATCAAATGCTCATTCTGTAGGTTATTTGAATTTCTACTCCATGGGCCCAGTTGGATTCAGGGTCCAATCCAACCCCGATCTACTCCAACCTTATCCAAAACTTATGTGGAGTATATCAAAAGGACCTTCTCGATCCATGGATTCTGGAGCCGCTGAAGCTTCTTCAAACGGATGCTCATATAACTTGTTATGGCCCAAAAGGTGAAACTAGGTTCAGAGGGTCCCAGGTCCGGTCCAACCGACCCGGTCAGGGTCCGTCCCAGAGGGTCTGGTCCATGGTGGGCCCGTCCCGCTGGGCCGTAGTCTCTCCCGGCCCATGAAGGGGCAGCCTGGCCCAACCTACTAGCGCAACCCGGTGGAGCGGCCCAGTGGCACAACCCGGTGGCGCGGCCCACTGGGTGCGTCTGACAGGGACGCGGCCTGCTGGGCGAGGCCTGCTACGGCTCGGCCCGCTTGGTGCGGCCATCTGGGTGCAACCTTCTGGGTGCGGCCTACTGTGGTGTGGGTCGTTGGGAATGCGGTCCGCCCAAGATGACACCAAAGGGGGAGCTCCCCCCTTCCTGTTTTCCCGAACCGTCCACCATCCCGTTCGGCTGGGTGGTACGCGGGACCCACTAGAGGGGTCCCGCCCAGTTTGGCACAGCTGGCTGAAAGGCAAGCTTGTCTTCCTCCCTACGGCGTGGTCGCAGGCTGCTACTCCATCACGACTGACCGGAGGGCCGGCTGCACTTCTGCCTATGGTGTGCCCGAGCGGCCGTGACTGCTTCTTCCACCAGCGGCGCGGACACGAGCCACCACTCTGTATATAGCTGGGTAGTTGTCGGCCGCCCCCTGCCCTTCCGCCGTCGACGAGCCATGAAAACCTCTTCAACCGGCGGTGCGGACATGCTATGGCATTTTTTCCTCACCGCTGGCCTGGTGTCGGCGGCCGCCTTCTTCCGCGAGCCACTGTGGCTTCGTTCCAATACCGAAAAATTAAACGATTTCATATTCGAGATCCTTACTTTGAGGGATCTGTGTCCAAATATTGCACTCATAAAAACTCATTGTTTCCTGTATCAATAAATAATTGGCATTGAATAACTAATAAAGAACACGCAAAGAATAAAAAGAAATAGGAACAAGGATTATGAGCATGATGATGGCCATGATCATTTGGATCTCATCATCATGAATTTATGATATGAAGAATCAATAAAGTAAATTCATACATAAATAAAATCCCTACCACAATTGTACGTTGAAGGTGGTGCGAGGGAGAAAGATGTAGTCGATGAAGAACATCGGCGTTCGTCACTTCTGCAAGACGCTTCCGATCTGGGCTCAGGGTCGGTTCCTCATTCTACATTTGGGGTGGTTTTTCATTGGATAATGTTCTTCCTCATTCCCCACGGTTCTTACAACTCTCTTTTTCCAAAATTTTCCAACTAGGTAATAAGTATCCAACATATATTAAAATAGGTTTATCATTTTAATTAAGGTTGGCACAATTAATTTGGTTAAGTTGGTACACAAATGTTGGCACAATTAAATGTCACATTAAATTGAATTATGTTAGCATAATTGAATGACAGATTTAATTGAATTCACATTGGTAAAATTGGATGGGGGGATTCAAATGAATTTCTCCACATTAAAGAAGGGTTCGGGTGGTACCCAACACTAAAATTCAAGAACGAGGTTTCAAACTTAGGTGTTCCCCACCTACATAACTAAAATGGAGGTTTCGACAAGAAAAATAAAATAAAGATGTTTTATTTTATCTTCATTCTTTTAACACACCCATAAAAATTCAGAAAACTAACTTTCACTCTCGACATACTGCGGTCGGGTTGATGGTCTCTTTAAGTGATTACCAATGCTGTGAGTTCAACGGTGTCCTAGGATTTCAATTTCGAGCGCCGTTCTAAAAGTTACAAAAAATAGGCTCACACGTTTACAGAGCGTACCTGAAACAGAGTTCAGAAATTCAATTCGGGCACTCCGGGCCTCGAAATTATGCGCCGTTAATTTTTACAGACTCGTAAAATTCCCATATAATTATGAAAAATACATGGAAAAATCATGGTCTTAACATTCTCCCCACCTTAGGGCTTTGTGTCCCCAAAATCCACTACATAAACTAGGAAAACAAGTGGTTAACTGAGCATGTATCTGAGCCTCCCGATCCCATGTGCTCTCTTGGAGTTTCTCGTGCTTCCATCGAACACACACCAGAGGTATCGATTTTCCCTGAAGGACCTCCTCTTATCGATCCTCTATCTCTATTGGAACCTCCCTAAACATCACCCTATCATCGATTTATGGCTTTCCCTAGTCAATGAATAGTGAAAGGTCGTGCACATATCCCCTCAGCTGGGATACGTAGAAAATGTCAAGCACTTGATGCAACTGAGGTGGAAAAGCTAATAGGTAAGCCAACTCACCAACTCCGCTAAGGACCTGAAAGGGTCCGATGATCCTTGGAGATAACTTGCCACCCCGGCCAAATATCTACAAAACTCATCGAGGCGGGACCTGTAAAAAGACATGGTCACCATCCTCGAACTCCAGAGGTCTCTATATCTTATCAACATAGGATTTCTACCTTCTTTGTGCAGTCTTCATCTGCTCCTGGATGATCTGCACCTTCTCCGTGGTAGGTCGTACCATCTATGGTCGCACGAGTGTTGTCTCCATTAGATCAGTCCAGTAGAGTGGTGATATGAAAGGTCATCTGTACAATGCCTCTAATGGTTCCATACTAACAGTGGAGTGATAAATGTTTTTATATGAGAATGCCACCAAAGGTAAGTGATCCTCCCAGCTGCTGCCAAAATCAAGGATACAAGCGCGTAGCATGTCCTCGAGGGTATGTATGGTCCGCTCAGTTTGACCATCCATATGATGGTGGAAGGTAGTTCTCAACCAAACATGTGTCCTGAACGCCTCCTACAACCACTTCCATAGATATGAAGTAAAACACACATCAAGATAAAAGAAAATCATAGTTGTAACTGAATGAAGATGTACAATCTCCATCTCGTATAGGCGTCCCAGTCCCTCTAATGAACCCAACTCTCTAATAGGTTGGATGTGGGATAACTTTGTGAGTCGGTCAACGATCACCTAGATAAAATCAGGACTCCTGGACATGCATGGATGTCCCATCACGATGTTCGTGGAACTTCCATCCCACTTCCACTATGGCACCACTAATGGCTGAACTATGCCTACTATAACCTAATGCTCTGCCTTTACTTGAAAACAACTGAGGAACTGAGAGACAAACTCTACCACTTCCTTCTTCATTCCTGACCACCAGTGCTAACTCTGGAGGTCCTGGTACATCTTCTTCACTCTAGAATCTACCACTAGAGGGGACATATGGAACTCCCTCAACAATTCTTCCCTATTTTTCACTGGTACCATATTATTCCCTCTATAGAGGATTATATGCTCCCCACCTTCAGAAAATCCTTCAGGCGCATGTCCCGTGGATATATGAGAACGTCGAGCCTCGTAGTCAGCATCCCCAAGTTGTGCCTCCCTTACTCGCTGAATGAGTGGGGGAGTGACTGTCAGTGATTGAAGATAAGCTTCTCCATCTTGATCCACATAGGATATGCGCAAAGAAGCTAGCTGCTACGTCCCCTCACCCAAAAACAGTATACCAAATCTCTTGCTGAGTGTATCTACTACTACATTCCCTTTCCTTAGAGAATAGACGATCTCTAAGTCATTGTCCTAGAGAAACTCAAGCCAACCACATTGTCTGAATTTCCAGTCCTTCTGAGAGAAGATATACCTGAGACTATTGTGATCAGAGTAGACTCTAAAACATTTTCCCATCAAGTAATATTTCCACATCTTAAAGGTGAATACTATTTCTTCCCACTCCTGTTCATGGGTAGCGTAGTTCTTTGTATGTTGTCTCAGCTATCGTGATCCATATGTGATCACTGCTCGCTCCTACATCAGGACACCTCCAAGCCTGAACCCTGATGTGTCGCTGTAGACCATGTACCCAATGCCTTCCTACAGTAGCCTCAATATGGGGGCACTCTTCAGTCTCTGCCTCATCTCCTGGAAACTCCACTCGAATCTCTCTGACCACATGAAGGGTGCACCCTTCTTCGTTAACACTGATAAGGGTGCCGAAACTCTAGAAAAGTCAAGCACAAACCTCCTGTAGTAATTGGAAAAATCCAGAAAACTCTACACCTCCGTCATGCTCCTGGGTGGCTCCCAAGATATTATAGACTCAATATTTGCAGGATACACTGCAAATCCAGCCACCGAGATGACATGTCCCAAAAAGTGGACATCTCCTATCAAAAATTGGATCTTCGAGAGCTTACAATAAAGCCGGTGCTCTCAGAGAGTGTCTATAACTATCTGGAAATGATAGGCATGATCCTCCTCTGTCATTGAGTATATCAGGATGTTATCGATGAAGAATATCACAATTATATCAAGGAATGGTTGGAGGATCTTGTTCATGAGTACCATGAACACTGTTGGGGAATTGGTCATGCTGAAAGGCATATCCAATAACTCATAATGGCCATACTGACATCTGAAGTTCATCTTCTGCACATCCTTATCTTGTACTCTAAGATTGTTATAGCCTGATCTGAGGTCTATCTTTTAAAAAATTCATGCTCCCTTTAGCTGATCAGAGAGATCATCAATCCTTGGATGTGGGTACTTGTTCTTTACGTTGATATTTTTTTGGCGCTGATAGTCCCAATAGTGTCTCAAAGCCCCATCCTCATTCTTGGTGAACAAAATTGGGGCTGCCCAAGGGGAAACACCGGTCCTAATGAACCCCTTGCACTGCAAGTCCTCCAGTTGTACTCATAGCTCTCAATGATCTGTGAGAGCCATCTGATATGCAGAGGTAGATATAGGTCTCTTCTCGTGGTACATGTTGATGTAAAATTCCACCTATCTATGAGGAGGATGACCTGGAACATTGTCTAGAAAAAAAATATGCAAACTGGTCCACCAATCTAGGATATCTCAGACTCTGTACATCAACCACTCCAAGTGTATTTCTAGTCAACTGATGTGTGATCTGCTACACCCACCTCTGGGTAAGTCCATCCTGCACTGCAGAGGTTCCCTTCTCACTAGTGTTGAAAAACCTAGTACCATCCGCGCGAACACACCGCACAGTGCCCCTAATATATTCAATATGAGCTTAGACTGTAGATAACCAGTCAATACCTTGGATGACATCGTAATTCATCAACGCCCCTACTAGAAGATCCTAGATGAAGCTCTATCCTCTTAGAGTAAGCTCACACTGCCGGCACCAGTGCGTAATCAGTGGATCTGCTCCTGTAGGAATCTCTACCCATAAGGATCGATCCAATAGCTCTATCAGAATCTCTGAGCTCCGAACGAGGGTCGTGGAAATTAAAGAGTTACCTGAACATGTGTCTATAAGTACTACAACTAAGGTGGAGTAGAGACAGATTGTACCTCATATTATCTTCGTAGTTCCATGGTTGTATGCCTCAACTGCCTAGAGATGAGCTCGTCCCAGTCCACCTTCTCCCTATGGTCAGGGTGGACCTCCTGGTGGTGGTGGTGGTTGAATCTGGAAATGTCACCCATCACCTTCTACACGACCTGGTCCTCTACCACGTCCTCCTCCAACATGCGGACCTCCTCGATCCATCCTTTGTCTCTGCCTCAGCAGTCCCTCAACCATCAGTTGGACTTTGATATAGCGGGTTGGGTAGTCGAAATCCATGTAATTCTTCCCACCTTACGAGTAAAACTACATGATTCTAATATGTTCAGCTATTTCATGAGGGCCTCGCACCACCGACCATGTATATTGTAGTTTTCCACCTGTTGTTGTCGTCATCCTGGATCTCAACATCAACTATCTGCTGCCAGCTATCGATGACTCTTCTACGTGTCGTCTGGAGGTGGGTCTCGCTGCTATTGACTACTCAGCAAGGAAAATATTCACTAAAAGCACTCACTACCACACCCCCGCATGCATCGGGATGTTGAGAGAAGCCATTGAAGCTCTAATCACCCGTCTGAGCCCCTGCTCAATGTTCCAAGCCATGAAGAAATGTTCCCACACCATGTTAGTGGAGTAGAATAAGAGTTCAAGGAACCTCGCTAAATAATGATCCGCAGTCATGCTACCATGCATCAATTGGAGATGCTTCTGTATTTGCACTGAGTGTAGGGTCGATGGGATGATCTCTACCCTAAAAAGGCTATCGAAGTCTGAACAAATGGGAGTTACCTTATCGTGAACCTGGAGCATCAAGCTCCACCATCTGCCCGCTCCTACCTAAAGATGGTTGGCGACAAAGATCACCATGAGATCAGCCTATGTCACATCCAGTCAAAAGACTCTAACCACCGCCTCCACCCAATCCTCAGCCGCTTATGGATTACTCTCACCTGGAACCTTCGTGGCCTTTGGTGCTAGAACTCATGAAACACGCTCAAGAGGAGTTCACCCTCTACTGCTGAGGGCTGGTTTCATCATCAGCCCAATGGGTAGTGGTGCTGCTGGTACACCACTAGGTGGTACAACTGCCATAAGGGGGCCCTGCACGGAATCCTCGTCGCTTAGTAGGTAGTCATCACGTACACTAACTGAAATAATGTCTGTATGGCTATGTGGGGGAATCCTAAAAAGAAACAGGTGTGCCGTGGTCATTTAGTTTATAAATGGTGAGATGACTCAAATGTTGAGTCAATAAGGTTTTCCTTATGACTTTTTTCATTATTTCTTATTTTGAAAATAAAAAACACCTTATACATAAGCAAATCAATATTTTAATTCTATAAGGAAAATTTCATTTCCAAAGGAATTTACCCCTACCATATATTCATTACTCATATCAATATTTTTCTTAAGTATAAAAAATGGATTCATACCTAAAACCTCGGAATCAAATAATACGTAGATATGAATCATTCTGTTTTAGGATCCGAATTCTGGATATGAAATCTAATGAAGTTCCAATCCGAATTCTGGATACGAACTGTAATGAAGTTATAATCCGAATTCTGGATATGAAGCTTGATGAAGTTCCATTCTGAATTCTAGATACGAACTCTATTGAATTACCATTCCAAATTTAGGATACGAACTCCAATGATGTTCCACTCTGAATTCTTGATACGATATCTCATGTAGTTCGACTCAAAAATCTGGATACGAACTCTGATTTAGTTCAACTCTAAATTATGAATATGAACTCATACTAGTTTGACTCTGAACTTCTATGACTTCGACTCTGAACTCTTACTAGTTCGACTCTGAACACTTACTATGTCTGACTCTAAACTCTGTGAGTTTATATACCGAATAATATTGAAATCAGACTCCGAATTTTCTTAGAAATTCAGACTCTGGATTTCTATAGAATTCAGGTTACAAATTCCTAAAAAACAGAATCTGAATATCTTTTTATTATAGACTACGAATTCTATTTGGGTTAGACTATGAACTTTTGTTTGATTACATTCTAAAATTCAGTTTTACACCTGCTTACACTTGTTTCATTACAAAAGGATGTTGTGCTTTTAGTTATTAACTAACCATTGGTTGAGTGACACGTGTACAAGTCCCTCTAAAAATCAAGGATAAATATGACCGTTGGAGGAGGGAGCTGACTGTAACACCCCAAGAATTCATAATGTGTTATTTCTTCAAAATAATTCAATAACTTGAACTACACGCAACACCGAGTTCAATTTCACCATGACTTACCAAAAATTAATTCAAAAGAGGTTATGAATAGTATTAACTAAATTTTAAACTTTATATAATCCTTATAATTTTTCCATATTATGAGTATCTTAGACATAATGCAAGAACAAATTCGTTTTCAGTATTGCACTTTTATCAACTTTTAATATTGAACCCTTTTTAAATACAATATTTTAAAATTTCTGACTAAATGGGGACATCAAAAATTTAAAATGAAACATCCCAAGCTTCCACGGTACGCTTTCTTTGAATAATACAGTAGCGTGTGTTGTACGCAACCTTGAATTTTGACACACACCACAACCAATCAAACTAGCCATTATGAATAGTAATACCTAATTTTTGAAATTATATATATTTTATATTTCAAAATGGACTTCATTTTTGGATTCAGAATATCTAATTTAGCCTAAGGTGAAATTTTGGTACATTTCGGATAACTTTCATATTTTGATGAATAGTGAAAATTACTAAATTTTAATTAAAAAAAAACTTTTTTAATCAAAATAATTAATAGTGATAAATTATGAATTTGAGTGGTTTTAAAGTATATTTATAATATATTTTTACCATTTAATAAAATGTTGGTCATTGGACATAATTTTACAATTAAACCGAACATAAACAAGTGTCAATCTTTTGATAGTTATTATCTCTTAAAAACACGCTTTTTGTTTTGACAGCGGGAATTAATTTTAAATTAATTTCTGCCACTTCTGTGTTTTGAATTTAGGAAAATGGATTCCATATTTGGAATCAGGATGTTCAAATTGTGTAAACAGGTAACTTTTATTTTTAGACATTTTGAATAATTACTGCGGTAAATATTTTATTTACCATGGTTAAGGGTAAATCCGGTAAATAAGGGTTACAATTAATTTTATAATAATACTAAATTACCCTAAAACGTGTCCTAGCCTTATGGGTTGATACATGTTCGACCATAGGCATCTTTGGGTCGATTTTGGGACCCCATGGATCCACTTGTAAGTGATAATGACACTTTATTTTAATTAAGTTAAAATGAATACAAAAATGACACAAGCATATATCTTTTAGAAAAACAATTGTTACATAGGGTTATATATGTTGGATTTTATATTATAAATATTAATTAGAAAGATAAAACTATTTCCTACATAATGATATTTTATTTATAATTTTTATACATTAAATAATTTATTTTATTTATGACACAATGATGATGCAGTAATTACTATAATAGTGAAACATTAAAATAATTGATATTATAAATACCCAAATAAATATAATATGAAACTTTTAATGAATTAAAATAATTTTCTAGGATAATATGATATATTAGGATTGATTTAATTGACTTTTTTCGAAGTAATCAATCTTTTATGAGTTTCACAAAAATCAACTATTGAATAGTGTCAAAATTGACCTAAAAGAGTTCTTAAAACAAATATTATATTATTAATTGATATTAAATTCCTAAAAATATAAGGTTCGGCCAATAGACTTATATAATGATAGGTTCATCATTAATGGACCATTTGGGGGTCTCTTAGATGTATATAGTATGTTTATTAACCATATTATATAAAAATACAAAGAGACATTGTAAAAGTGAAACTAATTAACTTAGAGTTAATACTTAAAGATAAGGTTAATATAAGTACCCCAACCTGTCTACATTCTATTGGTTGAGTTGTTTTCGACCCATCCCCACATTAACCTTTGAATATTAAACTTTGGAGCCATTGTAAACCGATTATGAATTTATTATAAACTAATATCTCTAGCTTTTCCAAAGGTGCCCCTCACCCCTCTTATAAAAGGGAACTCCTCCTTCTCATTTATTCACACCTTCAAAGCCTTTTGGTTCGGCCAAACTCTGCCCAAATACTCTCCCAACTTCCCTCACTACAACCTAGAGGCATTATTTTGATCAGAAAGCCAACCTAAGGAGCCCTTTTGATCAAATCAAAAGGAAGAACCCGAAGAAGAGGTAATGATTTCACCTCCCTTTTTCCAAGTTCCTTCTTCTTCCACTTCTTCTTACTTTGTTGTTACCATTCTAAAATAATAACTCCAGTATCATATATATACTGTGATGTTATTATAAATATGGTAAAACTATATTCAGTATTCTATCCACCCTTTGAATAACATGTCACCATACGTGCGTACGTACGGCTTACCGTCTCCACGTCGTGGTGTAATTGTTATTCAATATATTATTATTTGGATGGGTATAATAATGATGTGTAACTCATGTAAATAATAAATATAACATGTTATTGATTCTGTATATATTATATACCATTCATTTGTATATTATTTTAATATCAAAAGAATGATATTGTCGCTCGTGCGTACGTACGGACTACCGTCTCCACGAACGCGATTAGATTCATTCTCCATCATATCCATTCAAGTATAATTATCATTTTCTGATTTAAAAATGATGTTTAAGGACTTGATATCATTATGGATATAAATAATATACAACCTATCCATTACAAACATGGCTTACGTAATAAAACATATAAAAGAAAACGAGTAAGTTAACACCCGAAACAACGATAATACTAAGACATTATTAACAAAGAAAAGTTAAAAGATCATATATGATATGATATTAATATATATGATTCTTGTATAATTTAATAAAAATTATTTCAATATTATACAGGAGTTTAACCTACCCCAACAATGTAAAAGTACAAGGTAATGGATTTTCTTATCTCACATTCAATTCCGTGAGATTTCCATTGTT
This sequence comes from Viscum album, assembly GCA_963277665.1. Lineage (NCBI taxonomy): Eukaryota > Viridiplantae > Streptophyta > Magnoliopsida > Santalales > Viscaceae > Viscum > Viscum album. The sequence continues at coordinate 197,317,184 of OY728150.1, forward strand.
CGCCACTAAATTATTGAAAGTGGTGTATTGTGTACTTCCATTTGATATATATTATCATGATTCTCTTTATATTCATGTTATTCTATAAATCATTTGGTGGTTATTAAATTTTGGCCATACGACTCAGTTGATTAACGTGGTAAGGGGTTTTCATCTCACTCCTTATTCCCGTGAGATTCATGCCATATTGCCACCATCACCTTTTGTGTGGTGCATGTACTGCCCATAATTATATTCTTTGTGTAATACACTCTAGTTTATGTGTATTTACATATTCATTGTATGATACCCCTTTCATGGGTTGTATGTTTCATAAGTTACCAAATTGGTAAGGGTTATTTCACAATCTCTTCATTATCTGAGGTTGTTTATACGTAATAATCTACTGGGATCTCTTTATCATCCACATCCATGTTTCTTAATAATGTATTTCAAAACATTTTTACTATTTACAAGAATATGGGTTAAAGTCATTTATACCCTTATGTGTTTCGAAAGGAATCTTTCCGTCGTTTTCCAAACAAGGCACTTTTAACCTTTTCGACAAATTTAAGGTAAGAATGTTTTTTTAACTTATACGGCGGGTGCGGCTATTTACCGCCGTTATAAAATCGTCAAAGCTTCCCTTACAAGCTTATAAGAATATTTTCAAAGAAAATGTTTTATTTTATATGGATCTTAAATGATTTCAAAATAAAAAGAGATATTTCTTTAAAAATAATTTTGATTTCATCTATGTCAACATCCTTTGATGGCTTTTAAGCTTATTTGAAGTTGGTTTATTATGATACAAAACATCCATATTTTATTAAAGGTTTTGTGCTATTTTTGACTGTAGATAAGCTATTCTTATGTCACTCATGTTTTTTTTAAAGTATTGACATTTCATAAGTTATTTTTAATCCAAATGTTTATGTTATATTTCAACCTTTCATTCAGATGAATGTGTTAGAAAAGTATGTTCTGGGTTGGGGACCGGTAAAAGTAAGCCCTCTGGTTTGGTCTCCGGTTATTAAAGGAACTCTGGTTTGGTCTCCGGTTATTAGAGGAACTCCGGGTTGGTGTCCGGTTATTAGAGGCACTCCGGGTTGGTGTCCGGTTATTAGAGGCACTCCGAGTTGGGTTCTGGTTACAGTTAGCCCCAAGGTCTTGGGACGAGGCATTGACAAAGAAATTAAAGTTCATCATTATGCATTCCATCATTATAAAAGTGGTTATTGATTTTTCATGTGATTATTCGATTAGTAGAATAACCATGTGAATAAGTAAATGGAATTATTTCATTTTATTTATGCCATACTATGTTGAAAGTTCAAGTTTGAAAGGATTTTGTTTTAGTAATTCATTGCCTTAAATGTTTATGCTTATTTTTGAATGTTCCTCTATATTGTTATCCTTACTGGGCATTTGAGCTCACCCCTTTTCTATATTTTATTTTTCCCAGGAAGTGAAGAAGTAAATTATGAATGACCTGCAGGGATATTATGTGGGGATATGAGTGTGGATTATGGAGAAAATATGTTGTTGTAGTAGTTTTTCATTTTATGATGTAATGTAAGACTTATGAATATATCTAGTGTTTCCAAAACTACTAAACCAATCGGTCTTTCGAGATTTGATCTTTCTTGTGATCATGCCAATGTTATGTAATAATGCACCGACTCTGGGTAACTAGGGTCGGGGCATTACACTGACCATTGGAGATTCACCTATAAATAGGTTCTCATTTGAAATGAAGCGACATATTTTGGAATTTTGGTGATCAGAACTTCCTGAAGTGATTTCTAGAGAGAGAGAGAGTCTCTTATCAACTCTCAAATCGTCATACAGAAAGTTTGAATATCTTGTTCAAGCTTTTCCTTGTGTATAATTGCTTTGTGAGAGTCCAATTGTCTCTGATTACAATCGAGGGCTTCCGGGGATAGGAAGACAGAGGTTCCAACACCTTGAAGTTGAGGGCTTCCTTGCTGAGGAAGACAAAGGTGCCGACTACCTGATAGTTGAGGGCTTGCAGGGATAGCAAGACAGACTCTGATCATCATATCGAGGGCTTACCTGGGTGTGGGTAAGACAGACTTGCTTGAAAGTATAAATCAAGGGACCATTATCCAAGGTTGTGGATACCCATCTCTTTGGGTTAAAAGAGTTATTGTTTGTTACTTATAGATTTACTACTTGTTTTTCCGCTGCATTTTGTATTTCTAAGGAAAGTATTACTTTATTATACTTCATTACCTATACTGTGATTTAGATATATTCTATATGCTTTAAGGTAGAATCTTAATCTTTGTAACTTTTGATAAGTTTCATTTTTGGAATCACTTTTTTGGTATCTAGAATGTTTTTACTACTCATAGAGGTCTTTTTAATTATCCTGTTTAACCTTGTTAAACTTAACCATCCTAAAAATTCCCTTAAGGAATTTTAAAATGTACAATTCACCCCCATTCTTGTATCTAAGAATCTCATTCATATTTTGATCCTACCTTTGGTATCATAGAGTATATCATACTCAGAGTCATACCATCCCAACAATTGGTATTAGAGGATTTGGTTCAATCTAAATAAATCTCATGATTAGATTCAGAAGAAATTTCTTGGAATTGCTTTTTTGGATTCATATTCTCGGATTGATATTTCTGGATTCATATTTTTTGGAATCATACTTCGGATTCACTTTTTGCTTAGAGATACATTTTTCTTGATTAGAATATTTTCTCTCATTTACCAACTTATACTTCTAAGAAGTTTGTGTGCCAATTATTTTCTTAAGGATGACAGGTTTAAATATTGGCTCTATCGAAAACCTAAATCCAACCAGACCACCTATCATTGATGGTAATGATTATGATTATTGGAGAGATCATATGAAGAATTTAATTATTAATACTGGAGTAGATAACATTGTTATTCTTACTGGTGGATACCAGATTCCTGATAAGGAAGTAAGTGCTTTTACCAATCAAGAAAAGAATGAATACCAACTGAGCTATAAGGTACTCAATACTTTACTTTGCTCAATGACTAGGAACATATATATCCAAATTTCTTCGTGTGAAATAGCTAACTGTATATGGATGAAACTTGAAGTTGCACATTTTGGTACATCCAAGGTCATAGAAACAAAAAGAGCTATGTTGAGAGGAGAATACCATGGTTTCAATTTTCCTAATGGGGAACCTATAGGCAATGTACAGCAAAGGTTTATGACTATTGTGAATAGATTTTAGTAAATGGGATAAAAAGGCTTGGATGATGAAGCTATTATGGATAAGATTATAGATATCATGCAAAATGAGTGGGAATCAAAGAGGATAGCAATGAATGAAAATAGAAAGGTTACTAAAATTTCTCTTGATGAACTATTTTGAACTCTTCTTCAACATGAGACTAGAATGAAGAGAGATGTTTAAAGTATAAAGAAGAATAATGGTAATGGTAGTGTTCCTTTTACTACAACTTAAAATCACATGAAATCTAAGACTCATGAGAGAGTTACTAGATCCAAATCTAAGAAGGTTATTATCCAATCTGAATCTAGTGAGAGTGAAGTCTTAGAAAACGAGTTAGCTAATATTGCTCAAATGATGAACAAGATAGCTGGACAGAGAAAATTCCAATCCAAGTATAAGAAGAAGGAAAGGAATGATAAGAATGATTCAGAGGTCACATGATATGAATGCAAGAGATGTTGACACATAAGACGGAATTGTCCTACTCTTAAAAAGAAAGAAATAAAAGTGAGGCATTCTGAGTGAAACAGGAATAAGTTTTACAAATCTAAAGGTAAGAAAGTTCTTAAAGCTAATTGTACTTGGAGTGCTAGCTGTGGAGACTCTTCAGAATGAAATTCTTCGGAATATTAGTCATCAGCTCATAAGAATATGGGATTCATTGCTACTACTTCTTTCCCTCAAACATGTTTTATGGCCTATGTATGCTCTGCCAAAGCTTTAACAAATTTATCTCTTGATAATAATAACAATTATGAAAATAGTAATTCTAATGAAGATACATCATCTTCATAAAATGAAGATCCTTCATATTAAAAAGTATCTAGATTTTCCATGTTACATGAAGAAAAAAATTATAAAATTTCTATGAAATTAGACAAGGAAAATACTAAGGAAGAAATTATTACAAAAGAGATTTCAAATCTAACTACAAATCTTAGAGATAAAGAAGAGCTTTTAGAAATACTTTCTAAAGACCTTGAGAAAGAAAATTCTATCAAGGAAGAACTTTCTAAAGATCTTAAGAATTCTATTTTAAAGATGAATGTTTTTGAGGAAAAATATAACTCTAAGGAAATGATTCCTGAGGATAAGAATTTAGTCATCAGACTGAAATATGGAATATTTTATTCTAAGAAAATCCTTGCAAAAATTACCTCTGGGAAGGAAAATTTTGACAAGATGTATTCTAAAAATAAACCTCAAGGAAAAACTACTAGAGTAGGTTATATTCACCAAAAAACGGTTTTCAAAAACAACTATTTTGTTCCTTCTAGAGCCTATTTTTGAACTACATGTCAAAGTGGTGGGCATTGGAAGAAAAACTATTCCTTGAATAGAGTCCAATCTCTTGGGTTTCATAAAGCATATTTTTACAAACAAATGTGGATACCCAAAATTTTGTTGTCTAACAATTCTGGATCCAAGAATGTCTACTTTCCAAAAACCTAACTTTATCTTATTTTTAAGAAAATAGGGAAAGTACCAACAACAATACTTGGTACCTGGATAGTGGATGTTCCCGGCATATGACTGGTATAAAAATATATTTCGAAAAGATTATCAAGACGAAAGGATGAGAATTAACTTTCAGAGATAATGCTCAAGGAGAAATTATTGTTATAGGTAACATTATTCTTCTTGGAAAAAATTTGATTTCAAATGTTTTTTTTGTTAAAGGTCTTATGCACAACCTCACCAGTATAAGTCGATTATGTGATGAAGGATACCATGTGAATTTTAGGATTGATAAGTTCTTAGTACACAATTCCATGGAAGATTTTATTCTTTATGCCCATAGGCAAGATAATGTTTACACACTTAACTTAGAAGACCTTAGGATCCAATACATACCTTACCTTAGTGAAATGAAAGATCATTCTTGGTTATGGTATAGAAGGTTAGGACACTGTAACATTAGAAACATATGTAAACTTTCTAAGAAAAGATTAGTTAAGGATCTACCAGAGCATAGATTTTATTCTTCAAAAGTTTATGATCCTTGTCAATATGGTAATCAACATAAATAAAGTTTTAAATCAATCAGTGAAGTCCCAACCATTGATGCATTACAGTTAGTGCATATGGATCTTTTTGGTCCAACAAAAACTGGAAGCATTGGAGGAAAGTACTGTATATTTTTTTGGTTGATGATTACAGTAGATTTACATGGGTCTATTTTCTAGCAAAGACGTCTGAAGATTTTTCTTATTTAAAAAGTTTTAGAGACCAAGTTAAAAATAAGAAAAACCATCCATTGAAATCTATTCATAGTGATCATGGAGGAGAATTTCAAAATTCTGATTTTGAAACTTTTTATAGTAGAAAAGGTATTACTCACAACTTTTCAGCGCACAAAACACCTCAACAAAATAGTGTTTTTGAAAGAAGAAATAGAATTCTTAAAGAGATAACTAGAACCATGTTGAGTGAGTATTATGTAGCTAAACATTTTTGGGCTAAATTTGTAAGTACTGCTTGTTATACTATAAATTGAGTTTTAATTAGACCATTTCATAATAAAACCCCTTATGAGTTATGGAATGGTAGAAAACCTAGACTTTTCTACTTTATGGTTTTTGGATGCATTGTATTCATTCTGAATGCTAAAGATAATATTCATAAATTTGAACCAAAATATCATGAAAGAATTTTCTTAGGCTACTCCACAACCTCTAAGGCTTATTGAGTTTTTAACAAAAACACTTATTCTTTTGAAGAAACAGTACATGTCAAATTTGATGAAACTGATCCTTTTGTTTTAAAACAACCCCAACCTACATCTTCGGATGTGTTTTCAAAAACTGATTATCAACCTTTGATATAAAATCCTTTTGATAAGGAAAATGTTCAAGAAGATACTTCTAAAACATTTACCCGAGAAGATTTCCTACCCTTTTTTGATGAACAGGTTTTACAAAACTCAAACCAGTTGTTTCTAAAGATTCATCCCATTGATAGTATCATTTGTGACGTAAATCAACCTGTAAGGACTAGAAGTTCCTTAATAAATGAATTATAACATCTAGAATTCCTTTCCCAATTAGAACCAAAAAGAATTGATGAAGCTTTAGGTGATGAAGATGGGATTAAAGCCATGCAAGATGAACTAAATGAATTCAAAAGAAACAAAGTCTGGACCTTGGTTGAAAGACCTAAGGAAACATCTGTTATTGGAGTAAAATGGGTCTTCAGAAAAAAATGTGATGAAAATGGAATCATCATTATAAATAATGCTAGATTTGTTTCTAAAGGTTATAATCAACAAGAAGGAATAGACTATGAAGAAAAATATTCTCCAGTAGTTAGACTTGAATCTATTTGTATTTTACATGACTTTGCAACATTCTTAAATTTTAAACATTTTCAAATGGATGTGAAATGTTCTTTCCATAATGGTTATGTTCAAGAGGAAGTTTTTGTTGAACAACCACCTGACTTTGAAGATACGAAACATCTTGATCATGTTTTTTGACTTACCAATGCTTTGTATAGCCTTAAACAATCCCCACGAGCTTGGTATGATATGCTTACATGATTTTACCCTCAAAATAACTATGTCAAGGGAAACGCAGATCCAACCCTTTTTATAAAGAAGGATAAGAAAAATGTTTTGATTGATTAAATTTATGTTGATGACATAATTTTTGGTTCAACATAGCAGTCTTTAACTGATTCCTTTTCGTACCTAATCAAATCTAAGTTTGAAATGAGTATGATGGGTGAGTTAACATTTTTTCCTTTATTTTCAAATTTCACAAAAACCGGAAAGAATCTACATATCCCAACATAAGTATATTAAAGATCTTATTAAAAAGTATGGGTATGAAAATACTAAGAGTATAAGTACTCCTATTGGTACCTCGAACACACTTGATCATGATGAAGCTAGGAAACCAGTAGATCAAACATCTTTTAGAGGTATGATATTAAGTCTACTTTATATAACAGCTAGTCGACCTGACTTGATGTTTTCATTATGCTTATGTGCAAGATATAAATCCAATCCTAAGGAATCTCATTTAGAGGTAGTGAAAAGAATTTTTCACTTCTTAAATGGAACCATGGATCTAGGACTATTTTATACTTATGGAAATGATTTTGTTTTAAAAATCTTTTCAAATGCTAACATTGGTGGTTGTAGAATGGATAGAAAGAGTACATCCGGAACTTGTCATTTCTTAAAAGATTCATTAGTTTCTTGGTCTTGCAAGAAGCAACATTCTGTAGCACTCTCCACTACTGAAGCTGAATTTGTAGAAGCTAGAAGTTGTTGTTCTCAAGTGTTGTGGATGCAACACACACTCACAGATTATGGCTTGATTTTTACTAAGACTCAATTTTTTTGTAATAACACAAGTTCCATTGCCCTTAGTAAAAACCCTTCCCATCACTCCCGTGCAAAACACGAAGATATTAGGCATCACTTCCTTAGGTATCACACACTTAAAAGAGATATCATTCATCAGTTTATCGGAACTGAAGATCAACTTTCTGACATTTACAAAAAATATTTACCCTCTGATATATTTGAATACATTAAATAGAAGTTAGGTATGATAACCGTGAGGTAATATTCTTTCATTAACTTCTTTTTGAACCATTCTCCTTACAGTAATAAACTCCTTTTCATTGGGGGCGTACATTTGTTAATTATCCTTTCAAATTTTTTCGTAATGAGAGTTTCTAAAATTTTCGAAATGAGTCTTTCAATTTTTTTCATAATTACCCTTTCAAATTTTTCGTAATGAAGTTTTCATACTAGAAATTTTCATAATGAAGTTTTTTTACTGGAAATTTTCATAAAGATGCTTTCATACTGGAAATTTTCGTAATGAAGTTTTCGTGCTGGAAATTTTTGTATTGAGAAATTTCATAATGAGAATTTTCATAATGGGAATTTTCGTACTCATATTTTTTTTCTGTAGTGAGTTTTTCGTAAAGAGTTTTTCATAGTGAATTTTTTATAATGAGTTTTTTGAAGTCAAATTTTTTTCAAGAAGAATATCACCTATTATGAATAAAATTCCTAGCCAATCCGAAAGGTATGACTTCTTTACTTATGTCTACATAATCATTTTTAGTTTCTGGTAGTTTTTTTTTCTTATAAAAATTCTCGAATTTCCTTCTTTAATCAGATTTTTTTTTAAAAAAACCTCAGAAGATCGGATTAATGATTTCCTTGTGGGTATGTTTTCTACCATCAGATCAGATCAGAGAGATTTTCAACCATTATATTGTTTTTGATGTTCAAAGCTCAGCTCCATCGCCTATATAAAGGGAACCCTCATTTGTTGTCCCACATCATTTTCAAGCTCTCGCGTGCTGAAACTCTGCCTTTGTTCTTAAAGAACATTCCAAATCTTTCAGTGATCCTCCATTCCGAATGTCTATAGAAGCTACTTCCCAAGATGTCTTTGATAAATTCAATCTCAAATTGGTTAATATACAAGGAAAGGTTGGTTCATACGAACCTTTTCAGTGAGTATGATTCTTTAATATCTACGAATATCAATCTCAATGGATGGGTTGATTTTTGCGTATCCAAACGAGGGGATTAGGATTCTGTTTATATAGATTTTCTTGTATAATTTTATGAGTATGTTCTCTTCTATGAAAAATATGGTAGAGAAAACTTTTCCTTCAAGATATATGGTAAGACTTACATGTTATCTTACACCAAGGATGCAAAATTGGTGGGTCTCTCATACAATGGTGAAGTCGAATTTTGTTCACATAAGTTACCGGATGTTAAAGGATGTTTCATTAATGTGAAGGAAATGGAATTCCATGGACTTAAAGATGACAAAATATCAATGATTTCTCATCTTTCCACCAAAAACTGGATTTTACAGTTGTGGGTTCAAGGTTTTGTTGTTACGAGAAGAGGAGATAAGGATAACCTTAAGAAGAGTGATATTTACAACTTGGATTTCTTGGTGAATCTAATAAAGATAAATCTGATGAGGCACATTCTTATTATAGTTCAGAACATCAAGAATAAAACATTGACATCTCAAATCATTCTGTATCCTTCTGTTATTTCCAAGCTTATTATTCAGTGTCTAGATTCGTTCAATGTTTCTTGAACCTCTAGGCAGAGAATTTGTAAGATGATGCTGACAAGTGATGACACATTAAAGAGGATGAAAGCTGTTTTTTCAAAAGAGTTAGGTGAGTTTTACGATCTATCAGAGGACGAGGAAGAAGCCATTCTAGAAAATATCGAGAAAGTAAAACCATCTAATAAGGCATGGAAGAAGAGGAAGATGAAAGAAGTGGTTTCTAAAGAAAAGACCCCTAAAGCTAAGGAAACCCAATCCGCACCTCCCATGCTAAGGAAATAGAAAACATATCCAGATGAGGTGGGTACTAATTAGAGGGAAGATAAAAATAAAAGGAAATAAGGGGATCCTCAGTTCAGATTGGACCCTGCTGAGGCTATGGCCTTAAGAGAAACAGCTGCTGGTGAGCTTGAGAGGCAAGTAAAGGAGAAGAAGATGAAGAAGAAATTTTCTGAAGCTGAAGTTGTTCAAATTATTTTGAAAGCCACAGAAATAGATTTTGAGAAGATTCTCGTACTGGAAAATTTTGTTGTTCAACCATTACCAGAGGCTCCTGGAAAAAATTACTCAACTCTGGAAAAGTCTAATGGGAATGAGGTTGTTGGAGCAGTACAAAAAGAAGTTATTAAAATGTAGAAGAATAAGTGGTTGAAAGAGAAGAAGAAGAGGTGGAAGTAGAAGAAGAAGAATATGTAGAGGGAGGAAGTGGTGATCTAGATGACTTGATTAAACATGTGGAATATTATCAGGAGAAGGAAATCCTATCAGAAAAACTACCACTCTGAACTTCAGAGGCTGAGTCCTCAAAACATGCCACTCCGAGAAAGGGAGATGAGGTATAAGCTAAGAAAGATGAAGACAAGGAGGAAGAAGAAGGGAATGTTTTATCTGGGGAAGAAAGATATGAGAAACACTTTCTTGAATAAGGAGTAGATAAGGAGAAACCCGATGAAGATAAGATAGTTCAACTATCTGAAAGTCAGAAAGAATCTCCTGGTGAAGAACCCATTTCGAAAGCTCATAGAGGTAAGAAAGTTCTGATGGACACCCCAATAAAAGATGTTATAAGGAAGAAAGATGTTGTCTGTTATTCCAGAAAAAAATTGGTGGAAATTAAAGAAGAACAATCCCCAAAAAAGGTGTCTGATTTGGAATCATCAGCACTGGGTCATGATTTTGTTGATGAATCTTTGAAGAAATTGGTGGACACCATTCCGATCATTCCCACTATAGACACCAGATTCCAAATGCTGCAACATATCCAAAATTAGAAATCAGAATCCTTATCCATGGTTATGGATAAGTGTGTGATGATTGAGGCCGAGCACAAAACATTTTCTTATCAATTATGAGTTCCACAAGAAATCATGCAGCAAGATGACATTATGGTCAAAGAAAATCAAAGAGGATTTTTTAGAGCTTGATTATTTTCAAAATGATGTTAAATAAGCTTTTGAAACTGAGGATTCCAAAATGAAGAATCTTTAGGATAAGCTGGCCCTTGAGAAAAATAATCGGAATCAGTAGGTGAGAGATCTAAATGGGAAGCTTAACTCGGTTACTCAAAACTAGTTAGGGGAAAGAGATTTTTGGAATGAGATCAATGAGAAGCTTGAAAAGAAGGATGAATTACTGATGATGAAAGAAGAGGCCATGAAGGCTCAGGCAGAGGTCCTAATAGCTCAACAAGAAAGGATCACAGCATTGGAGAAGAAAGCTGAGGAGGACCAGAAAGACATGAAGAAGCTAAAAACGTTGCTGAAGAAGTTAATCCCCAAGGAAAGGGAAGACAAAAAGACAAATCCTATTTTTTGTTGTAATGATTTTTTTTGTAAAAAATATTTCAACTCTAACAAAATCTCTAGTTGCTTGGGTTGTTTTTTGTGTTTACTAATGTTTTTGGTACTTTAAAGTTTTTTCCATTCCCGTAAATTCTTTTTGAAAATCACAAAGAGGGAGAAGGAAAAATAATTACTCAAAAGAGGGAGAAGGAAGAATTTATAAGTCAAGAACTATCCTTAAGTAAGGGGGAGTTTCTCATTATGAAGTTTTTCATTACCATGATAATGAAAACTCCATTACAGAAATCCATAATACAATCCTAAGAGGTCCTAAGCCTAAGGGGGAGTTAGCTGTATTCATCATCACCTATGAACACATGGAGATAAGTTTTAATTTCAAAGTCTAAAGAAATTTTTCAATGTCCTTATATTTTTTTCGAAAGGTTGTTTGTGATTTCCAAAAAGGGGGAGATTGTTGAGTCAATAGGTTTTTCCTTATGACTTTTTCCATTCCTTCTTGTTTTTAAAATCACAAACACATTATACTTTAGAAAATCTATATTTTACTTTTATAAGGAAAATTAACTTTCCAAATGAATTTACCCCTACAATATTTTCATTACTTATATCAATATTTTTCTTAAGTATAAAAAACGAATTCATACCTAAAACCTCGAAATCATATAATACATAGAAAGGAAGCATTCTGTTTTAGGATCCAAATTCTTGATACGAACTCTAAGGAAGTTCCAATCCAAATTATGGATACGAACTCTAATGAAGTTCCAATCCGAATTCTGGATACGAACTCTAATGAAGTTCCATTCCGAATTCTGGATATGAACTCTAATGAAGTTCAATTCCCAATTCTGGATACGAACTCTAATGAAGTTCCACTCCGAATTCTGGATACGAACTCTCATATAGTTTGACTCCGAATTCTGGATACGAACTCTCATTTAGCTTGACTCCGAATTATGGATATGTCCTCCTACTAGTTTGACTCCGAATTTCTATGTGTTCGACTTCAAACTCTTACTAGTTCGACTACGAACTCTTACTATGTTCAACTCCAAACTCTGTAAGTTCAGATACCGAATTCTAGTGAAACAAGGCTCTGAATTTCCTTAGAAATTCAGACTCCATATTTCTACAAAATTCAGGTTCCTAATTCCTACAAAATAGAATTTGAATATCTCATTATTATAGACTTTGAATTATATTTTGGTTAGACACCGAACTTTTGTTTTATTACATTCCAAACATCAGTTTTACTCATGCTTACATTGGTTTCATTACAAAACGATGTCATGCTTTTAGTTATTAACTAACCATTGGTTGATTGAAACATGCACAGGTCCCTCTGAAGTTCATGGAGAAATATGACCGTTGGAGGAGGGAGCCAACCGTTGGAGCTTCATCTATAAATAAGAGCTCATTTGAAAAGAAGCGACAACTTTTGGAATTTTGGCGATTAGAACTTCCTGAAGTGATTTCTAGAGAGAGAGTCTCTTATCAACTGTCAAAGCTTCATACAAAAATTTTAAACAACTTGTTCAAACTTTTCCTTGTGCAGACTTGATTTGTGTGACTATGATTTTTTCTAATTATAATCGAAGGATTCCGGGGACAGGAAGACAGAGGTTCTATCACCTTGATGTTGAGGGCTTCCTGGCTGAGGAACATAGAGGTTCTGACTACCTGATAGTTGAGGGCTTGTGGGGATCGCAAGACATACTTCGATCTTTATATCGAGGTCTTACCCTAGTGTGGGTAAGACATACTTGCTTGAAAGTATAAATAAAGGGACCTTTATCCAAGGTTGTTGGATACCCTTCAATTTGGGTTAAAAGAGTTATTGTTCGTTACCTGTAGTTTTACTACTTGTTTTTCCGCTGCATTTTGTATTGCTAAGGAATGTATAAATTTCTTATACTTCTTTACTCGTACTCTGATTTAGTTAGATTCTATATGCTTTAAGGTAGAATCTTAATCTTTATAACTTTTTTTATGTTTCGTTTCTGGAATAACTTTTCTAGAATCTAGTAAGTTTTTAGTACTCATAGAGGTCTTGTGAATTATCATGTTTAACCTTCTTAAACATAACCATCCTAAAAATTCCATCAAGGAATTTTAAAAGGTACAATTCACCCCCCTCCCCTTGTATCTGAGAATCTCATTTTTATTTAGATCCTACGTTTGGTATCACAAAGTATATCATACTCAGAGTGATACTATCCTAACATCAAAGAGATCTCAAATTTTTCAAAAACATACGCAATCAGTATTCTTTTACGATGATTCGGAAATCAGAATTCAGGGTCATGGTGTATGGATACGTTAGCCACCACACCAACACTAGACTCCCCGAACTGAATGCCACACCCATAACACTTAACACTATTTCCACTTAGAAAAGATCAGAGTTATAGATCATTGGTAGAATCAAACTCCTATGATACCAATTTTTCATGACCCATCCCTCGAGCCCCATGTCGTGACTACCCCAAGCCCAACTTCCATAGACTGGGGACTGGCGGCTAACATCATGAGGTGTATTCCCAAAAAATTGGAAGCAATTTTCTTTTTTAACCTGTAACTCAAATAAATAATCACATAGAAGGATACAATCACAAAGTAAAACTATGTAGTAAACAGGGTGTGTACAGAATGTAAAAGGGTCAAGAATACAAGCCCACCTGTAAAGTACAAGAAAAACTGGAAAGTACAATTAAAACTGAGTACAGATCCTATGAACACCTACTAAAGAATCCTTACTGAAGGGTAGGTACAACTCTCAAATGGTCATCTCTGTGGTACGCCTCATCTAGGGTCCACCTCCGTGGTACCTCTAGTCCTAGTACCCTCGTCCTCAGTCAACGCTTTCTGTCGTCATCACCAAACCAAACATGGTGAGGGCATAGCTCGTGTAATGGTTAGTATAACGATACTCAGTAGGGACCCTGAGAACCTTGACGTTCACACCAAATCCACTAATTATAAACCTAAAAAAATGAAATCATCAAATAACCCTACTTAGGTGTATGCCAATACATACACATAAGTTGTCGAGTAAACCCATCTCAAGCATGAAGAAGCACGATGCCCAATTCAAAAGCCCAAAGCCCAAATGTTCCATGAAAGAAAGAATATCACAAATATAAAGACTCATCTCACACCTGGTATACAACTCTGAGCAAAAAATTATGAAGCTGACCCATATAGGTTCGCTATGGAAGCAGATAACCATCCATAGGATTCACTAGGGATAATAACAAGTAACATTATGAACAACATAGATGCTGAAGATCTCATACTCTATCGATTAAAGTGGGCATTCCACGTCACACAGAGGTGATTCCCACTAACATTGGACTGCTGAGGTACTCCCCCTGTCGAGTATCGTGGGTCTTCTGCATCACACAGAGGCACTCTCCACCGTGGGTCTGCAGTGTCACACAGAGGTGCTCCCCCTCTTGGAATACTTAGGTACTCCTCCTATCGTGTACCATGGGTATTTTGCGTCACACAAAGGCACACCCAACATGGGTCCATCGCGTCCCTCATAGTCACTCCCCATAGGGCTAATCGAGTCACTTCGAGTCAAAACGCTCAGTAGTCGTCAAGTCTCATCCAGTCGTAGGGTTTCATATGTATCGTGCTTGGTAGAAAGGCTCACCAAGCCATAGGTGATACATAAACCACCCCAATGTTCCAAAAAAAGTAACCCAAAGGTCCATCACATTAAATGGGACCCAACGCACTAGACGTCACATCAATCCGACGCGTAGTGAATAAGTTTTTAGCATTTCGGCTCTGAGGGCCATGTTGGATTCAGGGTTCGATCCAACCTGGTCATACTCCATCCATATCCAAAACTCAAGTGGAGTATATCAAAAGGACAATCTCGATCTAAGAATTCTGGTGCCACTGACAGTTCATCAAACAGATGCTTGAATCACATGTTTTGGACAAAAGGAGAAACTGTGTCTAGATTGGCCTGGGTCCAATCTGACCAAAGTCGGATAGACCCGATCCGAGTCCGGCCTAGATAGACTGGCCCTTGGCGGGCCCGGATAGCTGGTCCGTTGTCCGGCCCGACCTGCGAAGGGGTGTGTAGCGCCCCGTCCCCAGCTACCCAGAGCCGGTGCATTCTTGCATAACATTGGCATGATCACAAAAGATCAAGTCTCGAAAGACCGATTAGTTTAGTAGCCTTGGAAGCACTAGATACATTCGTAAACATTACATTACATCATAAAGTGAAAAAATACAATAACAAAGTCTCCATAGTCCACTCTCATATCCTCTTCTGACAATCCCTGCAGGTCATTCATAAAATACTTCTTCACATCCTGGAAAATATTAAAACATTGAAAGGGGTGAGCTCAGATGCTCAGTAAGGATAACAATATTGCGGAAGCCTTCATAAATAAACATAAACATTTAAGGGAATGTATAACTAAAACAAAAGCCTTTTAAACTTGAACATCAACATAATATGGCAAAAGTAAAATGAGATAATGCAATTTACTTCTTCACATGGATATTCTACTGGTCGAATAATCACATGAAATATCATTAACCACTTTCATAATGATGGAATGCATAATGCCAGACTATCATAACCACGTAGTCAAGGCCTCGTGCCAAGACCACAAATAAGATTTTGTCAAGGCCTCGTGCCAAGACACTAGTTTGTCTCATGAGACCTGCCGATGCATCGAGGAGCTATAGCGGGCCCCACCCGTCACTTATTAAGTACAATGCATTCCTCATATGAATAGGTTTAAACATATCATAAACCATAACATAATCGTATCACATGAAACATGCATAAATGAAACATAACATTTCCATATTTCAATCACAAGATTTCAATACAACACATTGATATAAAAAAAATGCTTTCAATACCATTTTCAATACCAAAATAAAATAAAGTTAAAACATTGTATTTATTTTTCATTAAAAAAAGTGATGGCTTGTAGAGGTAGCCGAAACTCAAATAATGGTCATGGCGGCGGAGAAGTCATTGTCACCGCATATGTACGGAAAGAAAAACATTCCCTTTTTGTCATTTAGTAAAACACTTCGTATAAAAAGATTCCTTTTGAATAAACTTAAAAGTCAAAGGGGTTTATACATCGTATAAAAGAAAGTTGTGTATAAAACCAAATATGCCTCAATGAAAGGAGATTGAGACGAAGTCCTTAAAAAGGTCATTTTTAAAATAAAATAGATCTATTATGTGTATTCACTATAGGTACACATAAAGAATGTAAAAATACAAAATATGACATAATAATATCATGACATAATTTGAAAGTAGGTGATTAACCCAAAGAATGGAAATTGGGTTAAGAAGTTCCCTTACCTCGTGTCTGACTTGACTCAACCGTTCTTTAACCTCCTGAATAATAAACTAGAGTTAATATATACCTTATTAAGAACCATTTTCAATTTTATTATCCTTATTATATCACTTTTTACAATGATATGAACATTATGTAATTATTTAAGTTAATAACGGTCGTTTTGTCGATCTTTGGTACTTGAGTCAACAATAAACTTCTTATAATTACAAGTTGTTTATGTGGTAGAATATCCATTATCTCCAGAATTATATTCATGATTTAGATGTCATATATATCTTATATATCCAGTATATACATTCATTTATAATATTACGTAACATTTAGAGGTAATAAATGAAATGCCCCGTTCATGGAGACGGTAAGCTGTACGTACGCATGAACGCTACTTTAATTTCAATTTCATATTTAATGGAACGAAATCATAATGATATAAATGTATAATATAATTCCAGTATAATATAGTGTATAATACCATTTACTCCATCCTTTATACATCCCACATATGGCATTAACGATTCAAATCACTTTGAGGGGGCGGTAGTCCGCACTTCCTAAAATGAAATTATCGCGTTTTACCCATAATGGAAATCATAAAGTATGCCATAAATGAGAAATACAGAAGCATAAGTAAAACATAAACATATTATATATCATATATAAAAATAGTGACATCTTAATATCCACCTTTGAAGGTGTTATATGAGTGTTGAACAATCATCGTTTCGTGAGGCAGAAATTCGCCATCCACAGAAACCGTATGTTCCTTAACCATTAGATGTAGGTGTGTGTAAGTGTAGCTCGAATCCATCTTATAACAACATCATAGTGTATTAAGTATACTGGTGTTGTTACAAAAGAAATGAATAAAAAGAGTTTAGGGGGTTGGAGAAGAAAAACAAAACAAAACAACATTAGAGAAGACATTACCTCAAAATCGGGTAACTCTTTTTGATTTGAGCCAAAGGCTTCCTTGGGAAGAGTTCTTCCCAAAGTGAGGCTTCTAGGAGTAAGAGGGGGATGTTGGGAGAGTATTTGGGCAGATTTTGGACGAGGCAAATGGCTTGAAAGTGTGAATGAGGTGGTAGAGGTGGGGGCCTTTTATAAGAAGAGAGGAGGGGCTCTTTTGGAAATATTGAAATGTTACATTATTATACAATGCTTTTCGGATTCTAAAGGTCCCACAATTATATAATTCGTGGCTAAGGTGATAAGGGTTCTAAATCTACTCATCCAATAGGTTTTTTACAAGTGTAAACTTTGGATTTTACCTTATCTTTCCATTTTATTTAAATCGTTAAATAATGAGGTCATCGCTGCATCATAATGATGTCAAATATAATTTAATTTATTTAATTTCTAAAAATTATAAAAAAAATACTATGATGTAGGAAATATTTTTAGATTTCTAATTAATATTTATAATCAAAATTTGGACTTGTGTAACCCCACTTAAAACTTGTTTTAGTAAAACAACTCATGTTTATGTCAATTTAATTTTAACATTAAATAAAAGCTATTTATGTCATTTTCCAACTAAAGTGGCTCCATGGAGTCCCCAAGTTGACCCATGGATTTTCTTGGTCGGCCATAGCACATCCAATGAGGGTAGGACATGTGTCAAGCTCATCTCATATTATTAAAACATTTTTTTTACCTTAAACTACACTAATTACCTCTAATCGCGATTAAGAACCTAAAAGTTACTATTCACCAAGAAATTATTTTAATCTCATTGAACCACATTTTTCTTCTTAATGACAACCATGTATGTCGGATTTTTGAAAATCAAATCACAGAAGTGGTAATATTTCATTTAAACAAAAAATCAGGTATTTAACTACCACTTAGTGGTTTCACTATTCATCAAAAATTGAAGTTTTTCAGAACAATGCAAAAATTTCACCCTAAGCTATAATAAATATTCTGAATTCAAAAATGATGTCTATTTTATGAAATTCCAAACATATAATTTGAATTAATTTATTTTATAATTAATTTCCGCTGTCACAACAAATAGCAAGTTTTTAAGAAACAATTTATATCAAAAGATTGACAATTGTTTATGTCCAATTTCAATGTTAAATTAATTCTAATGACCACCATTGGATAAAATGTTAAAAATATATTCTAATTATACTTTAAAACCACTAAATAGTATAATTTATCACTATAAATTATTTTGATTAAAAAAGTTGTTTTTAAGTAATTTTCACTATTCATAAAAAATTGGAAGTTCTCAGAAAATTACAAAAAATTCAACTTTGGATAATTTCGATATTACGAATACAAAAATGAAGTCCGTTTTGAAATATAAAATTTATATAATTTTAAAAAGTGGTTATTACTATTCATAACGGCTACTTTGATTAGTCGCGGTGTTTTAGAACTCGAAGTTGCGTACAATGCAAGCTATTGCATTATTAAATGAGAAGCGTATCGCGGAAGCTCAGGGTGTAACATTCTACCCTCCTTCAATAAATTTCTTCCTCACAATTTGAAATTTTTCTTTGAAAATAAAAGGTTGAAAAGAGAAAATACCTTTGATGAAAACCCACATTGGAAATAAGGTTAATAAATATATAAAATTAAAAGAAATCCAGATAAGTACAAAGGTCACCCAATATAGTCCATTCTAGGATTCTATGAAAATATGGATATGGAGTAGAAAAAAACCATCAAGGTCTGATGGAGAGTTATAGAAAACAGGATTAGGAGAAAGTTTAACCATAAGAAAATCACAAACTTGTGATTGGTTAAACGGTCATTGAATCCCCAGTTGGAAAAGTTAACCGACAACATTTTTGTTTTAAGTTACCTTTTATAATGTTGAGGAATTTATTTAGGAGATTTACTAAGAACGTAAGGGAATATACATACTTGTTATGTATACTTTCATTCATTAATAAATTTTTACCACAAACCCATCTTTTACTCCAAATGGTAACAGAACTCAAAAATATTCTTTTTATCCTAATTGTATAAGGTTCCAAATATTAACACATATCATTTAGATTAGTAAAACTATTTTTTAATAACCAGGGACTTCCTGTAGGCTAGTGGTAGGAAATAAAGGCCTGTCGCACTATGGTTGTGGGTTCGATTCCTGCAGCTTTGTCCGACGCGACGGTTATGCCCCACCCTGCAGGTTGTCCTTTTCCTAAAACTATAGTATTATAATATTCAAAAATAATCTTCATAAATTTTTTAACCTTAAACA
The DNA here is from genome assembly GCA_963277665.1 of Viscum album. Classification (NCBI taxonomy): domain Eukaryota; kingdom Viridiplantae; phylum Streptophyta; class Magnoliopsida; order Santalales; family Viscaceae; genus Viscum; species Viscum album. The sequence continues at coordinate 197,336,858 of OY728150.1, forward strand.
ATACTATCCAAAGATCAACTTAATCCACTCCAACATTTATAGTTATCCAAAATACCTCTGTCCAGACTTTCTCTAAAAGGTCTCTTAATTCCAAAATCAATTTATCAGATTCCCCAAACAAAGAAAAGTTTCTCTTATTGTCACATACTAAAAATATGATTACCTTAATCATATTAAAACCTTACTAAAATCAACAAGTACTACAGTACAATCCTTATATATATATCACATTATTCTAATAACCAGAATATAATCCTTGAGTCCAAAAGCACCAATACATTAATTATTCCGCTTCAACTGTAGTCACAGCATAAGATTGGACATGATCCCTTGGCCTTTTCTGAGGTAAGTTTCCTTGACGCTTAGGACATTCATTTGCATAATTCCCCATTTCCCTACAATTGTAGCATTCAACTTTGACAGCCTCTTTCTTTCCCTTGCAGTCACGAGCCTGGTGACCCTTTTATCCACATTTATAACAAACTCCCATTCCTTTTAGGCAAGTACCAGGGTGATTCTTCCCACAATTATCACATAATGGAAAATCCTTCTTTCCCTTTTTCCCTTTATCTGTCTCTTGTTCCACTGTTCTCTTCTTCTCTTGCCTTGATTTAAAGTCATAAGACTTAGAGAATTCCTTTTCTGTCTTGATAGCACATAAGACAATGTCTTTGTACGATGAAAAGGATTGTGAGACTAATGCTCGACGAAGAAATGGTTTTAACCCATCAAAGAAACGATCAATCTTACTCCTTGGGTTATGTATATAATCGGCATCATGCCTCGCTAACCTTGTAAAGTTGGCCTCATACTTTGCGACATTCTCATCCTCCTTCTGCCTCAGACTCAGAAATTGCCTTTCCATATCTTCTCGATGGTCACGAGGAAATTATTTTTCTGAGAAAAGCACTTTGAACTCCCTCCATTCCATATTCGATACGTCATCATCTTCCTTTATGTTTTGAATCAATGACCACCATTGATCAGCATCTCCAGTGAGGTGGTAAACTGCCATGACAACCTTCTCCCTTCACTACTCCCCAAGGCATGGAATATTTTCTCTAAGGAATTTATCCATTGCTCAGCTACTATAGGATTTGTACTCCCACTGAAGGTTGGTGGTTGTTGCCTCATGAAACGGTCTAGCATTGATCCTCCACATTGTGGATCAGGGTGCTCCATACGAGTAAGGTTATTATTCATGACCTGCGTCAGTTGTCCCAGTACGGTGAGAAGCTGATCAGCACCAGTTGTATCACTAGCTCCACTATAATTATCTTGAGCAGGAGGGTAATCCCTACACGGAGTGCGTTCATTGATACAGTTTCCATTCCTTCCACTAGGCACCATTTCTAAACAATGGCATAAACTAGATTAGTTTATGAAATAAAATACATAATTCCATATTTGTAAAATACTTTACATAAATTTAACTATTTATGGATATAATCCATAATCATAAAAAGAAATGTTTCCTTTTAGGAAGTATATACTCATAACCCTTCATAGTGGTTTGTAATGAAAATGAGAATTATCCTAAGCATATCCCCCGGGAGTGTTGTAACCAAGAGTGCAGCAAGCCCCGTTGTCGTGCACCAGTTCCCGTTCGAGTCTAGCTCAAAGCGGTGTTTTCGGGTTTTACCCCTAGGTACATCTGTGCCAGAGCCGCCTCTACCTGCTCGTATCCAGACAGGGATGTATTGCTCGGAAAACTCACAAAATCTCTATAATACCAAAATTCTTGGAAGTTCTTCTATAATAATCCTCAAAGTCTATCTTCGAGCTATGTGCTCTAATCAGAGTTTATCTAAATCTAGCTTCCAAGGATAGTACTAAACTGCCTCTGATACCAACTGTAGCCCCCCGACACCAGCTACCCAGAGCCGGTGCATTATTGCGTAACATTGGCATGATCACAAAAGATCAAGTCTCGAAATACCGATTAGTTTAGTAGCCTTGGAAACACTAGATACATTCATAAACATTACATTACATCATAAAGTGAAAAACTACAATAACAAAGTCTCCATAGTCCACTCTCATATCCTCTTCTAACAATCCCTGCAGGTCATTAATAAAATACTTCTTCACATCCTGGAAAATATTAAAACATTGAAAGGGGTGAGCTCAGATGCTCAGTAAGGATAACAATATTGCGGAAGCCTTCATAAATAAACATAAACATTTAAGGCAATGTATAACTAAAACAAAAGCCTTTTAAACTTGAACATCAACATAATATGGAAAAAGTAAAATGATATAATTCCATTTACTTCTTCACATGGATATTCTACTGGTCGAATAATCACATGAAATATCATTAACCACTTTCATAATGATGGAATTCATAATGCCAGACTATCATAACCATGTAGTCAAGGCCTCGTGCCAAGACCACAAATAATATTTTGTCAAGGCCTCGTTCCAAGACACCAGTTTGTCTCATGAGACCTGCCGATGCATCGAGGAGCTATAGCGGGCTCCACCCTTCACTTATTAAGTCCAATGCATTCCTCATATGAATAGGTTTAAACATATCATAAACCATAACATAATCGTATCACATGAAACATGCATAAATGAAACATAACATTTCCACATTTCAATCACAAGATTTCAATACAACACATTGATATAAAAAAAATGCTTTCAATACCATTTTCAATACCAAAATAAAATAAAGTTAAAACTTTGTATTTATTTTTCATTAAAAAAAGTGATGGCTTGTAGAGGAAGCCGAAACTCAAATAATGGTCATGGCGGCGGAGAAGTCATTGTCGCCGCATATGTACGGAAAGAAAAACATTCCCTTTTTTCGTTTAGTAAAACGCTTCGTATAAAAAGATTCCTTTTGAATAAACTTAAAAGTCAAAGGGGTTTATACACCGTATAAAAGAAAGTTGTGTATAAAACCAAATATGCCTCAATGAAAGGAGATTGAGACGAAGTCCTTAAAACGATAATTTTTAAAATAAAATAGATCTATTATGTGTATTCACTATAGGTACACATAAAGAAAGTAAAAATACAAAATAGGACATAATAATATCATGACAAAATTTGAAAGTAGGAGATTAACCCAAAGAATGGAAATTGGGTTAAGAAGTTCCCTTACCTCGTGTCTGACTTGACTCAACCGTTCTTTAACCTCCTGAATAATAAACTAGAGTTAATATATACCTTATTAAGAACCATTTTAAATTTTATTATCCTTATTATATCACTTTTTACAATGATATGAACATTATGTAATTATTTAAGTTAGTAATGGTCGTTTTGTCGATCTTTGGTACTTGAGTCAACAATAAACTTCATATAATTACAAGTTGTTTATGTGGTAGAATATCCATTATCTCCAGAATTATATTCATTATTTATATGTCATATATATCTTATATATCCATTATATACATTCATTTATAATATTACGTAACATTTAGAGGTAAGAAATGAAATGCACCGTTCATGGAGACGGTAAGCCGTATGTACGCATGAACGCTACTTTCATTTCAATTTCATATTTAATGGAACGAAATCATAATTATATAAATGTATAATATAATTCCAGTATAATATAGTGTATAATACCATTTACTCAATCCTTTATACATCCCACATATGGAATTAACGATTCAAATCACTTTGAGGGGGCGGTAGTCCGCACTTCCTAAAATGAAATTATCGCGTTTTACCCATAATGGAAATCATAAAGTATGCCATAAATGAGAAATACAGAAGCATAAGTAAAACATAAACATATTATATATCATATATAAAAATAGTGACATCTTAATGGCCACCTTTGAAGGTGTTATATGAGTGTTGAACAATCATTGTTTCGTGAGCCAGAAATTCGCCATCCACAGAAACCGTATGTTCTTTAACCATTAGATGTAGGTGTGTGTAAGTGTAGCTCGAATCCATATTATAACAACATCCTAGTATATTTAGGATACTGGTGTTGTTAAAAAAGAAATGAATAAAAAGAGTTTAGGGGGTTGGAGAAGAAAATCAAAACAAAACAACATTAGAGAAGACATTAACTCCAAATCGGGTAACTCTTTTTGATTTGAGCCAAAGGCTTCCTTGGGAAGAGTTCTGACCAAATTGAGGCTTCTAGGAGTAAGAGGGGGAAGTTGGGAGAGTATTCGGTCAGAGGTTGGCCGAGCCAAATGGCTTGAAAGTGTGAATGAGGTGGTAGAGGTGGGGGCCTTTTATAAGAGGAGACGAGGGGCTCTTTTGGAAAGATTGAAATGTTACGTTATTATACAATGCCTTTCGGATTCTAAAGGTCCCACACTTATATAATTCGTGGATAAGGTGATAAGGGTTCGAAATATACTCATCCAATAGGTTTTTGACAAGTGTAAACTTTGGATTTTACATTATCTTTCCATTTTATTTAAATCGTTAAATAATGAGGTCATCGCTGCATCATAATGATGTCATATATAATTTAATTTATTTAATTTCTAAAAATTATAAAAAAAATACTATGATGTAGGAAATATTTTTATCTTTCTAATGAATATTTATAATCAAAATTTGGACTTGTGTAACCCCACTTAAAATCTGTTTTAGTAAAACAACTCATGTTTATGTCAATTTAATTTTAACATTAAATAAAATGTATTTATGTCATTTTCCAACTAAAGTGGCTCCATGGAGTCCCAAAGTTGACCCATGGATTGTCTTGGTCGACCATGACACATCCAATGAGGGTAGGACATGTTTCAAGCTCATCTCATATTATTAAAACAGTATTTTTACCTTAAACTACACTAATTACCTCTAATCGCGATTAAGAACCTAAAAGTTACTATTCACCAAAAAAATTATTTTAATCTCATTGAACCACATTTTTCTTCTTAATTAAAACCATGTATGTCAGATTTTTGAAAATAAAATCACAGAAGTGGTAATATTTCATTTAAACGAAAAATCAGTTATTTAACTACCACTTAGTGGTTTCACTATTCATCAAAAATTGATGTTTTTCAGAACAATGCCAAAATTTCACCCTAAGCTATAATTGATATTCTGAATTAAAAAATGATGTCTATTTTATGAAATTACAAAAATATAATTTTCATTAATTAATTTTATAATTAATTCTCGTTGTCACAACAAATAGCGTGTTTTTATGAAACAAATTATATCAAAAGATTGACAATTGTTTATGTCCAATTTCAATGTTAAATTAATTATAATGACCACCATTGGATAAAATGGTAAAAATATATTCTAATTATACTTTAAAACCACTAAATAGTATAATTTATCACTATAAATTATTTTGATTAAAAAATTTGTTTTTAAGTAATTTTCACTATTCATAAAAAATTGGAAGTTCTCAGAAAATTACAAAAAATTCAACTTTGGATAATTTCGATATTACGAATACAAAAATGAAGTCCATTTTGAAATATAAAATTTCTATATTTTTAAAAAGTGTTTATTACTATTTATAACAGCTACTTTGATTAGTTGTGGTGTTTTAGAACTCAAAGTTGCGTACAATGCAAGCTATTGCATTATTGAATGAGAAGCGTATCGTGGAAGCTCAGGGTGTTACATTCTACCCTCCTTCAATAAATTTCGTCCTCGCAATTTGAAATTTTTCTTTGAAAATAAAAGGTTAAAAAGAGAAAATACCTTTGAGGAAAACCCACATCGGAAATAAGGTTAATAAATATATAACATTAAAAGAAAGAAAGATAAGTACAAAGGTCACCCGATATAGCCCATTCTAGGATTCTATGAAAATATGGATATGGAGGAGAAAAAAACCATCAAGGTCTGATGGAGAGTTATAGAAAACAGGATTAGGAGAAAGTTTAACCACAAGAAAATCACAAACTTGTGATTGGTTAAACGTTCATTGAATCCCCAGTTGGAAAAGTTAACCGACAACATTTTTGTTTTAAGTTACCTTTTATAATGTTGAGGAATTTATTTAAGAGATTTACTAAGAACATAAGGGAATATACATACTTGTTATGTATACTTTCATTCGTTAATAAATTTTTACCACAAACCCATCTTTTACTTCAAATGGTAACGGAACTCAAAAATATTCTTTTTATCCTAATTGTATAAGGTTCCAAATATTAACACATACCATTTAGATTAGTAAAACTATTTTGTAATAACCAGGGACTTCCTGTAGGATAGTGGTAGGAAATAAAGGCCTGTCGCACTATGGTTGTGGGTTCGATTCCTGCAGCTTTGTCCGACGCGACAGTTATGCCCCACCCTGCAGGTTGTCCTTTTCATAAAACTATAGTATTATAATATTCACAAATAATCTTCATAAATTTTTTTACCTTAAACAATACTATCCAAAGATCAACTTAATCCATTCCAACCTTTATAGTTATCCAAAATACCTCTGTCCAGACTTTCTCTAAAAGGTCTCTTAATTCCAAAATCAATTTATCAGATTCCCCAAACAAAGAAAAGTTTCTCTTATTGTCACATACTAAAAATATGATTACCTTAATCATATTAAAACCTTACTGAAATCAACAAGTACTGCAGTACAATCCTTATATATATATCACATTATTCTAATAACCAGAATATAATCCTTGAGTCCAAAAGCACCAATACATTAATTATTCCGCTTCAACTGTAGTCACAGTATAAGATTGGCCTTGATCCCTTGGCCTTTTCTGAGGTAAGTTTCCTTGACGCTTAGGACATTCATTTGCATAATGCCCCATTTCCCTACAATTGTAGCATTCAACTTTGACAGCCTCTTTCTTTCCCTTGCAGTCACGAGCCTGGTGACCCTTTTCTCCACATTTATAACAAACTCCCATTCCTTTTAGGCAAGTACCAGGGTGATTCTTCCCACAATTATCACATAATGGAAAATCCTTCTTTCCCTTTTTCCCTTTATCTGTCTCTTGTTCCACCGTTCTCTTCTTCTCTTTCTTTGCTTTAAAGTCATAAGACTTTGAGAATTCCTTTTCTGTCTTGATAGCACATGAGACAATGTCTTCGTACGATGAAAAGGATTGTGAGACTAATGCTCGATGAAGAAATGGTTTTAACCCATCAAATAAACGATCAATCTTACTCCTTGGGTTACGTATATAATCGGCAGCATGCCTCGCTAACCTTGTAAAGTTAGCCTCATACTTTGCGACATTCTCATCCTCCTTCTGCCTCAGACTCAGAAATCGCCTTTCCATATCTGCTCGATGGTCACGGGGAAAGTATTTTTCTAAGAAAATCTCTTTGAACTCCCTCCATTCCATATTCGATACGTCATCATCTTCCTTTATGTTTTCAATAAATGACCACCATTGATCAGCATCTCCAGTGAGGTGGTAAACTGCCATGACAACCTTCTCCCTTTCACTACTCCCCAAGGCATGGAATATTTTCTCTAAGGAATTTATCCATTGCTCATCTACTATAGGATTTGTACTCCCATTGAAGGTTGGTGGTTGTTGCCTCATGAAACGGTCTAGCATTGATCCTCCACGTTGCGGATTAGGGTGCTCCATACGAGTAAGGTTATTATTCATGACCTGTGTGAGTTGTCCCAGTACGGTGAGAAGCTGATCAGCACCAATTGTATCACTAGCTCCACTATAATTATCTTGAGCAGGAGGGTAATACCTACACGGAGTGCGTTCATTGATACAGTTTCCATTCCTTCCACTAGGCGCCATTTCTAAACAATGGCATAAACTAGATTAGTTTATGAAATAAAATACATAATTTCATATTTGTAAAATACTTTACATAAATTGAACTATTTATGGATATAATCCATAATCATAAAAAGAAATTTTTCCTTTTAGGAAGTATATACTCATAACCCTTCATAGTGGTTTGTAAAGAAAATGAGAATTGTCCTAAGCATATCCCCCGGGAGTGTCGTAACCAAGAGTGCAGCAAGGCCCGTTGTCGTGAACCAGTTCCCGTTCGAGTCTAGCTCAAAGCGGTGTTTTCGGGTTTTACCCCTAGGTACATCTGTACCAGAGTCGCCTCTACCTGCTCGTATCCATACAAGGATGTATTGCTCGGAAAACTCAAAAAATCTCTATAATACCAAAATTCTTGGAAGTTATTCTATACTAATCCTCAAAGTCTATCTTCGAGCTATGTGCTCTAATCAGAGTTTATCTAAATCTAGCTTCCAAGGTTAGTACTAAACTGCCTCTGATACCAACTGTAGCGCCCTGACCCCAACTACCGAGAGCCGGTGCATTATTGCGTAACATTGGCATAATCACAAAAGATCAAGTCTCGAAAGACTGATTAGTTTAGTAGCCTTGGAAACACTAGATACATTCGTAAACGTTACATTACATCATAAAGTGAAAAACTACAATAACAAAGTCTCCATAGTCCACTCTCATATCCTCTTCTGACAATCCCTGCAGGTCATTCATAAAATACTTCTTCACATCCTGGAAAATATTAAAACATTGAAAGGGGTGAGCTCAGATGCTCAGTAAGGATAACAATATTGCGGGAGCCTTCATAAATAAACATAAACATTTAAGGCAATGTATAACTAAAACAAAAGCCTTTTAAACTTGAACATCAACATAATATGGAAAAATTAAAATGAGATAATTCCATTTACTTCTTCACATGGATATTCTACTGGTCGAATAATCACATGAAATATCAATAACCACTTTCATAATGATGGAATTCATAATGCCAGACTATCATAACCATGTAGTCAAGGCCTCGTTCCAGGAACACAAATAAGATTTTGTCAAGGCCTCGTGCCAAGACACTAGTTTGTCTCATGAGACCTGCCGATGCATCGAGGAGCTATAGCGGGCTCCACCCGTCACTTATTAAGTCCAATGCATTCCTCATATGAATAGGTTTAAACATATCATAAACCATAACATAATCGTATCACATGAAACATGCATAAATGAAACATAACATTTCCACATTTCAATCACAAGATTTCAATACAACACATTGATATAAAAAAAACGCTTCCAATACCATTTTCAATACCAAAATAAAATAAAGTTAAAACTTTGTATTTATTTTTCATTAAAAAAAGTGATGGCTTGTAGAGGAAGCCAAAACTCAAATAATGGTCATGGCGGCGGAGAAGTCGTTGTCCCCACATATGTACGGAAAGAAAAACATTCCCTTTTTGTCGTTTAGTAAAACGCTTCGTATAAAAAGATTCCTTTTGAATAAACTTAAAAGTCAAAGGGGTTTATACACCGTATAAAAGAAAGTTGTGTATAAAACCAAATATGCCTCAATGAAAGGAGATTGAGATGAAGTCCTTAAAAAGATCATTTTTTAAATATAATAGATCTATTTTGTGTATTCACTATAGGTACACATAAAGAAAGTAAAAATACAAAATAGGACATAATAATATCATGACATAATTTGAAAGTAGGAGATTAACCCAATGAATGGAAATTGGGTTAAGAAGTTCCCTTACCTCGTGTCTGACTTGACTCAACCGTTCTTTAACCTAGTGAATAATAAACTAGAGTTAATATATACCTTATTAAGAACCATTTTCAATTTTATTATCCTTATTATATCACTTTTTACAATGATATGAACATTATGTAATTATTTAAGTTAATAACGGTCGTTTTGTCGATCTTTGGTACTTGAGTCAACAATAAACTTCTTATAATTACAAGTTGTTTATGTGGTAGAATATCCATTATATCCAGAATTATATTCATGATTTATATGTCATATATATCTTATATATCCAGTATATACATTCATTTATAATATTACATAACATTTAGAGGTAAGAAATGAAATGCACCGTTCATGGAGACGGTAAGCCGTACGTACGCATGAACGCTACTTTCATTTCAATTTCATATTTAATGGAACGAAATCATAATGATATAAATGTATAATATAATTCCAGTATAATATAGTGTATAATAACATTTACTCCATCCTTTATACATCCCACATATGGCATTAACGATTCAAATCACTTTGAGGGGGCGGTAGTCCGCACTTCCTAAAATGAAATTATCGCGTTTTACCCATAATGGAAATCATAAAGTATTCCATAAATGAGAAATAAAGAAGCATAAGTAAAACATAAACATATTATATATCATATATAAAAATAGTGACATCTTAATGGCCACCTTTGAAGGTGTTATATGAGTGTTGAACAATCATCGTTTCGTGAGGCAGAAATTCTCCATCCACAGAAACCGTATGTTCTTTAACCATTAGATGTAGGTGTGTGTAATTGTAGCTCGAATCCATCTTATAACAACATCCTATTATATTGATGATACTGGTTTTGTTACAAAAGAAATGAATAAAAAGAGTTTAGGGGGTTGGAGAAGAAAAACAAAACAAAACAACATTAGAGAAGACATTACCTCAAAATCGGTTAACTCTTTTTGATTTGAGCCAAAGGCTTCCTTGGGAAGAGTTCTGCCCCAATTGAGGCTTCTAGGAGTAAGAGGAGGAAGTTGGGAGAGTATTTGGTCAGATGTAGGCCGAGCCAAATGGCTGGAAAGTGTGAATGAGGTGGTAGAGGTGGGGGCCTTTTATAAGAGGAGACGAGGGGCTCTTTTGGAAAGATTGAAATGTTACATTATTATACAATGCTTTTCGGATTCTAAATGTCCCACACTTATATAATTCGTGGCTAAGGTGATAAGGGTTCGAACGCTACTCATACAATAGGTTTTTGACAAGTGTAAACTTTGGAGTTTACATTATCTTTCCATTTTATTTAAATCGTTAAATAATGAGGTCATCGCTGCATCATAATGATGTCATATATAATTTAATTTATTTAATTTCTAAAAATTATAAAAAAAAATACAATTATGTAGGAAATATTTTTAGCTTTCTAATGAATATTTATAATCAAAATTTGGACATGTGTAACCCCACTTAAAATCTATTTTAGTAAAACAACTCATGTTTGTGTCAATTTAATTTTAACATTAAATAAAAGGTATTTATGTCATTTTCCAACTAAAGTGGCTCCATGGAGTCCCCAAGTTGACCCATGGATTGTATTGGTCGGCCATGACACATCCAATGAGGGTAGGACATGTGTCAAGCTCATCTCATATTATTAAAACATTATTTTTATCTTAAACTACACTAATTACCTCTAATCGCGATTAAGAACTTAAAAGTTACTATTCACCAAAAAATTATTTTAATCTCATTGAACCACATTTTGCTTCTTAATGACAACCATGTATGTCGTATTTTTTAAAATCAAATCACAGAAGTGGTAATATTTCATTTAAACGAAAAATCAGTTATTTAACTACCACTTAGCGGTTTCACTATTCATCAAAAATTGATGTTTTTCAGAACAATGCCAAAATTTCACCCTAAGCTATAATTGATATTCTGAATTAAAAAATGATGTCTATTTTTGAAATTACAAACATATAATTTGCATTAATTAATTTTATAATTAATTCCCGCTGTCACAACAAATAGCGTGTTTTTAAGAAATAATTTATATCAAAAGATTGACAATTATTTATGTCCAATTTCAATGTTAAATTAATTCTAATGACCACCATTGGATAAAATGGTAAAAATATATTCTAATTATACTTTAAAACCACTAAATTGTATAATTTATCACTATAAATTATTTTGATTGAAAAAGTTGTTTTTAAGTAATTTTCATTATTCATAAAAAATTGGAAGTTCTCAGAAAATTACAAAAAATTCAACTTTGGATAATTTCGATATTACGAATAAAAAAATGAAGTCCATTTTGAAATATAAAATTTCTATAATTTTAAAAAGTGGTTATTACTATTCATAACGGCTACTTTGATTAGTCGCGGTGTTTTAGAACTCGAAGTTGCGTACAATGCAAGCTATTGCATTATTGAATGAGAAACGTATCGTGGAAGCTCAGGGTGTTACATTCTACCCTCCTTCAATAAATTGAGTCCTCACAATTTGAAATTTTTCTTTGAAAATAAAAGGTTGAAAAGAGAAAATACCTTTGAGGAAAACCCACATCGGAAATAAGGTTAATAAATATATAACATTAAAAGAAATAAAGATAAGTACAAAGGTCACCCGATATAGCCCATTCTAGGATTCTATGAAAATATGGATATGGAGGAGAAAAAAACATCAAGGTCTGATGGAGAGTTATAGAAAACAGGATTAAGAGAATGTTTAACCACAAGAAAATCACAAACTTGTGATTGGTTAAACGGTCATTGAATCCCCAGTTGGAAAAGTTAACCGACAACATTTTTGTTTTAAGTTACCTTTTATAATGTTGAGGAATTTATTTAGGAGATTTACTAAGAACATAAGGGAATATACATACTTGTTATGTATACTTTCATTCATTAATAAATTTTTTCCACAAACCCATCTTTTACTCCAAATGGTAACAGAACTCAAAAATATTCTTTTTATCCAAATTGTATAAGGTTCCAAATATTAACACATACCATTTAGATTAGTAAAACTATTTTTTAATAACCAGGGACTTCCTGTAGGCTAGTGGTAGGAAATAAAGGCTTGTCGCACTATGGTTGTGGGTTCGATTCCGGCAGCTTTGTCCGACGCGACGGTTATGCCCCACCCTGCAGGTTGTCCTTTTCATAAAACTATAGTATTATAATATTCAAAAATAATCTTCATAAATTTTTTAACCTTAAACAATACTATCCAAAGATCAACTTAATCCACTCCAACCTTTATAGTTATCCAAAATACCTCTGTCCAGACTTTCTCTAAAAGGTCTCTTAATTCCAAAATCAATTTATCAGATTCCCCAAACAAAGAAAAGTTTCTCTTATTGTCACATACTAAAAATATGATTACCTTAATCATATTAAAACCTTACTGAAATCAACAAGTACTTCCGTACAATCTTTATATATATATCACATTATTCTAATAACCAGAATATTATCCTTGAGTCCAAAAGCACCAATACATTAATTATTCCGCTTCAACTGTAGTCACAGCATAAGATTGGCCTTGATCCCTTGGCCTTTTCTGAGGTAAGTTTCCTTGACGCTTAGGACATTCGTTTGCATAATGCCCCATTTCCCTACAATTGTAGCATTCAACTTTGATAGCCTCTTTATTTCCCTTACAGTCACGAGCCTGGTGACCCTTTTCTCCACATTTATAACAATCTCCCATTCCTTTTAGGCAAGCACCAGGGTGTTTCTTCCCACAATTATCACATAATGGAAAATCCTTCTTTCCCTTTTTCCCTTTATCTGTCTCTTGTTCCACCGTTCTCTTCTTCTCTTGCTTTGCTTTAAAGTCATAAGACTTAGAGAATTCCTTTTCTGTCTTGATAGCACATGAGACAATGTCTTCATATGATGAAAAGGATTGTGAGACTAATGCTCGACGAAGAAATGGTTTTAACCCATCAAAGAAACGATCAATCTTACTCCTTGGGTTACGTATATAATCGGCAGCATGCCTCGCTAACCTTGTAAAGTTTGCCTCATACTTTGCTACATTCTCATCCTCCTTCTGCCTCAGACTCAGAAATTGCCTTTCCATATCTGCACGATGGTCACGAGGAAAGTATTTTTCTAAGAAAAGATCTTTGAACTCCCTCCATTCCATATTCGATACGTCATCATCTTCCTTTATGTTTTGAATCAATGACCACCATTGATCAGCATCTCCAGTGAGGCGGTAAACTGCCATGAAAACCTTCTCCCTTTCACTACTCCCCAAGGCATGAAATATGTTCTCTAAGAAATTTATCCATTGCTCAGCTACTATAGGATTTGTACTCCCATTGAAGGTTGGTGGTTGTTTCCTCATGAAACGGTCTAGCATTGATCCTCCACGTTGCGGATCAGGGTTCTCCATACGAGTAAGGTTATTATTCATGACCTGCGTGAGTTGTCCCAGTACGGTGAGAAGCTGATCAGCACCAGTTGTATCACTAGCTCCACCATAATTATCTTGAGCAGGAGGGTAATCCCTACACCGAGTGCGTTCATTGATACGGTTTCCATTCCTTCCACTAGGCGCCATTTCTAAACAATGGCATAAACTAGATTAGTTTATGAAATAAAATACATAATTCCATATTTGTAAAATACTTTACATAAATTGAACTATTTATGGATATAATCCATAATCATAATAAGAAATTTTTCCTTTGAGGAAGTATATACTCATAACCCTTCATAGTGGTTTGTAAAGAAAATGAGAATTATCCTAAGCATATCCCCCGGGAGTGTCGTAACCAAGAGTGCAGCAAGGCTCGTTTTCGTGCACCAGTTCCCGTTCGAGTCTAGCTCAAAGCGGTGTTTTCAGGTTTTACCCCTAGGTACATCTGTGCCAGAGCCGCCTCTACCTGCTCGTATCCAGACAGGGATGTATTGCTCGGAAAACTTACAAAATCTCTATAATACCAAAATTCTGGGAAGTTCTTCTATACTAATCCTCAAAGTCTATCTTCGAGCTATGTGCTCTAATCAGAGTTTATCTAAATCTAGCTTCCAAGGTTAGTACTAAACTGCCTCTGATACCAACTGTAGCACCCCGACCCCAGCTACCCAGAGCCGGTGCAATATTGCGTAACATTGGCATGATCACAAAAGATCAAGTCTCGAAAGGCCGATTAGTTTAGTAGCCTTGGAAACACTAGATACAGTCGTAAACGTTACATTACATCATAAAGTGAAAAACTACAATAACAAAGTCTCCATAGTCCACTCTCATATCCTCTTCTGAAAATTCCTGCAGGTCATTCATAAAATACTTCTTCACATCCTGGAAAATATTAAAACATTGAAAGGGGTGAGCTCAGATGCTCAGTAAGGATAACAATATTGCGGAAGCCTTCATAAATAAACATAAACATTTAAGGCAATGTATAACTAAAACAAAAGCCTTTTAAACTTGAACATAAACATAATATGGCAAAAGTTAAATGAGATAATGCCATTTACTTCTTCACATGGATATTCTACTGGTCGAATAATCACATGAAATATCATTAACCACTTTCATAATGATGGAATGCATAATGCCAGACTATCATAACCATGTAGTCAAGGCCTCATGCCAAGACCACAAATAAGATTTTGTCAAGGCCTCGTGCCAAGACACTAGTTTGTCTCATGAGACCTGCCGATGCATCGAGGAGCTATAGCGGGCTCCACCCGTCACTTATTAAGTCCAATGCATTCCTCATATGAATAGGTTTAAACATATCATAAACCATAACATAATCGTATCAAATGAAACATGCATAAATGAAACATAACATTTCCACATTTCAATCACAAGATTTCAATACAACACATTGATATAAAAAAAATTCTTTCAATACCATTTTCAATACCAAAATAAAATAAAGTTAAAACTTTGTATTTATTTTTCATTAAAAAAGTGATGGCTTGTAGAGGAAGCCGAAACTCAAATAATGGTCATGGCGGCGGAGAAGTCGTTGTCGCCGCATATGTATGGAAAGAAAAACATTCCCTTTTTTTCGTTTAGTAAAACGCTTCGTATAAAAATATTCCTTTTGAATAAACTTAAAAGTCAAAGGGGGTTATACACCGTATAAAAGAAAGTTGTGTATAAAACCAAATATGCCTCAATGAAAGGAGATTGAGACGAAGTCCTTAAAAAGATCATTTTTAAAATAAAATAGAACTATTATGTGTATTCACTATAGGTAAACATAAAGAAAGTAAAAATACAAAATAGGACATAATAATATCATGACATAATTTGAAAGTAGGAGATTAACCCAATGAATGGAAATTGGGTTAAGAAGTTCCCTTACCTCGTGTCTGACTTGACTCAACCGTTCTTTAACCTCCTGAATAATAAAATAGAGTTAATATATACCTTATTAAGAACCATTTTCAATTTTATTATCCTTATTATATCACTTTTTACAATGATATGAACATTATGTAATTATTTAAGTTAATAACGGTCGTTTTGTCGATCTTTGGTACTTGAGTCAACAATAAACTTCTTATAATTACAAGTTGTTTATGTGGTAGAATATCCATTATCTCCAGAATTATATTCATGATTTATATTTCATATATATCTTATATATCCAGTATATACATTAATTTATAATATTACGTAACATTTAGAGGTATGAAATGAAATGCACCGTTCATGGAGACGGTAAGCCGTACGTACGCATGAACGCTACTTTCATTTCAATTTAATATTTAATGGAACTAAATCATAATGATATAAATGTATAATATAATTCCAGTATAATATATTGTATAATACCATTTACTCCATCCTTTATACATCCCACATATGGCATTAACGATTCAAATCACTTTGAGGGGGCGGTAGTCCGCATTTCCTAAAATGAAATTATCGCGTTTTACCCATAATGGAAATCATAAATTTTGCCATAAATTAGAAATACAGAAGCATAAGTAAACCATAAACATATTATATATCATATATAAAAATAGTTACATCTTAATGTCCACCTTTGAAGGTGTTATATGAGTGTTGAACAATCATCATTTCGTGAGGCAGAAATTCGCCATCCACAGAAACCGTATGTTATTTAACCATTAGATGTAGGTGTGTGTAAGTGTAGATCGAATCCATCTTATAACAAAATCCTAGTATATTGAGGATACTGGTGTTGTTACAAAATAAATGAATAAAAAGAGTTTAGGGGGTTGGAGAAGAAAAACAAAACAAAACAACATTAGAGAAGACATTACCTCAAAATCGGGTAACTCTTTTTGATTTGAGCCAAAGGCTTCCTTGGGAAGAGTTCTGCCCAAAGTGAGGCTTCTAGGAGTAAGAGGGGGAATTTGGGAGAGTATTTGGGCAGAGGTTGGCCGAGCCAAATGGATTGAAAGTGTGAATGAGGTGGTAGAGTTGGGGGCCTTTTATAAGAGGAGAGGAGGGGCTCTTTTGGAAAGATTGAAATGTTACATTATTATACAATGTTTTTCGGATTCTAAAGGTCCCAAACTTATATAATTCGTGTATAAGGTGATAAGGGTTCTCAATATACTCATCAAATAGGTTTTTGACAAGTTTAAACTTTGGATTTTACATTATCTTTCCATTTTATTTAAATCGTTAAATAATGAGGTCATCGCTGCATCATAATGATGTCATATATAATTTAATTTATTTAATTTATAAAAATTATAAAAAAAATACTATGATGTAGGAAATATTTTTAGCTTTCTAATGAATATTTATAATCAAAATTTGGACTTTTTTAACCCCATTTAAAATCTGTTTTAGTAAAACAACTCATGTTTGTGTCAATTTAATTTTAACATTAAATAAAAGGTATTTATGTCATTTTCCAACTAAAGTGGCTCCATGGAGTCCCCAGTTGACCCATGGATTTTCTTGGTCGGCCATGGCACATCCAATGAGGGTATGACATGTGTCAAGCTCATCTCATATTATTAAAACATTATTTTTACCTTAAACTACACTAATTACCTCTAATCGCGATTAAGAACCTAAAAGTTACTATTCACCAAGAAATTATTTTAATCTCATTGAACCACATTTTGATTCTTAATGACAACCATGTATGTCAGATTTTTGAAAATCAAATCACAGAAGTGTTAATATTTCATTTAAACGAAAAATTAGTTATTTAACTACCACTTAGTGGTTTCACTATTCATCAAAAAATGAAGTTTTTCAGAACAATGCCAAAATTTCACCCTAAGCTATAATTGATATTCTGAATTCAAAAATGATGTATATTTTATGAAATTCCAAACATATAATTTGCATTAATTAATTTTATAATTAATTCCCGCTGTCACAACAAATAGCGTGTTTTTAAGAAACAATTTATATCAAAAGATTGACAATTGTTTATGTCCAATTTCAATGTTAAATTAATTATAATGACCACCATTGGATAAAATGGTAAAAATATATTCTAATTATACTTTAAAACCACTAAATAGTATAATTTTTCACTATAAATTATTTTGATTAAAAAAGTTGTTTTTAAGTAATTTTCACTATTCATAAAAAATTGGAAGTTCTCAGAAAATTACAAAAAATTCAACTTTGGATAATTTCGATATTACGAATACAAAAATGAAGTCCATTTTGAAATATAAAATTTCTATAATTTTAAAAAGTGGTTATTACTATTCATAACGGCTACTTTGATTAGTCGCGGTGTTTTAGAACTCGAAGTTGCGTACAATGCAAGCTATTGCATTATTGAATGAGAGGCGTATCGTGGAAGCTCAGGGTGTTACAGGGTGGCCCGACCCAACCCACTGGCCCGACCTGGTGGTGCGGCCTGGTTGCGCAGCCCGATGGCGTGGCTCGTTGGGCGCGGCCCGCTGGGCGTTGCCCGCTGTGGAGTGGCCTACTACATCACGACCCACTGGGTGCGGGCCACTGTTGTTCGGCCTCCAGGGAGAATAGTCCGCCTGAGCTGGATCCAAAGGGAGAGCACCCCCCTTTAGGTTTTCCCAAACGGTCCATCGGACCGTTCGGATGGGAAGAAAGCGGGACCCGCCGGAGGGGTCCTGCCCGTTCTATTGTGGCTGGTAAGAAGGTTGACCAGTCTTCCTCCCAGTGGCCCAACCATGCACCGCAGCTCCACCGCAGATGGTTGGATGGCCAATCACACTTTGGCCTCCACCGCGGCCCAATGGTCACGGCCCCTTGCTCCACCGGCAGCGTGGACGTGCACCGCCGCTCCGCCACGTAGCCGACCAGTTGCCGGCCACCTCAATACCCTTCCACGGCTGACCAGTCGTGGCCTCCTCATCAACCTGCAGCACGGATGCATGTCTCCCTTCCATCCTTGCGGCTTTCCAGGTGCCGATCGATGCCTTCTTCCGCGAGCCACTGAGGTTTTGCTCCAAGCCAGAAAAATTAAACGATCCCGTATTCGCGATCCTTACATCGAGGGCTCCAAGTCCATATATCGATCTCATCAAAACTCGGTGATTCTAGTGTCAATAAATAATTGGAGTTGATGAATTATTGATGAATGTGTGATGAATAAAAAGAAATAGGAGCAAGGTTTAAGTGTGGAAAGACGAGCATGTTTTTTTGGCGATCGTCATCGTGGATTTAGGATATGAAGAATCAATAATGTATATTCAAACATAAAAAACCCTTAACTCAATTGTTCATTGGAGGTGGCACGAGGAAGAAAGACATTGTCGACGAAGAACGTTGGCGTTCTTCGCTTCCTCAAGACTCTTCTGATCCTGGCTCGGGGTCGGTTCCCCATTCTTTATTGGGGGGTGGTTCTTTGTTGGAAAAAGTTCTTCCATGTTCTCCTAGGTTCTCCCAACTATCATTTTCCAATGATTTCCAATCCGGAAATGAGGAGGAAATATATATTAAAATAGGTTTATCAAATTAATTAAGGTCAGCATAATTAATTTCGTTATGTTTCCACATTAAAGATGGAACAATTAAATGGCATATTAAATTGAATTATGTTGGCACAATTGAATGGCACATTAAATATAATTCACGTTTCCACAATTGAATGGGAGGATTCCATGGAATTTCCCCACATTAAAGAAGTGTTCAAGTGGTCCCCACCACTAAAATTCAAAACAGAGGTTTCAAACATGGGTGGTCCCCACCTCCATAACTCAAATGGATGTTTATACAAGAAAAATAAAATAAAGATGTTTTATTTTATCTTCATTTATTCAATACCCCCAAAAAATGTCTGAATACTAACTTTCACTTTCGACCTACTGCAGTCGAGGTGAAGAACTCCTTAGGCGAATATAGGTGCTTCAAGTTCAACGATTTCCTCGGATTTTAATTCCGAGAACCGGATAAAAAGTTACAGGAAACCCACTTGCAGGTTTACTAAACGTACCTGAAAAAATGTTCCGAAATCCATTCTGAGCACTCTGGGCATCAGAATCATGGGCTGTCAATTTTCGCAGACTCGTAAAATTATCATATAAATAAAAAAATTACATGGAAAATTCCAGGTTGTTACACCATGATTTTGGATGGAAAAATGGATAATTTTTTCATAAGTGGCCATATTAAATTTTTTACATGTGCAATATACATCATGAAATATAATTTCAACATGATGCTTATAAATTACCTATTTATGGTAATAATGTGAAAGCTCTAGAAAAGGAATCACTAACACTATAGTGTTTTAAAATCATGGGTTAATGAAATTAAGCTCACTAGTGATCGAATTTTTGTGTTAATGATGTTGATAAAAATAATCATCATCATAATCCTTGAGTAAAATGGAAATCTAATATGATCACTATTGCTGATGCTGAGTATGAAAAAAATTTATGACATGAATACTTACCATACACTATAAAAGTTATAATGTCTTATATGATTCAGGATTAAACCACACTTTTATATCTAATTATTATTATATTTTTTTAGAATACTATCAAAATATTTACATTTTGAATTAGAATTTAACACATTTCACCTTACGATGGTTTCTTCTCCGATCTATGATACTTATGTGATTTATTTAATGTGAATGAACATTCTAAAAAATATATTATTCACTCTCTAGTTGAATTTGATGTTATTTTTAGAATGTATTTTCAATATATATATATATATATAATACAATTTTTTAGTAATTGTAGACATATATAATATTAAAATCTAACTTATGACTATCTGTTGGCGTGAGGATAAATATAAAATTCCAATGGAAATTAAATCTATTATATTGGTCATGTTACCTATTTTAAGAGGGTATTAATCACATATGCTTGGAGGGAAACACACCATCAAATATAAGACTATTTTTTGATATATTCGTGATGAATTTTTGAAAAAACATCATTGAATTTCTATGATAAGAAATGTTGAGTTTTCAATATAACTCATGGAGCTAAAATGTCTTCAAATAATCAATATCAAATGTCCCCAATTGAGTTTCAATAAAAAATGATGATACTATATAATAATTGTGAGAAGTTATTCATTATGTTATGTATCTCAACATGGGAAGAACTTGTTCGTTCTATTATGAAGAATGAATAATCAATGCGAGGAAACATTAATTAACATGAATGTAACAAGATAACATTCGTGGATAAATATCATTTTCAACATACTGAATGTTTGTCAAATAACTTATGAGGATTAAATATTTTCCAAATATTGATATTCATTACAGATTCAATCAGTTGATATTCTAAAGTGCATATATTTCCAAAACAAAATTCTATATGAGTTTTGGACACCATTATGTTATAGGGCTTCAATTTGGTCTGACTAAATCAATCACTATCTTCATGGATTTATTTAATACAGTCTTTAATTTTGAAAATTATTAGTTTTTCATAATATTTATAAATAATCTTAAAATATATTGAAAGAATAATAATGATTATAAAGATCACATTGTTTGTGTAATTATGACACTAATAATGGAGAATCTATATGAAAAACATCCAATGATTAGTTTTCAATTTATTGTTTCATTGTTAGTGAAAATAGTCTCAAGTAAAGGTATGTCGGAGGAACTGTAAATGATTGAAGTTATGGAATAATGGCATAATCCAACTGTGGTTACTAAGATCTGTTGTTTTCAAAAATATTATTGATATTATAAATTATCTATGGATAAATTATCATGGAATTATGGACCAAACATCATGTTAACTAGGATAAAAGTTAGTTTAATTTAGACATATGAATGTGTGAAAAATTTCAAAGAACTAAATAGATGTCTTGCTAGCACACTGTAACACCCCGAGATTTTATGAAAAATATTCCTTTTAATTTCATTAATGTCTTGTTTTGTACGCTACACCAAAAGGAGCTTTCACAACATGCATCATTGACTTGCCTTTCATTACACGCAATCGCGACCTTCCTTGATAGCATGTGTAGTACGCAATACCGAGTTTCACTAAACAACGATATGCTATTAAAATATTATTAAAACTAGCCGTTATGAATAGTAATAACCACTTTTTGATATTTTGTAATTTTTATTTTTCAAAATGGACTTCATTTCTGGATTCAGAATATCAAAATTAGCTTAGGGTGAAATTTTGGTACTTTTCGGATAACATTCAATTTTTGATGAATAGTGAAAATTACTAAATTTTAATTAAAAACAACTTTTTTAATAGAAATTATTAATAGTGATAAATTATTAATTTGATTGGGTTTAAAGTATATTTAGAATATATTTTTACAATTTAATACAATGTTGGTTATTGGATGTAATTTCACATTTAAACCAGACATAAACAACTGTCAATCTTTTGATAGTTATTATCTCTTAAGAACACGCTATTTGTTTTGACAACGGGAATTATTTTTTTAAATTAATTAATGCAACTGATATGTATTGAATTTGGTAAAATAGACATCATTTTTGAGTTCATAATATCAAATATAGCTTAGGCCTAATTTTTGGTATTTTTCTGAAAACTTTCAATTTTTGATGAATAGTGAAACCACTAAGTGGTAGTTAAAAAAACTGAATTTTTCATAAAACTTAATTTTACCGCTTCTGTGAGTGGAATTTCGAAAATCCGAGAGACACAGTTGGTGTCAGTAAGTAAAATTTGGTTCAATGAGATGAAAATAATTTTTTGGTGAATAGTAACTTTTTACTTTTTTTTACCACAGTTAAAAGTAAATAGGGTAATTAAGGGTAAAAATGATATTATTATTACCCTAAAACATGTCCTAATTCTATTGGATAAGTGTAATTCGACCAAAAACAACCTTAGGAATAAAATATGACCATTTAGGCCCACTTGGATTAGATTAGGACATTTTTTATTAATTTATTTAAAGAAGGGTTAAAATAGTTAAAATCAAAGTTTAATAAGTAAGTCATTTTTAATATGGGGTTATTCACAAGATAAATTTGACTATAAATATTCATTAGAAAGATAAAACTATTTCCTACATAATGGTATTTTATTTCTAATTTTTAGACATTTAATAATTTAATTTATTTATGATACAACGATGATGTAGTAATTATCTTATTAATGAAATATTGACATAATTGATGTTATAAATGCCCAAATAAATATAATTTGAGACTATTTATGAATTCCAATAATTTTCTAGGTTAATATGACATGTTAGTATTTATGTAATTAACATGTTTCTAACTTATCATTCTGTTATGATTTTCACAAAAATCAATTACTAAATAGTGTTAAAATTGACATAAAATAGTTTTTAAAACAAATATTATATTATTAATTGTTATTTTATTCCTAAAAATCTAAGGATCAGCCAAATGACTTATCTAAGGCTATATATATTAATAATAAACAATTTGGGGTTCGTTTGGCTTCTTATAGTAAGTTTATTAACCTTATAGCATAAGAACACAAGAAGACACGGTAAAAGTAAAATTATTTAACTTAATGTTAAATCTAAATGATAAGTTTAAAATAGGAACCTAAACTTTTCTAAATTCTATTGGATGAAATGATTTAGACCCATACCCACCTTATCCTTGAAATAAATCAATTTGGAGCTATTTAAAACCGAACTTGACTTTATAATAAAATAATATTTTAGTTATTCCAAAGGTACCCCTCTCCTCCCTTATAAAAGGGCACCTCCTCCCTCTCTTCCTCACACAACTTTGAGCCTTCAAGCTCGGCCAACACCTGCCAAATTATCTTCTCCACTTCCCTAGAAACATCCTAGAGGTTCTGGTCTTCCTCAAAGACCCATTTTAGTGCCCTAAAAGGAGGTCTCAAAGAAGCACTTCAAAGAAGAGGTAATGTCCCTTACCGATTCTTTCATCTTTATTTCTTCTTACACTTCTTCTTCTTAGGTTGTTTCATTATGAAGTAATAAAATCAGTATCACTCATATACTGATATGTTATTATAAGTTTTAAACAACCCTATTTCACCATCTATCCATCCTACGGAAAAAGAAATCACCGCGCGTGCGTCCGTACGGAATACCGTTTCCACGCCGTGGTGTAATCTATTTTCCACCACCACCTTACATGGATGGGTATAACGGTGTAAAGAATAACTATACATAGTTATTATAACATCATATTGATTCTGATATATTTTATCATCCACTCCAATTCAATTCAATAATTATGGAAATGATATCATCGCTCGTCCGTACGTACGGACTACCGTCTCCACGACGCAATGAGATTCATTTTCCATGTTAACCATTTAAGAATGATTATAAAGTATATATAAGAAATAATAATTAAATATATGACATTATAAAGCTACTGGATTTATGTATATATGTATGTCATCTACTTAATTCCATTCAACTCAATAAGGAAACTAAAACAGCGTTCATGCGTACGTACGGTCTACCGTCTCCATGAACGGTGTATTTCTTTCCATTTACTGATTTATTATATATATGTAATTCTGAATATATATTATATATAAATCATGTTTTATATTCTGGAATTAAGTAATCATGATCTACGTAATCATATGAATAATTAAAAGTCAAAACACGGATGACAAATGAAACGATTTTACCCAAAACACTCTTTAACATGGAATTTATGAAAGAACGGGTAAAATAAAGTCATAAGTGAACCATATATGATATCATAAAAATTAGTATGATTCTGGAATAAGTCAATGACATTATTTAAATCATTATACAGGTGGTTCGGAGACTTACGAAGCAAATCGGACCTAAGGTAAGGGAAATATCACAATCTCATTTTTATCCGAGATTGTTTATAGTTTGGTATTTACTGGGGTGTATATTATCATCCACATCCCTGTTTCTTCAATATTTAATATTATTTCCATCCACCTAAAATTGTTTAAATCTAATTTTACCCTTCGGTGAGATTTTAGTAAAAGATATGAAAGGAAACTTTTTTCGTTTTTCGTATGAGGTACTTTTTTGACTTTTCCGACAAAAGTACGAAGAATGTTTTTTTAACTTATACGACATGAATGTATTTTTAAAACATTATTTCAAAGAAGATTCCTTTACAAGTTTTCAAGTTTATTTTTAATCAACTTCTTTTAGTATATAATTGTACGACATGTTAAGAAAGGAAATGTGTTTTTGAAGCAGAAAGGATATTTTCCTCAAGAATGGAGTTCAAGTGTTTTATCAAAATTATTTTCCATCTAAGATAATAAGGGGTTCGGTTTTTATCCCTATTGTTACATTGATTTGATTATGTTGTGATGGAATTATATTTTTATGAATTCCTTTATCTTATATGAATTGTTTTATGATGTCACGATGTTTACGAAACCCATTTTTACTACATGGGTTATGAAATGATGTATGATTTATGATTTTGTGGCACACATAAGAATGGTATCATTATGAGATGGGTGGGACCTATATCTCCCTCCAATGCATTGGGTAAAGATTTTATATCTCATGAGATAGACATGGCTGAAATGGTAGGTTATACCGGTTCAGTGAAACAGGACTGAAACGAGGGTGACTCGTTTCATAAGGGGACTTTGTCCACTAAGATAGTCTTGGCAATGAGTCTTGACTAACAAGAAATGATTCTCTATGATTATGTGTGAATGCCACGAAGTTTCATGTTTTAAGTTATGATTATTGTGATTACATTTCACTGCCATGAGTTATCCCAGGTTATGAAATTATGATCTCTTTTACAGGTTAAGATTTCCAAAAGTTATGTGCTTTTGTATATGATGTGATTGATATTTCTTTTGTTTACCCTTACTGAGAATTTGAGCTCACCCTTTTATGTTTACTTTTCCCCAGGATATAAAGAAAGGTTTTAGGTAAGAAAAAAAGGGAGATCTTTATGGGAGATGTTGAAGATCTTTCACTACGATTAGAAGATTATATTCCGAGTTTCCAAAGACACTAAACTATTACGATCCTTCTATGTGTGTTTTTGTTATGTACTAAGTATTCCGAAAAAGTAATGTAATGTCCATGTACGTCAAGCTTCGGGTCTCTACAGTTGGTATCCGAGGAAATGATTAGTCAACCTTTGGAAACTAGGATGCGAGAACTTTAGTGAGATCCCTAGAGATATTTCTAAGGTATGTCTAGGGATGTCCCTAAGGATAAGTATACGTATAGGATATAGTCCTAGAACTATGGTAACGATATTAGATTAAACCAAAGATGTTAGATATTGAAGTTACTCCCCCTTTATTATGATTTTTGCCTCTCACACTATTCTTTTTGGGTTTTAGAAAATGGCTGGAAACAAGATGATTCATGATAATGGAGGATATGATGAACAATGGAATGATATTCTTCATGAGCAACCAAATGAAATGAGATTTAGAAGTCCAAACATCATTATTATGCTGAATCAGCAATCTCATAATATGATCAATAAAGTAAAATTTGGTAAGTTTCCTGACTCGGCTAATAAGAGAAAGATGGAGTTTTATGACGATCATAGAGGAAATAAAGTTCAATTTCCCCTATGTAAATCATGTGGGAAGAGGTATCAAGGAGAATGTTTCAAAGGAACTGGAAGATGCTTTGGGTGTGGAAAAGAAGGACACAAAGCTAGTAAGTGCAAAGGAAAAGGTTTAGTTAACACCAGGGATGAGGATAATGGTATTGCTACGACATCAGCAATGGTTAAATGTTTTAAATGTGGAATATATGGGCATTATGCAAACCAATGCCCTAAGGGAAATTCTCATGAAGAGAATCAGTATGGTCGTATGGGTAGTATTTATGTGGATGATGATGAAGAGACTACAAATGATATGTGAGATGAAAGAATTGTTGAATCTCAGTCAATGGTTTAAGAATGTAGTGGAATGATTACATGTTTATCATGCATATTGTTGTATAAGAAATCTCATGCTACTATGGAATAAAGAGACATCTATGGATTGTTACACTGTTGTCTTTCCTTGAGTTTTGAAAGTGTATGATTAATGGTACCAGTATCCATGAAATGTTATTCAGATATTTTTGGAATGTAGATGATATGCGCATAATGAAGGGATAAGACGATAATGAGATGTTTGATTGTATTCATGAGCTCATGATTGATATAAGGACTAAGTGATATAATGGTTTGAGTATAAATAATTTTGAGGATTTTGGTTTATGGAAAGTGTTAACTTTTAAATGCATTCATGTTTTCACTAAGGTTCAATGGGTATTTATTCTTCAAGAGAATACATGATTAAGGTATTCACATGTTTGTAATTTGACCAACAAGATATATCTTATGATATATGGGGGATAAATGATGGCATTCACGTGATTGTTCTGTGACATTTCAAGTAATCATTTTCTTTATACTATAAGCTTGGACCGAAGTATTTTAGATAAGAATAAAGATTGGAATGGATTATGTTGGACATAAGTTAGGATAATACGCTTTTCGATATTATTGATGGGATGTTATAATAATATAGATTTAGAAATAGGACAACCTGCAGGACGGGCGACAGACCATCGCGTTGGACAAGGCTGTGGGAATCAAACCCACAACCGAAGTGCGACTGGCCTTTATCGCCTACCACTGTCCTACAAGAAGTCCCTGTTTAGTAGAAACTAGTTTTATTTTATTAAGCGGTATGATATATAAAGTATAAGTTCATTTTTGGAACCATATACGATTAATCTAACTATAAGATGGACTTATAACTTTTGCTAACCTTTGGTTTGAAAGAGATGGAATGACCCATCATTCTATCACATGATCTGCTAACACATCACGAATAAAAAATTCTACTTCATTTCTTTAAGGGATGAAGTGGAAATTGTTCAATTCACGAACAATAGTAAGATTGTACCAAAATCATGAAAGTATTTCTTTTAATTCATCAACTTTAGGGAAATGATCTTGAAAACCAAAAATTTTGTCCTAGTTCCCTTATATCCGATTAATCAGATGGTACCTTAGATCATCACAAATCAATAGCTTTGTGATTTCTAGCTTTTTCATAGCCATGTTCTCTACCACTCTCCATCAGAACTTGATGGTTAGATTTCTCTTCCATATCCATATTTTCACCTATGTGGAAACCCAGTGATTAGTTTATTTGGGTAAACGTTACGTTTCATACTTTTGTTTTTAAAGATTGGTTTTGGTTTTCCTTTTTACGATGTGGGTTTCTATTAAAGAAACTTTTGACTAGTAAACCATTTATAACCCCGACGAATTTCGTGGGCGAAATTCATTTTAAGGGGGGTAGAATGTAACACCTCGGGATTTTATGAAAAATATTCTTTTTACTTTCATTAATGTCTTGTGTTGTACGCTACACCAAAAGGAGCTTGCACAACATGCATCCTTGACTTGCCTTTCATTACAAGCAATCGCGACCTTCCTTGATAGCGTGTGTAGTACGCAATACCAAGTTTCACTAAACAACAATATGCTATTAAAATATTATTAAAACTAGCCATTATGAATATTAATAACCACTTTTTAAAATTTTGAAATTTTTATTTTTTAAAATTGACTTCATTTCTGGATTCGGAATATCAAAATTAGCTTAGGGTGGAATTTTGGTACTTTTCAGATAACTTTCAATTTTTGATGAATAGTGAAAATTACTAAATTTTAATTAAAAAAAAAATTTTTAATCGAAATTATTAATAGTGATAAATTATTAATTTAATTGGTTTTAAAGTATATTTAGAATATATTTTTACAATTTAATACAATGTTGGTTATTGGATGTAATTTCACATTTAAACCAGACATAAATAACTGTCTATCTTTTGATAGTTATTATCTCTTAAGAACACACTATTTGTTTTGACAACGGGAATTATTTTTTTAAATTAATTAATGCAACTGATATGTATTTAAATTAGTAAAATAGACATCATTTTTGAGTTCATAATATCAAATATAGCTTAGGCCTAATTTTTGGTATTTTTCTGAAAACTTTAAATTTTTGATGAATAGTGAAACCACTAAGTGGTAGTTAAAAAAACTGAATTTTTCATAAAACTTAATTTTACTGCTTCTGTGAGTGGAATTTAAAAAATCCGAGAGACAGGATTGGTGTCAGTATGTAAAATGTGGTTCAATGAGATGAAAATAATTTTTTGGTGAATAGTAACTTTTTACTTTTTTTACCACGGTTAAAAGTAAATAGGGTAATTAAGGGTAAAAATGATATTATTATTACCCTAACACATGTCCTAATTCTATTGGATATGTGTAATGAGACCTAAAACAACCTTAGAAATAAAATATGACCATTTAGGCCCACTTGGATTAGATTAGGACATTTATTATTAATTTATTTAAAGAAGGGTTAAAATAGTTAAAATCAAAGTTTAATAAGTAAATCATTTTTAATATGGGGTTATACATAAGATAAATTCGACTATAAATATTAATTAGAAAGCTAAAACGATTTCCTACATAATGATATTTTATTTCTAATTTTTAGACATTAAATAATTTAATTTATTTATGATACAACGATGATGTAGTAATTATCTTATTAATGAAATATTGACATAGTTGATGTTATAAATTCCCAAATAAATATAATTTGAGACATTTTATGAATTACCCTAATGTTATAGGTTAATATGACATGTTAGTATTGATTTAATTAACTTTGTTGGAACTTATGATTCTGTTATGATTTTCACAAAAATCAATTACTAAATAGTGTCAAAATTGACATAAAATAGTTTTTAAAACAAATATTATATTATTAATTGTTATTTTATTCCTAAAAATATATGGTTCGGCAAAATGACTTAGATAAGGTTATATATATTAATAATAAACCATTTGTGGTTCTTTTGGCTTCTTATAGTAAGTTTATTAACCTTATAGTATAAGAACACAAGAAGACACGGTAAAAGTAAAATTATTTAACTTAATGATAAATCTAAATGATAAGGTTAAAATAGGAACCTAAACTTGTCTAAATTCTATTGTATTAGAGGATATCGACCCATTCCCACCTTATCCTCAAAATAAATCAATTTCGAGCTATTTACAACCGAACTTGACTTTATAATAAAATAATATTTTTAGTTATTCCAAAGGTGCCCATCTCCTCCCTTATAAAAGGGCACCTCCTCCCTCTCTTCCTCACACAACTTTGATCCTTAAATCTCGGCCAACCCCTGCCAAATTCTCTTCTCCACTTCCCTAGAAACATCCTAGAGGTTCTGGGCTTCCTCAAAGACCCATTTTAGTGCCCTAAAAGGAGGTCTAAAAGAAGCACTTCAAAGAAGAGGTAATGTCTGTTACCCATTATTTCATCTTTATTTCTTCTTCCACTTCTTCTTCTTAGGTTGTTTCATTATGAAGTAATAAAATCAGTATCACTCATATACTAATATGTTATTATAAGTATGAAACAACCCTATTTCACCATCTATCCATCCTACGGAAAAAGAAATCACCGCGCGTGCGTACGTACGGAATACCGTCTCCACGCCGTGGTGTAATCTATTTTCCACCACCACCTTACATGGATGGGTATAATGGTGTAAAGAATAACTATACATAGTTATTAGAACATCATATTGATTCTGATATATTGTATCATCCACTCCACTCCAATTCAATAATTATTGAAATGATATCATCACTCGTGCGTACGTACGGACTACCGTCTCCACGACGCGATGAGATTCATTCTCCATGTTAACCATTTAAGAATGATTATAAAGTATATATTAGAAATAATAATGAAATATATGACATTATAAATCTACTGTATTTATGTATATATGTATGTCATCTACTTAATTTCATTCAACTCAATAAGGAAACGAAAACCGCGTTGATGCGTACGTACGGTCTACCGTCTCCAAAAATGGTGTATTTCTTTCCATTTACTGATTTATTATATATATGTATATTCTGAATATATATTATATGTAAATCATGTTTTATATTCTGGTATTAATTAATCATGATCTACGTAATCATATGAATAATTACAAGTCAAAACACGGACGACAAATGAAACAATTTTACCCAAAATGCTCTTTAACATGGAATTTACAAAAGAACGGGTAAAATAAAGTCATAAGTGAACCATATATGATATCATAAAAATTATTATGATTCTGAAATAAGTCAATGACATTATCTAAATCATTATACAGGAGGTTCGGACACTTACGAAGCAAATCGGATCTAAGGTAAGGGAAGTATCACAATCTCATTTTTATCCGAGATTGTTTATACTTTGGTATTTACTGGGGTGTATTTTATCATCCACATCCATGTTTCTTCAATATGTAATATTATTTCCATCCACCTACAATTGTTTAAATCCAATTTTACCCTTCGGTGAGATTTTAGTAAAATATATGAAAGGAATCTTTTTTCGTTTTTCGTACGAGGTACTTTTTTGACTTTTCCGACAAAAGTATGAAGAATTTTTTTTAACTTATAAGGCATGAATGGCTTTTTAAAACATTAATTCAAAGAAGATTCCTTTACAAGTTTTCAAGTTTATTTTTAATCAGCTTCTTTTAGTTTATAATTGTACGGCATGTTAAGAAAGGAAAAGTCTTTTTGAAGGAGAAAGGATATTTTCCTCAAAAATGGAGTTCAAGTGTTTTATCAAAATTATTTTCCATCTAAGAAAATTAAGGGTTCTGTTTTTATCCATATTATTACATTGATTTGATTATGTTGTGATGAAATTATATTTTTATGAATTCCTTTATCTTATATGAATTGTTTTATGATGTCACAATGTTTACGAATCCCATTTTTACTACATGGGTTATGAAATGATGT
This sequence comes from Viscum album, assembly GCA_963277665.1. Classification (NCBI taxonomy): domain Eukaryota; kingdom Viridiplantae; phylum Streptophyta; class Magnoliopsida; order Santalales; family Viscaceae; genus Viscum; species Viscum album. Next base: position 197,368,536 of record OY728150.1, read on the forward strand.
ATGATTTATGATTTTGTGGAACATATAAGAATGGTATCATTATGAGATGGGTGGGACCTATATCTCCCTCTAATGCATTGGGTAATGATTTTATATCTCATGAGATAGACATGGCTGGAAATGTAGGTTATACCGGTTCAGTGAAACAGGACTGAAACGAGGGTGACTCGGTTCAGAAGGGGACTTTGTCCACTAAGATAGTCTTGGCAATGAGTTTTGACTAAAAAGAAATGATTCTCTATGATTATGTGTGAATGACACAAAGTTTCATGTTTTAAGTTATGATTACTGTGATTACATTTCACTGCCATGAGTTATCCCAGGATATGAAATTATGATCTCTTTTACAGGTTAAGATTTCCAAAAGTTATGTGCTTATGTATATGATGTGATTGATATTTCTTTTGTTTACCCTTACTGATCATTTGAGCTCACCCTTTTATGTTTTCATTTCACCAGGTTATAAAGAAAGGTTTTAGGTAAGAAAAAAAAGGGAGATCTTCATGGGAGATGTTGAAGATCTTTCACCACGATTAGAAGATTATATTCCGAGTTTCCAAAGACACTAAACTATTACGATCCTTGTGTGTGTGTTTTTGTTATGTACTAAGTATTCTGAAAAAGTAATGTAATGTCCATGTACGTCATGCTTCGGGTCTCTACAGTTGGTATCAGAGGAAATGTTTAGTCTACCTTTGGAAACTAGGATGCGAGAACATTAGTGAGATCCCTAGAGATATTTCTAAGGTATGTCTAGTGATGCCCCTAAGGATAAGTATACGTATAGGATATAGTCCTAGAACTATGGTAACGATATTAGATTAAACCAAAGATGTTAGATATTGAAGTTACTCCCCTTTTATTATGATTTTTTCCCCTCACACTATTCTTTTTGGGTTTTAGAAAATGGCTGGAAACAAGATGATTCATGATAATGGAGGATATGATGAACAATGGAATGAGGTTCTTCATGAGCAACCAAATGAAATGGGAATTGGAAGTCCAAACATCATTATTATGATGAATCAACAATCTCATAATATGATCAATAAAGTAAAATTTGTAAGTTTCCTGACTCGACTAATAAGAGAAAGATGGAGTTTCATGATGATCATAGAGGAAAGAAAGTTAAATTTCCCCTATGTAAATCATGTGGGAAGAGGCATCAAGGAGAATGTTTCAAAGGAACTGGAAGATGCTTTGGGTGTGGAAAACAAGGACACAAAGCCAGTAAGTGCAAAGGAAAAGGTTCAGTTAACACCAGGGATGTGGATAATGGTATTGCTACGACATCAGCAATGGTTAAATGTTTTAAATGTGGAATGTACGGGCATTATGAAAACCAATTCCCTAAGGGAAAGTCTCATGAAGAGAATCAGTATGGTCGTATGGGTAGTATTTATGTGGATGATGATGAAGAGACTACAAATGATATGTGAGATGAAATAATTTTTGAAGCTCAGTCAATGGTTTAAGAATGTAGTGGAATGATTACATGTTTATCATGCGTAATGTTATATAAGTAATCTCATGCTACTATGGAATAAAGAGACATCTATGGATTGTTACACTGTTGTCTTTCCTTGAGTTTTGAAAGTGTATGATTAATGGTACCAGTATCCATGAAAGGTTATTCAGATATTTTTGGAATGTAGATGATATGCGCATAATGAAGGGATAAGACGATAATGAGATGTTTGATTGTATTCATGAGCTCATGATTGATATAAGGACTACGTGATATAATGGTTTGAGTATAAATAATTTTGAGGATTTTGGTTTATGGAAAGTGTTAACTTTTAAATGCATTCATGTTTTCACTAAGGTTCAATGGGTATTCATTCTTCAAGAGAATACATGATTAAGGTATTCACATGTTTGTAATTTGACCAACAAGATATATCTTATGATGTATGGGGGATAAATGATGGCATTCACGTGATTGTTCTGTGACATTTCAAGTAATCATTTTCTTTATACTATGAGCTTGGACCGAAGTATTTTAGATAATCCTAAATATTGGAATGGATTATGTTGGACATAAGTTAGGATAAAACGTTTTTCGATATTATTGATGGGATGTTATAATAATATAGCTTTAGAAAAAGGACAACCTGTAGGATGGGCGACAACCCATCGCGTCGGACAAGGCTGTGGGAATCGAACCCACAACCACAATGCGACTGGCCTTTATCACCTACCACTGGCCTACAGGAAGTCCCTGTTTAGTAGAAACTAGATTTATTTTATTAAGCGGTATGATATATGAAGTATAAGTTCATTTTTGGAACCATATACGATTAATCTAACCATAAGATGGACTTATAACTTTTGCTAACCTTTGGTTTGAAAGAGATGGAATGACCCATCATTCTATCACATGATCTGCTAACACATCACGAATAACAAATTCAACTTCATTTCTTTAAGGGATGAAGTGGAAATTGTTCAATTCATGAACAATAGTAAGATTGTACCAAAATCATGCAAGTATTTCTTTTAATTCATCAACTTTAGGGAAATGATCTTGAAAACCAAAAATGTTGTCCTAGTTCCCTTATATCCGATTAATCAGATGTTACATTAGATCATCACAAATCAATAGCTTTATGATTTCTAGCTTTGTCATAGCAATGTTCTCTACCACTCTCCATCAACACTTGATGGTTAGATTTCTCTTCCATATCCATATTTTCACCTATGTGGAAACCCAGTGATTAATTTATTTGGGTAACCGTTACGTTTCATACTTTTGTTTTTAAAGATTGGTTTTGGTATTCCTTTTTACGATGTGGGTTTCGATTAAAGAAACTTTCGAATAGTAAACCATTTATAACCCCGACGAATTTCGAGGGCGAAATTCATTTTAAGTGGGGTAGAATGTAACACCCCGAGATTTTATGAAAAATATTCTTTTTAATTTCATTAATGTCTTGTGTTGTATGCTACACCAAAAGGAGCTTGCACAACATGCATCCTTGACCTGCCTTTCATTACACGCAATCACGTCCTTCCTTGATAGGGTGTGTAGTACGCAATACCGAGTTTCACTAAACAATGATATGCTATTAAAATATTATTAAAACTAGCCGTTATGAATAGTAATAACCACTTTTTGAAATTTTGTAATTTTTATTTTTCAAAATGGACTTCATTTCTGGATTCGGAATATCAAAATTATCTTAGGGTGAAATTTTGTTACTTTTCGGATAACTTTCAATTTTTGAGGAATAGTGAAAATTACTAAATTTTAATTAAAAACAACTTTTTTAATCAAAATTATTAATAGTGATAAATTATTAATTTTATTGGTTTTAAAGTATATTTAGAATATATTTTTACAATTTAATACAATGTCGGTTATTGGATGTAATTTCACATTTAAACCAGACATAAACAACGGTCAATCTTTTGATAGTTATTATCTCTTAAGAACACGCTATTTGTTTTGACAACGGGAATTATTTTTTTAAATTAATTAATGCAACTGATATGTATTGAATTTGGTAAAATAGACATCATTTTTGAGTTCATAATATCAAATATAGCTTAGGCCTAATGTTTGGTATTTTTCTGAAAACTTTCAATTTTTGATGAATAGTGAAACCACTAAGTGGTAGTTAAAAAAACTGAATTTTTCATAAAACTTAATTTTACCGCTTCTATGAGTGAAATTTCGAAAATCCGAGAGACACGGTTGGTGTCAGTAAGTAAAATGTGGTTTAATGAGATGAAAATAAATTTTTGGTGAATAGTAACTTTTTACTTTTTTTACCACGGTTAAAAGTAAATAGGGTAATTAAGGGTAAAAATGATATTATTATTACCCTAAAACATGTCCTAATTCTATTGGATAAGTGTAATTAGACCACAAACAACCTTAGGAATACAATATGACCATTTAGGCCCACTTGGATTAGATTAGGACATTTATTATTAATTTATTTAAAGAAGGGTTAAAATAGTTAAAATCAAAGTTTAATAAGTAAATAATTTTTAATATGGGGTTATACATAAGATAAACTCGACTATAAATATTAATTAGAAAGATAAAACGATTTAATACATAATGGTATTTTATTTCTAATTTTTAGACATTAAATAATTTAATTTATTTATGATACAACGATGATGTAGTAATTATCTTATTAATGAAATATTAACATAATTGATGTTATAAATTCCCAAATAAATATAATTTGAGCCTTTTTATGAATTAAACTAATTTTCTAGGTTACTATGACATGTTAGTATTTATTTAATTAACTTTGTTCGAACTTATCATTCTGTTATGAGTTTCACAAAAATCAATTACTAAATAGTGTCAAAATTGACATAAAATAGTTTTTAAAACAAATATTATATTATTAATTGTTATTTTATTCCTAAAAATCTAAGGTTCGGCCAAATGACTTAGATATGTTTATATATATTAATAATAAACAATTTGGGGTTCGTTTGGATTCTTATAGTAAGTTTATTAACCATATAGTATAAAAACACAAGAAGACACGGTAAAAGTAAAATTATTTAACTTAGTGTTAAATCTAAATGATAAGGTTAAAATAGGAACCTAAACTTGTCTAAATTCTATTTTATGAGAGTAATTCGACCCCTCCCCACCTTAGCCTCTAAATAAATCAATTGGAAGCTATTTAAACCCAAACATGACATTATAATAAAATAATATTTTTAGTTATTCCAAAGGTGCCCCTCTCCTCCCTTATAAAAGGGAACCTCCTCCCTCTCTTCCTCACACAACTTTGAGCATTCAAGCTCGGACAACCCCTGCCAAATTCTCTTCTCCACTTCCCTAGAAACATCCTAGAGGTTCTGGTCTTCCTCAAAGACCCATTTTAGTGCCCTAAAAGGAGGTCTCAAAGAAGCACTTCAAAGAAGAGGTAATGTCCGTTACCGATTCTTTCATCTTTATTTCTTCTTCCACTTCTTCTTCTTAGGTTGTTTAATTATGAAGTAATAACATATGTATCACTCATATAAAGATATGTTATTATAAGTATGAATCAACACTATTTCACCATCTATCCATCCTACGGAAAAAGAAATCACCGTGCGTGCGTACGTACGGAATACCGTCTCCATGCCGTGGTGTAATCTATTTTCAACCACCTCCTTACATGGATGGGTATAATGGTGTAAAGAATAAATATACATAGTTATTAGAACATCATATTGATTCTGATATATTGTATCATCCACTCAAATTCAATTCAATAATTATGGAAATGATATCATCGCTCGTGCGTACGTACGGACTACCGTCTCCACGACGCGATGAGATTCATTCTCCATGTTAACCATTTAAGAATGATTATAAAGTATATATAAGAAATAATAATGAAATATATGACATTATAATGCTACTTGATTTATGTATATATGTATGTCATCTACTTAATTCCATTAAACTCAATACGGAAACGAAAACAGCATTCTTGCGTACGTACGGTCTACCGTCTCCATGAACGGTGTATTTCTTTCCATTTATTGATTTATTATATATATTTATATTCTGAATATATATTATATATAAATAATGTTTTATATTCTGTAATTAAGTAATCATGATCTACGTAATCATATGAATAATTACAAGTCAAAACACGGACGACAAATGAAACGATTTTACCCAAAACTCTATTTAGCATGGAATTTACAAAAGAACAGGTAAAATAAAGTCATAAGTGAACCATATATGATATAATAAAAATTATTATGATTCTGGAATAAGTCAATGACATTATTTAAATCATTATACAGGAGGTTCGGACACTTACGAAGCAAATCAGACCTAAGGTAAGGGAAATATCACAATCTCATTTTTATCCGAGATTGTTTATACTTTGGTATTTGCTGGGGTGTATTTTATCATCCACATCCATGTTTCTTCAATATGTAATATTATTTCCATCCAACTACAATTGTTTAAATCCAATTTTACCCATCGGTGAGATTTTAGTAAAATATATGAAAGGAATCATTTTTCGTTTTTCATACGAGGTACTTTTTTGACTTTTCTGACAAAAGTACGAAGAATGTTTTTTTAAACTTATACGACATGAATGGATTTTTAAAACATTATTTCAAAGAAGCTTCCTTTACATGTTTTAATGTTTATTTTTAATCAACTTCTTTAAGTTTATAATTGTACGACATGTTAAGAAAGGAAACGTGTTTTTGAAGCAGAAAGCATATTTTCCTCAAGAATGGAGTTCAAGTGTTTTATCAAAATTATTTTCCATCTAAGATAATAAAGGGTTCTATTTTTATCCCTATTATTACATTGATTTGATTATGTTGTGATGGAATTATATTTTTATGAATTCTTTTATCTTATATGAATTTTTTTATAATGTCACGATGTTTACGAATCCCATTTTTACTACATGGGTTATGAAATGATGTATGATTTATGATTTTGTGGCACAAATAAGAATGGTATCATTATGAGATGGGTGGGACCTATATCTCCCTCCAATTCATTGGGTAAAGATTTTATATCTCATGAGATAGACATGGATGGAATGGTAGGTTATACCGCTTCAGTGAAACAGGACTGAAACGAGGGTGACTCGGTTCAGAATGGGACTTTTTCCACTAAGATAGTCTTGGCAATGAGTCTTGACTAACAATAAATTATTCTCTATTATTATGTGTGAATGCCACAAAGTTTCATGTTTTAATTTATTATTATTGTGATTACATTTCACTTCCATGAGTTATCCCAGGTTATGAAATTATGATCTCTTTTATAGGTTAAGATTTCCAAAAGTTATGTGCTTATGTATATGATGTGATTGATATTTATTTTGTTTACCCTTACTGAGCATTTGAGCTCACCCTTTTATGTTTTATTTTCCCCAGGATATAAAGAGAGGTTTTAGGTAAGAAAAAAAGGGAGATCTTTATGGGAGATGTTGAAGATCTTTCACCACGATTAGAAGATTATATTCCAAGTTTCCAAAGACACTAAACTATTACAATCCTTGTGTGTGTGTGTTTGTTATGTACTAAGTATTCCGCAAAAGTAATGTAATTTCCATGTCCATCAAGCTTCGGGTCTCTACACACACCTATTCTCAAACATACCTAAATTGAAATAGGGTTTCAGATATATTATTATAAATTATATAATGTGTTTGGATTTTTTCTCATTTAGAATGATATAAAGAAACCATATTACCTATAAAAATTTAAATTTCCTGACAATATTTACCAGAATACGGTTTTCTTGTTAGATATGGAAAATTATTAAATAATAAAATGGTAGAATTATCATTATGGGGTATAGTGTGACATATATACTACTTATAAAATATTACATATTTTATCTTCATTTAAAAAGATTAATTTACACAATAATAGATGGTCATAGTATGTTTTTTATTTTCAAATCTCAATACATTACACCACTAGGAATAAATATTTTTTGTTAGATGCTCTGAGTAAAAATGAACGTGCCAAATTATCTAAGATATGGATAAAAAAGATCTAATATTTTTTATTTTCAAAGGATGGATCGAGAAATCATGAAGAAATTGGTGAAGTCGTTTCTCTCTCAAAATAGGGTTCAATAATCAATGCTTGTAATGATTTATGTGGTTAAATAAGAATATGTAATATTGAAAAAGATGTTAATAAACATTCACGAATTCAACCCTGATTATAGTTTACCGATATGGTTATAAACCCAAAAATCCTTTATTGATACTAATCATAAATGTATATCCACTAGATGAAGATCAGAGTTCATCATACTATATTTAAAATTAAATTAGGAATATTCAAAGAGAACTGATAGATAATTTTTGGTGGGAAAATAAAAAGAGAGATGATTTATAGTATGTATCTCAATTCATAGTATTTCACAAATTTATGACTACGATTAATATGTCTAAGTTGATGTTAAATTGTTACCCATACTAGAATGTAAATTTTAAAAATCACCATGGATTTATCTATTAGATTACCCCAAACATATAAAGTCCATAAAGCTATTTCAGTTGTAGTTTATCACCAGAATAAATGTACCCATTTCTAGATCATTAAATAATATTTCCCTCTTGTTCGAACTTCATGAATATATATTAATGAAGTGGTATGGGTACAAGTATTATCAGGTAAAATTAAATTTTATTAAGATATGAGGTATACCTAAATGTTATAACATAGTATTCATCTATCTATAGATATTTTTATTTTTTTAGTGATTCCTATGATGATAAAATATATTTATTTTCTTATATAACAATTTATACCATAATGGATATATTGAGATTCTTTTTTCAAATTAAGAAGCTCTTTGGTATTAACACCTTTTTTCAGCTATGTTGTGTAAAGAAAAATATTTTATGTAATCATTAAAATGGATCCATTTGGTGTCCACAATTGAAATAAGTTCCGAAATATAACATGATAGGATGAAGATAATGAATATGATCAATTTTAAAATGATATAGGATAGAAAATAATAATGACGCTTAGAGATATTAAATAGAACATTGAGATATTTCAGAGTTGGAAAAAGTTATATCCACAAAACAATTGTGATAAATGGAATTAATTTTTTAGAATATATTCTAGTGAATTGATATATGAAAAAATTTCATGATGTTTTGGAATAAGGGAATGCATATTCTTAGTTTTATTTATACATTTGATATTATTGTTCATGTTTGGATTATATCTTATCAGTTGGTTTTCCACCAAAACCCTTTAATGTACATTCTGTTTTCCATGTATCTCTATATATTTAAAACTAAAAAACATTACCATATTTTATCAATCAACCACGTATAATTTTAATCTGAAATATTGGATAACTTATATTCCCAATGATATTTTAGGCATAGATATTTAAAAATAAGGATAGATACTTACTTGACAATTCCCATGTCTTCTGGTGACCCTATTTCTTATTATATACATATTGAATTTTTCATAGTAAGACATCAACATATCCCATAAATTCCTCAACATTGGACCCTTTATAAAAATTCTGTTAACATTATTTTTAATTAGAAGATGAAAATGAAAACATAAAAATAGCTAGATCAGACAAAATTTAGGGTGATCATTAGAGTTAACAATTTAATTTGATCATTGAGTGAAATATTAGAATAAGGGTATGATGATCTAATAAATGTGTTCATGAAACACTTATGTTAATTTATATCCATAATAATACATTACATGCAATAAAACATTAATAGATGACATGTATCATATATGTTAAAAATCACGATCCATGTTTAATAAATACTTGATCAATTAATCCTATAGAAAATCATAGATACAATACAAGATAAAAGTTGATATTAAGTGGAATAGTTTAAGATATACTCACCAATGAGAGGGGGTGAATCATTGTTTGTATCTATATACCGTTTTATAAAATTTGTCATTTTTAACTCATAATTTATTGGATCTTAAACCTATTACACCATTTTCTATCTTACAATCACGTATATGAATCTTGGTAAATATGGAACAATAAATATTCATAAGGTACACTTCCCAGTAAGTATATCTTTTCAATTACATTTTCTATAAATAATCTAACCAGAAAACTAATGCAAAATAATACATTAAACATGTGAAAGACTGGAAGGGAATAACCATTCAACTGTGTCTACTTATGATCAATCATCATTCCATGTTCTAATGCTCCATGATGGTTCTTTATACTACATACAAAGAATGTGGTCACCTGTTAAGGTTCTCTATAACGAAAATAATTTCAACAAATATATTGGACTTGTGATGGATTTCAAAGTGCATCATTTTCTATAAAAATACTTCTTCAATTTGTTACATGCACATTAGTAGGTCATAAACTCTTCTTTCATGAATCATCAAACTGAATGATTATATTTTTTTATTTCTATAAAAACAATATTAATTTTTTCTGGTATGATAATATCAAAATTATTCTTCAATCCAAATAATAATGACATCTAGGTGAAGTATCTTGTTAAACCTATCTTTCTACTTCAAGTACACTAAATCTTTCCTCTTTTCAGAATCAACCTTCCCCTATTCCAATACATAAAAAATGAAATCTCATATTAGGGTCATCATATCTAAATTCTTCGTTTTATGGAATGATATAAATGTATAGAGAAATGGTTATCTCAAAATTCTATAGTTATGAAAATAATATTATGATGTTATTAACATTCATAGTAATTCTACATATCTATTTGAACTTTTTCAAAAGAAATATTTAATATTGGTATGTATCGGCTCAATAGTTAATCATGTGCTCAAGCAAGTTGTTATTCCTTATTCTAATAAAATATAATCCTTGATTAATAAGAAATAAATATTCCATGTGATATTGACTTCATGAAAAGGACTCATGGAACTATATTTCAGATCATTATCACATATATAGAATTGTATGGTGATTCTTTCATGTGTTATATATCTTAAGTTTTTTGTTTATATTTCCACATCACACTTCCTTTGAAAACTAGGTTCTTGTTTTCCAATACATGTATATGAGTGCGTGTTCTTCTTTGTTCATGCATTAACAATTATATATACCTCATGATCTCTTCTTCCTTTTGTAAACTACACTGGATTGACATTATATTGTGCCAATGTATATTATCAATATCAAAATTCTTCCACAAATGTGTATCTCATTAAATTTTATGTTCACTTCAATTTTTTTATATCATCTTTATTGTTCATGTTCACTAAATAGGTATTTGTTAATTTATATTCATCATGAAAAAAAAGTTCTGTGAGGCTCTTATATTGAAATTAAGAACTTAAGTGAACACCATTTCTTCACCATTACATAAACCGGAAGTGACCAAAAAAATCTGATTGAGTATACATTGATCATTAAACAATATTGTATGGAATTGTAGAGAAAATTCATCCCCAATATTTTTATTGGTGAAAAAATGTTGATATCTCACATTTCCCATATACTATTTCTTCCCTTGACTCATTGAGACTATAACACATATGCAATGGTTCACTAAACAAACATCATTGTGTTATATATGAGTGTGGTCTCACCTTCCTTATATAATCATGAGTTTCGTGGAACACTTTTTTCACATAGATTCCAAGTTTTATATGAACAATAAAATATTGAATGTAACATTTAGTGGAAACAACTCTCTTATGTTCATTGGACTGGTAGTCAATGAAGATATCACCACTTCCTTACATTGACTCAATTCCCACTTTTAATTCGATTTAAATAAATTATTTTATTTCATGAATATCACAGTGTTTATAATCATTTATTATGGGTTATGGGAAGATGATAATTAGGGTGTCTCTATTGGGAAAAAACTTCATGGTGAATAAATCACCTCAAAAAGATTTATATTTCGTGTTAATTTTAATTTTTTATGTCATTCATTATGTTCAAAAACATTACCAGCCTTATATAACACCATTTTCATATACCTGTAGCTCATTATTCATAAGAAAAAATGAATTCACATCATTTCATGTGTGAATGGAGACTTGTAGACTCATGTCATCAATAAATTCATTCTTATCTATCATATATTCACTGAGTCTGATCATTTAAAGGTTTTACATGAACAATATTGAGTAGAAATGTCATCACCATTTAGGAGATTTTTTTTGAACACCCATGACAATTAGGAGACTGTGATCGATTTAATTTGATGTTAGATTGTACGTAAATATATTTCAAAGTCATAGGAACAAGATAAATTATCTTATACATACCAGATTAATTATATTCTTGTTTGATATATCATTTATAATAGACTCAATTAAAATAGATCCATGACACCATGGTCAAAATCTAGATACTCGTACACCTCACACCCCGATAGACCACACCTCCATATTTGGATAGCCAAGGTCACTGTCCTGCTACATCTATGAAATCATCATCCACTAACAAAACTATATGTTCCTTGTAAGATCAATTCTACACCATCTTATACTAAATTCATTTCTAATAAGGTAGGTTTCCAAACATGTGGTTTACTAAAGGGTCTCATATGTGTGGTTTATATCATTGTGAACCTTTCATTTTACTCCTAACATTACATAATTTTAATCATAATAAAACAACATATTACAAGACAAGGATCATGAAGTCTAGTTTCCTAAAAGACTAGATCCATATAATGGAATACATGGGACTACATAAAACATTTCATTATTTAATCTTCATGAAGAGATCCTAACTTCCATTGTTCCCATACATCTTCATAGGGTAACCTGGGGACAACATGAACAAATAGGTGAGCTAAAAATTCCAGTAAGGTAATAATCATAAGAATAGTGCTTCAAAACATGGGTTTGAAGGCTTGACATAATGAAAATAAAACTCATATAACATATGGAATCATAACATATAATAGTGGGATCATATATACATGGATTCATAGTAATGTGGAAGCAACATAAAAAATAACATTAACATGATTCAAGGATCATTTCACATAGAGGATCACATGTCAATGTTAACCACCAAGACAGTTGCACATGGTAGGACGAGTCATGGATAAACACAAATACCATTTAACATAACGTATCCAGAGACATAACATTATCCATTTCATTGGAGCACTATCTATGAACACCTATATTTACATGTTCATCAATATTCTTTCCACATAATGAATCATACATAATAAATAAGACATAAACATAAGGGTAACCATAGAATAAAATGGGTATCATAATCGTGTCATAAAGCATAATGAACGGGTGTATAAAAAACATGTCCATTAATAATGTAATTAGACCAAACAGGAAAATACATATGGTATTATAGGCATATATCAAAATAAATGATGTTAAATTGAAGTGAAAACTTGTAATTTTTTTAGAAAAATTAAAACTAAAATATTTTCATGTGGTTTAATTAATATATTATAGATCATTTAAAATAGAAATTGGAATAAAATTTTATATAAAATAGAAGTAAACCAAGATGGTTTTCTTGAAGTTTCATATGCTTTCACTGGGTAATGCATCGTCATGATGCAATGCGTTGGCTATACCTGACATTCCTTCTTTCTAAAGGCAGGTGGAATCAATCAATTATTTAAGGAAATTATCTCCATGGTAAAAACAAGATGATGGGATGTCGGTCTCTCCATTTGTTGATTCCTCCCCAAAATTCGTCACCTATTTTGAGTTTCCCTCAATGATTTAAGACATTTTTCATGAATATCTTCCTAGTCCCATATCTTAATGGATGCTGATTAATTAAAATTCTTATATTAGGCCATTTTAAGTGTTTAGGTCTAGTTAGCAACCCTCGGTCTGGGGAGTAGTCCTGTTAAGCATCACTAGCATATTGGGACACTGGAACCCTGGTACACAAGAATTTATTCCCCTTATGATAGGGATTCTCAAGGGTGTATATTCCTGAGGTATCCCATGTCGAGAGTGGGGAATTGTATTCCATAGTCATGTCTCTATGGTTTTCCTTGTCTTCCCATGTTTAACAGAAGGTATGCCGAGAGTTTGACATATACTAGAGACATATCAGATGGATTGAAACACTACTAGAAGAGTATCAGATGGGCGCATCCTTATGAAGGATCACCTGGGAGACTTAATATATGGGTGGATCCAGACGCCCAATTAGTATGGATCCATAGATTATTGGGTCACAACAAAAAAGGCACCCTAGTATACCATTGGGAGGAATTTAACAATACCGAGGATTCCTAAGTACCATATATAGATGAATGGGATCAAAAACCATGTAGTTTGGAGGGAGAGACATTGATTTGGGGTGTACATAAAGGACAAAGACCATGTGACATGTTGGGGATTACGCATGGATAACAAACTGTCACAAGAGGGACAATCTTTGAGGGGTGATTATAGATTTTTTTAGGCTTATTCAAGGTTAGTTTCCCAAGAAAATGGTTTGATCCCACTGGGATATGGCAACCTGGGTGGAATCAAGATGTATGATGGGTGGTTGAACTATGTTGATGGGAGGAATGGGATGGAACCAACGTCACTATGATAGTGATGTTGGGGTTGAACCATAGAGGGTATACTACATATACCCATGGTGGTAATCAATGTCCACATAGTTCTATGGGAAAATGTTACACCTAAGGAGGTGGCCCATGAGAATGGATGCATGGATGGTACCCAAAAGAAGTATAACCTCCAGGTTGGTGCACGAACTTTCCAAAACATAATGGATCAAGGGGCAGACCTTGGTCAGACATGAGTAATGGGATTGGAACTTAGGGAGACCTCCTACCTTTCCCCATGGAAGGGAATCCAAGTCCACATAGTTTAATATGGGGCATAAAATGTGGATGTACACCCAGGAAATGACCTAGAGACCTGTTGGGGCTTACAAATGGTTAGATTCCAATAATAATAAAGACACTCCTGGGTAGATGAGTGTATGTTGAGTATCATTCTAATGCATGGTTAGATACCCTAGAGGTAATGTAACACCAATAATTGGTGGACCAAGGGTGGGAATCCCAATTAAGGGGACTCAAATTCTCACTAGTGCTTGTGGTTGAACCTCAGGGGGGCTTCCTATTAACCCAGTATAGGAGACAAAGCTCAAAACCCATGTAGTTTAAAATCCTACTTATTAATGTCATGCAGTATGAATATGGAACACAATTTAAATCATACCGGACAAGGTTAAACTTATGTGATGTGTTTAGGACTCATGGGTAATGGTATTTAACCTTAGAGAGGCTTCCTACATACCTTTCCTAAAATAGGTGAAGATCAAAGTCCACATAGTTCTATTTTGAGGGATGGGACTTACACACTAAGTAAGATCAAAGAGAGTGTCTTGGTGGATTCTTACACTAAGACATTGCGAGTCATGCTTGGTGTGAGAAACAAGTGGAAATAATGACCTGGCGATCATGCTAAGAATAGTGAGTCCATGGGGAATCGATCGGGGCATACATGTGGTTCGTGGGATAGAGATATAGAGAATGGGACTTACTCAATGAGGGAGGACTGAGTGAGAATCTTGATAAACGAAGAGGATATGGCCGTCATAGATGAATCATCTCAATAGAGCGTGTCTAGTATTATTTGGAGACTGCCTAAGATTTTCACGGTTACAAATCTCAGGTGGAAAAAGGGAGTGGGAGGGAACCCATTCCCATAATCTATCTGATCCTCTTAGACCTATCATGAATCTGGTGATCAATGATTAATATATTTTGTCTATGAAGAGTGTTCTTGGAAGTTTAACATCATGTATCTCAGTTAATGAGGATTCACTCCCCACCAATTGGACATAGATAACTGGTGCACATTAAGCCTTGGATTTGATAAGGCACCCACAATGTGGTATGAATATGAGGTAGTAGAGTCATCCCTTAAGGGTATCATGTTAGCATGGCTATACAAAGAATAAATAGTTGTTATTTTGGCTATGTGAAGAAACATGAATCAAAACAACATAACTTGATACACCACCCAAGGGACCTTGAAATCACTTTGTACCAACCTGAAGGGATGCACAAGAAATAGGATTGAGAAGAAATAGGCCTTAAAGGGAGGGGCCTCACAAAGCTGAAGGGGTTTCAGAGAACATGGGTTCAGATAGCTCAAGGCTTCATAGAGATCGAGGGTTATTAGAGTAGAGGGGCTTGAAAAGGAAATATCATTCCCAATAGGATATATTTGTGAAGCATAGTGTCTCAGACTTAGTATGGAGTATACATGTTTTTGGAGGGTGAATCGTGAATCATGGGTGCATTCCAAAGTCCCAAATAGACAAAAGGGTCTCATTAATTAGAATAGGCTCTGCGAAGAACACCCCTCCCTAAAAAGGGGTAAATTTATTTAAAAGTAATGGAATTTATTAATGCTTTAGTACCTCAGATGATTCATTTTTCCAATGGTTTGTAGAGAAAACAGTTCTTTATGATTTGATAGTTTGGAAGGTGAAAGGCTAGGGTGTCAATACCATTGTAGTGAGTGGAGATGGGTATTTATAGGTGTCGAGGGAGTGTGATTCTCAGAGGGCATGCCTCTAAGGAATCGTAGAGGTGGCCATATTCCCTTTATGGCATGAAGTATTCCATCAAGTGTGTTGTAAATACATGTTTGATGATCTCCTTCCTATCTAGAGGGTTAAAATAAGGCCTCAAATCTGCAATGGATGTGGTTCTGAAAGGATTTTTTCCAGCAGTGGTGTTAAAGGGATTCACAATGAAGCAACTTTTGGAACCATTGTGTCATAGTCTTATTTTTTCAACACACTTATTTTGGTTCCAACAAATTCACCACCCCCACAGAATGGGAGATGAGGAGAAACAAGTTGTTGAATTATGAATGTACATCACCAATATTTATTCAAATCACGAGGAAACATTGCAAAGTAGGGGTGTTTTATGCATAGGTTATGCGCAGGTTGAAATTTTCACAAATCCCACTGCGACCAAGCATGCCCCAAAGCATAATGGACATCACCTATAAATAGAAGATTTTGTCCTCCATTTTGTCCCCACTATCCTCCACAGCTTTGTTCTAGAGCTCTCTATTTGTGAAGCTCCGTACACTATATGATCACTCTTTGCGAACCAGTCTCTCTTCTGCTCTGCATCAAAAATCTAGTCATTAGACTCTAGGATGGTGCACTACATGAGTTGTGTCTGCAGGCTCTATTGTACAACTCTATGGCAGATCTCTACGATCTCGATATGCGATAAGCTATGTGATCGAACAATGGGAACCCGTTCAGAAATGATCTAAAGTCATGGAACAGAATTGAGAACAAAAAAGATACTTGAGTGGGTGGGGGTCCTTACAGATGTTGCCTGAATGTAAGATATGGATGATAATCTGGGCATCATGGAATGACTGTGAATCCACTAAGAGTATGATTCCCTTATTTATATCTTTTCAAAAAATCCAAAAGAACTATCACCATGATTAAAATATTTTTTTACGTATTTTTTCTAAGGATGATTTTATCATCACTGATGAAATTAGGGACAAGCCAGCTTATTACATCACGAGCACGTCGTGCCAGCACTGGTGGTTCTGGGATGTTGATGGTCTTACATTAGAGGATAACATTCCTATCAATGATGAATCTATATATAATCATGTAAAAAATGTGGATGGGAAGGAATTGGAAATAGTGGTAGCCCCCTAACAGTGCCACACCATCCTCAAGGAGGCATTGGGAAACCCAGAGAAGGGGTTAACTGAATATTAGGACTTGCACTAGGTCTGAAATTTTAAGGAAGATTGGGCCTCGGCTTATTTGGTATGCATTTCCTCTAAGGAATTTGAGGTAGATATGAATCTATTATGTCTTTTTGATGTTTTGTGCACCTAACAATTCAACATTTATCAACCAAAACACCTGATTCTAGTGTTGCTAAGAAGGTGGTTGTCGAGGATCGACACATTTCATCTCCACCACGTAGAGGTTGACATCAGCCTTTGGGAACATCAAAAGATCTTAGAGATTCCAATCATAGTGGTGATGTATGCCGAGTTACTCCCCACATAGAACACATGGGAGGATTCATAGATAATTTCACAACTCAAAAAAGGAACCGATGGATTTGGTGACGGGTGAGGACAAGAAGTTAGTAAGAGACTTCATATTCATTTTGGGGTATCATCACATTATAAAAATCCTTTACATGCCTTCTATTGAAGGGGAGGAAGCTCCCAATAAGATACCAGTTAGGCCTCCCACTTATTCAATGGGATACTAACATGCTAAATAGTGTTCTTATTAGAAATCCCTAGAGGACAACCAATTGAATCTTTGGGAGTACAACGTCAACACCAAGTAGAAGTTGGAAGTTAGGCTGGATGGGTTCATTTTAGTGCTCATATATTACTGGATGTTGCTGGTCTAGGACCCAAATATGGGTGTGTGATTGGTTACATTCAATATTGCATCGATTTTGGGGATGGAGGAGCATGTCAACTTTGAGATCTTGGTGATCAGAAAGTCGTACAAGGTGTTGTGGAACATTAGTGAGGGGTAGAAGCTACATAATGTGTGTGGACTGCTCCATCTTTTGTACAGATGGACTGTAGTGAACATGAGGGATTTTGAATATCTAATCCATATTTCCCCTCATGGATTATACTTTTGAATAGCTATTTGGAATGCATTGGGGATATTTTTAGCCATGCAGACTCAACCACTGGTGCTGAACAGAGTCAGGAGGGTGTATGAATTATACATCTATATGATCTCATTTCAAAGAAGTATATTCACTAATGATAGCTAGGATATTAAGGAGAAGCAGTATTATCTCTTTAACTATTGGGATGGATTTTTGGTTGCACATATTGATCATGAGCCTATTTTCTAACTGTACACCCAGCAAAAATTTTCAAGGCAGTTCTGGTGCATGAAGAAATTAGCCATACCATTTTATTTGGGAGTACTTCATGAGTACCATCCATGTGTGATGAGTAAAATGTTGATCATGTTCATGTGGGAAGACGAAAAAATGGGAAATGATATGCCTTCCCCCACAATTGTCTTTGGGATATTAAAGGAGTACACCAAGTGTTTCGAGGATTCCTACACAGGGGAAATGATGAAGAAGAAAACCATCCAAGCTAGGGAAGGGAGGCTCCTAAAGCACAAGGCCAGTTCTAAAGAGTGATAAGAATGCGCCATCATTGAGGCGATTCAATAGAGATAAGCCAAATAATTCTGGGACATACACTGACCAAGAGGCAAGAACCATTGGTAGACCTGGAATTCTTGATCGACCATAGTTGGTAGGAAGGGAGCCCACACAGGGGTTTCTACTAGATTCCCACTCAGGCTCCATGGATGTAGCTATGCCACATTAACATGCATGAGGATGTTTATTTCCTTATGTCATGGGACACGTGGAAGGTTAACATACAATTCATCTGTCCTTCCCATATATAGAATCATATTAACTATATCATGATGGATTTGTCATATATTGGATGGGTAAGGGCAGACATTCTGGTGTCTCATGAGGAAGGGTAGATGTACATCGCTGAGCTAGAGTATTTTCACACTCTCTAGGTTCTCTACATATGTTGAAGGATTCATTGAAAGTGATTCTAAACCTAATATTCTCTTTGTAGGTGTTTTTCTAATTTTAGGGATAACTTCTCCAAATCCAAAGGATCTTAAGATTCCTGCTGGGTGGAAGAGGCTAGCCGAGGGATCCCCTTAGAGTAATGTAATGTTGAAAACTCGGAGATTTAATAATATATAGAGGATCTTGAAGAAACCCATAAACCATTTTTCTATTGTCCTCATTTAGGTCACCTTATCTATTCTCAATTGAGATTTTCCAAGTACAGTAGAACCTCATATGCAAGAACATTTCCCAAAAAACCTCAGATGCAGGTTCAAGTTCTAAACATGTGAAAATGGTGGTTAACGACTATAGTTGTTCTATGATATGAAGGGTGGTTCTCCCAGAATCATTAAATCACAAAACCCAATATTGGGGTTTACGCCTTGAGGTTCTGGCAGTAATAGCTTATGGAAGACACAAATTATTTGATCTTTATAAGTTCTCTTCTTTTTATAATCCAAAACTATTTTCCATTGAACCAATATTACTGGAATATATGAATTTAAATATGAATAGTTCATCAAATA
Organism: Viscum album; assembly: GCA_963277665.1. Lineage (NCBI taxonomy): Eukaryota > Viridiplantae > Streptophyta > Magnoliopsida > Santalales > Viscaceae > Viscum > Viscum album. The sequence continues at coordinate 197,388,160 of OY728150.1, forward strand.
TAATGGGACAGATTGAAGAGGATAGTCAGGGCTCCAAGTGATTCCTTTCCTAGGGGAATTCTAGTTATCATAGAGGCATATGCCCATGATTATCAAACAAAAACTCTCACAATTACAGGTGGTACTGTAGGTAGGATAGAACACGAAGTGATCAAGGCAGAATATAGTGATGAGGACCTTCCAGATGACATTTGACCCAACCTACCTGATCAGAAAATAGGGGAAGAACCTACAGATGAATTTCTTTAGGAGTTCTAAGTATACGATCCTACCGATCAAGAGGTCAAGGATGAGAAAACATCTAATTAATAGGATAGTAGGTTTTTACTCTTCTGGTCCTAGAAATTTATCAATATAATTAACAAGTATACCTCACAAGAAAAGTTGATAATCATGATGGGGAAGCATGTTTACTAGTTGTGCAAACTAAGCACTGGAGGTGTGGATTCCCAATGTCCTTATACTCTAATCTGACATTACATGTTAGAGAAAATGCAAGAACATGACCACAAACTTTGTGTGAGATGGATGTGGAGGAAAGTCCATAAATATAAAGAAACTTCAGGAGTATAAGCATGAGATCCATATCCTATTGTTGTGGGTGAACAACCATTCTTCTTTCCTCAATGAACAATCATGACTCATATCTCGGCTGATGAAACATTCGACAGTGGCTAAGGAATTGATGAGGTGATCTTATAAAGAGATGGATATTATCCAAGATGACTTGGATAAAGCTTTAATCAAGGATGATGAATTGTTCCCCATTTTTATCATGTTGGACCAGGAGCTCAACAAGCATAAAAAATCCTAGATATCATGAGCCAGAGAGAAGTGGAGTTGGAACACTCAATTTAAGAGGTCATTCAATCTACTAGAGGAGCCAATCCATTGGATTTGTAATTTTTGAGAACATACAAATGTAATTTCATGCTTTATTATGAATTTTTATTGTGTACTTGAGTTCCTTTATCAAACTTTGATTCCTACATCCCAGTCGTTCTTATGGAATATTCAGCGATCAATCACTAAGACCGTGTGGGTATCTCCCAATTGTGGGAAACAAGGGATGAATGCTTCATTATTTCCCTGGGATGTGAGAGTACAAAGAAATATCTATACATCTAAGGTCTGAATGACCACTTGGAGTTCTCAGGAAGAAAATGGGGGTTATGATATGATAATGGGACTCCCAAAATATCCCAAACCACCCGTTCCCAACCCGATCTTATGAAACCGAGGGATAATTCTAGGGGAGTTGGAATAAATCAAAATAACGGGGAATGAAAAATGTGAATTATGATACCAAAAAATCAGAATGCAGTGAGGATGGTTTGATGATAGTGTATTGTTACTGACCAAGTTAGAAATAGAAAACCCATATTGCATTATCTGGAAGAGAGAACCAAAAAATGAGGGATGACCGCTGACCTCAGTAGAAACAAAGGGCCAAACTCAAAGTGTCTTCCAAAGTCCTCTTAGAAAATTGGACCAGTATATTAGGCAAGCCTTAGGGCCGTGCATCCAATCCATTAGGGGTTTCCTTTAGATGTGAAGTGGAAAAGGGATGCCAAATAAGGGTAATGCAAAGCGTAATTACATAATAGTAAGTTGTTTAGATAATGTCCAACACTATTGAAATTACACCACCATGATAAATGTATTGTGGGTGAGAGTATTAGCCTAAATTGAGACTAGACATACTTTATAGAGGGACCTCTCTGGCGTGCAGTCTCATGCATCCAATAATTTTCATGGGTAATCTAAAGCATGTTCTGAGTATGGGCCATTTTTTAATGTCACACTACACAGAAATGGGTAACCTAAAAGAGAAAAGTGATGTGTTGTTCACAGCCTGAAGAGAATGAGGGACTGAGGGTTCTGCACCACATTTCACATTCCTAAAATGGTAGTCAGGGATGAGGATGACAAGACAAGGAGTTTACCATTCAGTTGGCTGGAGTCAGGGGTAAAATGTATGAATGTACCTATATATCCTGCATGAAAATGAATCAATCACTATGTAGTTCTTTGTCTTCCAGACAGTTTAATGTCATGTGGTGAGGATGACAGTGTCATATTCTATGGTCATATGGAAGGACCAATGGGTCACACTATCTCATATATGGATATTACACTATCACAACCCCAATGCCTACACGATCCATTCTTATTGTTAGAAATAATGAGTGTTGTCAAGACTTATTCATCAAATGAGAGTGTGAAATGGTGGAACAGAAATATCAGGTGGGGAAAATCCTAGACAATCCATCATACCTTATCGAAACATGTGAATGCATGGAGATACAACCAGATGGGTTTTGAGGGTCCTTAAAATGGAAAGGGGAATTAAACATGTGATTGACAACATTCAATATTTGGTTTCAAATGGGAGAAGCATGAAAATGAAGGAAAATTATTGACCATATTCAAAACAAATCATCCATTTCATTTTATCCTAGAATGGGAACAAACAATTGAACATTGAACACAGAATGTATTCACAATACGGGATTTACATCAAATGGTTGTTTGAAATCAATTGGGGTATTTCCCTAGGACGGTATGAGAGCACTGAGGCCTAGCATCTATTCCGATAGGGGGTCCCTACGGATGTCAAAGATAATGATACCCCAAATGGAGGAATATGCAAAGCGTGAGAAATACCCACACAGTTTAAGCATCATTTTGGATGAACACAAGGAGTGTTAGTCTCGATGGAAGTACACGATGTGGTTATTAAGGACCCTCCATGAATGAGGACTGAAGAATTCCACAGCACAATGTGTACTTTTGGGAGAACCTAGGCCATAAAGGGATGGGGGGGGGGAGAAGTTTGTTGTAGATGGAGCATAGATAGGAATTCTCGGACTCAATATGTATCCCATAGGAATGGGAATCAATCCACACGTAGTTATTGAAGCTGGTATGGCAGAAGTCCAATACCGAATGGGGGTGATATCCTCCCTCAAATAGAAATATGTTGATTGTTATGTAGTTTCTCATCGTGCTAGAATAGAAATAATTAATATGAGTTTAAGGTCATACATCTCAGTCTGTAAGGTGACCAGTTTAATTTTATGCATGTGGGACATTTCCATATAGTTTATTTTCATGTGGTAATGAAAAAGATGGGAAACTCTCGAGAAAGGTACATGGGAGTCTATTGGAAATTTCCCACACCACACCACAAATTTCTATAAGAACACATACATATTAATGTCGTGATACTCAGAATAAGGGACCACAGATCATAGTTTAATGTCATAGATTTTGGACCTAATGATCTATTGATTTTCTATTTATACACAAACCCTACTGATATCCATAACCTCACAGGATCTATGCTTAATTCTAGAAACCAGGGCAAATAAGATATTTTCAATATAAGGATTCCATGTTAGGGGAGATGATATGGAGTTTAAGATGAAAACCATGACAATGATTCTCCCTATTTAATGTGCAATGGTGTGTAGATGGATAACACCATGGGTGTCAAAATTCCACTTGAACATGATGGAGTGGAAAGGGAAGTGAATCACGCGACCAATATATAAGGATTAAAGGGGGTGGTGTGATGAAGGAGGATAAATGTTGACTATTTTCAAAAATAGTATCCATATCACATGACCTGAAATGGGAACCAACAAATGAGGGATGAACGATTACCATATTTGAAACATGGAACATGTTGCCTAATTTTGTTAACAGTCCTTTGGGATGTTGGCCCAGATATACAAGCGAGCCATAAACTAGAGCAACCGTACCAACTGTGGGTCCTTTAGAATGTGAATTATGGTGGAATCCCAAATAAAAGGAAACGTGAAGCATGAAAAATGGATGAAAACAAGGTCATGAGGAATCTAACACTATAGGTCATAAACTACATTGAATATGAGCACGTTGGTGAGGCATAATTGAGGTTGAGAATTCCAGATGATAAGGGGGTAAAATAGAATGATTAACCTATGGATGGACCTAAAGAACAAATGTTCAGGCATTCCATCATAGCATGTAAAGATAGGGAATCAATCCATACATATTTCATCATGGTATCAAGCTATTTTTTGTTGTGAGACAAGGATGTACGGATAAATGATGTAATAACCCCGAAGTAAATTACATGGAATAGATATTATACACTCGATGTGGATGAGGACATAAAGAGGTCCTAACCACATCATGTTCTTCTGAAAGATTATAGGCCAATGGGCCAAAAAGAAAGCATGATTTGAGGAGCCAAGTTCTAGACCTGAAGATAAAAGTTTTGGGCATCCTTACATATCTTACGAGGAAAGGAGTCAAGAAACAGATTGATCTTGAATATAGAATGGTATGATACCAATTATAGTTGAAATAATATAATCCTGGTCTAGACTATACACCAAGAGAAGCAAAATTTTATGGATCTTGTTTTCTCCTTAGTGTGTATGTCTATTAATTATTTATGAAGAAACACATCCATGATAGAGAATATGGGTGTCACTATAGGAATAATGGATTATTTCGGCCTTAACAAATGACATAGTGGATGACTACTACTAAACATTATGTCCCCTCCCGTGAGGACACCAAAAAATGGTGCCCTTTTTCATCGTACATTTGGGACGATTGTATCATATTATAAGGTCATGTAATAGGACTGTAAAGAGTTTAATGTCATATGGCATGGACGCACATAGAAGAATAAGCATGTAATTGGAAATTTTGTAGCATTATAAATAATACCTGATGTGAACGTGGACATTAAAAGTCCTCACTGCACCTCACACAATCCCACGCGGGAACCTTGATACAAGGGGTCAGAAAAGTCAATGAACCTTGGGTTGGACCAAAAAAAATGTTCAGGAATTCTTACGTTTCACATGAGTATGAGAATCATTCCACATGTCATTGTTCAAATTCCATGTAGTTTATCATCATGTGCTATGGACAATTATGGGAGGGACCATCCCATAAGAGGATGCACATGGTCAGGCTTTCATATACTTGATATGAATGAGGTAATAATCCCACACCACACCACATACACTCGATAGATCCTTGGCCAAGGGTCCATAAAGAAGGGGATGTCTCTAAATACTGGGGCTGGACCCAAAGATGAAATTTTTGGGAATTTCTATGTATCCAATAAAGATGGTAATGAAGCCAAACATATTTTTTGGAATGTTGTGCAATTTATGGTCATTCATTAAGGTCATGGGTGTCTTTGTTTAAGTACATAATGCTCGAACCAATATAATTGTGATTCATCAATGTGGGTTAAAACCATGACCAAGTCCCTAAGCCCACATGAGCTATGAATGATTTTGGAATCATGGGAAGATAATGTATTCACAACACAGAGAATAAACAGTAAGGGGAAACTCTTTGGGGTCAAGGATGAGTCCACAACATTGATTCGTCCACTTAATTCATAAATGAGCACTGTGGGATGACATTGCGGGTGTTATAGTTCCACTTGGACATGATAGAGTTAAAAGGGATGTTAATCAGGTGTCAAATATGCAGGCTTCGATGGGGTGGAATAAGGATGGAGGATAACAGTTGATTATATTTGAAAGAAAAAACATGAATCACGTTGGTCTGAAATAGGAACAAAAAATGTGCATCAACCGTTAACCATATTCAGAATGTGGGACATGTGTCAAAATGTTATTGAATATATTCCAAGATGCTGGAAAAAACGGGTAGGCATGTCATAAGGCCAAGCATCCATGTTGTTCGGGGGTCCCTTTAGATGTGAAATATCATGAAAACCTCAAATGAAAAATTACCAGAAACTTGGTGATGTGGAAAAGAACTTCCATGAAAAATCCAACTCTATAGGTCCTAACCCATAGTGCATCCAAGCACATTGGTGAGTCATAAAAAATATTCTAGGGGCCAAATTAAGAGAAAATAACTCAAGGAGTTGTGTGGAGGAGGGGGGTGTAGTGATCTCAAGGAAGAGGTATGTGACATGGATATTACAAACCTAATTTGAATGAGGATATAATCCCCCACCACTGACCCCTAGGAAAATATAGTCCAGGGGGAACGAAGGAATATATTGTTCTTAAAAAAATAGGTTTTGACCATAAGACGAAATCTATGTGCATTCCTATATAACACATGATGATGGTAATCAAGGAAGAGGTTTTTCTTGGAACCTTGTGCAGTTATCGTCAGGAAGTAATAAAGAATATGGGATATCTCAAAGATGAATGTGTATGGAATGAAAAATAACCAGATTTGATTGAAGAAATATACCCAAATATGCCACACCTTTCATAATTACAAGAGAGATATCAGGAATGACTATTGATAGAAAAAATCGATGAGCCTAGGAAGGACCGAAAAATAAATTATTCGGGTGATCATACGTATCCCATAAGTATGGGGATCAAGCTAGATATAATTTTCAAGATGTTGTGAAGTTTATCATTATGCAGTAAGGATGTGGTAATGGATGTTCTAGAAAGATGGGGCATGTGATCCGACCATTGTAAATTTGATGTGAACGGGGACCAAAAAAGTCAACATACCACAAAATATTAAATCCCACAAAGAGAAATATCTCTAGATGGAAGAAGTGTTTTTGATGGGATAGACCCGAATAAAAAATGTCTGAGCATTCATTCAAATCACATGAGTATGAGAATAAAACAATACATTGTACTAAAACTACCATGCAGTTTAACATCATGTGGTAAGGACATAGAGAGGAGTAGTGTATCAAGGGGATGTGTGTGGACTGGAGAACATAGCTTCACGTGAATGAGTAAATAGATTCAACACCACACCACCCAATTTTGTGGGGTAATTTGGGTCATATAGCCAAAGATGTCAAGGGACCTAGGGGTGTGCCACATATGAAAGATCTAATCGTTCCGACATATACCATAAGGATGCTTATGAAGACAAATTTACTTCTGAAGTTTTCATGCAGGTTAACATAATGTGACATGGAAAGAGGATATTTTAGATTAATTTAGTATATCTTAGACCATTTATTGTTTCACCTCTTTGAGGATGAGTTATGAGTAGCTTTACATCCTTTATCCTGGATGTATCAACTAGTACAACATCATGCGGTGAAGACATGACATTTACTCACTAGATAAATACCACTTGGGGAATTTATCATTGGTGGGAGGATTAATATGCTCACAATCCATGATGACTAGGGATTGTGCACCATTGGGGTAAACCTTGTGAATGAAATAAGGTCCCTCCCATTTGGGATCCATCATTGGCGGTTTCTGTCTGGGTATCATCGGCGTTCTGAGGGCCAATACCGTAACACCCTGATGAAAAAAATGGAGGTGGAATATCTTGTTGAAAGCCCTGCATATCTTTTTTTGATATCTCTACAAATTGAGAAAGGAACAAAGCCTATTATCTTCATGATTTACCAACTCATCCAAATAGATTTCAGATACTTTTTCAGGTACCTCATGATCATAGATGGTTGTGCGTAATGAGGTTTAATGGATATTGATTGGAAGAACTACATCTATTCTATACACCAGTGAATATAGAGTCACTAGAGTGGAATTTCGAGTCATAGTCCCATAGGCCTAGAGAGCATGGGGGACATTATTCTACAATCTCTTGTTGTTCTGACTAACCATCTTATACATGCTGTTAGAGTGGGTTTTTTGAACACCTTGATCATCCCATTTGTGTGAACAAGATAGTGAGAGGTATGATTAGAACAATTATTGTAATTGAAATACAATTAATTCACCTCAGATGCTCATAAGATGGTTTCATTATTATCAAGGATGTCTTGAGGGACTCTAAATTGGTAGAAGATATTAAAGCACAAAAACTCAATGGTAATATGGGCATTGACTTCCTTGAGTATAACTGCCTCTTCCCACTTGGAAAAGAAATATGTAACAGACAAGATGAATATACACTGGAGAGCTGTCTCTAATGTAAATGGTCCCACGACTTTGATTCCCTAGACAATAATGTGATAATAGTACTTGGTAGAATGGAGTGTATCTTGAAGCTGATGCATAAAATTAGTGTGTATTTGGAATGAATGGAACTTTTTGGATAACTCAATATAGTCACATATCATGGTGGGCCAAAAATATCCCAATATTTCGATCTGATGCGATAGATTTGGCCCTTCCTGATGTACCCTGTAAGAACCAACATGAAATTCATGAATGGCCAGAGAAATATCACCTCCATGAATGCAAAAAAGGATAATCCCATAAAAACCACATATATAGAGGATTTTCTCAAGACTGGGACCACTTTGGAGGGTAAAATTCAACGTGCACCGTCAGATCTAGTCACACTTCGCTCGGTCTAATGGTATACAACCATGATGGGGATTCTTGATAAAATGAGTCATCCTTTTAGGGTACCCTTTCAATATTATGACATGGGGACGTGGAGGTCCCTACATGGAGGAACCAGAAGTAAGTTGACTTACCTGTGGGTTATCATCATCACCTAGAGTGACTCGAGCTATTACCCTTCGATGTGACAAATAGATAATCAAATCATCCCAATCAAGATATGCAATAGATGTGGCTAGCCTATCCAAGGCATCATCTCATTATTTCTATGATCGAGGAACATGAGTAACTTCTTGATGACAGGGGAACTGACCCATCAGATAGCATATCTGCTCTTACAAAGGTACAAGCCCAGGCTTCTAGACCACATACCCATTGTTGATATTCTTGATGACCAGTTCAAAGTCCCCAATCACATGCATGTGATGAACTTCAATCTCGAGGTCCAAATCGAGAAATGTGATGAGAGACTGATACTCTGCCTTGTAGTTTGTGCAACCTTCTGACAACATGAAAAAATATGGTATAACAGCTTTTGCTGGCGTGATGAAGAGGATTACCAGGACCACTCTTTTGAGTTTGGGATCATTGAGTCTTCTTTCAGCATGGGATTTTGGAAGAACCATCAAAGTGAATTTTCGTAAAATGTAATGTCTTAATCCACATAGTGTATTTCATCATCTGAAAAATCAAGTTCCATAGATTGATTTGGGGGGGATGTATGGGAAACAAGAATTTCTACCAATGCCTAACCCTTGATATTCTTTGGGGGGGACATTATGTCTAACTATTCATGGATCACTACCATATGAGCTAGAGGGCCTATTAATATAGGGTGTTTCAGAATGAACTTCAGCAGATCCACTCGGGGAAATAGCTGTTTCTCATGGTACTACAAGTAATGTCACATGTTATGCACTATGAATACTAGCATAAGAAATCCCTTCTCAATAGAAGAATATTTGGACTCTATATTGAGGAGCATATGGCTGATATAGTATAATCTGTTCTCTATTCCCTCATTGTTATTTTCAGTGAGAAGGGTGTTGATGGATCTTTTCATAGCAGTCACATAGAGGACCAGCAGATTTCTCAAAATATGTGGAATCTTAATTAAAGGCTGTAGAAGGTACTGCTTGATTTCTTCAAAATAAATTTTACCCTCCTCATCCCACTGATAATAAAAAACTATCGTCATGATTTGGGTAAAGGGCTTACACTAGCATGCCAGATTTGTGGTTGATTGACATATGTTGGCTAAGTGGAATTGAAAGCCTTAGATCTCCAAAAGATTTCTTAGGGGTGATATTTGACGAATGGCATTGATCGTTTTCTAGATTTATCTCAATGCCTTTGTATATTAAAATTATGTTGAGAAACATTCCATAGGGGACCCCAAAGGCACACTTCAAGGGTGTTATGTTGATATGTTGGGAACAGAGGAATCCAAAAACTTTCACAGGATCCTTGAGAAGGTCCTAACACTGGAAATATTTACCCCTCGGTTTGTCCACCTAGAATTATAAAAATTCCCTGAGTATTATCCTAAACATGTGGTGCATTGAATGATAATAGGTTCCACCTACATTACTTAAATTTAAAGGCATTACCTGGTAGAAGAATGTTCCTAGTGGTGCCTTGAAGGTATTATAATCTTCATCCTCTAGGAACATTCCTATTTTATTGTATCTCGAATACCCATCCATGAAGGAGAGAGCATGTAACCCAATAGTGGAATCGACCAACTGTTTTGTTGCAGGAAGGGGAAACTTGTCCTTTGAATAATGACGATTGAGGTCCTATAAGTCAATGTAGAATCTGATCACTCTATTCTTCTACGTAATGGGAAAATTTTTTCCTATTCCTCAGGGGTAATGGACCTCTTTGACAATGTTTCCTTTGTTGAGATAATCATCCAAGGCCTCGACCATGGCACCGTGAGAAGGGTGCATCTTTCCAGGAGGTAGTTTGAACCTGCAATGATTTGTTGGGGGACTGAGATGGTGGATGGTGACCTTGGGATCTTTCCCTGGTGTCTCATCATAAATCTAGGAAAAACATAATGTTTCTACCTTAGAAAATCTAGGTATTGTTTGTTATCTTCTACCGAAAAAACAGTGCTGATCAATGTTGGTTTTGGATCTGTCTCATTAACGATGATTACCTGTACCAATTCATTGACCATAGTAGAGACACTCTCATTGAATGGGGGAGGGGAATATTCCAAATCCTATTCTTCATCCATGGTGGGTGTATCATCAACTATAGGTTACATCTTTGAGTTTAAAAATCATGATGGGACATTGGGGCCTTCCTAGGTGGTTGTGGAAACTTTAAAGGGAGACTCCTATGTTGATGAAATCATGGTGAAGAAAGTTGTCAACCTAATCCCACCTAGACTTCAACTCAAGGGGCCACATATGATGATATCAAAGTAATATTGTGAGTTCATCTTGAGTTATTTTATCCCAACCCAGTGAAACAAGCAAGTATGATGTATTGTTGTTTCCATGGGGAGGATATATCGATACCTTATTAGAGTAGAGGGATCTAGGATCACTAAATCCTGATTTGTGAAATAATATGATGTGATATCACAATGGTACATAGTCTTGGGACTACAATTAACTTTAATTCTAGAGACATCATATAATTTTCCCAAGTCCGGGGTCTTGGCCTCCAATATGTGAATCGGTAAAATTTAAGAATCATTCAGTTCTTTCCATGGGTCAGTCATAGCCATAGAATGTTCAAGCTCATTATCATTAATTAGGTCAAATTTTCTCTCATAATAGTTAGCATCCATGTAGAAGGATTCAAAAGAGGATAAGGGATATGATTCACCTTTATGTATTCCTACTCGACCATTATGTGGGTACTTAAGTCATCAGTGATATGAGGAAGGGACAACCACATGAAGGTGAAGCCATGGATTACCAATCAAGGAAGTAGTAGTAGTGTCATATGACACTAACATTAACATGGTACTGGAAACTAGTCCACCAAATAGTGTCTTCAAGTTAGTATTTCTAAACGGTTTTTGTTTTGTCCTATTGTAACCTTGAACCTTTAGGTCGAAGTGTCAAAGACCCATTTTCAAAAACCATATCTTGTGGAAAATCTGGGTCAGGATATGGTTGGTCCTAGTGCCTTTATAAATAAGACAGTGGAAGAATTTTATGCGGTTTAAATGTCCAGTGATTTATTGTGGGTGGATGTTCCCCTATATAGAGGAACATTATTCTTTTCCAGAGAAATATAAAATGGATTGACATTTTTCATGTTGGACAATGTCCGCATTGAAGGCATCTATAGGTGATACCTCTGTTTCAAACAAAAGGGGAATCATAAAGCCTCAGCATGTTCATCATGCATATCTGCTTACATTAGGAGATCCTTGAGGATAGATTTCTTTGCAAGAATGCTAGAATGTATCTAGAGGGTTTCATACTTCCATGTCAAGCATACACTTCTGCTGACACCTGTAGATTCTGGATCCTAATAAGAGTGTCTGGTTTCTCACTAGTTAAACCGCATAGAGTGACTACCAACTAAGTGATAGATGATTTAGTTCCATCTATAATGGAACATGTATGATCATGTAATGACCATGATGGATATCCCATATCACGTAGCAAAAACCATGGTGGTGGAGCATATGATGAAATGAGATTACGAGGTTGCACATGTTGAGGCCTGCCTTGGGATTGTTAGCAAGTCTCAATGTCATTCACGTCTGGGCTGGAAGCATAGACCAATGTATTACGGTGATTCACATCACTATAGATCCATATACAGTGGTGTTAGGTGGGGTATTGGGAGGGTCCGCCCGATGCTCCTCATCAGAAAGAACCATGTAGGGGTTTACCTACTCCGTAGTATTGACTGAAGCATACATTTGTTCATCAGTTGAAGAATACTCCCTTGCTTGATGGATTCAAGTAGAAATCCCCATATATTGGGGCATGAAGTCACTAAGAGTATGAGATGTATTTGGCAGAGGCAGAGGTCTGTTCTTCCTTTTCCTCATTGGTGCATGCTCTATAAGGAGAAAAAAGGTTGAGATATAGACATCGAGGTAGTGGCTATATGTAATGCAGTGATTTATAAATGCACGAGTCTATTCAAACATTCATGGATAATACCATGGTCATGGAAGACTATATTTAAATCCATCCATTCATCATATTTTTGAGACCCGTGATTAGAAACCTACCATTCACCATCATTATCACTGTCTCACATTATAAACACACACTCCTCCTATGACAAAGATGGACTGAACATGACTAGGTTGTTATTGAACATTTCTTTAAAATAGAATTTAAACACACAACACTACCTGAGGGTGTGTCCAATGGACTAGTGCTGATGCAAAAATTTGGTAGGTCGATGAGTTCCACCTTGTTGGGCTCATTGAAATCCAGTAATTGTAGGATTCCCTGATCTAAGGCACATCTGAAATAACCTAGGACCAGAGCCACATTAAAGGAGTAGGTCTATTTCCTTCTATCTAGGATAGGGGCATTGATAGAATGCCTCTGAAGAGGGGCTGGAGGATCCAAATGAGGAGGATGGACCTGATTGTCTCACACGGGCGGTGGTGGCACATTTCCCAGGGGCGCCTACTGATTTTGAGGCAGTTGTTGCAAGGTCGGAGACTAGCCGGATGTGGTGGCCCTCATTGAAGATGTTGATGGGGCTCCACTAGTAACAATTATAGATTTTTGGGGTCCTCTATTATTTCTATCATAGTAGGATTGGCCTTTGAAAATCTCTATTCGAGAACCACATGTTGCTTCGGACATTCCTTATTGGCATATAACATGGATTCTTCTAATCATTGAGCATTATTAGAGAAATACAAAAACCCAATGGGGTAATTTTGAGTGGGGTGAGAAGGGAACAGTTCATTCTTCACATTCCCCATGCATAACAATGACAATTATTCCTATGTTAGTGTCATATCAAGAGAATAGGTGAGAACCATCCACCTAGAGATGAAATCTTTGACCTGCTTTTCTGGCCTCTTATTGCACAAGAAGATGTCACTAATTCTTGTCATCATGGGGTGGAACTAAATTAGTAGAGAAATGGTATGTGTATATCCTCCCAACTAGTTATGTATCAAATAGTTAGCTGGTTATACCAAACTAATGTGGTCCCTTCCAGTGTCTACATGAAGAACTAGAGTTCGGATGCCTCATATTATATTGGAGTTCCCAGTATGGGATCATACCTTGAAATAAATTGGTCTAGGTGCTGCAATGGATTACACATCCCATTATTTTGGATAAGAGTAGGATTCCCAAAACCCAGGGGTGATGGCACGTCATCCACCCATTTCGGATATGGATTGTTGTCAGGTTGGATTGCCACTTCTTAGGTTTCCAAATCCTCAAGGTGGGTGATGAGAGAAGCCATGGGATCATCATGGTGGATATTCTCATATTTATGAGCTTCTATATCTACCGGGGTGTTGTAGGATTACTCAGAATCATAAGCAGTCCCAACAGCTCATGAGGAGACTAGTATAATTATCTGAGGAACTGGAGGAATACCCCGTAATGCGGATAGAGTGACTTGTGGACCAGTGAGTCGAACCTGATCTAGGTTGTAAGGAATGTTGTCCCACAATATTGGTGGACAGGGTGATAGACATCATGAATTCATTCCAAAGACTCTAGCCACAACTTTGTCTATATGGGTATGATGGTTAAGGTCTCTAGGAGGCAACTAACCAGGCGGAGGATGTACCTTCCCTTGTTTCCCTAGTCGAGGATTACAATAATATGGTCATATTCGACATCATGCTCATTGAGAAGGTGATCTACCATATTTTTATGATCCATGGTCTATTTACACAACAAAACATTTTTAGTGTCATCTTTTTGCCTTTTTCACTGAACAAGACATGTTAGAGGGTTTGATGGTCCATGCATGCTCTTTACCATTATTGTAGTACCGACCGAAAGGCAATGACTTAGAATGTGCAGGATGACCTAGTAAATTTCATTTTTTGAAAGTAACCATGTTCATATGTTCAAATTGGTGTGACATGACATGGTGTATGTTCTCTTCAATGAGTCCAAGATTGGTCTCTTCCAAAAATGGTTTACTCGTGTTAATTGTGACTATGTCTGGAGGCATATCTTCAATATCACCTAAAAAGTCTAGCTAGAACCATATTGGATGGAAGTGAAGGGAATCAAGCTTCCCCCAACCATGGATATTAAAGTGGGGTGAACCCTCCATAATAATTCTGAAGAGCACTATAATAATCTGGATGCATCGTTGAGGGAGGGTATGATGATGGCCAAGTGACTCAGGGCGCTAAGCCACAAGGAGCATAGCCATGTTGAGCTTGCAACATTGTTGTCCAATGTCATCAAAGTGCTTCTTTCTTTTGGAGTAAAAAACCCACTAATGACATATATATATGTCTATTTCCCAAAGAGTTTGGAATAATTACATGACCTACTCCTGAGTGTGATATTCTAGAATAATTAAAATTGTGGTTGCAATGGGATAGAACATATCAAGAGGTGATCCGCAGTGAGAATGTCTCACAAATGTATCAGCTAAAACTATGGGTCTGGTCCTTGATTTCCCCACTCTTCCACTGGAGGCAGTTTCAAGACCGATAATGAAAATTCAGCTTACTATTTTAATGGTGGAATAGCTGGAGGAGTGTACAACGCGAGGGATGAAAAGTCGCCGCATCTCAGGCATTCTTCTGAAGAATTCAATAATTGGGATACCAAATCCCTATAAGATACTCTAATGACCAGTAATTCATGAATAGAGGATGTGGTCATTCGTAGTGGGTCATGTTGTTTCTCATCATCTAGGGTCTCCAGAACAACTCTATGTGATCCCATGATGAGGTAGAGAATGATCTTATTGATGATTAGGAGGATTGCATGGCCAAGCCAGAGAAATTAGCCAAATGTTCCTACTCTTATATGTATCTTTGGAGGGTTGTAAGGATCTGGTGGACCTAACATTCTGGAAGGATGAGGTTTATATGCTTTTTTCCAACCCCATCCCTCGACACAAATGATCAAGGTGAGGGTTCCATCACCAAATCGCACTCCGCCTCAGAATCTGAAATTTAGACTGGTTTGATTATAGAATTAGGCTTCTAAGGGTTATTTCTCTAGTGGAAATGACTCATCCTCCTACCCCATGATGGTTCTTCTTGTCATGATAGAATTTTGACATGGTGAGGTCCTCTGCGATGATTAGTGATAGAGTGGGGATGAACTCCCCCCACAAATGATGGGATATGAGGAGGGTCATCATATTGACTGTTTTTTGATGAAGATAGGACCTACTATCTTTTATTCTAGGGTGAAAAGGGCACCTAGAAAAATATGAAATAGAATATGGGGAGAACTTCTGTGTTGGATAGTGATGGATTGGGGAGGGACTCTACTCAAACTCATAAACACATGGGGAGGACCTCTATAGTGGTCGTACATAGTTTAGGGAGAACCTTGCATCGTTCGTCGATGGTAGTAGTGGTATGAAGAGGGATTTCAAACTGGTTACACTAAACATGGGAAATTCCTATGTTATTTCCATTGAGGAAGCAGGGAGGACTATCATTTTGGAGATTATTGGAATAGGGAGGACCTCCTTTGAAATCAATGAGAACATGTGGAGGCCCACCAACCATTTTGGAGATCACACAAGGAAAACACCTGCATTGATAACTTGGTAGGCAGGGGAGATACTCAAACCTAAGACCAAGAGCATAATGAGGTCCTCTGCGACAAGCATTGATGATGTGGGTAGGGCCTCCATCATAGATGTTGGTGGTGGCATTGAAAGGACCTTCATTTTGAATGAAGGAGTTGGTTGTACATCCCCTCTATTTGATAATAGTATGGGGAGGACATCCATACTGTATGTTATCATCTCGGGTTGGCCCTCTTCAACTACTTCATTCCCCGGTAACCAGGATAGCCATTTCAACCTACTCACATGGGGACTGGTTCATCAACCTTGGTTGGTCTTGGATATACACCAGCTCAATGATGAATGTTGTTTTATATCTCATTCCAGTCGTGGCTTATTCCACGGAAGCCACAGATGATGATTCCCCTAGAAGGTATACTCATAAACATGCACCCGACATTGACATCGGGTTAGCCAATGTGGATTCAGCACTGTAGGGGGGTAGACCAAATACACATCAGTTTGTAGGACCGGTTGGTGATGCTGATTCGGCCTGGTGGAATCTCTCCTTGGCATGTCCATAACTGAAGTCCTGGCCAGGTGGAACTAGACATCTCTTACATAGTTATTATAAGGGAGCGATTTATAGAAGAACATTGATGATAGGCTCTCGAAGCTATTGGAGATTAGAGTGGGGAGGTGTGGCACCATTTGTGGCCCATGGTGGTGGTGGCACTTTCGGGGCAAGAAGGTCGCCATGTCTTGGAAGCCCATGTCCCTCATCAGGATGACCCCTTACCCTTTTTATCGGTGAACTAGAGTTTCAATCTCCCTCCAATGAATAAACTGATTGGGTGAGAGGGGGTGTCGAAACCCTCTATCTATGGGCTTAGGAGACATCTATTAAGAGATAAAGACATGGGGTATTGTTGAATTTATATGGACCCTTCACCTACGTCTGTGGGAGGGATATGATCGGCTTCCTATTACATAAGATTAGGTCCTACAAAACTGGAGAATTCACTCATTAGTAATGCCAATTGAAAAGTGATGCATAGTTCCCTATTGTTGTTCAATATTCCATGGATGGATAGAAAGATCCAAACTAACATCATCGCAAATTGAATTTCCCAATAATTAACATCCCCAACTCTTATGGAGTCTCACACATGGCCATCAATTTTCATTGTCGGACCTGGTGTTAGATAGCTGGATATAGTCACAAGCATATCTATAGATGTCTCAAATGTAACTAATAAAAATAGTAAATAGAATATTCATGTTAGGTTCACCAGTTATGTTTCTGAAACTTTCACTGTGGTACACATCGTCGTGCTGTGACTTTCCGGCTATAACCATAATTCCCGCTTTACAAAGCTGGGCGACATCTGTCGCTTATTCATGGACATTTTCTGTTGATTGAAATGGGAAGGAGGGATGTTGTTCTATCCTTCCATGGATTCCTTCTAATAATTCATCTCCTAGTCTGGGTCTCCCTCATAGATTTAAGACTTTGTTCATGAAACTCTATCTAGTTCCATATCATTATGGATGACGATTAATTAATCTTCTTTTTTTAGACCATTTTAGGGGTTCATGTTAGGGAGGAATCCTTCAGCCATGGGAGTAGTCACATTAAGAATCGTCAGCATGTCTAGATGTTAGAACATTGGAACACCTAGATTTCTCCACCTTATAATTGGGAATGTCTAAGATATGGATGCTTGAGGAATCCCACATAGAGTGTGGGGAATTGTATGGGATAAGCATGTCTCGAAGGTTTTCCTAAGCTTCACCTATTTAACACTGGGTATGTCATTTTATTAACATCTAGAAAAGTTGTATCAAATTATTTGGAACATTGAAGGGAGTCGATCTGATGAGAACATACTTGGGAGGGGGAACCTTGGATGCATAATAGATGGTTGGATCAAGATGCCCAATGAGGACACATCCAAAGATGATTTTGTCCCAAAAGAAGGGCACCATGGTTCACCATTGGCAGGGATTGAACCTTAGTGATATTTTCTATATAACATGTATATATGACCTTGATCAAATCCCACAATGTTTGGAGGATGATACATGGAATCAGGGTGTACACAAAGGGCAATGACTCCGAGACATGTAGTGGATTACAGGTGTATAATGACCAGTTGCAAGAGGGACACACATGGATGGATGGTTATGGATTTTTTGGGGCCTATGCATTTTTATCTACCTATGTAAATGGTGTTATCCCACTGGGATGTGGTGACCTGGGTGAAATCTGGATGGGTGAAGGATGGTTGAACAAAGTGGAAGGGATGGATGGGAGGGAACCAACATGAATATGACGGTGTTGTTGGGATTAATCCTCAGAGAGGTTTCTTACATATGTTTGTCATAGGGAATAAAAGTCCACATAGTTTGGGGGGTGATGGGAGACCTAAAAAGGTGACCCATGAGAATGGATGCATGGATGGGACTCGAGAGAAGTACAACTTCCGGGATGGTGAATGACCTTCCCGAAACACAATGGCTCATGGAATGAACAAGGGTGTGACATGAGTGATGGGATTGATCCTTATAGAGGCCTCCAACGTATCCCCATGGTAGGGAAACAAATTCCCTTCAGTTTAGTATGTGTCAAAGAATCAGGGCGTAGGTAATCAATAGTGACCCATAGACATATTGGGGGTTACACATGGTTAGCAACCCTTTATAAGAAGGATACTCTTGGTTGACGGATTGTGAGTTGGGTGTGGGGATAATGCATGGTTGGATACTAGATGGATAGTCTAAGCACATAAAGTGGTTGCCCCAGGATCTAAATCTCAACTCAGGGGACACCTAATTTTACCATTGTTGTGGGATGTACTTCAGTGAGGCTTCCTACATACCCTATCTAGGAGAAAGGGATCAAAACCCACATAGTTAGAGATCATGTAGTTTAACAACTTGTGATATGAAAAGGTCATATTATTTAATGTCAGGTGAGATGAAGGAAATATGACATGAAGTGGTTGGGACCGTTGAGTGATGGGCTTGGAACTCAGAGAGCAATCATACATGCCTATCCCAAAATAGGTAAAAATCAAAGTCCATGTAGTTTGGTAGTGAGGGTTGGAGCTTTCACAATAGGGTGTCCAAAATAGGGTTTCATGGCCGATTATTTATGTAATCTCATTTTATTCATTTTTTATGGGATAAAAAACTGGGAAACAAATACCTGATGACACATTGTGAAAGGTGCATTCGTATAGAATAGAGCAAGGATTATACGTGGATAGCGGCACATGGAGATAGATATTGGGACTTACTCGAGGTGGGATGCCTGACTATTAATCCATATGTACGAGGAGGATATGGAACTCATATATAAATCATCCTATCAGATGGTGTTAGGGCATACATGGTGACTGAACATGATGTGCATGACGAAAAAGATCATAGGGAAAGAGAGAGTGTTAGGGAACTCTTTTCCATCCCTTCTCTGATCCTCTTGGACCTATCACGAATGCGGTGACCAGAGTCTAATGTCTTTGTTGTTTGACATTGGTACATTGATGTTTAACATCATGAATCTTGAATGGTGAGGATTCACTCTCCACCCATAGGACATACATAACAGGAGTGATTTAACCCTTGGGGAAGGTAAGGCACTGACAATTCAATACGAAGGTCGGGTACATGAGGGATCCATTGAGGGGCTCACGTTTGGGTGGATATTTGAAGAAGAAATATCTGTTATTCCGCCTATGCAAAGAAATTTTAGTAAAAGAAACGCAACATGAAGAAATTCCCAAGGGACATTGAAATCACTTTGTACAAACTTGTATAGCCACACTATAAAAGGGTTTGCGATGTAAGAGGCCACAAAGAGAGGGGATATACTAATCTCGGGGGATTTCAGAGCACATGGGATTGTAGAGTTGAGTGATTTATATAGATCTAGTGTTCATATATAATAGGGGCTCACAAATGACATGAATTTTCATAGAGTAGATGTTTGGGATGCATAGCTTCTTGGCACTTCAATGGAGGACACATTTTTTTAGGGTTCTTCATGATGAATTGGTTCTTCTAGAAGTCCCAAAAACACAAAAGGTTTTCCTTCCTTGTAGATGGCCCATAAGCTCTATGATTTGAATCCCTCTATAAATAGGTTGTATATTTATGTAAAATGAAAGGGATTTCCCAATTCTCAAGTACCTTAGATGATTCAATTGTCCATTGGATTGTAGAGAAAAGGGTGCTTGGATATTTGGGATATTATAAGGAAAAATATTAGTGTGTCGATCCCTTTAGAGTGAGGGTATTGGGTATTTATATGCACTAGGGGTGTGAGATGCAGTGAGGTTACCCTAATATGTTTCTCACAGTTCATCACCAGAAGTTTATTGCATCATGTTCCTCATAACTATGAAGTCAATCATCATCCCCTCTGCAGTGAAGAGGCTTCCTTCGTTCCCTCTGTGGCAGTCGTAGAGGCCCTCATCATGTTTGAAGAAATCGCTGACGAAACCATCAACCCTCCGTAGCATGAAGCATTCAATCCAGTGAGTCATAACAATGTATTTGTCCATAGATTTCCTCTATGGTGGGCATATATAATGGATCATATTGGATCTAGATGTGGTATTCAAGGGATTTCTGTTGGCCAGGGTGTTGAAGGGCTTCACAATGGTGCTTCTCAAAGAATCCCCTTTTTTCACTGTTTTTTCCTTTTATTATTTTTAGTACACACATATTTTAATATAGGTATGTGAGTTCCTACAAAGGGTACGTACCTAAGATATGATTCTAGGAATTGTTCATTTAACATATAAATTATATATATGGTAAAGTAAAGTATTTTACTACTCAAAAAAAATGTATTTTAGAAAAAGCTCAAGAAATCTACATAACCATTTTTTGATGTGTAAAACCCAAAAATAAAATAATTTTTTTTTCAAAAAAAAATCTATTTATGATTAATTTAAATTCTATATTAAATCATAATTCACATGAGAAATATATAAATTAATACTATAACTGATTTTATAATTCATTCAAAAAAGTTCATAAGATATTATAAAATTATCATTAAAATAGATGACATAAAATTGTAAATTCATGAAATCGTTTTTGGAGAACAATTTTTCTTTAAAATTAATTAATTAATTTTAAATATTTATTTATGAATTTAAAAATTAAAAATACTTTTACTATCTTCATATTGATTATTATAGTATGTCTAAATTTTATTAATACATTCATGGGTGTGGATACATTTTTTGGATGATTTACCATTCCTAAGGTTTATATTTCTATTCAAAAGGATAGGTTACTATTGATAACTATAGATTATTATTCACCAAAAAATTATGTCTGTTCCATGAGATGCCAAAAATCATCCTGAACGCAACTGTGTATATCAGATTTTCAAATTACAACACATTGAAGTCGAAAAAACATGTTTAAAGGTTACATAGTACATATTAGTTAATGTTGTTTATATTTAATGTGATTATATAACATAAATATAAGATGGTAATTTTAATTGACTAAACTTTGGATTGTTACATTATTTCCCCCCTTATGAAATTCTTATATTATATTATAATCAGGTGCTGATACTTTTTCTTCATTGCTTTCTCTAGTTCCTATGATGCCTCTTCATACTTGTGGTTCCTCCATAGTATATGGACAAGGTTAGTAGTCTTGTTGCATCAAACGTTATCTATACGAACCATGATATTCACTGGAAAATCATTGTAAGAATGATAATTCTCCAACTATAGCACCACTAAAGATATCACACGGGAAGAATAGGGTATGTAGTTTCTTAGAAGGGATACATGGAAGACATCATGTACTTTAGACATTGTAGGTGAATGTTCTAGACAATAGGCCCCAACTCCATTATGATCTAGAATATCAAAGGGGCCGATGTACCTAGATTTTATCATTTCTTTCATCCCAAACCTTATGACCATCTTCCATGGAAATATGTGGAGAAATACCATGTCTCCAATTTCGAACTCAACTTCTCATCAACGATTGTCTATATAACTCTTTTTTCAACGTTGGGAATCCGAAATGTGATTCTGAATGTTTTTCACATTATCCACCATTTTATTGAACATTTCATGTCCTAGAAGCTTTTTCTCACTATCTTTATCCCAACACACCAAGTTTCTGCACCTTTTCCTGTAATGGGATTCATATGGTACCATTTGGATGCTCGAGTGGAAAATATTATTGTAGGAGAATTTGAAAAGTTTAAGATCTTGGTTCCATAACCATAAATGACCGTATAACATTTTGTCAACATATATTCTAGTGTATTAAATGTTATCTTAGGTTGGTCATCATTTTTCGGATGATATGATGTATTGTAGTTTAGATCAGTGCATAGAGCCTATTGGGGTCTTTTCCAGAACATCGAGGTGGATCTTAGATCTCTGTCGAATACAATGTAAAAACCCAGATCTTCTTTTCATGTATGTTTTTTCTTTTTCTAGTGTTTTTGAGAAAAGAGGAGTTTCTGGAAATTTTGGAAGTACACGCCGTGTACTTCGTTGCCACAGGAGGCCCTGTGCTGGTCGTGTCATGGCCACACACACAGTCAAGTGGGGTGACATGGAGATTGCCTAAAGCGGAGTACGGAAAAGTCAAGTACATGCAGTGTACTTAAAAAGTACACACCCTGTATTTTTTTTCATTAAACGCACCGGGGTCATGTCTGACAGACAGAACCATCTTCTTTTAGGTCTCATTCATCCGAGAGAACCTTTGCGGCCAGAAATCATTGACAATCCCCTGAGCCTCCATCTGTCCTCTGAATCAAACACCATCGGGTGCATTGGAATCTCATTAGTGAGTTCTTCCTTCTCCAAAATCACTATTTTCCAGTTCCTCTACAATTTCAAGTTATTGTGGGTTGAAAGTATTAGACATTTTTGTATATCATTGATGATATAAAGAGAATCAAGCTTCTAGGTTCACATATGGCGATCTCCTAACCTTGAGGTAGGTGGTTTGTGCCTTTTCGTTCAAATCCTTTGAGTATTATGTGCAATTTCCACCAATACCCTTGAACGAGGTATTGCGTGTTTACCGTTTTACCCCTATGGTTTTTCCTACCAAGCATATATGCTGTGTAGAGGTTAAATGTATAAGATTAGGGTTATTTTTCTTGGATTTGTATGTTTTGGCCATGCATATTCTATTTACAACCGTTTGGTCATGTTTAGCCAATTTTGATTCTTTTTCTATTTCTATTCCTGTTGATGTAGGATGGAGAGTTGTTTCCTGATATGTATGATATGTTATAGACTGATTATCCATGTAGTTCTGGAGGATTACTTTAGACTTATTGCATTGTTATGCCATTATCCAACACAGGGCCATGAGAACTAGGTGTAGTAGACAATAATGGGAATTGGAAGAGTGATCTTCCTCAGAGAGTTATGTTATTAATATTTTAATGACTTATTATAAACTCCCTTTGTTGGTTTTATATGAAATGTGAATAATTTGTCTTAAATATTATTGTTTTAAAACTAAGTATAATTTTTGAGCATTTTTAGAAGTACTCCAATTGAGTCAGTTTACTATTTTATAAATAACTCCCCCCTACAGATTCCAATTTTGTAGTTCTTGTTTTTTAGAATTCCTTATTCAATTTCTCACATATCATTGTAATCAATCATGTTCCAATTATTCCATTTGAAGGCTCATATGGTCAACACAATAATACCCAAAGAATTTGTGATGAAACTGGACCATCAATGATGATTGAGTTACTGGTCTACATGTCATAGGCCATATTTTATAAAACCCCACCATATGTTCTAGATTATCCAAAGGAATCATGGATAAAAATTTTAAGGTCCAACTACAAGAACCAGGGGCCCAACTAATGCCTTGAAGTCCATCCCACCTTTCTGGACTAGAATTAACATCTGGACACTAATCATGACATATATCATGATGTAATCATCAAATAGATCTGAGATTTTGTAGTGTGAAAGAGTATATATAGGTGGCTGACGTTATTGGAGAAATAATTTATCTTTGAAGGATTATTACCATTCAAAAACACATTCACCTTTTGGACTTCAAAAAGATTGGATTGAAATGGAAATATTATTTTTTTAATAAACCGGCCATAAAATTGGCTCCATAGGTCCAAATGACTTTAAATTTTGAGATTGGTCGACCAACATTATTCTTGACAACTCTGAAGATGGAGATATCTCAAGATTCGGCTGTCTGGATGTCCAAAGCGTCGATCCAAGTGGAGGGATAGATTGGGAATTCAAATAGTCCAGTTCCTCGGGCTATAAATGCAGCCCCCTCCACTCCTTCAAAAAGGATGTCATTTTAGAAGAGAGGATAACATATTGGCATGACCAAAGCCTTTAAAAATGCTTAGGAGGACCTTCCATATTCATTTTCTCACTTGTGATACCATTCCTCTTCTCTTTTTTCCTTTCACTTTTTTGTTGATCTTCATTTATAATCTTGTAAGTTTGTGTTTTGTAATTCTGTTTTAATGTATGTTTGTTCTTCAATATCACTAATTATCATCCACATTCTATAGTTTAATATTGATGTTCTTTAAATAGTTTAAATATAGTTGAATCCCCTTCCCTTCTTTTGCTTCTTCATTCAATCGAAAATATGTTTTTAATTATCATCATTGTTTGTGTGTGTGTGTTCGACGCACCACTCTTTTCTTATGCCTTTATTTTTTCTTCTATTATTAAATTATAATCATAATAAATTATAAATAGATTATTAAACACACAAATGGCTGAGTAAATATCTCATTGGGGTGAGTTATAAATTCGTAATGTTAAGCGATTGAGAGATTTTTCTCGATGAATATTCTTTGAATTAACATTGTGTTTTTTGGACTTAACATGCCATGGATAAATGAAATTTTTTGTTTAACATGTGGTTTCCATGGATTATTAGAATCATAAATACACCACCATCAAAAATATCTGATTGAGATTAGAACATTAAGTTAATTAAAGACCTTTATTAAATCCTTAACACTTATGAATTCTAATCAACGTCATCTTGGGACATTGGTGTTAATTTAATGCAATATAAGGAAATGATGAAGGATATCACAAGCTTAACTACCTAATGATGAACTCACCCCAATCATTATCAATTTGTTAACTCAAACATCATCCATAAATTATTTCATAATCTCTGCAAACAAACCCAACAATTAGAATACAATTAATTAAAAACAACTGAATATTAAAAAGTATCATCACTAAGGATTAGGACCGAGTGCTACTATACACATTAACAGAGAATCGGATCATTGACCGGCAGATTGGTGACAATCGCCCACATGTTTGAAATGGAATCAATGTCAGGGATGGTACTATAAGTAGCCATTAATTTCTGTTTATTACAAAAAAAGAAAAAAAAAAACTAAATTTGAAATTTTTTTGAGAAAATAACACAACGAAAACCCGCCTTCTCATAAAAATCATAAACTGAAAAAAAACACAAAATAAAAGTGTCTTCATATTTCTTCCAAATCATTCTGAATGCCTCTTAGTCTCCTAGACAATCCATATAATTTTTTTGACCCTGAAATTGAGTGAACAATTCTCCAAATTAGGAGGAACATATGAGATAATCAAATAATTCAAGAACTATTCCTTGTCCAACCAATTGAATTAGAAATGGCCAATCATAGGGACAATACTCTTAAAAAACATGCTACCCCTGATATGAATTACCAACCTCTTGGTATTCAATATCCAAACATTGAAGCTGACATCGAACATAAATCATGTTTGTTTAATATTGTTCCTCATTTCCATGGGCTAGCCAGTGAGGATCCACATCTCCACCTTAATGAGTTCCAAGTAGTGTGCTCTATCATGAAGCCTCAAGGGGTATCTAAGGAACAATAAAACTCCATGAATTCCTTACCTATATAGCTAACACTATTATTCATGGCTCTACTACCTTCCTCCTATTTCTATAACCACATGTAATTACATGAATCGACTTTTCATAGAGAAATTATTTCCTGATTCTCATACTGCTTCTATCTGAAATGAAATAAGTGGTATTCGTCAGTTCCCAAGTGAATCACTCCATGAGTACTGGGAGAGGTTCAAAAAGCTTGTTGCAACCTGCCGAAATCACCAAATTTTTGACCAACTCTTGATCCAAAACATCAATGAGGTG
The DNA here is from genome assembly GCA_963277665.1 of Viscum album. Taxonomy (NCBI): domain Eukaryota; kingdom Viridiplantae; phylum Streptophyta; class Magnoliopsida; order Santalales; family Viscaceae; genus Viscum; species Viscum album. The sequence continues at coordinate 197,414,343 of OY728150.1, forward strand.
TTATTGGCTCTATAGAGAACACTCATTGATGTCTAAAGTGGTAGTGCTCTTGTTGATAAAACTCATGCAGCTGCAAGAGATCTCATAAGTAACATGGCTGAAAACACACTACAATTCCATACTCGAGCACATTCACTATTAAAACAAGACCATGATAATCAATCAATTGTTCCAAAAAAGATGACTGAGTGGATGAGTGAAATTACAGGTATTGTGAGACAACTATTTGTGGCTTCCAAATCCCGAACCTCATCTTTTCCATAATCGATGTTTCCTAGACCTTTCAAAAACTATGGAATCTGAAACTCTTCATCTCATCCAATAGACACATGTCCACAACTTCAAGAGGATCAATCTAATTCATCTAGACCAATGGACCTCAATGCAGTATATGCTCAGCGGAACACCAACCCTCAACTACCAGGTTAGTTTGTTAGAAACATCAACTAACCTCACTCTGAGCCCTTTTATTCTTCCTATAACCAAGGCCTTAGGTTTGGTAATCCCATATCTCATCCACCTCAATTCGCTCCTCAAAAACCAAACCAGTTTCAATATGGTCATGGTGTTTCTAACTTACAACAACCTTATCCTTTTATTCCTCAATCTCATAGGAACAATCCTCCTCCTGGATTCCATTATCCTAGTGAGCCTTCCCAATTCCAAACCTAATACAATTTCTTTCTCAAGAACCGAAATCTAGGTAATCCCAATCGGGGACAAGCCTCTTCTTCTAATAAACGATGGGAAAGTGCAATGGAAGATCATTCCTCCTTCACCCATTCCAGCCTCAAGAATATTGAAACCCAAATTGGTAAACTTGCATCCCACCTTAGTCAACTGCAACCATCCAATTCTTCCACACTCCTAGCTCAACCCTTACCCAACCCCAAGGGTAATGTACGTGCAATTTCAGTTAGATCAGGAATGAAAATTTCTATACATCAACATAAGTCATATAAACCACCTTTAAATGTTGACCTAGAAAATGAAAAGAAAAATAAACTTGAAAATGAACTTGAATCCATTCCCTCACATCATTCAATTCCACATATGAACCCAATTACTTTTCCTCAAGATATTTCTAATCCAAAGAAGTTGTTTGAACCCCATCCTGAAATGATCGACATCTTTCGATGTGTTGAAGTCAACATTCTACTCTTAGATTCCATAAAACAAATTCCTAAGTATTCCAAGATTCTCAAGGAGTTTTTTACCCAAAAGAGTCAACTTAGGACCTTCGAAAATGTTCCAACCCAAGATTCCATACCCATTAAGTGCAAATCTCTAGGGACATTTACAGTTCCATTCCAAATTGGATGTTCTGACATTGTTGATGAACTCATAGACCTAAGAGCCTAAATTAATGTCATGCCCAAATCCATATTCTCCAACCTTGGTCTAGGTCCCTTACATCCAATGGGTGTTGTCATCCAATTGGACAATCAAACCACAACCAGTCCTGAGAAAATAATTAATGATGTCCTAGTCCGAGTCAATGATATTATCTTCCCTGCTGATTTCTATGTCCTTGACATGGAAGGTGAGACGAACCCTTCTCGATATCCCCTAATTCTAGGAAGATAATCCCTCATAAATGAGAGAACCAAGATTGATGTCCATTCAGTCATCTTATCCATAGAATTCGATGACCAACTGGTCATGTTCAACAATTTCCATGAAATGAGATACACATCTGAGGATCACTCTGCATTCTCAATCCATGCTTCTGAGAACAATTATAAGAGTCAATCAAACCCTAATCCACGATGTTATTCATGTTCAAATGAAAAAGGTTCTTGTGAAATATACACCATGATTATAAAATTCATTAATGGTGATGTTGATGTGGAACATTCATTCATAGACTCTATCAATCTAGAGGATCTTGAAAACTCACTTGAGTCCCACATCAATTCTGATCTCTATTGCTCCACCAAGGACATTATTAAGGAAAATGAATCTGAAGCAACAGAAGTCCCTTCATCCATTCCTGAGATGTCTAACCCAAAAATGAAATATGAGACTGATCTAAAACCTCTTTTTAAGCAGTTGAAATATGCATTCCTTTTTCATGATCACTCATATACTATAACTATCACTACTTCACTTTCTGAAACTGAAGAGTCCAAACTTGTTCAGGTGTTAGAGGAAAACAAAAAGGCAATATTGTGGACCCTAGATGACATAACAGGAATCAACCATTCCCTTTGCATGAATCACATCCATCTTAATGAGTCATCCAAACCAATTGGACAACCACAAACAAGACTCAATCCACTCATACTTGAGGTAGTCAGGGAATAGATCACCAAGTTTCTTCGAGCTGGTATTATCTACCCAATTTTCGTTAGTGAATGGGTTAGTGCAATTCAAGTTGTAGATAATAAGCATTGGATAACTGTTGTCACAAATGAAAATGGAGTGGTAGTCACAACTCAAGTTAAGAACAAATGGTGTGTGTGCATCAACTATAGGAAATTGAATGTTGAAATAAGAAAAGATCACTACCCTCTTCCATTACTTGATCAAATGATGGAACGATTAGTTGGAAGTTCACACTATTTCTTTCTTGATGGATACACCAGCTACATCCAAATCCCAATCACACATCAGGACCATGAAATGACTACTTTCTCATGCCCCTTTAGAATATATTCATATAGAAGAATGCCTTTGGGCCTTTGCAATGATCCTGCAACATTCCAGAGGTGTATGATGAGTATCTTTTTGGATTTCAGTGAGCACTCCATGGAAGTCTTCATGGATGCCTTCACCATTTTTGGTGAGTCATTCGAATCTTGTTTGAATTCCCACTCTCTAGTCCTCCAAAAGTGTGTCAAGTGTAACCATGTGTTAAATTTTAAAAAATGTCAATTCATGGTTGAAAATGGGATTTTTCTAGGGAACATAGTTTCAAAATATGGTATTGAAGTCGATCCTGCCAAAATTAAAGTGATCCAATCACTTTCTCAACCCACTTCTGTTCGAGACATCTGTTCATTTCTCAGTCATTCCAGTTTCTATCAGAGATTCATCCATAAATTCAGTATGATTTCCCTACCAACCATTCAGTTACTACAAAATGATGTCATTTCCCATTTCTATGAGGTTTGCAAGAGAGCCTTTGTTGAACTCAAAATTTCTCTCTAACATCCGCCCCAATAATCCAACCCCTAGATTGGTCCTTACCATTTGAGTTGATGTGTGATGCTTCTGATAGATCCATTGGGGCTGATCTTGGTCAAATAAGAGAAACTATTCCGCATGTCATCTATTATGGCTCAAAAACATGGGATGAAACTAAATATCGCTACACTGTCAGTGAGAAGGAACTTTCAGCAGTGGGTTTTTCCTTAGATAAATTCCGGCCCTATCTCTTAGGTGACAAAATAATCATCTTCACAGACCATTCTTCTATAAAGTTATTACTCAAGATAAGTGATTCCAAACCAAGGCTAACAGGATGGATCAAAATTCTCCAAGAGTTTGACCTTGAAATAAAATATAGACAAGGAAAATTAAAACTTGTGGCTGATCACTTGAGTAGAATTTCTAATTCTTATCCTTCATAAATCATTGATCCTAAAATCCCACACTGGGCACCTTTCATCTCTCACTCCAAATATACCATGGTATTCCCCAATTGTAAATTACTTGGTTTCTGGTGTTTTTCCTGAAAATTTTTCAAATGAACAAAAATTAAGTTGAAAAGTGATTCAAAATACTATTTTGGGAAGAATATAAACATTGGAAAATTGGGGCAGACATGGTAATTAGGAGATGTGTTGATGAAGATGAAATTTCCTCAATATTAGAATTGTGTAAGTCATTTTCCGGAGGTGGCCACTTTGGACAAAAAGGACCTCTAGAAATGTCCTAGACTCTAGATTATTCTAGACATTACTCTTCAAGGACTCACATGATTTCTGTCAATCATGTCCCACTTTCCAAAAGAATGGAAAAATTTCAAAGAGAAATTAAATGCCACAAAAACCATTAATTTTTTGTGAGATCTTCGATATTTGGGGCATCGATTTCATGGGACCATTTCCACCTTCAAATGGATTCTCATACATCCTTCATGTGGATGGTTATGTTTTTAGGTTGGTCGAGGCCAAACCCACTACAAAGGATGATTCACATACTGTTAGTGAGTTCCTAAGGATACAAATCTTCTACTGATTTGGCACACCATGTGCCTTGATAAGTGAATTAGGAACCCATTACTGTAATAGAACCATGTAATATCTTTTGAAAATGAATGTGGTTGTACATAAAACTTCAACTAAATATCACCATAAAAAATGGAATATATGAAATTTCTAATATACAAGTGAAACGAGTTCTTGAGAGAATTATAAAACCCACTAGAAAAGACTGGTCAGAAAGACTTGGTGAAGAACTTTGGGCTTATCGAACTGCCTATAAAACACCAATTGGGATGTCTCCTTTTAGGAAAGTTTTTTTTAAAGCATGTCATCTACCAGTTGAAATCCATTATATGTTTTTTTGGGTAGTGAAAACATGTAATTTTGATCTTGAAAAATCCTATGATGAAATATTGTTGCAATTGTCTAAATTGGAGGGGCTTCGTCTTGATTCTTATGAGAATTATAATATCTACAATGAAAAATCCAAGGCACTTCATGATAAACACATCTTTAGAAAAGTATTTCATAAAGATAAAAGGTAATGCTATTCAATTATCAATTTTGGCTTCACTCAGGTATGATTAATTCTCGTTGGGAAGGTCCTTTTGTTGTTTCTCAGGTTTACCCATTTAGTGCAGTGCAAGTCTATGACCCCTCTTCAAAATGAACAATCACGGTTAACAGACATTGGTTAAACAATCACCATGAGAGGATGCACAATCCTGGATCAACATCGACTTCCACTGGATCCCCAACTTCGGCAGTCGACCCACCACTAGATGCAGATGGAAACCCACCAAATCTAATCCAAGGGAAACTCTTTCCCTTTAACTCTCTCTCTCACTATCTCTTCCCCTCTTAACCTCTTTGTTCTTCTTCCCCTCTCATTCATTTTTTTACCAATTTATTTTTCAAACCCTTTCTTTTTCACTTTATCATTTGGGTGGATGTATCTTTATTAAAAACAAAAAAAAAACCTGAAAAAATACAAAACAAAAAACATTATAAAAAAATATACAAAAAAATCAAGAGTCATGATTACTCACCTTCCAATTTTCTAATTTTTTCCAACTGTTTTGGAAAGTTAACAGACATGTTTTTATCTCAATTTTTTTTTCATCCTGACTTTGGATAAAAATATTGTGTGAATATTTAAAAATTTTTAATTCTCAATTTTCGATTTGGAAAATAATTTTCCAAACCTGTGAGGAAAAATATTTGATTTCATGCCAAGGCAACCTCTGGCCATCTTTTCAAAATGTGTGTTTTCACCCCCATTTGTGAGTCTTGAGTTTTTGGACCTTCGAGATGAATTTCCTTAGTGTGCATTAATTTGATAGAGGAATTTTCTGAACTACATGAGAATCAAAATAGCAAAATATCCTCCCATTTCCCTTAAATTAATCCTCCTTTTGAAAGACAATTTGAGCCTATGAAAACCTTTTCATTGATAGACACATTACAAGCCCAATAACTTTTCCCTCCCATTATCAACATGGAATTTTAATTTCATTTTTTTTGAAATTTAAGTATGGGGGGAACAAAACTCATTATGGTAACGTTTTGTTGATTTCACCATGTTATCATATGATTAAAGGAAAGCATACATTTCATTGTGGGGGAGAGGTTGTCATTCAGTGTGTTTTGGGGAATTTAATGTACTTTCATTTATGTAATTTTGTAAATGTTATTGACAAGTGTTAAAAAAATCAAAAAATCAAAAAAAAAAATAAAAAACAAAGAAAACAAATTGGATTGTTTCTTGGGTAGGTCAAAAATAATTCCTCCTCAGCCTTTGATATTGTTTTAACTATTACAATTAGTGTCTTTCGGAGATCAAACATGGGTTGGTATATGAGTGTGAGATCTTTTCCAAGTTCAACTTACGAAAAAAAAAGAAAAAAAAGAAATAAAAAGGACACTTTCATTATATACATATGTCATTGGGAGAAGTTTTGTGGTTTGTAAATATTTCATCATCTCATCCCCATCAAATTTTCTGACACTATTTTGTTTTTCTTTACACTATCATTCCCTTTTTAAATATGTGTTTTCATTTCCTTCCATGTTTTATTTCAAAAAAAATGTGCATTGCTTTTTCTTTGTTGGTGTTTTACCCCTCTTATTCTCTCCCTTGGACATTATATTCCTACCATACCATATCCACAGAAAACCCACTTAAAAATACCTCTTGATTATTGTGCACTTTGGAGAGATATTGAAGCTAAGAGCTCTTTCAAACTCTATGATTTTCACTTTTTGTTGGTGATAGAGTGAACCTCCACAATTGAATTTTATCATCTTGAGAGGTGTGTGTTTTGAGTGTCAACATTTTCCATTTCTAAATTTGAGCATGAAAAAATGAATTAGTTTTGAAACATTGTTTCTTTAACAACTTTTGGTGTAATTCAAAATGGATGAGTGAAATAGTTCAGACCACCCCTGATTGGAGAAAACAAAATTTTAATATTTATTGGTGTGGGAAATTGATTTTGTTATATTTTTTTATTTTTTACAAATGAAGAAAAGAAAAATACTAAGTGTGGGGGATTTCTGTTATTAATATTTTCATAAATTATTATATATCGCCTTCACTGATTTTAGATGAAATGTGCATAATTTTTGTGAAATATTAATGTTTTAATACTAAGTATAATTTTTGAGCATTTTTAAAAGTAGTCCAATTGATCCAGTTTACAAGTTTATTAATAACTCTAACTATAATAATTAAAATATTTTATTTATTCTTTTTTAGGATTCCTTATTCAATTTCTCACATATAATTAGAAGGAATCATGAGACAATTCATCAATTTTAAGGCTTATATGGTCAACACAAGAAGACCCAAATAATTTGTGATGAAACTGGATCATCAATGACGATTGAGTTAATGGTCTAAATCCAGAAGCCCATAATTTATGAAACTCAACCATATGGTATGGATTATCCAAAGGAATCTTGGATAAAAATTTGATGGTCCAACTACAAGAACATGGGGCCCATCCAATGCCTTGAAGTTCAGCCCACAATTCTGGCTGAAAATTAAAATACGGACACTATTCATGACATATCACATGATGTAATTATAGAATCGGGATGAGATTTTGCAGTGTGAATGAGGAGATATAGGAGGAAGACTTTGTTGAAGAAATCATTCGTCTTCGAATGCATCTTTCTATTCAAAAATCCTTTCACATGTTGGGCTTCAAAAATATTGGATTGAAATGGAAAGATTAAAATTGTTTAATCAACCGGCCATAGCATTGGCTCCATAGGTCCAAATGACTCCAAATTTTGAGAATGGTCAGAAGACAGTATTTTCTTAAACATTATGGAACGATATATTTCGATATTCAGCTTCCTGGATGTCCAAATCATCGAGACATGTAGACAGATAGACTGGGAATGAAAACATTCCACTTCCTTGGGCTATAAATGCATCCCCCTCCTCTCCTTCAAAGGGGTTGGAATTTCAGAAGATAGGTGAACATATTGGCATGACCAAAGACTTTAGAAAGTATTGGGAGAACCTTTTATATTCATGTTTTTACTTGAGATACCTATCCTCCTCTCTTTGTTTTCTTTCCCTTTTGTGTTGTTCTTTGTTTGTAATCTTGTAAGTTTGTGTTTTGTAATTCTGTTTTAATGCATGTTTCTTCTTCAATATCTCTTATTATCATCCACCTTCTGTAGTTTAATATTTATTTTCTTAAAATAGTTTAAATAAATTTGAAACCTCTTCCATTCATTTACTTCCTCATTCAATCTAAAATTCGTTTTTAATATTCATCATGGTTCGTGTGTGTGTGTTTAACGCACCACTATTTTCTTATCCATTTATTTTTCTTCACTTCTTAAATTATAATCATAATCATTATAACCAGATTATTAAAAACCCAAATTTCTGAGTAAATCTCTCATTGGGGTGAGTAATAATTTAGGTATGTTAAGTGATGGAGAGCTTTTTCTCGATTAATATTCTTTGAATTAACATTGTGTATGTTGGACATAACATGTCATGGATTAATGACATGTTTTGTTTAATATGTGGTTTACATGGATTATTGGAACCAAAATACACCACCATCAATAAGATATGATTGATATTAGAAGCTTAAGTTACATTAAATCTTAGATTAAAGCCTTAACACTTAGGAATTATAATCAACGTCATCTTGTGACATTGGTGTTAATTTAATGCAATATAAAGAAAATATCAAGGATATCACAAGATTAAATACCTAATGATGAAGTCACCCAAATCATTATATATTTTTAAATCAAATATCATCCATAAATTATTTCATAATCTCTACAAAAAGACTCCCCAATCAGAATACAATTAACTAAAAACAACCGACTATTAAAAAGTATCATCACTGAGGATTCGACCCGAGTGCTACTATACACATTATCAAAGCATCAGAACATTGATCAGTCGATAGGCAACAATACGCTGCACGTTTTAGAGAGTCTTTGAGAATTAGGCTATAGGGGGATAGACTGTATGAGCTTCCTCAGAGAGCCTAGGATTACATTGGGATATAAGGGATTTATAGTGTGAGCTTCCTAAGAGAGTCCTTGACTTCTTTAAAATAAAAGGGGATAAACCATGTGAGCTTCCTCAGAGAGTCTTTGTTTTAATTTTAATTACCTTGGTTACCTTAGATTATAAGAGGAATTGACGGTGGGTGCTTCCTCAAAGTGTCTTTGAACAACCTAGGAAATACGGGGAATTAACTGAGTGAGCTTCCTCAGAGAGTCCTTGACCTTGGGGCTATAAGGGGAATTTACTATGCGAGCATCCTGAGAGAGTCCCTAAAAATTTTAGACTATAAGGGGAATTGACTATGAGTGCTTCCTCAGAGAGTCTTTATGAATTTCTTATGACCAAACCTGAGGGGATAGGCTGAGAGTACTGTCCAGAGGGTTGTTGGTACTTGTTATGAGGGACCAGAGGGGATGGCTATGAGTTATTCCCTGAGGGATTCCTATTTGTGCTTAGCTGCTGGTTAGTTGTTGCTTGATATTGGAACTGTGGATTGTTTAGTGCTGAGTATTCCCTATTTATAGCTTTCTATACTTTTACCTACCATATATTAAATGATCGTTAGGCACAGATCATCGGGTGGTTGCCTATTGGGATTTAGTCTCACACCCTGTTTGGGCCATGTTTTTGGGCCCAAATAGATTATATTGTTGCAGGTATAGATAAGGGAAATCACCCTTCTAATTTAGGTACATGACTTTCTATGGAGATGGAGAGCATGTGACCAATCCTAGGATTACGATGCTGAGTAGCTGTTTATCTTTTCTTTTGTACTTTGGTTCCGTACTGTTTGTATTTAGTATTGTGACTTGTTTGGATTTTTTTCCTTGAAATATGTATCATGCATCATTTATTATGCATTTCCCCAGTTGTTTATTATCTCTGTCTTTCGATGTTTACTGTTGTTGGATATTTACTACTTCCGCTATTGTGTGTTTGTTTACATTCATTGTGCACTATACCAATTGGGGGCATAGTTTCCCCACTATCACACCCAAGGCCCTCACTGCTAGTCAGAATCCTCTGGCATTTGGGGAAATGCGCTTGAGGCCATGTGACCAACCGGGTACGGGGCACCTCTAGGTGGCTTCCGGAACCGGGACATTACAAATTGGTATCAAAGGGATTATTTTTTCTAGATTTACTGTTTGGATCCTATAACAAGGGATAGGATAGAGTAGGTACATGGTAATAAGATATGCCCAGTAGTAGCTGACTCGTGTTTAGAAAAAATCCAATCTACCTCATTTATTACAATTTTTTCTGATTTTTCAGTTTTAAAGTTGATTTCATTTTTCACCGTTTGGTGAATCACATGTATTGTGTTGTTATTGTTGGTGATATTGATGTCATATTTCTATCACAAACCGATCAGATGATGGAATTACATCTCATGCATTATATAGGCACTTTCTAGAAATCACATTCCCTGCATTTCTTCCATCCCTTCTAGGATGAATTGGTGATTGCATGTTGTTGTGATAGATGTTTTGTAAAATATGCATGCTGTTGTGAAAGATTATTTGATAAAATACTTACTATTTGATAATGTATTATTTGTTTAAGGATTTGTTTGGATGAATGCCAAAATTCAGTTCTTGGGGTGTTATGGGCCCTCATGGATCAGAATTTGGTGGATCATTGCCTTATTGTCTTTTTATAACATGTATAAGATGACAAGATTTGATTTGATGGATATATGGGTACTCACTGATCGTAATTTTGCATTTTTAATGCTCGTTTCAGTGTTTTTCTGGTCTCCGAAGTAGTTTCTGAGGCTTACTGTTTGGAAAAACCCAGAATACACGCCGTTTAGTTTTGACTACATGCCTTGTGTTCTTCTATTCTAGATGAAATAGTTTTTATTAAGAACACATTGTGTACCGTATGCACATGTCGTGTAATCTTTTACCATGTCATTGGTTGTGTGTCAGAGACACGGGATCGGGAATTCCTTGTAGGAACATGACGTGTACCTGTTTAGCATGCTGTGGAGTCTGACCCAAGTACCTGGTCATGTCACGAACAACATAGATCGGTGTTATCTTGTCACATACACGCCGTGTTAGCATGTTACATGCCTTTTAGTCTGACCTAGGTACCCGGCCGTGTCACGAACAACATGGGTCGTTTTTACCATTTCACATACATTCCATGTTCATTTGGAACACGCCGTGTAGTGTCAGACGTGTGTCAGAACATGTCCCTAACAACATGGGCCAGGTGAAGCTTGTCTAGTACACACTGTGTCTGCCTTGAACACACCATGAAGTCTTGTCTTAGGAGAGCCGTGTGGCTTAACCGTGTAGAAGGACCCGGGAAAATAAAGGGGATTCAGGTACACACCATGTTCTAGGACAACATGCCGTGTGTTTTGGGGTGTTACATGACTAGTTGTGGCGGGATACACGCCCATGTGAATGACTTAAGGGAACATGCTGTGTAGGGGATATACACACCATGTTGTGATGTTTTTCTTAACTTGAATTATTTATTTATCTGATTTTCTTCTTGTTCCTTCAATCTTCAGTCCATGATAATTTTGAATCTAATTGTGCATTTGATCTTGCAGAGTCATGCCACCTAGACGTCCTCTAGTTGACCTCCAGTTGTAGGGCAGTGATCAGATGCCTAATATGGCTAATCAGTGACTTCCTGTAGATCCTTCTGTTGTGACCTCCTTGGCACCATTAGTTATACTAGTTGCTGGCACCGATACACAGTTTAGGGAGGGTTTTTTGAGGATGATGCAGACCATCCAGGGAGCACTGCCCCTACCTCGTCGATGGCAGATTTGATGTGGTTTTTTCAGCAGTATCATCATCCCACCTTCTAAGGGGAAGGAAGACCACAGGCTGTAGAATCATGGATCAAAGCCACACTGACGATCTTCGAGCATCTTGAGGTACCACCAGAGATGAGGGTGAAGCTTGTGACCTACATGCTCTGAGACTCTTCCATGAGGTGGTGGGATGTCATCTCTTAGGTGGGACACCACCAAAAAATGGATTGGGAGGAGTTCCAGCTTATCTTTTATGATTGATTCTATCTGGAGACCTTGAGGGATGATTGAGCATGAGAGTTCATAATACTAGAGTAGGGTACTTATTTCTGTGATGGAGTATTCCTCTCGCTTCCCTGAGCTGCATCATTTGACACCTATTCTAACAGGTGATTAATTGTTCCTGGCTAGGAAGTTTGACTATGGTCTCAGGTAATAGATCCATTCCCAGGTGAACATCTTTTGGTTAACTACTATAACCTCTATCTTCAACCAAGCGCTGATTACGAAGCACAATCTGAAGGATTCTAGAGCTGTGAGCTAGGGAGGTTCGACATCTATAGTTAGTTTTCCTCCATCTGATAGCAGGAAGTGCCACAGGGAGATTGAACTGGGAGATCAAAATAGGCAGTATGCACCTTTTGACAGCCACATGGTGTGCTACCAGTGTGGGAGGAGTGGAAATACAAGGCCACATTGCTTGAGAGATCCAATGGAGTGTCGATATTTCATCAAGATGGGCCATCTCTAGCATTTTTGTCAGATTTTCTCTCCAGTAGCTGAAGTCATGGGTTCTTCTATGACCCTGCCTTTAGGATCATCACCACTAGTTTCTGACCAGTCTGGGAACTGGAGTTCTTCCAACTGTTTAGGTAGTGGTGGAGGTCATGGCCGAGGTATTCAGTCGTTTTTCCTTAAGCGACAGTAGGGTGGATCAGCTCAGAGCGGTCAGGAAGGGTCATAGGGTCATGGAGCAGGCCAGACTTTTGCAGTGGAGAAGACACAGCAGTAACAGGATCCCAAACCCTCTACAGTTCGAGGTACGATCTTAGTAGCATCAGTTTTATCTTCTTCTCTTTTCAACATAGGGTCTTCCCATAGCTTTATCTCTGTTGCTATTTTGGAGAGCCTTGGGCTCTGAATAGTTTCTTCTGCCAATTTGTCGATGCATGACACACTATTGGGTATGAGAACATCAAGAGCACTTCATTGCAAGGGGTTCCCTCTAGTAGTTGGTGGATGTATCTTTTTATAGGATCTCTAAGTCTTAGAGTTGATAGGATATGATTTCATTCTTATAATGGACTATCTAGCTCCATTCCAAGTAGTCGTGGACTGCTACCGCCGAAGGCTGAGGTTCATATCAACAGAGGGTAGATCTTTTTTTCATTAGGGGGAATGGGATGTCCGGGAGAGAAGACTGGGTGAAGAGCATCATGGGTTAGGAGGAGTCACAAACCAGATTTCTAGTCAATATCTGGATGAAGAGGGGACTTCACAGTTCGACTTTCCTCCAATGGTGGATTGTTTCAAAGATGTCTTTTCAGAGGACTTCTCAAGTTTGCCTCCAGAGTGTGAGGTGGAATTTCATATTGAGCTTGTTCAAGGAGCATAAACGGTGTCCATTCCTCTTTATAGGATGGCTACACCTGAGATACAGGAGATCAAAAATAATTTCGGGGAGTTGAAGGAAAATGGTTTCATCCGACCTAGTACTTCTCCATGGGGTTTTCCTGTTCTATTTGTGAAGAAGGAAAACGATAGACTTAGGCTTTGTTTGGATTATCAGAAGTTGAACCATTTGACATTAAATAACGAATATCCCTTTCCTAGGATTGATAATCTCTTTGATCAGCTTTGAGGAGCCGGAGTGTTCTCAAAGATTGACTTGAGATCCGGTTATCATCATTTTCATGACAAACCATCTGATATACCTCTTACAGCCTTCCAGAACAGGTATGGTATATATGAGTATATGGTTTTTCCATTTGTTCTCACGAACATGCCTGCAGTTTTCCTGGTACTGATGATCTGAGTGTTCCATCCATACATGGATTCCTTCGTGGTTATCTTCGTGGACAATATCTTGGTATCCTCTCACACTCGACATGACCATGCCACCCATCTTGAGATCATTTTGAGTACATTGAGGGAGCATTAGTTTTATGCTAAGATATCAAAGTGCCACTTTTGGATGGACCAGGTTCACTTATTGGGTCATGTTATCTCAGAGATAGGAGTATTAGTAGACCCAGAGAAAGTTAGAGCTATAGTTTCCTGGGAGCAGCCGAAGAACATCTTTGAGGTGTGGAGATTTCTAGGGCTGGCTGGATACTACAGATGCTTCATAAAAGAATTTATAAACTTACCTACAACACTGATAGGTCTGACTAAGAAGGGTGCACAGTTCTTGTGGTTAGATTCATGTGAGTCAGCTTTTCAAGAGTTGAAATGGAGGTTGACTTCAGCACCGATACTAGTCTTTCCAAATCTGGGAAAGAGCTATACTATTTACTGCTATTCTTTTGGAATCTGGCTGGGAGGTGTGCTTATGCATGGAGATGGGGTCGTTGTGTACGGGTCTCAGTAGTTGAGGCCACATGAGAGATACTACCCAAGGCATGATCTAGAGTCGGTAACTGTTGTTCATGTATTACGATGTTGGAGACATTACCTTCTGGGAGAGCATTTTGTGGTTTTCACTGACCAAAAATGTCTCAATTACATTTTCACTCAGCGTGATTTGAATTTGAGATAGCGAAGGTGGGTCGAGTACCTAGAATCATTTGATTGTGAGATTACATATATGCCTAGGATAGGCAATGCAGTGGCTGATGCGTTGAGGAGGAGGACTCAGATACACGCAATTCAAGAGGCCAATAGTGAGTGACAGCTTATGGCTCTGTTCACTGTGATTCACATGGAGGTGCATGACATGCCGGGACATACATTTCTTTCTTCTGTAGCTATTATCACTAAACTTCTTGATCAGGGGCTAATGAGGTAGCTATCATATTTAGAGGGAATATTCGTACTTGAGAGTGTGTCAAGAGAGGACTCTATTCCTGGATGGACCATAGGAGAGGATGAGATCTTATATTTCTTGAGGCTCATATGGGTGCCAGCAGACATATGCAAAGAGATGATGTGGGATTTTCATTCCTTAGTTTGTGAAGTTCATCCCAGAACCACCAAGATGTATCGTGACCTACACCATTAGTATTAGTGGCCATGTCAGAATAGGGACATTTTATGTTTCTTCATGAGGTGTTCCACTTGTCAGTAGGTGAAGGTGGAGCATCAACAACAAGTAGAGATTCTGCTTCAGTTACCCATTCCCAAGTGGAAGTGGAACGACGTCGTGATGGATTTTGTAATTGGGTTGCCAAGGTCACTTCGAGGGAATGATGTGGTATGGGTTGTCATTGACAGGATTACACTGGTCGCACACTTCTTGCTGATCAAGGAAACCTTCAGTGTTGATGATCTGATATGGTTGTAAATATGAGATATAGTACATCTATGTAGAGTTCCACACTCCCTTATTTCATACATGGATGCACGTTTTACTTCTTTGGTTTGGCAGGGGCTTCAGAATGCATTGGTTACACAGGTAATTTTGAGTACATTTTACCATCCCCAGATAGATGGCCAGTCTGAGCATACAATCCAGGTGTTTGAGGACATGCTCCGAGCATGAATTTTGGATTTTGGTGGTTATTGGGAGAAGAATATACTTCTTTTGGAATTTTCTTGCAATAATAGTTTTCAAGATACTATTCATATGGAATCTTATGAGGATTTGTATGGTAGGACATGCTGATCACCCTTATGATGGTTGTAGTTAGGAGAGGCAGCTGTGTTGGGACCTTGTCTTTTCTAGGAGACCACAAAGAAGATTGAGCTGATTCAGAAGCGGATGGATACTACACAGTATCGACAGAAGTCTTATGCTAATCAGCGGAGATGACCTCTGGTGTTTGAAGTCAGGGATTGGGTTTTCATGTGTGTCACACCAAGGTTGGGACACAAAAGGATTCGTAGACACAGTAAGCTTTCAACAAGGTACGTCGGGCTGTTTGAGGTGCTGGAGAGAGTTGGGTCGATTGCCTATTGGTTGCAGTAACCTCAGAGGTAGCGATATATGCACGACAGATTCTATGTTTCTCATCATCGATGTTACTTTTCTGACCGGTCTCATTCCTTTCAACCTACTGAGTTTGTGCTTGAAGTGGATGCATTGTTCGAGGAGCATCCTATCTTAATTGTTGATCACAGTACAAAGGTTCTCCATGGCCTGTCTGTTCCTCAGGTACGGGTGCTATGGTAGCATGGGCGAGTATAGGACGAGACATGGGAGAGGGAGGCCGATGTATGAGCACAGTGGATGGAGCTCTTTGGGGTTTCTTCTTCTACGCCACACTTTGGAAATTCAGGGACGAATTTATTTAAGGGGGATGTTTGTAAGAACCTGGATCTTCTTTTCAGTTATGTTTTTCCTTTTTCTGGAGATTTTGA
Organism: Viscum album; assembly: GCA_963277665.1. Taxonomy (NCBI): domain Eukaryota; kingdom Viridiplantae; phylum Streptophyta; class Magnoliopsida; order Santalales; family Viscaceae; genus Viscum; species Viscum album. Next base: position 197,430,346 of record OY728150.1, read on the forward strand.
GAAAAGATGAGTTTCTTGAATTTTTTTAAGTACATGCCTTTTACTTTATGAGTACAATCTGTGTAATTCATTGCCGCTTGAGGCTGTGTGATGGCCGTGTCAGGGCCACACACATGGTCATGTGGGGTGACGTGGATACCGTCTAAAGTGGAGTATATAAAAGGAAAGTACACACCGTGTACTTCAAAATTACAAGCCATGTATTTTGTTTTTTTTCTGTAAACACACTGAGGTCACGTCTGATGGGAAGAACTATCTTTTTTTAGGTACCATTCATCCGAGATAACCCATGCAGTTTCATATATTTGACGATCCCCCATGCCTCCATTCATCATCCAAATAAAATAGCATTTGGTTTGTTGGAATCACATCGGTGAGTTCATCCTTCTCTTAGAGCATCTTTTTCCAATTCCTCCTCTTTTTCATGTTATCATGGGTTGAACGTTTTAGACGTTTTTTAGATCGTAAAAGAACTATGGAGATTCTAGGTTCGAGGTTCCCATATAGCGATCTTCTAACCCCAAGGTAGGTGGTTTGTTCCTTTTCGTCAATAGTCCTTAAGTATTATGTGCAATTTCCACCAATACCCTTGGAACGAGGTATTACATGTTTACCATTTTACCCCTATTTTTTTTCCAACCATGCATGTATTTTGTGTAGAGGTTAAATGGATAAGAATAGGGTTGTTTTGATATTCTTTGTATTTTTTCCCATGAATGTTTTGTTTACGACCATCTGGTCATGTTTAGCTAGTTTGGCTACTTTCTCTGTTTCCATGCCTTTTGCTATAGAATGGAGAGTTGTGTCCGAAAATGCTTGAAATGTTTTAGGCTGATTAGCCAAGTAGTTCTATAGGTTTACATTGGCCTTATTTCATTTCTATGCTGTTATCCTACATAGGGCTGAGAGAACCGGGTGTAGGAGACTATAAGGTGAATTGACTGAGTGAGCTTCCTCAGAGAGTCTCTGGGCATTAGGATATAGGGGGATAGATTGTGTAAGCTTCCATAGAGAGCCTAGGATTACATTTGGATATAAAGGGATTGACTATGTGAGATTCCTCGGAGAGTTCTTGACTTATTTAGACTATAAGGTGATAGACCGTGTGTGATTCGTCAGAGAGTCTTTGTTTTACTTTAAATTACCTTGATTATCTTAGACTATAAGTGGATTTGACAGTGAGTGTTTCCTCGATGATTCTTTGAATGAACTAGGCTATAAGGGGAATTGACTCAGTGTGATTCCTCATATAGTCCTTGACCTTGTGGCTATAAGTGGAATTGACTGTGTGAGCTTCCTTAGAGTGTCCCTGACTACCTTAGACTATAAGGGGAATTGGCTGTGAGTGCTTCATCATAGAGTCTTTATGAATTTATTATGACCAATACAGAGGGGTTAGGTTGAGTGTATTGTCTAGAGGGTTGTTGGTACTTGTTAGGTAGGACCATATGGGATGCCTTTGAGTTCGTCCTAGAGGGTTACCTGTCTTTGCATAGTTGCTTGCTAGCTTTTTCTTGATATTGGAACTGTGGATTATTTACTGCTGAGTATTCCCTGTTTTCTACTTTCTACATTTTTATTTTCCATATATTCACTAACTCTTAGGCACAGATCCTCAAGTGTTTGCCTACTAGGATTTAGTCTAACTCCACATTTGGGCCATGATTTTGGGCCCATACAGATTATATTAACGCTGGTATAGATTAGGGCAAGCTCCCTTCCACTTCAAGTACATGACTTGCTATGGAGCTGGAGAGCATGGGACCAAGCCTAGGCTTGCGATTCTGAAGAGCTATTATCTTTTCTTTTGTACATTGGTTCATTACTATTTTTATTTAGCATTGTGACCTGTTTGGATATTTTCTTATACATATGTATCATGCATCTTTTTGTATGCACTGCTCTAGTTGTTTATTATCTTAGTCTTCCATTGTTTACTATTGTTGGATATTTAATGCTTCCCTTATTGTGTGTTTGTTTACATCCACTGTGTACTCTTCCAAATTAGGGCATAGTTTCTCCACTATCACACCCAAGGCCCTCACTACTAGTCCGCAGCCTCTGGTGTTTGGGGAAATGCTCTTGGTTACATGTGACCAACCGGGTACGGGGCACGTCTGGGTGGCTTCTAGAACCAGGACTTTACATACAATATATATTGGTACTCCATACAACATTACCACCTATTTGATATATATCTGTGAAGGTTGATCCAATGAGAGATCATATATAATTGCGATAAACTGTGTTGTCATTGTAAGATGATACATAGTGACCCATATTACATTGTTTCCTCATGATGCCCTTGGAAGTCTAGTGACATTGTCCATGGTGATGTTCTCCCACTTTTGAGTTGGTATGGGTAATTGTTTCATCATCCCCTTAGAATAATTCCTTTTAGACTTCACTTGTTATCATACTAGGCACTTTGATACATACTTGGTAATATACTTCTTCATATTTTCCCACAAAAAGTTCTCAGAGATCATGATACATATTTGTTCTCCATTTATGAATATATAATGTTGAGCTATTTGTGTCATTAAAAATCTCATTGTTTATCTCTTGATTGGAAGGTACCCACAATATTTACCAAAATTGTATAACTCCTTCCTCATAAATCTTGAAATCATTTGATATCCCATTTTAGATAGCTTTCAACCTTTTTAAAAATTCCACATCATTTCGTTGAGCATAATTTATATTCATTATGAGTAATGATTGAGTAATAATTTGAAAAATGATTGATGATGTTCCTCCCTTAATGATTCCCATGTCCATCCTATACAAATCATTGATTATATGATCTTTTTCAATTATCTTCATTGATAAAGATTCAAGATCCTTTTGACTTGAAGCATATTACATCTTATTTTCCTTACCATGATGGTAGTGGCTTGAGAAGTCATAATCCAAGATGTGATCTAACCACCTTCTAAGGCTCGCATTATTCTCTTCCAGTTTAAATATATATTTGAGACTCTTGTGATCTGAATATATATAACAATTCTCCCCACAGATAAAATGCCACCATATTGTCCATGCGATGACCATAGCCTCCAACTCTAGATCACAAGTTGGATAGTTATTCAAATTTATTTTTAGCTACATTGAAGCGTAGGCTATCACATTATTATTTTCCATCAGCACATAGCCTAAGTCATTTTTTGAAGAATCATTGTACACCACAAAGAGTTCTCCACCTGTTGGGATTATGAGTTTTGGAGCAGTGATAAGACTCTTTTTAAACTCATTAAAGTAGTATAAAAATTCTTTAGTCCATAAAAACTTCACTGCCTTCTATTTGAACCTTTTCATTGGATCTAAAAATTGAAAAATGTTCTCCAAAAATATTCTGTAATACCTTAATAGATGAAGGATTCTATGTATCTCCACACATCACACATCAATTTCAATGGTCTTGGAATGGTCTTCAGATATCCCTTTTCTAGGGATAAGATGACCCAATAATGTACATCCTCCTTTTAGATCTAACATTTACTATACATTTCATATATTTATTCACTTAAAAAAGTGATTTGCATTGAAATTAAATTCTCATAATGTTCCTCCTTGCTCATAGAGTATTCCAGAATACCATTGATAAAGAATACCACAATTTTTTCATAGTAATATCTGAAGATCCTATTCATTATATCCATGAATATTTTAATGACATTAGTGATTCCAAAGGGATTCAATATTAACTCATAGTGTCCATAACTCATTCAAAAGGAAATCTTGAGAATATATTTCTTCCTCACAATTAATTTTTGACATCCTGACCGAAGGTCCACCATTGAGAAATAACTGGCCCCACATAGTTGATCGAAAAATTCATCTATCTAAGGATGGGGAGACTCGATATATATCGTGATTTTTTCAAACTCCTTAATGTCATTGGAGGGGTGCATTGATAAATCCTTCTTCATGATGAAGAGTAATGTGCACCCCAAGTTGAAGCACTCAGGTGTATAAAATCCTTCTACATATTCCCCATTAACTGCTTCGTCATCTCTTCCATATCTACGGTGTATATTATATACAGTTTCTTTGATAATGGCAGGGATCCTAGAATAAGTTCAATTGAGAACTCAGCCTCTCGATCATGAAGAGGACCATGAATCTCATCAGGGAATACATCAGTGTAATACCTTACGATTGAAATATATTCTAGCATGATTTTATCCTTTGTCTCAATCATTTTAGATTTAAATACTTGCTCATAAGGAATATTAACCACACATGAGACCATGATTCAGAAGGAGATTCATCTTCATACATATAATTGTAATGAATTGGAGGATGATTTGAAATGTGAATAGTGATCTCCCTTTCCTGATAGTTGATGATGGATTTGTATAAATACATCCAGTCATGAAAAAGATAACATCAAAATGGACTAATGGAAGTATGAAAAAATTGTCTAGCAGCTTCAGTCCATAAACATTTACTATGGAGGAGTTATAACCCATGGACGCAAACAATTCCCTATTCTCTATTCTCACAGATTTCTCAACTTTTAAATTTTGAGATGGTGTTTGAATAGTTCTACTAAACATGAATGATACGAAATAATGCATAGATACAGAACCAAATAGTAGGATCACTATTCCGATATGGATATCTTGCATACCTTTCACCCCATCATTCTTCTTCTCCACCTTAGTAATAGTGATGGAATAAGACCTTCCTTGTTTCCATCGTGGTTGTTGTTGATTTCCTCTAAAAAACCATGTCTTAGAGAAAATGTTCGCATAATGCCCAGGCTCCTTGTAGTTGTAACACTCCACCACTAGCTACGTGTTTATCTAATCATTCATTTCATCATCCACATTAGTGGTATTAATCATAACCATTCAGTACTTCTTTTCTATATGTCACATCATGACACTATTTAATAAATTCATTGTTCCCTTCAGACAGTTCCCTAGATTCCTCTTCCTATAATTTTGAAACATGGGATGTTTGATCTTTTTTCCATCATTGGATTTATTATCTGACCACCCATATTAGACAACATCTTAATCTTTTTTTCTACCAGGCCCATGAGACCACTAAAAGTCTATGATCTCCATTTCAACATCTAGGGATCAATGTATAATCTTATCATTACTATTAAGGACATAAATCAACAACGCTTTTGATAGAATCATCTTTAGGACACTAATGAACTGATCCACCCAGTTTTTTGTGTTAATGAAAAATCCATAGGTGTATCATTCAACCGTTCTTAAGTTTTCTTTATACACCCTAATATACCCAATGTATTTCTTCTTGAGTCCAAGGAAATATCTTTCCAAATTTAGATAGAGGGTTTGTGGAAAATATTTATTGAAAACTTTTTCTTGAATTCCCCCAAATCCATTGAATTATTTTCATCTAGGTACATTGTATTACTGATAATTTCTCACCTATGATCAACTTCCTCATCCCAGCTATAGACCACTAGTATGAATTTCTCTTCATCTAAGCCTTAGAGGATAAATAATATTTTTTAATGGTGTTAATCCACTATTCTATAAGGATGGGATCAACATATCCTCTTAATAAGGGAGGCCGTTTTCTCATGAAGTAATCGATGACAACATGCTCTTTCCATGGGGGGGAGGGGTGTTACATATTATTCAAGGTATTATTCAAAACATGATCCAAACGAGAATGTACTATCAGGATGCTTTCAACACCCATTACCATCATATTTGGAATATCACTTGGGGAATATTCACATTCCCTATCACATTTATTATTTGAAAATTTTATTATATTTTACTCCATTTTCTATGAAAAAGAAAATAAAATAAGAGGGATTAAATGGTTATCTATTAAGCATAAAAAGGAAAGTTTTAACATAAAACTATAAACTTATAATGGAGAATTATTTCCTAACTTGGGATTCCCTAGGTATAAATTTTGGGTACCTGTGATCTAAATCTTTACATATACTCTTATGGAATCTTTTTTTATTTCAATAAAAATTCTTTATACTGAGAATATGATTTTACACAATCATATATCACAGGAGTGTCAAATTAAGAGTGTATTAAGGCATGTGGTCATTTACCAGTTCCCGTTAATGTCACACTCAATGCAAGGTTTTCAGGTTTTACCACTAGTAACATCAGTTCCAAATCCACCTCTGCCTGTTTGTATCCAGAAATGGATTTATTTTCTAGATAAACCACTTACTCTATACAGACCCAAATTTTGGGATGGTTTCTTACTCTCATCCCTAATGTTCTTACTAATGCGTCATATTCCTAATATCCAAAATACACTAGACTATCCCTTATAGAAATTATTGGGACCATGAAAATTACACATAATAGTACATAATTTTATGTATAATAAAACATCATATTACAAGATAAGGATCGTGAATTTTAGTGTCATAGAAGACTAGATACTTATAATTGAAATAATTTTATGAAATAAAATTTTTCATTATTTAATCATCCTAAATACCTCCATGAATCCCTTATACTCATTCATATTCATTGGGTAACCTAGGGATAACATGAAAAAATGGTTTATCTAAAAATCCCAGTAAGGGAATAACCATAATAATAAAGCATTAGCACAAGGGTTTGAAGCCAAGACATAATGAAAATAAATATCATCGAATATATGAAATCATAACATAAAAATATAGAATCATATAAACATGGATTCATAGTATTGAGGAAGAATTATAAAACATAAATTTAGCATGATCTATGGATCATTTCACATATTGGAGCACAAGTCAAGGTTAACAATAAAGACCATTTTACATGGTGGAACGTGTCAAGGCTAACCACACAAATGGTTGCACATAAAATTTCATGAGAGTCAAAATTTCCCAATTAATTGGAGTTCTATCTGGAATCAACCATCCTAATATTTTCAGTAATATGCAGTCCACTAAATTAATCATAAATAATCAATCATAATTAAACATAAGGGTGCTCATTGAATGAAATGGTTATCATAGTCATGTCATAAAGCATAATGAATGGGTGTATCATAAAATTTTCCATCAAAATAAGTAATTAGATCATGAATGGGCATTAATAATTTATAATAGGCATATATCATAATAACTGATTTCAAATTGATGTGTGACCATGTAAAAGAGTTTTTTAGAAAAAGTATAATAAAAATTGATTAGTGTGGTTTAATGAATATTACAAAGAACATTTCAAACTGAAAAGGGGATAATATCTATTATATATAATAATACTGGATGTATCAGTACTATAGGGACCCGGTTTTTTCCCTGTAAGACTTTGGAATATTTCTACATATATTTCCAAAGCTAGGAGCTGAGACGATGTGCGATTCCCGAGGCCCGGTGTGCTCGGAATAAATTTTATAAAAATACTAAGTGTTTTTATAATATGCACGTGGAGGGGTTGTGGTTACTCCTAAAATGTAGCTCGGATTGGAAATTCGAGGGTGTTGTTGTGTCGGTAGGGTTCTGTTTACCCTAGGCGGGGTGTAAAAGATGCGGGTGCGGGCCTGCTATGAGAGCTGTCACACATGGGAAAAATTGTCATTTTAAAATAACGACTTAGTGATTTTTATCACTGACATTATGTTTGAAGAACATTTGAAAGAAGTCTCAAACTGGAAATCAAAGACTTCCACTGAGTTCAAAATTGGGTGTTTTTCCTAGGTGAGATATAAAATAAGCGGGAGTGGAGGTTTTGTAATCTGGGACCGTGGGTGGCGTTTCAGTGTGTTTTTATACATACGCTTGAGATATGGGGAGAACCCATGAATCTTTTTATTCTTCTATCTATCTATCTATCTCTCTATCTTTTGTTCTTCGATGTTCTTCACCATTCTACACTGTATTGGGGAACAAACTCTGGCGGATCGAAGGGGGATCACAACGAACACATTTCCAATGACGAACGACCAGATCAAAGTAGGCTTTCAGTTGTTTTTTCCACCCCTTCATCAAATTCTGGATATTTTTTTCAATTTCGTCATTTTAATTCTATAATTATAGAATTATGATGATATCCAAATGAACATGTCCATCATTCGAGCCTCATTATTAATTCTCGTTCATGGGCGTTCTTCATCACAGTTTTCAGACGTGCGAAATCGTGACATACCGACGAGCGAGGGGCAGCACTGTAACGATTCGGCCCCAAGGATTATGAAAATGCTTTCAGATAATTATTTTGACTACCAGAGTTATAAGGTGGTACTGGTTGAAGGTCCGGGTCTGGAAAGGGGCATGACTGGAGGTCGAGCCTGAGGCGCGATAGAGCGCGGTGGAGCGTGACATCCCGATTTTGGAGCATGGCGGAGGCTCGGGACCCGACGGAGGAAGGCCGACGTGCGATGGCTGGTAGACGAGCGAAATACGGTGGTGTTCGGGCATCCAGCGGAGGAGTCGAGCAGGCCTGGTAGAGCCGGCAGCGCCGGGGGTAGAGGGGGGAGGCCGTTGGGCCGCAGTGCGGTGTAGGCTAATGAGGCGGCCACATCGGAGCGGCAAGGCGGGGGAGCACGAGCGGTTGTGAAGAAAGAGGCCGGTGCACGACGGTTCTCATAGTTTTTAGTCAGAGGAAGAAGGCCTCGGTCAGTAATAGTCAGGGTGGAGCACCCTAGGCGATGACCTCGGGTGCAGTGCATCATGGGCAAGGACCCGCAAAAAGCAGGTCTTGTTGGGCTTTGCAGTGGAGACCGGCCTTTGGCCGATCTGCATTGGAGAATCAGACCTGAGGCTGGTCCAGTTTGGCTGGAGTGGGCTGTGGCTAGTGTTCCATGGTATGTCAGCCCGGACCCACGTCTTGGCCGAGGGTGGACGGTTCGGACCGGGCTGGCCAGGGTGAACTGGCCCGGTTGGTCCCCTTACAATTATGGGGCCGTATCTCTTAAACGATGCGTCTGTTTGACGTTCCATCTGTGGATGTGGGTCCGTCTCTCTGAGATGGAATTTTTGAGTTGGGTTTTTAGAATTTTTGGTTTCTAAACCCGAAGAAAGGTGACCCTGAATGCTTTAATTTAATAATATTAAAATATTATTAATGTTTACAGTGGACATACTTCCTGAGCCGACCGTCCGTTTGATGCGCTGTGAGAGGCGCTGTGGCCCTGGAGTTGAGCCAGTCCTTCCAAAGATGGTTCAGAACCATTTTGGTTTTGGTTTCGTCACTCAGTGGCATGGAACACTTGATGAGAATAATTAATTAATTACTTAATTAATTAATTATTCACGCGTCAAACCTAAATTCTGCCTGTGATGTCCGATTGACGCGCTGTCAGCGGCAGCCTGACCCCAGTCCTTATGTGGACCTTTTGAGATGCTTTCTGAAGCATTCGTGTTGGAGACAAGATGCGTCCCCACATGGCCTAGTTCACATGTTTTATGGTGAAACACCACGTTTTCACCCGACATCAGTTTGTGGTGTTTGAGTAGTCGTTTCTGAGTGTTCTTCCGAGGGGATTGTGACGGTGCGATCCACCCGCCTAAATTTGTGCCAAAGTCATGGTCCCCATCACGTGGCTTTCAGATGCAGGTTATGTTCTTACGACTTATACATCATAGGTCCGTTCTGGGAAAATGAATAGCCTACGCCACGTGGTTATCTGCAAGGAATACAATGGTATGATTTGTGTGATGTGTTTCAGGGTCGAGGTGTGGGTCCCACAGGGTCTCGTATGCATAATGCAAGGAGTTGTAGCTTCTACATCCAGATTCCATTTTAGGCACCGTCAGCAGCGTTGTGACCCTGGCATCAAAGGGAAGTTGGCAAGGTTGGTTTCAGGCATTGAAGTCGTATTTACGGCATGAGCCCCATGAGCCGTCTCTTAAGCTGTGTGTAGCGTACTACGCCTTCTCCTTCAGAGGTCCGTTTGGGGCGTATGAGTAGTCGTTTTGGAATGTTTTTTGATAGCATCACGATGGTGAAGTTCGAAAAACCTCTTTCGGGACAAATGTGTGGGTCCCATGAGACACCATACGGCATAAAGCGACGTTGAATAAATATTTCATCGGGATCCCGTTTCCAGGGAGTAAATAGTCTATCTCGTGTGTTTTTCTATGAGGATTACAAAATCGTAATCTGTTTGGGCGAGCAGAGGCCCTTTTATGATCTGATAAAATATGGAAAAATGAATGGGAATTGTTCAAAGGTTCCTTTGATTCACTTTGATCCTACGCGTGGTAGCAGTGTTATTGACACCCAGTGATGGCACTGGAAGTGAGGAGTTATCAGACAAGTTCTAGGTTTACCCTCCAGCGAGGCTGGGTAGTGGGTTACCCATTGACCCTGGGGTTTACCCTCCAGTGGTGCTAGGTAGTGGGTTACCAGTTTGCTTTATGGTTTACCCTCCAACGGGGCTGGGCAGTGGGTTACCCGATGACCTCTTGTGGTTTACCCTCTAGTGGGGATGGGTAGTGGGTAGCCCGACATCTTCTTTTAGACTCAAACCTTTCTACGAGGCTAGTTGGTGACATTTTCTCTGTGATTATCAGCAAGGGACCCTTGGTTTTACAATTCATCGATGGACAGCTCTGCTGGGATGTGTCACCTTTCTAGTTGGGCACGTTTTTTGTCCCTTTCTATGTTCGGTTTACATGTCCGTCTACTTTTCAGCACATTACTTGTACTGGTTAGAGGTCGATGCATGTATGTTGGTTTCCCTTTTGTAGCAGTGTTGTATCTTTCTTTATTTTCTTTGCGCATTTTCATTGAGTCAACTACGTGTGTGTGTACAATTTCCTAGGAAATGGCCTCCCCTAGTTTTGTGTGCCTACGATGCTAGTCGCCAGCCCCTATCCTATGGATGTGGGATTGGGGGTAGTTGCGGCTCGATCCCCGGTACGGGTCGGGTCCTGAAAAAGTGGTATCAGATATTGTTCCTTCCATGGGGCATTGTTCGGAAGATCCTAAAAAGGAATTGATTGAGTTTTGGGCCAATAGTGTCAACGTGTCTCATGAGCCGCTCTCAGGCCAGGGAGTCTAGTGATGGTGCGGCGGCCGACGTATCCATTAACTAGGACCATAATAACCTGATTTTCGACTCTGCACACTGAGACACTTTTTGTAGGGAATTTCTTTCGTGCATCATATAGGATCGAGTCTTTGACTGTCCATCTTGAGTCATCTCACAATTATTGTTCATATATATATGTGCTCATTTGACCATGGCACTCCTTGATTGGATTCAAGATGTCTTCGTGATGATATCCAGCCAGGATAATAGCTCCAATTCATGATGATGAATCCGTGAGAGATGAGGTATCAGGTCAAGATCCCTCATACGATTACCATTTCTCTAGGAGGACATGCAGTAGCACCTCCACCTGTCGAGTAGCAGATAGTACGAACAGTGAGGGCTGATGAAGAGTGTAGAATGGGTGCACTACATGAGTTCCAGCATCAGAGACTGCTGAGGTTCCACAGTGATCCATACCCTCAGACAGTGAAGGGTTGGCTAGAGTCGGTGGTTCACCTCTTCAGGCTTGTTCGGACACTGAAAGGTTAGACGGTGGCCTTGACAACCAGTCTTTTTCCACCGAGAAGTTTGGCGTTAGTAGAGACAGGGCTACTCAGATGCACAATGAGTTGGTACTCTCCCAGGATGTCTTCTAGAAGCTATTTTGTGAGGAGTACTACCTCTCTAACTTAGGCATTTTATGGTTTCGGGAGCTGCTGGAGCTTCACCGGAGAGTGATGGCAGTGGCTGAGCGCGCGACTAGGTTTACATGCCATACACGGTACTCTTTGGATGTGGTCCATTATGGAAACTTCCAAGAAAAAAAGTTTGAGCGAGTTCTCTGTAGAGGAGATTAATTCTAGCATAGTTCCCTTGTGCATCCTCACCTATCTCAGAGTGCTAGAGCAGGAACTGGTGATAGAAATTTCTTTCAGAGGGATGACAATTGGCAGGGCCTCGGCACCAAAGGTCTCTCCTTGACGAGACTCAGGCACATGGCCGGGGATAGCGTAGAGTGTCAAGATTGACCAGGTAGGACTAGTACTATGTTTGTGATGTGCGAGGTCACATGGAGTGAGACTAGTCGACCAAATGTGATGTGTTTTCCAGATTGTTTTTAGATGCACTGCCACGACAGAAGCAAGGTCATGATCAGAGACCTCCCAAGTGAGGAAAGGGTGGTCCCCAGGGAGGTGGTGTTGGTAGAAAATCATGAATAACTATGGTTGGTGAATGAAATTTTGAGGTCCTTCCACCTCCACTAGGAGGCACATGTCAGGCTCAGGGAGCTGACGGATGGGGCCGGGGGGCGGCTGTGTGCTTTGTATGTCTACAATCCCACATCGCATGAGATGAAAAGAGGGACACTCTATGTCTTTTTATATCATTCATAGTAGAACTTTTTAGACATTGCATGAGGTACTCATTTCATCTACCTCCTTGTTTGAGGGGTTACAAAGGGTGACGTATGGTGTCGGGGAAACCATGTGTTGGTGTTGTCCGACGTAGCTTAGAATGCACGAGAAAGAGGGGTTCTTCCCCCACTGAGACATGTTTTTGTTGTGCGATAAAAACCTTGAGGGAGAGTCAGTACCACCCAAAGTGGATAGTATTGAGGTGCGGTGCAGGAGTCCCCCTGACATGTGCATTCTTGGTGGGGTCGTGACATGGAGTGTCAGAGAAGGTTCTGTATTTTCCAGTGGGGTCTTTTTGCTTGACCCCTTTTTTCTTGAGGTTCCACTAGTAGGTTTGGAAGAGTTCCTGTTTTGGGGATTAATCTCATTTCGAGAGGGGAAAAGACACATGGGTTATTCCACATGCTTTCTGTGTCTAGCCTCTGGAAGTTGGATGAGTTTTCCCACCTACCCTATTTGTTGGTACCTTGCGTGATCAACGTCAATATTGATACCATTATCAAGAATAGGTTGAGGTGATGGACACCCCACGAACTGGACTACGAGTTTCACTATGTGGTGCTTGTGGTGGTATTCCTTGAACTGAGAATGTGGAGATGTTATCTTCTGGGAGATTTCTCTATGGATTGCTCAGAACACCAATTTCTTAGGTGCATCCTCACCCAGAGAGACTTGAACTTAAGACGATGGTGCTGGTTGAAATTTCTGCAGGGCTATGACTTCGAGGTAGTCTATGTTCCAGAAAATGGTAGTATTGTAGCAGGTTTCCTTAGTAGAGAGCCTCGATTGTGATGCACCGACTATGAAACATGTGTGACTGAATATCCTTGGTTGTTCTGAAGGAGTAAATCACGAGACCATGTTCCAGGAACAAATCGTGATTTTAGTCGCAACGTGGAAAGTAGCGGTTCGACTGTGGAAGGCCCCATGAGTTTCATTGGGCTTTTCGGGAATCATGCAAGGGATTGAGAGGTTGCCTACCATATTGCTCTACCCTCCAAATAGTAGGAGTGGGCACACGGTGGCTTCCACGTGTCACAACTGATGAGGTGCAGGTGTGTTCCTTAGCATTATGTCGAAAGTAGCAGACCATATGAGTATGAACCATACCTTTGGTTCGGGTGTCATGCGAGCAAGGTGTTGTACATGTTTTCTTGGGTGTGGGAGAGCTAGGTGTGAGCTCTGTATCCCGAGTTTTTTTTCTTAGTTTTTTGGGGATGGAAATATTTAAAGAAAAAATGATGCAGAGACCTGGTTTTTTCCCATTAAGACATTGGAATATTTCTACATATATTTTCAGATCTAGGAGCTGAGACCACATGTGATTTAAAGGCCTGGTGTGCTTGGAATAAATTTTATAAAAATATTAAGTGTTTTTATACTATTCACATGGAAGAGTTGTGTTTCCTCCTAAACGGTAGCTCGGATTGGAAATACGAGGGTGCAGTTGCATCAGGAGTGTGTAATTAACCCTAGGCAGGGTGTAAAGGTTACGGGTGCGGGCCTGCTGTGAGTGCTGTCACCTACGGGAAAAATCATCATTTTAAAATAATAACTTAGTGATTTTTACCACTAATGTTCTTTTTGAATAACTTTTGAACGAAGTCTCGGAATTGAAATCTGATCCTTCCGTTGAGTTCAAAATGGGGGGTTTTTCCTAGGCAAGATACAAAATAAGTGGGAACATAGTTTTTGGAACCCACGACCATGGTTGGCGTTTCAATGTGTTTTTATAAATACACTTGAGATAAGGGGAGAACCCATGATTTTTCTGTATCTCTCTCTCTCTCTATCTTTTTATTTGGTGTTCTTCGCTGATCTTCGCACGACTGGGGAACAAACTCTGGCGGATCGAAGTGGGATCTCTACGAATGCATCGCCAATGAAGAACGTCTAGATCGAGGTAGGATTTCAGTTGTTTTTTTCCACCCCTTCGTCACATTCTGGAGTTTTTGTCAATTTTGTTTTTTTAATTCTACAATTCTAGAATTAGGACGATGGCCAAATGAAGAGGGAAATCTTCCAAGCCCCATTCTAAATTCCTATTCTAGTGCGTTCTTCATCCCAATTTCCAGACTCACCGAACCGTGACAGATCGACAAGCGAGGGGCGGCGATGTAAAGATCCAGCACTGAAATTTTCGAAACCGATTTTAGATAATTTTTCCGACCACCTTAGTGGTCGGGGGGACCAGTTGAAGGTCGAGCACTAGCAAGGGGTGCGACCGGATGTGCGAAGACCCTGTTTTGGAGCAATGGGGAGGCTCGGGACCCGGTAGAGGAGGGCCGGTGTGCGACGACCGACAGACGAATGAAGGCCGGTGGTGTTCGGGCGTCTGACGAAGGAGCAGTGCAGGCTGAGCAGAGCCGACTATGCTGGTGGTGGAGTTGGGGAGCCCGGGGGGCCACGGCCCGTTGTAGGTGGTTGAGGCGGCCGCAACAGAGCGGCAGAGCAGGGGAGCCCTGGTGGCTGCAGCGCGTGGCGGTCGACACATGATAATGTGCGTGGATGGAAGCCAGAGGGAGCGGGCCTCGAGCGGTTGCGGTCGGGGTGGAGTACCCGAGGCGCTGACCTCGAGTGCAGTGCGATGTGGACAAGGACCCGCAAACAGTGGGTCCTGCTGGGTGAGGTGGAGAAGACCAGCCTTTGGCCGGTATTTATTGGAGAACCGAACCCGAGGTAGTTCTGGTGGGGCTGGAGCGAGCTGCGGCCTGTGGCTCGTGGTGAGTCGGGCTGGACCCATGGCTGGGCTACGGGCCGGCGGTCCGGACCGTGCTGGCCAGGGTGAACTGGCCCGGTTGGGCCCCTTGCGATCAAGGGACTGTATCTCTTAAACGGCATGTCCGTTTGACACGCCGTCTATGGCTGTGGGTCCGTCTCTTCAAGACTGACATTTTAAGATGGGTTTCGAGGTTTTTGGGTTTGGCACCTGAGGACAGGTTACCCGAAATGATTTAACTTAATAATATTAAATTAATAGTAATGTTTACAAAAAACGTACTTTGCGATCTGGACGTCCCTCTGACGCGCCGTTAGAGGTGTTTTGGCCCATGAGTTGAGGTGGTTCTTCCAATGTTAGTTTGGATCCCGTACGGTTTGGGTTTCGTCGCTTGGTGGCATGGAACGCTTGATGCCAATAATTAATTAATTTCTTACTTAATTAACTATTCTTGCATCGGACCTAACTCCTTCATGGGATGTCTGATTGACGTGCTGTCAGTGGCAGCGTGACCCCAGTCCCCGTGTGGACTTTTTGAGATACTTTCTGAAGCGTTCGGGTTGGAGACAAAATGTGGGCCCTATAGGGACAAGTTCACACGGTTTATGGTGAAACACCACTTTTTCACTCGACATCCATTTGGGGTGTTTGAGTACTCATTTCTGAGTGTTCTTCTGAGGGGACTGCGACGACACAATATGATCGCCTAAATTCGAGCCCGAGGCATGAGCCCCACGAGGCAGTTTTCAGTCATATGTTACATTTTTACGAATTATTCTTCATAAGTATGTTATGGGAAAATGAATAGCCTACGTGTCATGGTTATCTGCAAGGAACGGATTGATACGATCTTCATGACGTGTTTTGGGGTTGTTGTATGGGCCCCATAGGGTCCCGTTAGCATAACGCAGGGAGTTGTAGCTTCTGCATCCGGAGTCCATTTTAGCTTCCATCAATGACGTTGTGACCCTAGCATTGAGGAATAGTTGACCATGGTGGTTTCAGGCATTGAAGATGTAGTTGAGGCCTGTCCCCACGTGCCGTCTCTTAAACAGTTTGCAATGTACTACTTCTTTTCCTTCAGTTGTTCATTTAGGGCATATGAGTAGACTTTTTGGCATGTTTTTATGAGAGCATCACGATGGTGCATTATTCCCGACCTCATTCAGGAGCGAGGTGTAGGTCCCACGAGAGACCATATGTCATAAAGTGGTGTTGAATAGCTTTTTCATCGGGAGCCCGTTTCCAGCGAGTAAATAGTCTACCTCACGTGTTTTTTCGTGAAGATTACAACTATGTAATATGTTTGGGTGGGTAGAGGATCTTTCGAGATCTCATTGAATGTGGAAACATGAATGGGATTTGGTCGGAGGTTCCATTGATGCACTCCAAACTTACACACGGTAGAGGTGCTAGTGACACCCAGTGATGGCCTGAGCAGTGTAGAGTTATCAGACGAATTCTGCGTTTACCCACCAGTGAGGTTGGGTAGTGGGTTACCCATTGACCTCTTAAGGTTTACTCTCCAGCATGGTTGGGAAGTGGGTTACACGTTGACCATGGGGTTTACCCTCCAGTGGGGCTGGGCTGTGGGTTACTCGTTCGCCTTTGGGTTTACCCTCCAGTGGGGCAGGGCAGTGGGTTACCCGATGACCTCTTGTGGTTTACCCTCCAGCGGGGCTGGGCAGTGGGTTACCCGATGAATTCTTTCAGACTCAGCCCTTTCTATAATGCTAGTAGGTGTACTTTTCTCTGTGATTACTGGAGCGGGACCCTTGGTTGTACGGTTCAATGTTGAGACAGCTATGGAATGAGAGATTATTGGGCATCAGTGATGGATATCCTTAGAAGTTTTAGTGACTTTTCTTGGGCTGAGCATAGAGATAGAGATCCCCTTACACACTCGTTCGAGTTTCTTGTTGAGCATATATATACATCCTACTTTTTTCCCCACTCCTTAGGTTCATTTACTCTCCTTCTAGGAGGGGAGAAGATGCACGAGGTATTTCACATGCTTTCCGTGTCTAGCTCCACTTGGATTGGACGAGTCCACTTCCTTTATTTTTTTGTGTTGAGCTGTACTCTCACCATTTTACTCTTACAATGTTCTTTGTTATGTCCACTAATCACCTTTTTAGTAGCTCTTTTTTTTCCTCCCTTGAGCATTCGGGGAATCCTACTGAGTACTTTTATACTCACCCCTGCTTGGGCTTTTCACACACATAGTGTGCCCTTACGGACAACAGACAGGTCGATGTAGACTACAGAGGACTGTAGAGGACACAAGAGTTTGGGATATGTTCATTGGCTGTATTAGGACTCTCTGGTGTGAGACTCACTAGTGGTTTACTTTCATTTAACCTATTGCTAGGTTGTGGCACCTTTCTGGTTGGGTGCATGTTTTTTCCCTTTTTTGTTCTGTTTACTTGTTAGTCTAATTTTCTGCTCTTTACTTGTACTAGTTAGTGGTCGATGAATGTATGTTGGTTTTCCTTTTTTAGCATTGTTTTATCTTGATTTCTTTTCTATGCAATTTTTCATTGAGTTATCTGCGTGTTTTTGTACAGTTTTATAGGCAATGGCCTCCTCTAGTTTGTTGTTCCTATGACGCTAGTCGCCAGCCCCTGGCCTATAGAGGCGTGCTTGGGGTAGTTGCGGCTCCAGCTCCGGTACAGGTCGGTTCATGACACTTACATACGTGTCCCATCTTCAAAGAAAAATGTCACCAATTAACATGTATCCCATTACTATTTACCCCTCCGCATTCAAGTCCCACCCCCCGTTACCCCACACATTTCAACTCCGACCAACACAATACGCGACCCAACATTGAGCCTAGGGTTACTTTCTTTCCATATTCTTCCTCCCACAAAAATATAAATCTACAACCATTTTATCCCAAGAATATCTCGAAAATCCCCATATTCTCTCCCCCATTCTGTTGTAGACATTAGGTATCATCAATTATTCTACATCTGTTCCTTTTGTCTAGTCTTCATCCACCCACATTGACCTCACACTTCTACCCTACGAATCTCTGATTAGCCCGCATCATCCACTGAGTACCACAACCATGTACAATATGGATGTGGTTTCAAACTTGGAAGATTAGTGGTATTCAATTTTATATACTACTCCACCATGTAATGGAAGCATCTACCTTATGCAGTTCTCTCATTTACTATAATTCTTTGACTGCCAGTTGGTCACTGTGGTCGACTCTAGAAATCACCTCTAGGAAACCCTAACTACTACAAATCCTTCTTCCCCAACTAGAAACCCAAAACTACATTGGCGGCTGACGGAGGTGGAATGGTGATACCAACTCACACACTATCCTCTGTTATTTTTTAACTCTGTTCAGCTACATATAGGCACCAAGATATCTCCCCATAAAGGTGAAATTAATTTTATTTTCAACCAAACTTAGAAACCTACAATAGTCAACCAACTATGAATTTTTCATTAAATAGGCTCTGCGTATAATGACCCGTACTTTACATACATTGTTATTACTTCAGAATTGAAACACACTTGTTACAACATATAACAAAACCAGGAAATGACCGTATATGTATAGTGTCTTTAGAAACTGGTAAACATAAACAACTGGTTCGTATAGTATCTATAATGTCTCCCATTTATTTCATCATATCTAGAGTCCCTTTTGGCATATCCTACTTAATAACCTTCTTCCTAACCTGGGGAAAGAGAACATACAAAAGGGTGATCTCAAATTCTCAGTAAGGGTAAACAAAAGAAATATCAATAACATCATATTCATAACATTTTGTAAATTTTAACCTGAAAAAGAGATCATAATTTCAAAACATATGATAAATCATAGTAGTGAAATGTAATCCCAATAATCATAACGTAAAACATAAAACTTTGTGGCATACACACATAATCATAGAGAAACATTTCTTAGTAGTCAAGACTCATCGCTAAGACTATATTAGCAGACAAAGTCCATTTCTAAACTGAGTTCACTCCTCGTTTCAGTCCTGTTTCACTAAACCGGTTTAACCTGCCTTTCCAGCCATGTCTATCTCATGAGATATAAATCTTTACCAAATGAATTGGTGGGATAAATAGATACCACCCATCTCATAATGATACCAATATTATTTGTGCCAAAAAATCATAAATCATACATCATTGCATAACCCATGTAATAAAAATGGGATTCTTAAACATCATGACATCATAAAACAATTCATATAAGATAAAAGAATTCATAAAAATAATTCCATCATAACATAATAAAATTAATGTAATAATAGGGATAGAAACAGAACCCTATATTATCTTAGATGGAAAATAATTTTGATAAAACACTTGAAATCCATTCTTGAGGAAAATATCCTTTATACTTCAAAAACATTTTCCTTTCTTAACATGTAAAAAAATTTTAAAATAAAATAATTCGATTAAAAATAAACTTGAAAACATTTAAAGGAAGCTTCTTGGAAATAATTTTTTAAAAATCCATTCATGCTGTATATGTTAAAAAAACATTTTTCTCATACTTTTGTCGGAAAAGTCAGAAAGGACCTCGTATGAAAAATGAAAAAAGATTCCTTTCATATAATTTACTAAAAACTCACCGAAGGGTAAAATTGGATTTAAAAAATTATAGGTGGATGGAAATAATATTATATATTGAGGAAACGTGGATTTGGATGATAAAATACACCCTAGTAAATACCAAAGTATAAACAATCTTGGATAAAAATGAGATTGCAATATTTTCCCTTACCTTAGGTCCAATTTTCTTTGTAAGTGTCCGAACCTCCTGTATAATCATTTAAATAATGTCATTGACTTATTAAAGAATCATACTCATTGTTATGATATCATATATGTCCATATTCTTAGCTTCTTATTAGTAATATTTCATTGCTACTTGTTATTCGGGTGTTTATTACTTTTTGTTCTTATGCTAGTTTTGTCGAATAAATTCTTATTATTCTCTTTAGGTTATAGATACCTCATTTCCAGAATGGTATTAGTGTAATATATATCATATTCATTCATTCAATTCATTTATATAATAATTATGCAATGAAGACCATGTAGAACGAGCCGCATCACATCGTGGAGACGGTATTCCTTACGTACGCACGAGCGATGATATCGTTCCCATGATTGTGGAATTGTATTGGAGTGTATGTATACTATTTCAGAATCAATATCACTTTACAATAATAATATATAGTTATTATTTGCACAATTATACCCATCCAAGTAAGGTGGGGGTGGAAAATAGATTACATCAGGGCGTGGAGACGGTATTCCGTACGTACGCACGTGTGGTGATTTCATTTTCCGTAGGATGGATAGATGGTGAAATAGGGGTTTTAATAATTATAATAACCTATCAGTATATGAGATTTTCTGATGTTATTACTTCATGATGAAACAACTAAATAAGAAGAAGTGGAAGAAGAAATAAAGTTGAAAGAATCGGTAACAGACATTACCTCTTCTTTGAAGAACCTCTTTGGGACCTCCTCTTAGGGAACTAAAATTGGTCTTTGAAGAAGACCATGACCTCTATGATGTTTCTATGGAAGTTTATAAGATAATGTTTCAGGGTTTAGGCGAGCATGAAGGCTCAATGTGGTGTGAGGAAGAGAGGAAGGAGGTGCCCTTTGATAAGGGAGGAGAGGGGCACCTTAAGAAAAAACGAAAAATATTATTTTATTATGAAGTCATATTTGGTTTTTAATAGCTCCAAATTGATTTATTTAGATTATAAGGTGGGTATGGGTAGAAAAACTATAATACAATAGAATTTAGACAAGCTTAGGTATCTATTTTAACCTTATCATTTATATTTAACTCTAAGTTAGATAATTTAACTTTTACGGTGTCTTCTTGTTTTCTTACACTATATGGTTAATAAACATACTATAACAATCCAAACGAACCCCACACTGTTTATTATTAATATATATAACCTTATCTATGTCATTTTCCCGAACCATAGATTTTTAGGAATAAAATAACACTTAATAATATAATATTGGTTTTAAAAACTATTTTATGTCAATTTTGACACTATTTGGTAATTGATTTTTGTGAAAATCATAACAGAATGATTAGTTCCAAAAAAGACAATTAAATCAATAATAACATGTCATATTAACCTAGAAAACTATTTTAATTCATAAAAAGTCTCAAATTTCATTTATTTGGGTATTTATAACATCAGTTATGTCAATATTTCATTAATAAGATAATTACTGCATCATCATTGAGTAATAAATAAATTAAATAATTTTTGTCTAAAAATTAAAAATAAAGTACCATTATGTAGGAAATATTTTTATATTTCTAATTAATATTTATAGTCTAATTTATCTTATGTATAACCTTATATTAAAAATGATTTATTTATTAAACTTTGATTTTAACTATTTTAACCCTTCTTCAAATAAATTAATAATAAATGTCCTAATCTAATCCAAGTGGGACTAAATGATCATATTTTATTACTAATATTGTTTTTGGTCGAATTACACTTATCCAATAGAATTAGGACATGTGTTAGGGTAATAATAAAAACATTTTCACCCTTAATTTCCCTATTTACTTTTAACCGGGGGAAAAAAAGTAAAAAGTTACTATTCACCAAAAATTATTTTCATCTCATTGAATCAGATTTTAGTCCTTGATATTAACCATGTCTCTCAGATTTTCAAAATTCCACTCACAGAAGCGGTAAAATTAAGTTTTATGTAAATTTGCAAATTCTCCTAGTAGGTGGGTAAAAGGCGGTAAAAAGTTCAATAAACTTTTTATATATCTAAAATTATTATAAAATGACTCCAATGAATTGCATTGAACTTATATAGGTATTATGTATCAATTTTGACCTAAAATAAATTTAAATAAAATAAATAATTATTTAAATAAAAAGTTGGTTTTTAAATAGTAACTGTGTGTTTTCACTATTCATAAAAAAATTGAAAGTTTACAGAAAAATACCAAAAATTCACCCTAGGCTAATTTCGATATTCCGAATCCAAAAATGAAGTCCATTTTGAGAAATAAAATTTACAAATTTTCAAAAAGTGGGTATTACTATTCATAACGGCTAGTTTAGTAATATTTTAATAGCATATCGTTGTTTAGTGAAACTCAGTATTGCGTACAACGCAAGCTATCGAGGAAGGTTGCGATTGCATGTAAAGAAATCCAAGATAGTTTTGTGTGTAGTGAAAGATTACTTTGATGATGTATATAACATAAAAACAAAATATTTCTCATAAAAGTCTTAGGTGTTACATTCTACCCCCCTTAAAATGAATGTCTCCCTCGCAATTTGTCACTTTGTAACCAACAGATGAGGATACCTCCCCCTCATCATATCCTCAAGCTCCCATGTAGCTTCTTTTAATTGGTGGTTCCTCCATATAACTTTCACCAAGCGATTGGTCTTGTTCTGTAGGAATTTTTCACTACGATCCAGAATCTCTATCGGCTGTTCTTCATAAGAAAGATCTTACTCCAGTGGTACAACTTTTGAGCTGAGTACATGTGAAGGATGAGGTATGTACTTTCTAAGGATAGATACATGGAAAACATCGTGAACTTGGGAGAGATTCGGTGGAAGCTCCAATCGGTAAGCTACCTTCCCAACACGATCCAGTATTTCGAAAGGACCGATATACCTAGGGCTCAGCTTTCCCTTCTTTCCATATATCATTACTATCTTCCAAGGAGATATTCATAAGAACACATTAACACCCACTTCAAGCTCTAGGTCTTTTCTTCGGTTATCAGCATAACTTTTTTGTCGACTCTAAGATGCTCTTATGTGTTGTTGAATAGATCTGACCTTTTTTGCCATCTCATCAACAAGATCAGGTCCTAATAGCTTTCTTTCCCCAACATCATCCCAGCAAGTTGGAGTCCTGCATTTCTTTCCATAGAGAGATTTATAAGGAGCCATCTGAATACTAGAGTGAAAGATATCATTATAATAAAATTCCACCAAAGGTAGGTGTTGATCCCAACCACATTTGAAATCCATAGAGCAAGCTCTCAACATATCTTCTAGAGTTCAAATTGTTCTCTCAGACTGACCATCTGTCTGGGGAGGATAAGCAGTGCTGAAACTCAAATCTGTATCCAGAATATGCTGAAGACTTCACCAGAACTTCGAGGTAAATCTTGGATCCCAATCAGATATAATGGAAAGTGGTACTCTATGCAATCTTACCACTTCCTTTACAAATATAATGACAAGATGATCTAGAGATAAATCCTCTCTAATAGCAATTAAGTGTGCAGACTTTGTAAGACGATCAACAATGACCCATATAGCATTATTGCTTTTGGATATTTTAGGAAGTACGGTGACAAATTCCATAGTGATGTTTTCCCATTTCGATTCGAGTATGGGTAATGGTTGTTACATCCCCATAGACTTCTGTCTCTCAACTTTAACTTGCTGACAAACCAAGCATCGAGACACATATTCAGCGACATCTCTTTTCATGACATCCCACCAGAAGTACTCTTTCAGGTCCCTATACATCTTCGTGCTTCCAAGATGAATAGAGAATGAAGAACTATGAGCCTCATCCAGCAACTCCTTCTTTAATTCTGGGATGGGAGGAACACAAACCCGATTCCTGAATTTTATTATCCCATCACAATCAAGGTTGAATTTAAGAACATTTCTCACCTTCTTTTGTAACTCTACATCTTAATTCTGTGCCTCTTTAATCTTCACATGTATAGATGGTTGAACATTCATTTGAGAAAGATACAATTTTTCCCCTTTCATTATAATTCCATGATCCATCCTTTGTAAATCCATAAATATTGGATCTTTTGTGATCCTCATCATGGATAAGCTAGCATGGTCTTGTCGACTTAATGCATCTTCTACCATGTCTGCTTTCCCAGGGTGGTAATTAATATAGCATTCTCAATCCTTAATCAGCTCCAACCATCTTCTTTGGCGCATATTTAGCTCCTTTTGTGTGAAAAAATACTTTAAACTTTTATGATTAGTATAAATATCACACATTTCTCCATAAATATAATGCCTCTAAATATTTAATGAATAGATTACAGCAGGTAAATCCAAATCATGAGTTGGGTAATTTTTCACATGGATTTTTAACTGTCGTAAGGCATAAGCTATCACCATATCGTTTTGCATAAGAAAACACCCCAACCCCTTATTGGATGCATCACTATAGATCACAAACCTTTCTCCACTACAAGGAAGTGTGAGTACATGTGAACTGGATAACCTTCTATTCAACTCCTTGAAATTCTCTTCACATCCCTCCGTCCACATGAGCATAACTCCTTCTCGAGTCAACATGGTGAGTGGATTAGATAATCATGAAAAATATTTTACAAAACGTCGATAATATCCAGCCAAACCATGAAAACTTTGGATCTCTGTTACTGTTGTTGGTCTCGACCATCTTTCGATAACTTCTGTTTTTGCTAGATCCATAGATATCCCCTCTTTTGAGATTATGTGACCCAAAAATGAAACTTTTTGAAGCCAAAATTCACACTTGGTAAATTTGGCATAAATCTTCTCCTTTCTCAGGGTCTTCAATATAATTCTCAAGTGATATTCAAGTTCTTACTTGATCTTTTAATAGACAATAATATCGTCTATAAAGACTACCACAAACTGATCAATATAGACTCTAAAGACTCTATTCAATAGATCCATGAAGATAGCAGTAGAATTAGTAAGTCCAAATGGAATCACTATAAATTCACTGTGTCCATACCTTGTACGGAAAGCTGTCTTTGGTATATCCTCCCTTTTGACCCTTAATTAATGATACCCTGAACGAAGATCAATCTTGGAAAAGTATTGAGCTCCACGTAGTTGGTCAAATAAGTCATCAATGAGCGGGAGAGGATATTTGTTCTCGATCGTTATCTTGTTAAGTTCTCGATAATCAATGCGGAGTTTCCTTGATCCATATTTCTTCTTAACAAACAGAACAGGTGCTCTCCAAGGTGACGCACTAGGGCGTATGAATCCATTATCAAGATTCTATTGTAGTTGCTTATTCAATTCCTACAACTCAATTGGGCCATTCTATAAGGTGTCTTTGAAATAGGAAAAGCACCTGGTACGAGTTCTATTGAAAAATAGACTTCAAGATTTGGTGGAAGACCCGGAAATTCCTCTAGAAAGACATCGTCAAACTCTTGTACAATGGGCATATTCTTAATCGTGAGTTTCTCACCAACCATTTGAGATAAATAACCTTCATTTAGTGGAATCAAAACCCATAAGATAGAAGAAATTTCCACTGGAAGGTTATGTTTATCCTTTCATCGATATACGATCATAGATTGATCTGGAATATGAAATGTGACTTCCCTTATTTGTAAATTGATATGATCTCCATATAAAGAAAGCCAATCCATGCCAAGAATCACATCAAATTCCACTATAGGAAGGATCATAGGATTTTCAGGAAGCACATTCCTACAAACATCACTCAAAGAAGAATTATAAACTTTTGATGTGGCTGTTGTGCCATTAGGGGTTGTCAAAACTAACTCAACATCTAATTATTGAGGTAATACGGTGATACTCTTAGAAAATTCTTCAGAAGTAAAATAGTGGGTGGATTCAAAATCAAATAAAACATTTTCTTCTTTAGAGTGGATGGTAAGTGTACCTTTCACCACTTAGTTATCGTACTCCACATTGCTGATAGAAATTGCATGTGACTTTCCTTTGTCTTTGGCATTAAGAGTTTGTTGACATCGATCATCATCATCAACCCTTGGATTTGGGTATCGATTGGCATAATTACACATCCCCTTGTACTTGAAACATTGAAGTGTAGTAGGTTCATTATGTGTATCCCTTCCTTTGTTTGCATCATTAGACATCTTCTTCCCATTATTTCGACATTCAATTTCCTGATGACCTTTGGTTCCAAGCTTATAACATTTTCTTGTCCCCTTAAGAAAATTTCCTCCATGTTTATTTCCACACTTTGAGCAGAAGGGAAAACTCTTCTTCTTTTCAGTGTGCTCTTTAGATTTTCCTTTGAATTCCATTTTCCTCTTCTTATCAAACCCATATGACTGATGGGTTACTCCAATCTCCATCTCAACCTTGAGAGCACATTGAACGATTTCCTCGTAGCTATTGAAGTCCCTTATGGCTAACGCCCTTCGAAAAATTGGTTTTAAGCCACTAAAGAATCGATCGATCTTACTCTCAGGTAGGATAAAAATTCAATAAGTGTACCTTGCATGTCTTGTAAAATTTTATTCGTAGGTACCAACAGATTCATCATCCTTTTGATTTATTTCAAGAAATTTCTTCTCCATCTTTGTTCGGAGAATATGAGGGAAGTACTTATTGAATAATAAGTTCTTGAACTCGTCCTATTCCATGGACTCAATTTCATCCCTTTGCATCATATTCTTGATATGATTCCACTATTGATCAACATATCCTTCCAAACGATACACTGCTAAGATGAATTTATCATGTTCAAAACATTGAAGAACTGAAAATATCTTTTTAGTGGTACTGATCAATTATTCAGCCACTAATTGATCAGAAGACCCGCTGAATAAAGGTGGACGCTGCCTCAGGAAGGATTCAACAGAATGTTTCTCCTTCCATTGATCGTTTGGAAGTCCTGAATGATTCATAGCTTGAGAATGTTGTGTGAGCATGGCTACAATATTTTTCATTCCAGCTCCCATAACATTTCGTTGCTCAGGGGGACAATCATTGCATTGCCTGTCGCATTCCGCATTAACACGGTTCCTTCGGGTTCTAGCCATTGACTAAAACCAGGAATAATAGTGCGAGAAACACTAAATATAATAGGAAAACCACATAATCCTGAATAAAATTTTACACTTATGGTCTTATCATAGGTTATTCATGGCCATTTCTAAAACACTATGATTGTGTTCTATTCTTAGACATATCCTTAGGTTTCTTACTAAGGATTTCACATACTAGTTTCCAAAATTTGACTATACCTTTCCTCTGATACCAACTATAATGACTCGTACATTACATACATTGTTATTACTTCATAATTGAAGCACACTTGATAATACATATAACAATACCAGGAAAGGACCGTATAGGTATAGTGTTTTTAGAAACTGGGAAACATAAACAACTGGTTTGTAAAGTATCTATATTGTCTCCCATTTATTTCATCATATCTAGAGTCCCTTTTTGTATATCCTAATTAATAAAATTATTCCTGACCTGGGGAATGAAAGCATACAAATGGGTGAGCTCAAATGATCAGTAAGGGTAAACAAAAGAAATATCAATCACATCATATTCATAACATTTTAGAAATCTTAACCTGCAAAAGAGATCATAATTTCATAACATGGGATAAATCATAGTAGTGAAATGTAATCCCAATAATCATAACATAAAACATAAAACATTGTGTCATACACACATAATCATAGAGAATCATTTCTTAGTAGTCAAGACTCATCGCCAAGACTATCTTAGCGGACAATGTCCATTTCTGAACCGAGTTCATTCCTCGTTTCAGTCCGGTTTCACTGAACTGGTTTAACCTTCCATTCCAGCCATGTCTATCTCTTGAGATATAAATCCATACCCAATGCATTGGAGGGATATATAGGTCCCACCCATCTCATAATGATACCATTCTTATGTGTTCCACAAAATCATAAATCATACATCATTGTATAACCCATGTAATAAAAATGGTATTCTTAAACATCATGACATCATAAAACAATTCATATAAGATAAAGGAATTCAAAAAAATAATTCCATCACAACATAATCAAATAAATGTAATAATAGGGATAGAAACATAACACTATATTATCTTATATGGAAAATAATTTTGATAAAACACTTGAACTCCATTCTTGATGAAAATATCCTTTCTACTTCACAAACATTTTCTTTTCTTAACACGTCATACAATTTTAAACTAAAAGAAGTTGATTAAAAATAAACATGAAAACTTGTAAAGGAAGCTTCTTGGAAATAATGTTTTAAAAATCCATTCATATCTTATACGTTAAAAAAAACATTCTACGAGTACTTTTGTCAGAAAAGTCAAAAAGTACCTCATACGAAAAACGACAAAAGATTCCTTTCATCTCTTTTACTAAAAACTCATCGAAGGGTAAAATTGGATTTAAAAAATTATAGGTGGATGGAAATAATATTAAATATTGAGGAAACATGTATTTGGATGATAAAATACACCCTAGTAAATACCAAAGTATAAACAATCTCAGATAAAAATGAGATTGTGATATTTTCCTTTACCTTAGGTCCAATTTGCTTCGTAAGTGTATGAAACTCATGTATAATGATTTAAATAATGCCATTGACTTATTCTATAATCATAATCATTGTTATGATATCATATATGGCCATATTATTAGCTTCTTATTAGTAATATTTTATTGCTACTTGTTATTCGGGTGTTTATTACTTTTTGTTCTTATGCGTGTTTTGTCGAATAAATTCTTATTCTTCTCTATAGGTTATAAATATCTCATTTCCAGAATGGTATTAGTGTAATATATATAATATTCATTCATTCAATTCATTTATATAATCATTATGCAATAAATATCATGTAGAAAGAGTCGCATCACATCGTGAAGATGGTATTCCGTACGTACGCACGAGCGATGATATCATTCCCATGATTCTGGAATTGTATTGGAGTGTATGTATACTATTTGAAAATCAATATCACTTTACAATAATCATATATAGTTATTATTTACACCATTATACCCATCCAAGTAAAGTGGTGGTGGAAAATAGATTACACCACGGCATGAAGACGGTATTCCGTACGTACACACGCACGGTGATTTCGTTTTCCATAGGATGGATAGATGGTGAAATAGGATTGTTTCATACTTATAATAACATATTAGTATATGAGTGATACTGATGTTATTACTTCATAATGAGACAACTAAAGAATAAAAAGTGGAAGAAGAAATAAAGTTGAAAGAATCGGTAACGGACATTACCTCTTCTTTGAATTGCCTCTTTGAGACCTCCTCTTAGGGCACTAAAATTGGTCATTGAAGAAGACCAGGACCTCTAGTATATTTCTATGGAAGTGGAGAAGATAATTTGGCAGGGTTTGGCCGATCTTGAAGGCTCAATGTGGTGTGACGAAGAGAGGGAGGTGGTTCCCTTTTATATGGGAGGAGAGGGGCACCTTAGGAAAAACGAAAAATATTATTTTATTATAAAGTCATATTCGGTTTTTAATAGCTCAAAATTGATTTATTTTGAAGCTAAGGTTGGGATGAGTCTAAATAATCTCATCCAATATAATTTAGACAAGTTCAGGTATCTATTATAACCTTATCATTTAGATTTAACTTTATGTTATATAATTTAACTTTTACTGTGTCTTCTTATTTTATTACAATATAAGGTTAATAAAATTACTATAACAAGACAAAAGAACCCCAAGTTGTTTAGTATTAATATATATAACCTTATCTAAGTCATTGGGACAAAAATTATTATTTTATGAATAAAATATTAATTAATAATGTAATATTTGTTTTAAAAACTATTTTATGTCAATTTTGACACTATTTGGTAATTGATTTTTGTGAAAATCATAACAGAACTATTAGTTCGAAAAACGATAATTAAATCAATACTAACATGTCATATTAACCCATAAAATTATTTTAATTCATAAAAAGTTTCAAATTACATATATTTGGGTATTTATAACATCAATTATGTAAATATTTCATTAATAAGATAATTACTACATCATCATTGTGTCATTAATAAAATAAATTATTTATTGTCTAAAAATTAAAAATAAAATACCATTATGTATGAAATATTTTTATCTTTCTAATGAATATTAACATTTGAATGTATATTATGTATAACCGTATATTAAAAATGATTTATTTATTAAACTTTGATTTTAACTATTTTACCCTTTCTTTAAATAAATTAAGAATAAATGTCCAAATCTAATACAAGTGGACCTAAATGAGAATATTTTATTTATAATGTTGTTTATGGTCGAATTACACCTATCCAATAGAATTTGGACATGTGTTAGGGTAATAATAACAACATTTTTACCCTTAATTTCCCTATTTACTTTTAACCGTGGTAAAAAAATGTAAAAAGTTATTATTCACTAGAAATTATTTTCATCTCATTGAACCAAATTTTAGTCCTCGATATTAACCGTGTCTCTAGGATTTTCTAAATTTCATTCAAATAAGTCGTAAAATTATGTTTTATGTAAATTTTCAAATTCTCCTAGGAGATGGGTAAAAGACGGTGAAAAGTTCAATAAAATTTTTATATATCTAAAATTATTATAAAAGGAATACAATGAATTGCATTGAACTTATATAGGTATTATGTATCCATTTCGACCTAAAATAAATTTAAATGAAATAAATAATTATTTAAATAAAAAGTCGGTTTTTAAATAGTAACCCAGTGTTTTCACTATTCATCAAAAATTGAAAGTTTTCAGAAAAATACCAAAATTTCACCCCAGGCTAATTTCGATATTCCGAATCCAAAATTGACGTCCATTTTGAAAAATAAAATTTACAAAATTTCAAAAAAGTGGGTATTACTATTCATAATGGCTAGTTTAGTAATATTTTAATAGCATATTGTTGTTTAGTGAAACTCGGTATTTTGTACGACGCAAGATATCGAGGAAGGTCACGATTGCATGTAAAGAAAGACAAGCTAGTGTTGTGTGTAGTGAAATATTCCTTTGACGATGTATATAACATAAAAACAAAATATTTCTCATAAAAGTATCGGGTGATACACCTCGCGAGCGATTAGTCTTGAAAAGGCATCACATTCTTCCTTGGACAACTACTTCTCGTGGAATTCTAACTAAAGTGTACATTTTATTATATTGGAAGACATACCTATTCTAGCAATGATATATTATAAATTTTTATTCCCTATTATTGAACTATTTTTAGAATAACGTTTTCAAAAACTACAGTTATATGATTTCATATTACCATATTCATGATACTAAATTCCAACTACTTTGTGTCAATCAATATCAATGAACTGTAATCTAACTACATACATAATTACTTACAGTTACCACAATCTCGAGATTCTAATACACCGTATTGTATCATATAAGTTAGGTATGCCTATATAATTTTATTCAACACATAACTTTTAGTGTTTCTTAGTTAAAGCATCCTCTATTTACTACGTGAAACTATCATGTATCACTTATTAATAGAGGAATAAATCTATGAAATTACAGCTTCAGTCATTTAGGGTTTTGTCTTCATAGTTTATATCACATTGCCTTTACTGTCCACTATGCATTATATGGATTCATTGCTCACATTTAACAATTATTGCCCCTGGAATTCAGGATCCACAATTCATTCAAATATATTAGAAGACAAAAACATTCCTACATTGAAGTATTAGAATTTATTAACAAATATTATTAAACTATTTTTCAGAATAAAACATTCAATATCATGAGTTATGAGATTTCAAGTCACTCCCACTATTTCTTTGTTGAAGCTTTCACTATTTACTACATGGAAAATTCATGTTTCATTTTTTAACAGAGGTATAGAAATCTGTAATGAAAAATTGTCGATATTATACTAGAAGATTCGGCCAGCCTCCTCCTCTCATTATTATGGTTTTATGTATAAATTCATATGTGCATTTTTTTATTAATTTGTTAATTACGAGTTGGGTTTACACAGAAGAGCATGTTTCTAAATGGGAATGTGATGGTTCAGTTGATGTGAGTACCTAATTATACTATATTACTTTGTATGTAATCACATCCAATCTAATTTTTTTTTGAGGTTTTATGGATTTAACCATGCTATTCATGTTTGGGAATGTTTGATGGCTCTCTTTTTAGCTGTGAATTCATGGTTGAGACTCTTATACATTTAACTTATTCATTTCATTATTGGTCAAACAAGACATCATATTTCAATTAATTTAGCCTCATAGAGCCATTACAGTCTCATGGTCTGTTATTGTCTCAATCAAAAATCCTTACCATAACTGTAACATCTTATTTTAAGGTAATTTATTATGATTTAGTAACCAGTATTACATTCATTTCTATGGGATCTCCATTATACAGAGTAACAAATTGATGATCAATTTTCAGTAATTCTATTTCCCAATATTCTATTTTTAGTTACTAATGTAAAATTAGTATTTAACTATTAATTTGATATATATTAAACAATATTAAACTATTTCTATGCTATCTTCATTAAACCACAATGTGATGAAGATGGGTGAAGCGTACAAGCACATGAAGGATAATTTTGTTTCATATAAATTTTTTAATATTATTTTTTTATCTCATATATATCGGGTTTATACATATTAATGTTTGAATAGTATTTTTGTAACATATAAGTATTCAGAATAAAAATATGCAGGCTCATATTTATTTTAAAATTTAAATATGTAGGTTCAGAGTTGAAATATGCAGGATCATATTTATTTTATAATTAAAATATTCATGTTCATATGTATTTTATAATTTAAATATGCATGTTAATATTAATTTCATGTTTATACATTATAATGTTTGTATATTATTTTTCTAACTTACGTGTATTTATAATTGAAATATAAAGGTTCATATTTATTTTTGAGTTGATATATGTAGGTTCATAATTGAAATATGCAGGTTCATATTTTTTTCAGAATTGAAATATGTAAGTTCATATTTAATTCAGGATTTAAATATGCAGGTTCATATTAACTTAAAATTCTATGATTTTATTTTCCACCAATATTTTCAACATAAACTTCTAACTATATTCTACATATTAAAAAACATGTCAAACAATTTTGATTGTGAGGTTGTGGTGAAACATAATCTCCAATTGTCTCGAGACACTATGGCCAGGGCAATCTAAGCCATTGAATTGAACACCATACTGAATGGATAATTTAACATGAATGAATTTACATGTCTAATTTGATTTATGTATCCTTATATCCATCTTTTTCATTGCAATGTAATGGTATCAATGATTCACGGTAATTTAATCTCAAAATTATTTTTTTTCTTTTTTACATAATGTTTCGTTTATTTTTTTGTTGTTTGATATCAATATTTTGTGTATACATTATTATGCTATACCTTCTAGGAAAATAGTGTTTCATGCACTTTTTGATATGTATATTTGTTTCAATTAGTGTCTGGTTTCATTACATGATGTTCTTTTTCAAATAGAGATATTATTTGGTCAGATTCATGATGCTGGAGAAGCAGTCCGGCTTAGGAATTCATCTCATAATTGGGCCTCATGTCTGTGACCAATTCCATTTTGGGAAATTTATATGTTTTTAGTATGTAAAATATGTTAATTTTTTAGAATGAAAAAAGTATAATTGTTTTTTTATTTCATTACAATGTACAAGGGTTTCCCTGTTTTGCTGAAATATGTCCCAGGATCAGTTTTAGAACCGATAATGGTCCTTTAATGGTTAGTTTTCAAACATATAACGGAAAAGTCAAGATATTTTTCAATAATATGTTTCCTTGATGAATTTATTTTTTAATAATTTTTTAATCTTATTGTATATTGATTTTTTTGAACATTTAACAAAATTTTGTTGGCTTTGATTAGCCCATCTATTAATTTCCAGTGTACCTCCTTAGATGGTTTTTTGATACCCTATTGTTTTCCCTACTCTACTCCAATAGTCACTAAACAACTAGAACACTCTCCATGTGTATTCTATTTTCCTCACAAAATATATGCCTTCAGATGTTAATGATTCTTTTCTTGGATAAGTATTTACTAAATATGGGTTGGTAGTTAATGAAATCATCATTTATGGGTTATAAATGAACGCTCTTATGGGGTCATCTTTATGAAAATGTTGAGAATTGGAGAAATGAATAACAATTTTTCTGCTCTTGATTATCATGTGATACTATTGTCACATATTTATAGCAATGTTGGCCTAAAGTTTTGGTACATGCTGTTACATATGTTGAATTCAAACATTTATCCTATGACTATTCCAAAAAACACATACTATGTTGTCATAAATTTTTCCTCCATTCATCATTAATTTAAATGATTTAGTATTTGAATGTCATTATAGAATGTTAATGAATATTTACTATAATTACTCAATATCATATCTTTGAAACAACGAGTATATACATATTTCATAACCTTCGGATGGAATAATCCATGGTTTGTAGTACTCCCAATTTATGGTTTGTAACCCTTACTTAATGATTATAATGGTTATAAATCTTAAGGGTGATGAATGGGAGAGTGGGGAGAACATTGAATGACGTTTTGAGGAAAATGGGATGTCACCCGGGCGACGCACAGTTTGTCTAAACCGTGCAACAAAACCGTGCATAGTTGGTCTTGGAGCAGTAGATTCTGTACGGTCAGCGCACAGTTTGTCTAACAGTGTTTCCAAGTTGTGCGTGGAGGGTCGGTGGAGGCAGTGGATAATACACGGTTAGTACACGGTTTGTCTAACAGTGTGAGCAATCCATGCAGGCATTTAAATAAGATCCTTAAAGAGTGGATCTCACTTGTTTGGCTCAAGGTGTTTCATTTTTTCTCCTATGCCAAGAAACTCAGGATATTTCTTCTCCAAAGGTCAAAGTGGGTTCTCCCATCATTCCAGAGGCAATCTGAAGGCTTCTCTTGGTGAATCATAGCCATATTCTTGAGGTATATAGGAATTCTTCATTGTTTTTTTTGGTTTCATAGATCTACTTAGATAGAATTCTCATATTTCATTGGTTTCTTAGATCTACACTCATTATGGGTAGATCTAGGTGTGTGTATGCCAAATATGATTAGATTTGGTCTTGGTATTTCTATGAGAATAGATCTAAGGTGGGTTTTTGGATAGTTGACCTGGTTTTCTTGAATGTTCTTTGCCTATTGGGGTTTTCATCAAAACCTTTGAGGTTGCAGGCTTTGATCTCAACTCCTCCTGTTAGAAATGATTGGCTTATATTCAAATTGGTTTATTTGAATGGAATTTATTGTGAAAATCATGGAATAAATATTCTTTAGTGATGATTTATGGTTTTAATGAAATTGTAAAATCTTGTTGATTTTTTGTGCAAAGTGATTTGGCATCTTGAATTTAAAAAGATGATTTTAAATTTATGATTTGCTAGAATTTTAAATGGTATGGTGAAAAATAGTTTTTCAATAACAGGGGTGTTTTATTGAAATGGTTTGGTATTGAAATGACTGTGATGGAATAGGTTTTCAATAAAAATGGAGTTTTATTGTAGTGGTTTGGAATAGAAATGGTTTGGCATTTAAATGGTTTTGGTAGAAATGGTTTTCAATAAAAAAGTGTTTTATTGAAAGGGTTGTTTTTTATGAGTTTTGGAAATATGTTGAGTGTGTTCATGTTTCATGTACAAGGCTTGGTTGAAATATGACCTTGTGCTCGGTGCCAAATGTTTATTGGAACATGGTAAATATATGTATAGGGTTTGGTTGAAATATTACCTTGTGCTTGGTTCCAATGGATTAATGGCACATGGGAAATACAGGGCTTGGAGGAAATATGACATTGTGATCAGTGCTAAAGGGATAATGGAACATGGGGAACAATTACCTTGTGATGACTTGGTAGATCGACAAGAAACCACTCATGAGTATGGAATGGTCATAACATAGCATACATGGCTGGTTTCATGGGTTTCTGTAATGTTTGGGTATGCCAAAAAGGGAAATTGTGAAACGGTTCTAAAGCTTGTTTGGTTCTTTTTCTGAAAACATTACTAGTTGGAAAATTGGTTTCAATTTATCTTGGAAGCATTTGGTTATTAATGGTTTTGGAAACTTGTTTATATTTTGTTATAAACTCATATTGAGAAAATGTTTTATATAAACAGTTTTTATATAATTAATGATAACTCATCTATCATAGTGGCTTGAGTAGGGACTTCATTGGGGAAAACCTACTGAGTTTTTTACTCAATCATGCTTTAGCACTTTGGTGCTTTTGCAGATGTTATTTTCTAGGAAAGGGGAAAAGGTATAATTTCGAATGTTTTTAGTACTATCTCATAATTAATGGGGCTATTCAATGATTGTGGAGCTTGGAGCTTGTGAAGTATAGAGTCTTGGTGTCGTTTGAGAGTCTTGAGTTTTTTATCCATTGTATACTTTGATATTTGGTTTGGTCATCTGCTGTTGTCCCCTTGATGTGCTTTGACATAAATGAACTTGGTTAGCAATCTTTCTTTTATTCATGCATCATATAGTGAGTGTTGGTGGTTCGTTTATTGGTTTTTTCGTAAAGGGTAAATCAACCCCCATTGTATTTGAAACCCTTTGGAATTTATTTTCGGCCTTTGTCATCTTAGGGATGTTTCTTAAGGCCATGTAATGACTCATTTTACTCTCAAGCCAATGAAAATTGGCGGGTCATTACAAATGGTATCATTCTGGTCCTTCCTTTATGGTAAAAATCATCAGTGTTCTTGGTCATGGAGTTGAAATTCATTCATGTCTATTCCTTGGGTCGAAATCGTAGACTAGAGTTTGATTTTTGGAACTTTAAATGTATATCATAAAAAGACATAGCAAACCCATTTATTCTAAACATGAAGTTTCTAGGGCGTTGGGTACATAAGTGATTTGGATACACTTCTAGAATTTTGGAAATATCATTGTCATGGGTTTAGCCAGCGAGATGGGCATGACATGCACTGTTGAGGAATTACTTCCCACTAGGATTGCATATCTCATTGTGTGGAACTACTTATGATTTCCTGCAAGGTGTGAATTTTCAGAAAAATGAAGAAATTGTTTTTTAGTGGAAGATTTTGAAAACATGGTATTAAGTGTATTTTGAAAATGGTTTGATTTTGAAAAATCATGTGAATGTTTTCAAAAAAGGTAGAACACGGAAAAAATTTGTTTTGGAAAACAATGGTGTGATAGATGATGTGATAGAATTATAAATTTTAATCCATCATTTCTTAGAGAGTGAGATTGATAGAGGTCGTTGTTTGTTTATAAATGGAACTGTGTAAGCATCGTAGAGACCAACTGGAAGTGGTAGATGAGAAAGTGGTTGCACCTGAGCCCCAGGTGAACCAACAGATAGTTCAGAGCATAGTGAAAACCTTCAAGGATGTGGGATGTGTGAATAGAGAAGAAGCGTCAAAGTATGTGGATTATGCGGCCCAGTTTCAAAAGCAGGGTGCACCCGTCTTTAGGGGTGATTCAGACCCAGAAAGGGAAGATGTGTGGTTGTCCGAAATGAACAGAATTTTCAAATTCTTAGGGATGCCAGTAGAGCTGAAATTAATGTTAGAAATGTATAATCCAGAGGATATTTCTATTTAATGGTGGTTGTTGGTAGTTTAAGGGGGGAATGAACCATGTTATGAAGTGGGAAGGCTCTGTGGAATTGTTAAATAGACAATTCTACCCACATACGTTCTGAATTCAGCATAAAACTGATTTATTTAGTCTGAAGCAAGAGAATATGTCTATGACAGAGTATGCAGCTATGTTTATGAGCATAGTGAGGTTTGAACCTGAGGTGGCGGGTATCACGTAGTTGAAGGAAAGGATAATCGAAGCGGGGTTAAGGCAAGAGATCCGTTAAAAAAAATAATAGTAGTGATGTGTATCAGTGATTACACAACGGTGGTGAATCGAACATCGGTAGCTAAGCATGATCTATTGGGAGCTCCGGGAGGAGGAAGCATGGTGGTACCCATGGGGAATACAGGTTCTTCACACTATTTTATTGCTGCACGAGTGGTAGAGTTGATGGGTTTAAGGGTAGAAATGATGCCTTCGGCTTAGAATCTTCAAACTCCTCTAGGTCGAAGAGAGCATCAAGCACTCTTTTGTGGAGAATGTGATATCATTGTGGGAGAGGTTGAGAAAATGTGGAATTTCTCAGTGCTTGAGATACATTTGTATGATGTAATCTTAGGAATGGATTGGCTGGTGGCGTTTAAGGCCCACATCGACTGTAATCCGCAAACATTGGATTTTACGATACACGATGGCGTTAAAAATATCTTTAAAAGAGAGAGGCATGAATGTCATGGTCCAACAAGTTTTTTGGCACCAACAGTGGGAACATTATCGTATCAGTTGGCAGTTTTGTCATTAGAATCAGTAAAGGGTGTTGAGAAGAGTGTTATTCAGGTAGTGGTGGATCAGTTCAGGGATGTTTTTCCTGATGAATTCTCCAGGTTACCTCCCATAAGGGAAGATGAGTTTATGATCGATCTCCTTCTAGGGACTAGTCCCATATCAGTTCCGTCATACCAAATGGCACCTATA
The DNA here is from genome assembly GCA_963277665.1 of Viscum album. Lineage (NCBI taxonomy): Eukaryota > Viridiplantae > Streptophyta > Magnoliopsida > Santalales > Viscaceae > Viscum > Viscum album. Next base: position 197,468,794 of record OY728150.1, read on the forward strand.
GATATACGAGAATTCAAAGTGTAGTTAGATGAGTGATAAAGAAAGAGTTTTATTCGGCCAAGTACATCTCCGTGGGCAGCACTAGTTTTTTTCATAAAGAAGGTAGATAGAACTATTCGTCTATGTGTTTATTATCATAAACTTAACCAAGTTACGATAAAGATTAGATATCCATTTCCATGCATTGATGATCCATTCGATCAATTAATGGGAGCTCAGTGGTTCTCCAAAATTGAATTGCGATCTGGATATCACCAATTGCGAGTTCGGAAGGAGGATATTCCAAAGACAGATTTCAGAAGTAGATATGGCCATTATGAATATGTATTCATTCCTTTAGGTATAACAAATTCACCAGAAGTCTTCATGGCCTTGATAAATCATATATTTCAACAATTTCTAAATTATTTTGTTTTGTTCTTTGTGGATGACATTTTGGTCTTTTCAAAAACAATGGTCGGTCATGAGGTGCACCTAGGAACAATGTTAAAAATCTTGAGAGATCATCGTTTGTATGAAAAATTATCAATGTGTGATATTTTTTTATTCTTGATGTATGCTTCCTTGGACATGTCTTTTTAGAGAAAGGCGTTTCTGTTGATCCTGAAAATATCCAAGCCATCATCTCTTGGAAACAACCTAATAATGTGTTCAAGATATGATGTTTTCTGGGTCTAAATGGTTACTACCAACACTCTGTGCATGATTTCTCATTAAAATATTTACCAATGACAACTCTGACAAAGAATAATGCTCCATTCCTATTGATGGAAGAATGTTAGAAGTCTTTCCAGGAACTGAATGTTCGGTTTACATCAGCAACTATCTTGATTTTACCAGAATCAGGAGAGAGGTATGTGGCGTATTGTGATGCTTCAGGATCATGGATGGGTTGTGTTATCATGAAAGAAGACCATGTGGTTTCTTATGGTTCAAGGAAATTTAGGGTGCTTGATGAGAATCACCCAACACATGATTTGGAGTTAGCTGCAGTCATCCATGCTTTGAAAACTTGGAGAAATTATCTCTTTGGTTAGAAATTTACTATGTTTATGGATCCCAAAAGATTGAAACACATTTTCTCACTGAGATATATGAATCTAAGATAATGGAGGTGGATGGAGTATCTATAATTGTTTGAATTTGACTTGATGTACACACCGATGAAAGGAAATTTGGTGGCAGATGCATTGAGTAGAAAGTAATATGCTCCATTGGCAAAAGAAGCTTCAGATGAGTGTAAGTTGATGTCGGTCTTAGACGACAAGCATGTGGAAAGTGAAGAACAATGTGATGTTGCAATTTTCGTTTCAGCTATGCTTGTTCCTGATCAAGTAAAAATGATCAAAGAAGCACAAAAATCTGATGTAGAATGACTGGTTGTAAGTTCAAAACTCAATGGTGGGGACAACATTGATGGATAGCAACTAGATGGTGGTTTGGTTTTGTGTTTCAGAGATCGGATGGTCATAACTATGTTTTTTCAGGAACAACTCCTTTATGCTTACCAACATTCAAGATGGGTTGTACATCCATGTACATAGAAGATATATAAGGTGTTGAAGGCGCAGTTTTGGTGGAGTAGCAAAAAAAGGATGGTGGCCGAGTTTGTCTTGTGGTGCTTAAATTGTCAGAATTTTAAAGAATAGCATCAGAAACCAGATGGTATGTTACAATATTTGTCCATTCCAGTTTGGAAAAGGGGTTATATAGCAAAGGATTTTGTTACAGGTCTTCCAAGAATGGTCTGGAAACACGATTACATTTGGGTGCTAGTGGATCTTCTAACCAAGTCGTCCCATTTCATCCCTATTCGTGAAAATCATTCGGTGGAGGATCTTTCAAAAATATATATCTGAGAAGTGGTAAAGAGGAAAGATGTACCAATGTCTATAGTCTCAGATGGAGATCTGAGGTTCACATCTCGTTTCTAGAAATCATTACAACAAGCCTTTGGAACTCAGTTGACAATGAGCACGGCGTATCATCCTCAAACCGATGGTTAATCTAAGCGGATGATAAAAACATTGTAAGACATGTTGTGGGCATGTGTAATGGATTTTGGTGGCTCATGGGAGGATCATATAACCTTAGTGGAGTTATCATACATTAACATCTATCAAGCCTCGATAGGCATGGCTCCATTTGAAGCATTGTATGGGCGTTCTTAACGTTCTCCACTATGTTTGGTGGAAATGGGAGAAACATCAATACTCGTCCATGCCTTGTGAAAGAAAAAATAGAGAATATCCAGTTGATTAGAAAAAATATTTAGACAGCTCAGTGTCGTCAGAAACCTTATGCAGATCATCGTCGAAGATAGTTGTCATTCGTTGTGGGTGATAATGTTTTCTGGAGGATCACTACAATGCTTGGACATCGTCATTTTGGGAAAGCAGGGAATTTTATCTTCTAGATACATTGGACCTTTTGAGATATTGGATCTTTTTGGAGAGGAGGAATGTCAGTTTTCATTACCACCATGGTTCAGTTTGGTGAATAATGTGTTCCATGTATCTTAGTTGAAAAGGTATCAGCCTGATCCTGCCCATGTGTTCAGATGGGATCACATTGACCTAGAGCCAGATTAATCATTCATACATATCCTAGTATGGATTGTGGATAGGCAAGAGAATGTCTTATGTGGAAAAAGCCTCATTCTAGTGCGGGTTTTATGGCAGCAAGGTCAGATTCAGGTAGAGAGTTGGGAACGTGAAAAGGAAATGAAAGAGAAGTGGCCGGAACTCTTTCTGTTGGGTGATGGTTTTATACTTTCCAGAGACCTAAATACCAATGGTCGGGAGAATGTAGTACCATTGGATTCTTTAATGTAACCCTTACATAATTATTTTAACTGTTATAAAGGTTAAGGGTGATGAATGGGAGAGTCGGGAGAACATAAAATGATGTTTTGAGGCAAAGGGGAAGCCACACGAACGGCGCATGATTTGTCTAAACCGTGTTGAAAAACCATGCGTAGTTGATAATTGAGGTAGTAGCTTCCGCATGAGTGGCACACGGTTTGTCTAACCCTTTGTACACGCTATGTGTGGAGGGTCTTTGGAGCTAGTGGCTAATGCATGGTTAGCACACAGTTTCTCTAACCGTGCGAGCAAACCATGTGGGCACATAAATGAGATCCTTAAAAGGAGGATCTGACTTGTTTTTGCCTCCAACTGCCTCGTTTTTCCTCATAAGAATCCACAAATCGGGATTTGGCTTCTCCTAAGGTCAAATAGGGTTCTCCTATCATTTTGGAGGCGATCCTAATTCTTCTCCTGGTGAATCGAAGTTGGATTCTTGAGGTATGTAGACATTATTCATTGTTCTTGTTTGGTATCTTAGATCTACATAGATCTATTTCTCCACTTCTATCATTTTCTTAGATCTACACCCATAATGGGTATATCTAGGTGTGTGGATGTCAAATATGATGGGATTTGATCTTGGTCTTTCTAGGAGAAGTGATCTATGGTGGGTTTTTGAAGAATCGTCTCGGTTTTCTTGAACGTTCTTCACTCATTACGGTTTTCATCAAATCCTTTGAGGTAGGAGGCTTCACTCATGACTCATATTATTATTATAGATTGTATTAGATTCAAATTGGTTTATTTTAATGGAAATGATTTTGAAAATCATGGAATAAATCTTCTTTTGTGATGATTTAAGGTTAGAATGAAATTGTGAAATCTTGGTTATTTTTTGTGCAAAGTAATTTGGCATATTGAATTTGAAATGATGATTTTAAATTTCTGACTTGTTGGAATTGTAAATATTTTGATGGAAAACAAGTTTTCAATAAAATAGGTGTTTTATTGAAACAATTTGGTATTTAAATGACTGGGATGGAATTGGTTTTCAATAAAATAGAGTTTTAATGAAGTGGTTTTGCAATGGAAATGGTTTGGAATTTAAATGGTTTTGACAAAAATGGTTTTCAATAAAAAGAGGTTTTATTGAAAGGGTTTTTTTGGAATGAGTTTTGGGAATATGTGGTGTGTTTTCATGTTGCATGAATGAGGTTTGGATGAAATTTGACCTTGTGCTCGGTGCCAAACCTTTAATGGCACATGATAACTATATGTACGGGGCTTGGTTGAAATGTGACATTGTTCTTGTTTCCAAAGGGTTAATGGCACGTGGGAAATATGGGGCTCGGTTGAAATATGACCTTGTGCTCGGTGCCAAAGGGATAATGGAACATGGGGAACAATAACCTTGTTATGATATAGTAGATCGTCGAGAAACTGCTGATGAGTATGGAACTTTCATAATGTTGAATTCATGGTTGGTTCGATGGGTTTGTGGAATGGTTGGGTATGCCAAAAAGGGATATTGTGAAATGGTTCTATTTCTGGTTTGGTTATTTTTCTCAAATAATAACTTTTTGGAAAATTGGTCTCAATTTCTCTTGGATTCTTTTAGTTATGAATGGTTTTGAAACTTGTTTATATTTTGATATAAAATTCATTTGAGAAAATGTTTTATATAAACTATTTTTATATAGTTGTTGATAACTCTTCATTCATAGTGGAATTAGTAGGAATGTCATTGGGTAAAACTTACCCAGTTTTATACTCACCCTTTCTTTGTCACTTTGGTGCTTTCTTAGGTGCTATTTTCTGGGATAGGGGAAAAGGTAATGATTCCCATGTTTTTAGTACTACATCGTGATGATTAGGGATGTTCGATGATTGTGGAGCTTGGAGCTTGTGGAGCATGGAATCTTGTTGTCGTTTGAGAGTCTTGTGTTGTTTATCCACTGTGTACTTTGATTTTTGGTTTATTCTTCCACTGTTGTGAACTTTGATGTGGTTTGACATAAATGAAGTTGGTTAGCTATTTTTCTATTGTTCATGCATCATATAGTGAATGTTGGATGGTTGGTGTATTGGTTTATTTTGTAAAGGGTAAATCGTCCACCACTTGTATTTGAAACACTTCAACATTTATTTCCAGCCTTTGGCATCTTGGGGATGTTTCATAAGGCCATGTAATGACTTGTTGTACTCTCAATCCATTGAGAATTAGAGGTTCATTACAAGGTTACTACAAATTTATTACAAAACTCATCACATACAATAAGAAGTTATAAAAAATATTGGGTTTTAACAATTTTATTCAAACCATGATAAAAGATTTAGAAAAACCGGTGCTCATGAAATACTATAATGAACCCATGATATCTGGTCCCCTACCGTGAACCATAAAATTAGGCCCCTTTGCAATTTCATTTTTTAGGGTTTCTGGTCTACTTATATGGAAATTTTGAGTCATGTTTATTTGATGGTTTTCTCTAGTGAGGGTAATGTGTAACATGGAAATAGATTTCCAGGGGTGGAAATTGTATGATGGTGGGGATTGGGAGGTAATTGAATATATAACTCGGATTAGGGATGCTATGTTTTAGGTGATCTGGTTCTTGACTCCGGTGGTTGTGCAAGGTTCCTGGTGTTTGTTTTTGATTTTTTATGTCTTTTTAAACAATGGGTTTTCTCAATGAGTGTCTTCAGTGTAATGCATGTTTCTATGGTGTTTCAGTTTAGAGATGAAAATCCATTGGAGATTGCACATGATTATTTTATCGGATGAACTACTGGCCTATCAGCGGCAGCCCAATGGCTAGTAAGTGCCATTCAGTGGTGCCCCTTGCAGATTCCCCCTTAATTTTTATGATGTAGGTTTGGTTATCTATATTTCATTGGTTTATTTTGTACCCTTATCAATTATTAAATGTATCATTTTTAAAAAAATAGTTTGATATAATAATTTTTTGATGTTAATTCTTTTTATATTGTTATAGTTTTTATGTAGATTATAACAATTGTAATTATTTGATTTATGTTTAGACATAACAGTTAGAATAAATTGAGTTGTTTTAAATATTAATAATAAAATATAGATGATAATATATAAATTATAGATAATTTATATTTATATTTTTAAAATATTTATAATATCCTTTTATATGTTTTCTGTAATTAATTTCAAATACTTTAATATTTCTTAACTCGGTGGGTTTGGTTTTTTCAATTTATGAAGATTACTGATAACATCATTTATTTACCGAACCTTAAACATTCTATTAAATAATGGATATGTTAATAAATAAAATTTTAATCATTAAAAATAATATATTTGTTTTATATTATATATATATATATAAAATAAGTATTATAATAACCTATCATAATATCATATTTACTACTTTAAACAGACATAGCCTTTTGTGCAACACATCCTTATGTTATCATGAAAAGTATTTTTTATTTAACTAATTTTTAATTTTCTATTTTATGTTAACATTAAAATTTAAATTCTTATATTCAAATATTAATTAATATTTTTTTAATAATTGCTTTTGTGTATTCAGGAAAACATGGTAGAGTCTTTTTAAATTTAAATATTCAGTACAAGGTGACACCCTAATTGGTTAATTCTACAACTTCAACTTACTTTCCATGAATGGTAAAAATAGAAACATCTATATTTTTATTTAATTATTGATCACCTTATTATCAAGTTCTATTAATATTTTAAATTTTTTATTTTCTCATATTGATTATAAAAACCACTATGTTCTCTTTTAGTTGTCAACACATTTTATTTCTTAGTAATCAATAAACTTTTTGTGAATGTTTCTTGTATTGTATGGTCATTCATGTAATTTACTTCTCTATCCCCCAAATAGATTTCCATTCCTTTAGATTTATCCGCATTGTCTTATAAAATTTTGAAAATCTCTTAATAAATTATAAACTAGTACTTAAATAATATCTACAATTTATCATCAAATTATTCTAAAATTTTTATTTATTTCAGTAACATTACAATATTTTTTCAATGATGCAATCCCAAATGATTTGAAATTAAATTTAATAGTTCTGTGAATTTCCATGGGAGGAGAACTAGTTTTATATAATACTAGATGTGAACCATGATTGTTTTCATGATAATAATATTTATTTTATAAATATTATTGTTGTTTAAAAACAGATTACATATTATAATTGAAATTTCATAAGAACCTGGGAAGTTCCCTTAAAAAGGTTTTTTTACCGGGAAGTATAAAAGATGGAATCATTTAAAATAATGTATATCCACAAAAGATAGTGATTAATGGTTTTGATAATTTTTTTTGGAAATATAAATATTAATTATATGATATAATTAAATGAAATATATATGATTTCATTTGGGTAATGAGAGTGTAAGAATAACTTGAAGGAATAATGGAGGTTTAGGTAGAATCTCTTACCTTAAGTCTGAATGTGTTCTCCACTAGATATTAATGACCTGAATAATATAATTAAGATCATTAATTAATAATTATCGAACATATTCTAAAATAAATTGATTTATTATAACTGTTTTTAGTGTATTCATAACCTTGTGGATTGGTTATGAGGTTCAATTTCATTGTTTTGTCATGTTTGCTTCACGATCGATTTACATATATATATGAACGAATAAACATGTAAAATGAGGATGCATAGAAATAATTAGAATTATATTATATTATTGAACTTGTTTGTAAATTTTATTTGGTTACTTGGAGTGATTATGAATAATTATATAAAACTATTGTGATAACCTTTTGGGTTAATTGTCAGTTTTTATCACAATGAACTAATTTAGTATTATAAATAAAAACCATGTGTAAAAAATATATCCATATATGAGACATAATACATTAAATATAGTTTGGTTCAACCATAATAATGGTTTCATGTCCAGAATTGAATATTTTAATAGAAATTGAAAACCCGTCATCTTTGTATGCGGTAGATTAACACATCTAGAATGGTGTTTTTACTACGAGTATATTGAAGAATTAAGGAGAGATAATAAAAATGTAATCAATTTTATCAAAATTAAAATACATATAATTTACTAGATTTTTCATAAAATTTGGATAATGAGAGGTACAAATAGAAAAGAAAATACAAAGAAACTTTATAAGAAAGTAAAAGAATTGGAAAGAGGAATTTACCTACTAATTTAATCGTTATAGAGACTCTCTTATAAGGAGGGGATTTGGTCCTTTGAGGAGACTAAGGACTATTAAATGTTGGGGATGTTTTTAGGGAGATATTTTTGCATAATATTTTCAAGGTACAAGGCTTTAGAGGAGTAAAGAGAAGAGGGAAGTGTGGGTGGATTTTATAGAGTAGGGGAGGAGATTTTTCCTAATATTTTCATCATTATATTTTAATTTTTCCATAATAAATGAAATAGTGATGATTCAATAAAATTATATTGTAATATATTCCTATGAGTTCTAACCAATGATTCTTACCTCAGGGATTATGCTAGGAATAGTCCATTTAACTTGTAATTTATATATATAGTAAATAACAATATTTTTCTCTCAGAAAAGAATTATTGTATTTTAGAAAAATACCAAATATTCACTATAACCATTTTTCGACATTTATAATCCAAAAATGAAATAAATTTTCCAAAATTACTTTTCCATATATGATTAATTTATTTTTTTTAATTTAAAACATATTTGACTTCAAATATTCATAATTTTAAACTATAACTAATTTTATAATGATTTCAAAATTTATACGAGGTCTTGAAATATATCTTCAAAGAAGAATACATAAAATTGGTAAATTATAACCATCTTTTATAAATATGTATTTTCTTTTAAATTAAATAATAAATTATAATTAATAATATTTTACTTACAAAAATTACAATACTTTTACTATGGTCATATTATCACTTATAATATGTCTAATTTTTTTAAATACATTTGTAGGTGTGGTTACTATTCATTCGGATGATTTAAAATTCGTAAGGGTCATATTACTATTAAAAAGGGTAGGATAATATTCACAAAAAAAATATGGTTGTTCCATCAGACCCCAAAAATCATCTTGAACACAACTATTTCTGTTATAATTTTAAAATTCCAAACACATAAGTGAAAAAATTATGTTAAATGATCACATAGTACTTAGTAGTTCATAGTGTTGGGATTTAGTGTGATTATATGAAATAATTGTAATAATGGAATTTCCATTGATTGGAATGCAGGTCGTTACAATGGTGGTCACTGATTAACTAGATATTTCATGCCCCAATATTATGGTAAAAGTCCCAACAATATTACATAGAAATTATTATATATATGAATTTAAGTAAAAACCCATTTATCTATCATCTTAATATTAAAATAATACACATTGAATAAAATTATATTGAATGAGATTAACCTTAATAGAAATGTCTTCTTTATAATTAATTTTTTTTAATTTTTAGGGGCTATAATAATACTCCACATGTTATAAAATTTTACTCAATTTAATTATTCAAAAACTATTTTATCTTCATGATACTAAAATATTTAATGTTCTTAATTATGATTCATCGTTCTCAGTCAATAAATTAATATTCAATGAACTTCTTAAATTGAGTTATTCTTTTGAATTTTATCTTGGTTTTGATTCGGCATAATAGTTATATAGATATATTCAACAACTAATCATCTCATCTCTTATTTTATTCATTATTTTTAATAATGTTTCATGATAAATAACACAGTAAAACATGAATTCTAATCATAAGAATAGTTCAATAGTTTTCAATGTAATTAAATCATTGTATTACAAAGGATATCATTAGGATGATAAGACTTGAATAATATCTTGTCAATGCATTAATTTGAGCTATAATCACTTTTGTATAATACTTAGAGATATGGGATTCTTCCATTCAAACAACTTCATTCATTATATCATCTTAAACATATTGATATCAATGAAACAATTCTATTTCATTAACAAATCTTGAAAATTATTAAATACAATGGAAAAAAAATTAAAATAATATACAATTTTGTCTCTAAATTACCAACATTTTTATTTTTTGTAAATACCATTAATGATCTTTGAAAATTAGTTTGTCAATACTTGAATCTCCCCTTTATGATCCTAAACATTAATTTTACATTCAATACGATTTATTGAAATGAAACAAAAATCTCACCATAAATTATATCTTTCCATTCATAATAAATTTTCTATGAATTATTTCACTTCATATTTATGTGTTTCAATCTCGATGAAAAAAATTAGAGTATTTGATTAAGGGAAAAAAAAATTTCCTTACCAACTAATCATTATACCATATGAAATGAGAAAAAAATAATTGAAATAATTAGTTTTTCACTTTTATTCATAGCTGATGATGCCCAATTGTGGTATTAACAATTTATATGAGTATTAAACCAAAAATTCCATAAATAACATAAAAAAATAGATAAAAAAATTCAAGTTCATCCAGAAGGATACACGCCCTTCTGAAACATCCATTGTTCTATGATACTTCTATCCTTTATTAAATAAACTAACCCCTTTTTATTATGTTAATAATTTATATAACCAATAAAAACAAATTAATAAGATCATTTTTTTTCAATTAGTTGATCATCAATAACATTCTATAATAATTAGATTTTCTTACAATTAAAACAATGATTATATCACAAACATCACAGTTCGTCATTTGTCTCCAACTCAATGTAAATAAAACAGAACATCCTCATAATTTTTGAAAACTAAAATAATTGATTTGATTTCACGATATTTAAATATATATTTTTCATTAGAATGGATCATCCACTTTTGACTTTCTAGATCTTACAACAACCAAAATTTCACATGAAATAATCTTGTTTCATAGGATACAAAATATATTAAAAAATAGAGGTGGTATAATCATTGTCATTATTATTCATGATATGATATCCCATTATCAAGATTCATAAATGATAATCTTATATCATATTAGTATTTGATTAACAATTAAGGAATATTTAATGGATGATAACTTCACCATATATACATTCTGTAATTGATAGTAGTCACTACTTCAAAGGTTATCCCCTTGAGAACTACCTTCAACATAAATTCATTGCACTATAATGAATTGTAAAATACCAAAATATTATAGGAATATATTGGGGTTTCCTTGCTTCATCAATGGGAACATCAATGTTGATATGTTTTTTAAAAGTCTATTTCCCAATTTCTATCACTAGTCACACCTAAAAATTATCACTTCAATTATGATTTAGTATATGCGTATCTTATAAAATATTAAATTTCATTATCCTTGAACGTCCATTGTTAAGGGTATTCCATGAAATTTTATTACATAGGGAACATTCATATTTATAAGGGATTATAATTATTCTTGGATAATAAAAAAAAATCTCATATTGTGACCAACCAATTTTTACCTCACATTGAGAGATCCACCTTCATGTGGAATATGTTTTTTTACCTTTTTTTCAGTTTCCATTGCTTGATATTCTTCAATTTCCATCATTCCCTATATATATTTTTTCAAATTTCTAACATGATATTAGGAATACAAGAATTATGTTTGCATTTCTCACAAATATTATTAAGAGTTCCATTAGTCATATGATTTCTTTTGGATGTAGCACTTTTTATTAACCTCTTGGATTCGGAATCAAATATCTTCTCATCATTAATATGTGAAAGAATTGTGCATACATGTTTTTACAAAATACTCCTACTTGCATCCCATTGATTTATCTTATTTCATATGTAGCAACTATATTATTCTTTTCTCATCATATTTGGATACAAGACGAGATACACATTGACCATTATTATGACAACTTCCATTTCATGCATCATATGTATTATCATGTTTCCAAATATATTTTTAAAATAAATATTTCTCAATAAATATTGTACTTTAATCTTCATATTTATATTTATCCCACTATCGTGGGACTTATATTATCCTTTGATATTTAAAGGATTAAAGAAGATATCAAATATATAATATCCAAGTAAATTACAACACAATCATTGACCCCTTATCCATTAAATTTGGATTTATTCTTTATAATGGATTGGTATTTTCTTTATTTCATTATGGAATCATCACGGGGATCTAGATCCCACACTCTATTTTCTACCCACACAATTTATGGTGGAAGTTGTATGATCCCACATTTTCTTGGTATGTCCCTCTTCGAGTTTCTGTGGAATATGTTTTTTTATAATTTTATCCATGGTAGCCGATCAATATCATTGGTGATGGGATTATTTTTCAGGGGAAAATAGTGTAATGTTTAGGGTTATCTATTTTATTGAATTAATTTATTTCAGGTATAATTGTGAAAAAGGGACTAGGAGGATTTCTTTTGTGGGTTGGGGTTGTGTCGAGTATTTATATATTTAATTTAGTAGAATCATCCTCCAAGAAAAAAATATTGTCATTAACTAGTTACACAGAATGAATCCTTTTCTAGTAAGATTCCATGAATTGGTATAAACCTTGAAACCAATACACTCTTTAAAATTTGTTTACATCATTAAAATTTCATATCAAGATAAATATTTCTCAATGCAACGAATTCAATGTATTATCTAGTAAATCATGAAATTCTCATAGTGATAGGGGTTCTCATTATGATTATTTCAGGATATATAGTTTCAAACCAAATAGATGTATGATTTATTTTCATTCACTATGAATCCTCCTATCTCAAATCCTAGGTTGAATCTTGTAATTTTTTGGTGATACAATCGGTCAAAGTTGTCTTAGTAAAATGATTGATCTCTGATGAGTTCCTTCGCATCAGTTGTATCCTTTCATCCACACACACCTATTATAGTCGGGTGATGCGATGACCTTTATTGAATCGGGTTTTGATCAGAGTGCTTTTGTGATCATGGTTTTCCTTTTGATCTCCTTCATTATCATTCACCATTAGAGTTATTTATTGAGATTTTTTCATTTATCATTGCATAAAGGGATGAGGTATATAATATATCTCTATATTATGTATCAATTTGGTTTATTGTGTTCGTTTAAATGAGATTTTGGAGAAAATACATGTGAATTAACTAATGCAATAATGGGTAATGATAATCATGTGTCTGTAATAATCTATGGACCCCTATTTATCCAATTATTTTTGTCATGGTTTAATGGATTATCACATGGTGGTCCTACACTGGAATTATAATGAACTCACTATTATATTGAAACATGGATTAGCATAACTTGAGAACGTAGTGGTTTTCTTTTCATAAGATCAATTTGGATAATGTAATTACATGTTCATTGAAGTGATTGGTGATAAATTAATATGATATGGGTGTGTGTAATAGAATTATAATTGATTAAGACATCACTTGATGAAAGAAAGGGTAATTGAAAGATAACATGTAATTAATAGTATTTTACATTATGGATTATGATGTATGATATATTATTTTTGATATTATGACATACAGTGTTTTTTGTAATATGATTATATAAAGGGGAATACTCTGTTATACTGAAATTATTATATAAATGGTTTTTCATAGTTAGGAAAAAATTCTATTACAAAGGGAAATGATCTGTTATGATGAAAAGATTATATAAAGGGATTATCCTTGTTATGCTAAAATGAATATAAAAGTTCTTAGACATAGTATGTTAAAAAAAATTATATAAATAGATTAGAATTTTTTTATAATAATCTAATATAATGGTATTGGATGGTTATGACAAAATAGTTATATTGTGGTATCATCCCAGTTATATTGAAATTCCTAAATGTAGGGCTTGGACCAGTTTTACTAAAATGATTTTATAGAGGTATTTTCTGAGATATGTGATTATTCCATGGGCATTTGGTTATAATTGACATGGAGATTCTATGTGTTCATTGTTTTTCCAGCTTAGTGTCGAAAAAGTTTAATTGTAATATTGCGTCAAATAACTAATTAATACTTCTGTTTAGTGACTTATTTCATGAACATACTATCATAATAGTTTTTTAGTAACAAATGATTTTTACTGAAACCCAATTAAGGGTTATATTTTCTACCCAATCATATTAAATATGTTCTAGTTAGGAAAATGGTAATGTAAATTGTTTTTTATTATTACATATTGGATGGTTTAGAGATTGGAGAAGTGATTGATATGGGGATTTGTACTAGGGTTTTCAGTGTATTATTTGAGTTGTTTTCTCATTTATATTTAATAAATTAATCATGAAACATAGACACATTCCATAATTTAATTACATTAATTTTTATATTTTTTCTCCATGTTTCGTCACTATTTGTTTAATTTACTTTTATGATTATTTTTCAACTATTTATGTCACTCTGATATTTATTAATCTCTTATTAGTACTGAATACCACATACTGTAGTCTTCCCACTATGTTATGGAAACCCATATTTTGAGTCAGTATCCTCTATGACAACTGAAATTTTACCGATGGAATTTATCATTTTTTGCTAATCTATTATGTATAAATAACTTGTAGACTATATTAAAAACCATATAAATTCTAAATTAATGAAATAAGTTGTTCTTTTATATGTTAAGGATCAAATACTGATGAAATATTAAATTGACAATAGAAATAGTAATATGAAACTAATGAATAGTAAACAAGACAAATGAATAGTAACAGCAACCATGAGAGTGTTAATAATATTTATGAATATTTTAAATGAATGAATTGTTTAATTGTATGATATTATTGGTGAATAAATTTTTAAAAAATTATTAATTAAGTGTTTTAATTTTTTTAAGTAATAAATATTTAATTTCAATTGTATGATTAGTTTAAAAATTTAAAAGAAAATTTATTTTCATTAAATCTATTCATGAATAAATATATTCAGCTCTTAAAGATTTAATATAATTTTATGTAACATTATGTAATTGTTCAATGTTTTATAAAATTAGTAATAATATTAAAATAAATATTTTCCATGTCAATGATAGATTTTATTAAAAATTAAATTACTCATATTTAGAAAATTATTTTCCAAAAATGGATCTCATTTTTGAATTATAAATGAAGAAAATTATTTGGGTGGAATTTATGGATTCTTCTAAAATACCTCCATTTTTTATGAATTGTAAAAAAATATAATATAATTTTTTTTTTCAAATACATGAATTATAAAATCATTGATGATGTAAGGAAACTTTAAGCCGAAAATATAAAAAACCATTCATTATAAAATTATATTTCGTGACAATTCTCTGATATCTATAATCGTTATCCAAAATAAATAACTAAAGAATATAATAATGAGATAACACACCTCCCCTCAACTATATATAGTACCCCTCAACACCACTTCATCACTCCTATCGTGATTTTAGTCTGGAAAAATTCTACCCAAACCGCTCCCTGTCCCCTATACCATATACTAGAGATATTGGTCTCAACAAATCACCAAAACATTTTCCTTATGGAGGTTTTCAATGATTATAAATGAAAAGGGTAAATTTTATACCCTGTTCTTTTAGCATCATTTAAATTTTATTTCTTCCTTTATATTTTCCTCCATCGAACATTTTTTTTTAATTTTATGATAGGAAATGACCCATAAAAAAAAGACAAATAATGTCCAAAATAATGGAGTCCCAATGCATCTGAAAAAACAAATCTACCACATTCTTGTGGAAGAGATCCCATGGTGGAAAACAAAATACTTTTATCTCTAGTGGTAATCCCATAGGCCAAATAAATCTGTAACATTATTCCCCTCATGCCAAGTGTGACTAATTATCACCTGTGAATCTAGAAGAAGAAAACATTTGCGAATAATGTAGGAAATGGTACATGGAACATGGAGCGTCCCTTGCATCATCCCGTGAATAATAGCCGAGTCTCTTTCCAATAAATAAATAATATGACAATGAGAATGGCATAACTCAATACATTTCAGCATTGTATATTCCTCTGTGATAAGAGATTATTTGATTCCATATACATGACTTATGGAAAATATCACCGCCCCTCAGGGGATCATAAACCACTCCCACCTCTCATCAAACTAGACACACATGACCCATTCACATTGAGAATCAGACCACAGTTTGAAAGTTTCCACTGCACCCAATATCCCTTCCTATTCGTAGTCTTGAAAGTGGGGGGTTCAGGATTTACCTTCCATAAATATCATTAACTTGGAGGAGGTATCCCAACCCTTAAAAAGTGGGATCAAACCAATCTGGGCACTCCTTCCAAGATCCACCAAAGCCAAGAATGAAAATCTTGAACCCCCATATTGCATCTGGTTGCGAGTGCTCCAAAGACTTCAGCCGCCTACACTAAGTAACACTACCCTCACCTTTTTCAGAGATATTCCATTCGGTTACTGAGAACCACGACTGAAGGAAAGCCATAGTCAAGACTGCCTGACCTCCTCAACCAAACACCTCACCCAAGAATCCCCAAATAGTAACCGACCAGTCACTGCCAAAGAAAAGATGATCTTTTGATTCTTTTGTGGGAATTTTAAAACATAAGAATTTAGATAACAATGAAATCACATTACACTTCACCTGGACATCCGTAGGAACAACCTGATTCCAATGATGGAAAATAAGAAAATTATATTTCCCCGGAACATACTTACACCAAACTTCATCATTCTTGATATCTAGTAAACCATTCACATGAGTCACCAAATGATACCCCATGGACGAGAATAGCACTGAGGCCAACTCTGTGAAAATATTTTTATCAGACTCATCATTCAAAATGATTCCCTAAAAAACCTTCCTATGGTTATGCGTGAGTATTTACTGAATAAAGGGTTTGAAAATGCTAGCATGAGAAAAATAAATCATTGCAATTAGACAACCTACGAAGCCAATCATTGAACCTATCCAATTATCATTCCAAAAATTAATTTTCCCACAACTAACCATCCATTTGGATTAAGTATGAGTCACTGGTAGGTAGCTAGATACAGTGATCCAAATACGGGAAACAACTCCTCTTCCATTGGTTAACTAGTCTCCATAACTATTATTAATAAAAAATTCCCAAACGTTCTGTTCTCAAGAATGTCCCATGAAATATTAACTTGAATGACTTGAATTTCCCCTTATAAAATTCATACATTAATACTGCCATCAGAAACCTCTCTTTCCATCCCTTCCCATGAGGTCTAGTGTATTTGGCTCTTACTATGTAAATACCAAATGAAGCTTGTTAACACCATTTTAATATTGTTCAGCACCTCCATTGTAACATTGATCATAGAAATATCAAGCCTGGGGATTGAAGAAAGAACACAATTCACCATCGTAATACGCCCAACAAAATAAAGGAAACGATTAATACAATTTTTACATGGTTTGAAAATTTCCCAATGATATCTTCAATGTGATGAATCTGTACCCTGCCCGGTGCATTAAGAGCTCCAAGATATTCTTTCGAGAATTATTTTTTATATATTACCATCTCCTACTAAATATCTTTCCACCTTAATTCCAAACAACATTTCTAGATAAACAAACTACTTCTCTCCCTATTGATGGACTGACTACTCCATTTTAAATAGGTTTCTGTGATCAAGTTAAATTCTATAAGGTGTGTAATGATACCATTAAGGATGAATAACATGTCATCTGCAATTAAGATGTGTGAAACGTCACAGGAGATCCCTCTATCACAATATGCCCGAATCCCCCACTAGAATTTTTCCCTCAAGATATCTGCTAAGAGTGTCCTAAACCAAGTTGAAAAGACTGTGAGAAAGATGGTCTCCCTGTCATAGTCCTCTGTTGGGTTTGAAGAACACACACCACTTCCCCATGAAGGAAATAGAAAACGTAGGTGAGCTGAAAATTTGAAACAAGAGATCCAAATCCCCAAAAAAACACATGCGAGCCACCACTTTAATGATAAAGTTCTATTAAATTTTATCATAATATTTCTTCATGTTAACTTTTATCACCACATTGAACCCATGTGTCTTATAGTTGATATCCCATTATAACTCATGAAACCTAGTGATGGAAGATTGCGTGGACCTCTATTTGATACAGCCATGCTGGTTTTTCAAGACCCATTGAGGAAGATAAACCAAAAGTCTTCTATTTGGAATGTTTTCAAGGGAATTGAAGGGGAAATTAAACATACAAATTGGCTGGAAATGATTGAGTGAAGAGGGATCTTTCATTTCTAGGATGATGATCAACGTCAACACACATGAAACTCAAGGAAAATGACCCCTATAAAAGAAGTCCTAGATAACCTCAACCATATCTCCATTAACCATCTCCATAAAGATAACATTGAAAGAACCTAGAAATATCTCCGGACCTAGAGGGATCTTGGAATTAATAGCCTTGAACACCTCCAAAACCTCATCTACATTTGGTACTTTTTCAAGAGGGAGACTAACCTCATTGGAAGCCACCCTTGGTATAAAATTAAACAGATCAGTTTTCTCTAATGTATATCCCTCCTGCATGTATGGAGTAGGATCATCAAACAATTGTTTTAAATAATCAAGAGCCGTACCCCCCAAAACCCCAATCTCATGAGTAAAATACCCATCATACATTTGAATATTGGGTACAAGTGTGTGTATCATTTCCTTGATAGAAGCCTGAATTTAAACTTTATTTTTATCTTCCTCCCTATATCAAGTAGCCCAGGATCTATCATGCACAATCCTATCATTTTACAATAGTTTCTCCACAAGTCAATTTTTCTTCCCTACCAGGGCACCAAATATTTCCTCAACCCGTCTATGTTCTGATGATAATGATTATGCTTAGACAATGTTATATAGGATCTTCGGCTTACTGGTATTTATCTCACCCCATTATTTTATCTACATCCTTTTGTTAATACATGTAAAAATGTTAATTCAATGGAAAATAACAAGTTAGAGAATAAATAATTAAATAAATTATTTGGTTTTATTTTATAATTATTATGTTTTGTCTTAATTTTCATATTAAAGTAGTACTTTGGATCTAGGATGTCTAAAAAATTTAGGATTATATATTTAAAATGATTTAGTATTATTGTATAAAA
The DNA here is from genome assembly GCA_963277665.1 of Viscum album. Classification (NCBI taxonomy): domain Eukaryota; kingdom Viridiplantae; phylum Streptophyta; class Magnoliopsida; order Santalales; family Viscaceae; genus Viscum; species Viscum album. Next base: position 197,487,659 of record OY728150.1, read on the forward strand.
AATTGGGAGAGTTATATCCTCTGGAATATTTGGAGTCACACTTGCTGTTTAATATGAAACCCAGTTTTCCTATATGTGTGAGTGTTGGATTGAAGAATTATACAAAGTGGTATATGATGATTCATGTATTTTATTTTATGTATCATTATTATTATTTAAAGGTAGAAAAGACATTTGGAATGTGTCATGGACAAATATATTTCTTTTTCAACAGATTACATAGCCCCTATATGAAAGAAAAGCTAGGTTCTATGGATGAGATTTCTATTTAGGATGTTTTTTTGGTTAATGTTTGTATTATTTCTCATTTGCAGAGTCACCAGTTATGTTATGTTATTGTTTATTAAGGATTATATATTTGGAACAATATGGGAAAATATTATTATTATTGAATCATGATAGGTATGTATGGATATTTATTATGATACATTTTTAATGATAGGGAAATATTTATTTCATGTGGTATTATTTCATATATGAACTATAAAATGATAATGATGATATATCTGATGAAAAAGTGAATAAAATAAATGTTATGTCATGAAAATTCACCTGTTCAATCATTATAAAAAATACCATGAGTCTTTTTTATCTTTTATTTCCACCAATTGATGTTGACCTTGATTTTATCAAATATTCTATAGATTATATTTTGTTTTTATATAAAATTACTCCTCTTCATCATCAAATTCAGCACCAGGAGAGAAGAAATTAGTATTCTCCAAAAATAATTGTGTCAGAGCTTCCAGAAGCTCTATATAATAACATAGATGTTTAGATACCCAATAATTTTTTTGTATGGACATGAAATTCATAGAATCTGATATTGTTTGTTATTTTAATTTGATTTTTGAGATAGTGAAAGAGTGTCAACAATAACAACATTCTACATTCACTACGGTGGGTGTTCCCTGGGTATATGAGTTACAGATCAACTCAGTCTATATGATCTTCATGTACCTTGGAACAACATAATGTGGGAAGGTGGATCAAGGAGAATACATTCATTATGGATCTCCCAAATGATTACATGACATTCTATAGAAAATCCCAGATCTATATGGAGTTATCCTGGAATTACATTGAGGTGAAATTTCTGATCAACATATATCTCGAAACCTTATGGGATGAGATGGATCATGAATTCATGAACCCAATTCAGTAGAAAATTTTAATTATAGAATATGATATAAAATTCACCGACTTGTAATGATTTGTAAAATAATTTTCAGCTATATATGTTTCAATAGAGAGGTGATTCAATTATTGGATTCACTCTGTGATTATGCCCCCATGGGATTTTCATAACTATAGTATCATTTCAGATGTGACAAATATATCCCTCATCACTATATGTAATCTGTTTGAGGACCCCATATAGTGGGAATTTGAATCAGCATAGTGGACTAGGAGATCTCCTTACTATAGAATGATGTTTTTCTATGTCTATAATCCTCAAAAGAATAAAATCTATACATTCCAGTGTAGTGGAAAGAAATAACATGACTATGTTTAATTATTAGTGAAATCAATGTGTAATTTTTTTTAAAAAATGAAACCCTAGTTTCTATGTTCTTTAATTGAGTCTCATTCATGTGGAAAGCTAATAAAATTGTAGATATGTTGTAAGTACAAGAAGTCATATAGTGGTGGTAAGGGATCATGATATGTACCATTTTTATTAAGGGCACATATATCCCTCATCAATATAGTACCTCTATATTTAATATACTTGCATGTCAAGGCAAGGGATGAGGTGCCCATTTCTTGGGTTGTATTACCATCCTGAGTGTGTAGTACAACTATGTCAAACTGAAGCTATGGATGTGGAGAAAGTCATCTACATTATATACAGTCAACTCTATCTAGTTTGGATTCACGATCTTATACTTGAATAGGATTGGTTCATGTATAATCAACACTTTTGTTTGTGTTTGTTGATAAAGGAGTATATAATTACATTATATATCTAATTGTATGTAATATGATGGAGCTTTGATATTGATGTATTGGATGTTTTCATCACTATCAACACACTAGTAGTATTGAAGTCGGAGAATATCAATTTTTTCATGGAATATTCTCTATAGAATGAGGGTTAATATTTAGTTTTTATTTTTTTTACTAGAAATGTTATGTTTATATAATATTCATGGTGTGGATTGGTTATTTCTGTACCAAGATCACATTAAATATAATCATGAGAGATTTACATTTATATCCCTATAATGAGATGAATAATTTCACTAGGGTGAGTGGGATATTCAGGATAGTTATGAAGAATCTATTCAGTGATGATTATGTAGTCTCATGATGAGATAGTAATCTTTATCTTGATAATAGTTGCATGCAGCAATTTCAATTTATTATTCCTGAATAACATTTTATTGATTTTATTTTTGAATATTAATTTTACGTTCCACATGATAGAGATATTGATTTCATGACTGATTTGGTTCCATGATCTAAGAATGGTTTTATTCCACAAAACTAGATGGAATCAAAAAATCTTCGGTAATGGAATGATTTTTGGATGATATGCTATATAATTTTTACATATCTTCAATCACTTAACCATAGTGTATCCCAATTATTTCACATTTAAATATAATAAGATAATGTGATTTTTTGTTGACTACCATATATTTAACCTTATTAATGTCAACAACCAGTATCCCTTTATACACATCAATTTTCTATTCAACCAGCTGAGAGGATTCTGGATTAACTCATAGGTTAACATGAGATTAGGATTTCATCAGTTGAGAGTGATACTACTAGACATAAATGAAACCTCTATAATAAAATGCAATCTATTAATGAATTCATGGTGATGAAATTTGGACATAAAAACATGCTAGTGGTATTCATGACCTTGATGAATCATATTTTCCAAACATTAATTGATTAGTTTGTGGGTTTCTTATAGATGAAATCATAGATAAATCACAATCTATTGGTGTTCATTCCCAACATCTTGACACTGTCCAAAGTATATTGATAGATATTCTTGATTTATGCTAATATAAAAAAATAAATTGTATTGATTGGTAAATTTTAATTCTATGTTCATGTTATCTAAGAGGTAGGAGGTGAGTAGACCCCAAGAAGGTTGAGGATGTAGTATAGTGGGGGAATCCAAAAAATTTAATCTTTATTATGGGTTTTTTATCAAGAAGCATGATATTTTAATTTAATCTAATACATCACTGCTTTAGAAGTACTGATGTATAGTAAGACAAAGAAATGGGTAATGTTTATTTGTTCAAATTCTTCTGATGTAGTTTTTCAGGAGGTAAATGAAATCCTTCAATCAGTAACGATTATCACTTTTTGGATGATAAGAAATGATTTAACATTGTTCTATGGAACCACTAGAGTTGGGTAAGTAGTAGTAATGATGTAGGAGGATAGAGTGGTTACATATTTTTCCTTTTCCCTAGGACCACATGATATAAATTACCCTACTCATGATCTGTTGTTATATATTACCAGGCATTCTATTAGATAATAGATACATAATATTTTGGGGAGGATACTTTTGTTATACAGTATACATAAGATCCACAAGTACATAAATTCTAAATGGGACCTAAACCATTAAGAAATGATATTGGTTGAGTATTTATTGTATTTTTACTATGAGTTGGATTATACATTGGGAAATGGATACGTAAGTTTTGATTCCAAAAGTTAGATGACATAGAAAGAGTTAGTGTGGTAATCATATTAAGAGTGGTGGATGATAGAACCCTTTACAGATACATATTTTGAAGTTCAATAATCGCATGGATGAGTAGCAATGACCTCAGCATCAATTTTATCAAGTCTTTCTATCAAATTCATGAGCAAGATGTTTTCTAATCTGGTGGGATTATCTCAAAGGGACATCATATATAGTGGGAAGTGATCACCAAGATAGAATATTTTCATAATAATTCCATTATTTTATTTGGCCTTTTATGGGATCCTATGGGCCTGTGTGAGGAGGTAATGAGAAAATCACTTTCTAAAATCTGATATGTTCACCCAGATCCAAAGAGGACGTATCATGATCTATGTGGATAGTAATAGTATCCAAGAATAATGAATGCAGTAGTTCAAGATTTGGTGAGATACTTCACCTATCAGCTCATGATGTGTTATAATTAATGGCCAAATGGGTTATCAAATCCTCTTACCTATATAGAAAATAAACGGGATGATGTTTCTATGGAATTCATCATGAGATTACCTAATAATTGTTTTTAATAATAATGAATTATGGTTTATCTTATATTTATTAACAAAGTAATCCCAATTCAGGCCCATCAGGGAGAAAACCAGTGTTAATGGTATTGGTATCCACTATGTGTGATAGATAGTTATAGTGCATAGTTTTATTAGGAATGTCATTTCATATAGATATCATTTCGTAAAAAATTAGTTTTATTAGGGTCTTCGAAATTATATAGTATCAAAATCTCATTAGATTACATCCTATCATCATCCAACTAATGACCAATAGGAAAGGATGAATTAGATTCTATAAGATATATTATAATTCTATATTATAGATTGTGGGGGTTTGTAGGAGGATATTATAGAACTCACATATTTTCATATAATAACATCTTAGCTGAATCAATAATGATGAATCATTTTGGGGAATTTTATTTTAGGTTTTACCATTCCCCAATTGGTTTATTAAAGGTAGTGGAGTCAGTTCTTTTTAGACCAAGTGTCACACATTAGATGGCTGAGTATGTTAAGTTGATCTGTAGTGGATGTTTACCATGTATAGAAAGAATAATTATTATAATGAAAAGTATAGATAACCTCTAGAGTTTGGGGTTGGCTACAATGTTTTAAATTTTTTCAATAGGGATGTGATGATGCTATATTGAAGAGAATATATAGCTGGAACCTTGTATATTTGGGCTATTTGATATAGAGAAAAATAATCAGATCATTGGTATACTGATTTTCCTTTTAAAAAAACTCTACAACCATGAAAAAAACATATCTCATATATCATCTAATGATATATTATCCAGAACATTGTATGATGAATTAAATTTATGATTTCATTCCCATTGAAGATGGTTCCTTTAAGTAAAATCTGATATGAATTTTCATTTATAGTTAGAAAAATCTCTATGGATAGAGCATTGAAATATTACATGTGTTGTATAATCATGGTTGTGATTAAGAGGATACATGGGAGAGGAAATATAATATTCTAGAATAGTTAAAGGAAATGTTAAAAAATACATCATAGGGATACTTGTACAAGATTGGGGAAGAGATTTTATATTGTTGAGAGACTGTCTGATCCAAGATTTTCCATTTATTTCCCTCATAGTATTTATCGAAACATATTTAGATGGGGGTTTTTTCTTCTAAACCTCTTAGTCTGACCATCTTCCTTGGATATAGAGTTCGTCTTCCAAATAAAATTTTGAAATATTTGGGGATATATTATTGATTAAATTAATGTATAATGGTTATAAATGTGTAAAAAATATAAGTTTATTTCATTTGGGGTTCAATTTTAACTACATATTAGTTTACAGTTTATACAGAAACATAAAAATAGAAACACTCAGGTCATGAAATAGTTGCACAATTTAAATATATTTTCAGTCATATGTCTTGAATTGGTATAAGGAATGAAAAATTCATGGGTTATGAAACAACTATATATTTTTAAAATGATATACGGGTATTAATTTAATATAATATGATAATGTTTTTAAGGTTTCTACTAAATTATGAAATTACCATCTTTAAAGGGGATGTTGTAATGAATGTATTGTGGTTCTGATATATTAAACCCTAATAGACGTACATTTTTTTTAATTTAGAGTTAAAAATCCTATATCTAATCATAGGTTGACTCTAGAAATTTTTTGGTTCATTCCGTCCCATATATATGTATTGTTCTAGTTTTCAATCTCTGGTGAGTTCCTTTGAATTTTTTTTGTCATATTCTATATTATCCTCTTTTATTGTTGTGTAATATATTTATGTTTATGGAATCGGGTTATTATCTAGATGATGGTTTCAACTTTTTTTCCTTTTGATCTCTTTCCGCATTGGACTTCATTGGAATTCTATATTGAGAGTGTGGATTTGATTACCATATAAATGTAGGTGGTCTAGAAAAATGTTTAATGTCTTGATTCTATTTTTTAAACGTGTTCAATAATATATTATCATTACATACTATTTTAATATAATATAATAGAATAATGTATAATGAATATCATTTTTTTGAAAATTCTTCAGACCCATGTAGAACTGAGGCTACCCAATGTGCAATAAAATCCTTAAATTATAACTAAAGAGTTATTGGTTTGAAACATGAAATAGTAAAATATGATACCTTAGATTTTTTCTCTCGATAGGATCTCATTGGAAAGTTTAATTAAATTGTTATTGAAATTATTTTTGATTCATTTATTTGAGATGGTTTTGTACATATGAAAGTTAAAAACATAAAATGTGACATAAATAATGAATAGTTAATTGAATTTTGAAAGGAAATTGGATGATTTGGACTTTATGGATTAATAAGTATGTTCTATTATTCATTCTTTTTTCACTTCTATTTTATATTATAGGGAAATTATTATATAAATGGTTTGACAATGTACTACTGAAATTCTTATATATAGGGTCTATCTCAGATGTTCTATAATTAATATATAAAGGAAACTGTCTAGTTTTGATAAAATGATTATATAAAGGTCATGTGCATGTTATGTAGAAATGGTTATATAATGGCCTTCTACGTATTATGAAGAAATTCATATAAAATGTCTTGGATGATTATGATGAAATTAAAATGTAAAGGAAATGACCCCATAATGCTAAAATTCATATATAAAGAGATTCCCCCAATTATGATAAAATTATTATATAAAGGTATTTTCTTAGATATTCCCAAATTCTTATAAATATGGATTTTTCTTGATATTTTAGTATTCCATTGGCTTTCTATTATAGATGGAATAGTGATTATACATTATCAAAGTAATGGTAGAATGCTGTTATAGAATGCTAATTGTAATATATAATTAATTTATTATTTAATACTCAATCATATCCCCTTATTTCATGACCATATGATTATGATGGTTTTTAGACACTGTGGTCTCAACCTGCTGAGTTTTTCTCACATCCAATTTGGGCTAGAAATTGGTACAGTGGTATTTTACATGGATGAAATATTGAATAAGGTAATAGGTCCTTGTTGTTGATTTTTTTACTAGATGGTTTGGAGATTGGAAATGACACTGATGTGTGGAAAATGATTGTATTATTTGATTAATTATTTGATTTTTGTTTGTATTTTTCCGTTTTACATTGATCTTGAATCATTTTCACATTAAATCCATTCATTAAATTAAATTTTATATTGATATTTTGATCATCTACATTTAGTATTTTGTTTATATCATGTAATGATTGTATTTTTACTATTTATTATACACTAATATTTAATGTTCTATTATTATAACCGAATTCAAGGGGTATAGTATACCCACTATATTCTTTACACCCCATTATAATTTGACAATCACTATAATACAAGGAGGTGCAATTGTGGCCTAGAAAAATCATCGTTTTCATACTTGAGAGTGTCTCAGATTGTGGGATGTTATATTAGGTTTTTTTCAATCTATTAATTATATATACATGTTCATATATTCTTCTCCATCATATATTATTCATGATATAATATTTTAAAATATATATATGATGTTGTAAATGGTTTCACTTCTTTTATATTATATTGAGATAGATCATTGAACATTGTAATTATCTTCTTCTCTCATGAAGGATGTATATTATCTATAAATTCCACCATTAGGCATTGATTAGCTGAAAATATTATATCATTTTTTGTAGACCCAGTATGAATCTTCTTAGAATTGGAATATTGAAACTCCAATTCAAGATATTTATTATTGTGTATATTTTTTTTCCTCAATCATAATCATTTTCTCTTCACAAGACTTATTCATTCTTTCAAATTTATATATGTGTTTCTTAATTAGTTTGGTAATAAAAATTCATTATCTTTGATCTTTTGGAATATTTATTCAAATTAGAGAGCCCATACATCAATTTTTTTTTCAATTTCTATTCATGTTTATATATCCTTTCATATAATGTCTAATGAACTCTATTATTCTCAAAATCTTATTTCAACCATTTTTTAGAATAAGTATCAAGATCCCTGTTTTGTTCAATAAATGGTTCCATCCTATCCCAGAAGATACGAACATTATATAAATTTTTTATTTAAACCATTCTGTATTTCTTATGAATGCATGTTAAGATGAGATACTTATTTATTAATTATTTTAAATATACCATAGATAATAGAAACTAATAAATTCGTATATCCTTACATCATACACTTTAATGATTTAGATGATAAATAAACTATAATAATTTCACTACCAATACATATTGGATCTTCATTAACATAATTCAAAATGTTTAAAATCGATTCCTATTGATTGCATGAGGTAAAAAGACTGCCTATATCATTGGGGGAATGTTGATCCACCATCACATTATGTTCCAAGTCAGATATTCCTCAATTAAGGGTAAGACATGGAGAAACTAATACTCACTCTTCTTCTGAGAAAAGGACCATTATCTTCTTCTTCCTGTTATCAAAATTTCTCATGTTTAACATATTTATGGTATAAATCGAATTTCTACAAGAGATAACTAAATATTTACTAAAACTACACTTAATTATAAATCCTAATAGGATAATCAAATATCTAAATTATAATAGATTCAATATAGAGAATCAAATAGAGGTGTACCATTTATATGATACTAATGGAGAGGAAAAAATTGTGATATAATCAACACTAATTGATGGTGGGTGTGAATAATGGTTGGGGAATTTTTATCCTTTTATTTCATTCATCAATTTTTCTTATAAGAGCTATTAAAATCTGTAATCACTTATTTATATTATTTATTGAATAAAATTATATGAAATTTTTTATATATTTAAGAAGATATTCATAAAAGGCTCACTAATCAATAATAGGATCTAATAAATCGTATGGCCTAAATATAACCCTACACCCCAACTACTATAAAACAATCTTTAAATATTTGTTATAGTAAATATAGAAGAACCAATCACTTTATTTTCACTATGATCAATCTTCATTGTATGTTTTACCACACCTAGAATGTAATTTATACTAAATATAAAGATATTAATCACTTATTAATGTTATTTGTAACACCAATAATGTATTCCACCATATTATATTTTTTAATGTCACAATACTATTTTTATACCTCATAAGACTTCTTTACATTATCACGTGCACAGCAGCATAAAAACAAGTATTCTATAGTTTTATAATAGAAAATTGAAAGGGTATTTTTCTTTTTCATATGTCATAAGTCAAAAATATAATAATCTTTTCTAAAATAATAATCTCATTATTATTCATTGACCTAAATTATACTCAAAACACATTTTGGTGTTTGGTTGAACCTCTATTGTTTCCTTCAAATATAATAAAATGATGGTATTAGTAGAATAAAAAATCCCATTTCTAAATATTGAAATAATGAATGATCAGTTCCACATCATAAAAATCCAATTTATATTCCTTTACAATTATATGAATATATTTAGGACTATTTATCTCATAATTCTTCTTCGAACCAAATAAAAATTATTAGTTATTAACATATGAAAAAACTCTTCTTTGGTTTCTGATCATCTAAATAAGAAATACAATATATTATTATACATAATCTAATTAATATATCATATGATTGAGAAAGTTATTTTTCTTTCTTATAATAATTTCATGACCACCATTAACAAGGAATCAATATTTCAATTGATGTTAACCACACAAAATTGTATCATTGAACACTCATGAAAAACATTAGAAAATATTTTTATTGTTATGGTTATTATTTAATGTGTTATATTATTCTATTTTATATTTCTCGTTAGAAGTCAAGAAACCTTTCTAAAAATAAGTTTCAGTGTTTTATAACATGAATATGACGGGATGTTCTTCTTCCTACATGCACAAACTATTCTACCTACCTCAAATAGTCAACGCTTTTGTGTAAACCAGACCATATACATGGTATATCATACAACACTGCTAGATCATTATCTTACTTATCACTGAAAATTTTATCACTCTATAATTTGTGGTCATTACCTTGTGAAATCTTTTCATTGCTCTTCACCTACACAAAATAGTCTTATGTAACTTCTTATTCACGGCACCAAAAAATAGACATGAAAACATCTTATTCGTGATAGTGATAAAAATAAGTTCCCAACAATTTTCTCCTTCATTTAAATAGGTAGCGATAACACAATTCCCAATTTTTATCCATGAAACTACATGAATAATAATATGGTTTTATGAAAACAATTCATTGTGAATATCTTCATGTGTGAATAACTATTGTTCCAGGATCACAATTCTCAGTCATAGTTTCTTCACAGAAAATATTGAGCATTTATCATATTTTCATTAGATAATGGAACAAAATTATTCCCAATATATATCATCACATTTTTTTCAATCCTCATATATTATGAGTCTTGCAGAACTATTTTCTTCTTAGAGGTGATCATTTTCTATGAATTATATCCTTTTAAATAAGTTGGTGACCAATATCAAATCTATTTTGTTGGGTGATTCACTATTTTCAGATAAGGTATACACTTTTGGGAATTGAATCATACCCCACATTTGGATATATGTAAATAAACTCTTTGAATTTACAAATATATCTATGTTACTAATCATTAAACATGGTTGTTGTAACATCGATAATAATTACATACCATCATATAAAAAAATAAAACATTCTAAGTATATCCTGTATATTGGATGAATATGACTATATATTTTTAATTTTTTAAATTATTCATTAAAATTGTATGCACAAGAGGACATCTACAACTCACATTTAATTGGTTTGTAGATCATGATTCATAATAATTCTTCTATATTGTTTGATGTGTGCATGAAGATACATGGACCCATATACTCAACAAAACAACATCATATCGATAATGTAATTATAATGATCCATCATTCGAATAAGAAAATTAACTCTATAAAATAAAATAACAATTTTATTTTTTAAGATGAAGATGAACCACCCATGTTGACATGGAAACTATAATCGATTGAATCTGACTATGGATTCTATTTCCAAATTTTTAATTATGTATGTATTGTAACTGATTCACATAAAAAATCCACATAAATTCAATATTTGTTTTCATCTATCCATAATAATTAATTCAATTCAAATATTTCAATGAGCCACGTCATGATTGTTGATGCCTGGTTACACCAGCACCTCACTCCAACATGGGTCACACCACCCTCATGCGTGGTCCATGAGAACCATCCTATGAAAGCAATGAATGCATCATGTACAGAGACACATATTTTTTGAATGTGGTACCTTTTATCCCAATTCCACTTCCTCTATGGATAGATTTTCACGTAGACTCCCACCAACATGGCTGACCAGAAGGTTTAACATGTTTTGTTTCAGTGGTCTTCAATTATATAGATAATGGATGGCGCTATTTTTTTGATTAAAATTCCCACAAATATTAAATGTAAATAATTATATGTATACCATTTCATATACAAATCCATTTAGTTATCTCCTTAAATTAAAAATAAAACACTCAAAATAAAATCATATTGTAGGGCCATTACATTCATTTCACATTCTATTTCATGTTGAAAAACATTTTTTTATATTCCTTACATAGAACTCTGCATGGAATACTATTTTATAACCTTCATGCCTTCACAATATCATTACTCTTCATATATAATATTATGGGATTACATATGATTTATGGATAAATAGTTTTCAATTTAATTACTTAAATATGGCCTTATTCAAGTTCCCAACATGATCAGGGATGTTTTGGAGGTGTTCATTCTGTGTTCAGATCTCATAACTACCATTGTGGTGGTTTGTGCCTATCGCAAGCTTACTGAAGAGCAAGTGGGGTATCCCACATGGTTAGACCAAAAATTACAAGGCTAGAGAAAGGGGTTGTACATACCACACATTTTGTTGAAAATGTGTAAGAGTGGGCCCATGACCATGTGTCTAGGTCTATGTATTTTGAAAAACATAAGAGAGGATCCTTCGACAGTTTGTTCATTGTTTTAAAACCATATAGGTAAACCGTTTAGGTGAACTGTTTTTAGTAGAAACCAAGAATGGTTGGCGAATGGTCAGTTAAACCATGATCCTAAACTGTGAGACCCTTGTATTTTGGGGTTTTTATCAATTTTTAATTCAATTTGTTTATATTTAAATGTTAAAACCCATCATATTTACTACAGAGAGGAAGGGATTGATTGAGAATCCCTCAAAGGGGTATAACCAAGGATTTGAAATATCTTCACTATACAATATCTAATTAGATCATGTATTATTTAATCAGAACCATTTCGTAAATATGTATATTCCTTTTTAGCATTTACCATTTCACTTGGATATTAGATTCACTATTAGCATTTGGGCTCATATTCCATAATTTCTCACTCTTTGTCCATTCTTCCGGTATATCCTTATATAAGTGGAATATCAACTTTATAGTAGATAAGATCGCTAATATCAAGCTATGGTATGTAATTTATAACTCTATTTTGAAATTTGATTCTTTCAAGAGATAATGGGTATCATACTGACCGCTAGAATTAATGGAGCAGCCCTTCATTTGAACAAGTTAAATGTTGTTGATGTAATCATATCTTTTAGATATCCCCATATATTCTATTAGGGCATGTTGGATGATATTTCCTAAATCATGGTCACCCATGGGTTGTTCCACATAAAATTAACCAATTTTCATTTATTGATCTACCAAATGAGGTGAGTTCTCATGCATTACTAGTTTTGGATGTCCACAAATGATTAAAAGGTTATGGATTAAAAAATAAGATACATATTTCCTCCTCTATCAATGATAACATGATATTTCATGCATGAGATGTTCCAAATGGCTCTAAGGTTTGGGGTTAAATTTGTGGGTGTACACATTTGGTTGACATAAACTGTTTCAATGCATTTTTTGCATCTTTTACTAAATGGATTGGAATAGTCATTGTTCGAATTCCATTGATGGTAAATAGTTAAAGGATTCAGGGTACTCTTTGGTTGATTGAATTGGTTGTATGAATAAATATTCCATGTAAAGTGTGAAGGGTGTATACTCATATTATAAATTGAATATGTAATGGATTGTGTGAGTGGGTATACTCACATAACATGAAATGGTAAATGGTATATAAGTTAAATTTATGAATATATTCCTTGTAGATGTTTCTCGGTTCTGGAATATGGTGCTAGATTCCTTCAATTGGGACGCTCCTTGGGTATTAATTTGTTTGGATTCCCTAGGCCTTTCTATAACTTGGTTCCATCATTCATGGACATGCGTAAGAAATTTCGAGTATGAAATTCTCCTAGGACTCCAACAAGTCCCTATGTTGAGTATCCCCCAAGATGCTTCTATGACACAATATGGATTCTAGGGTTTTAGACACCTTGGATATGATCATTCATGGTCTCACTCAAGATATACAATACTTCCTTCAATATTTAGACATGTTTGGATGAACAACTTAGTCGTGGATATTTATGACACTTATTTTAATATGGAAAGGTCATGGTTGACTTGATATGTATGTGAGTGAGGTGAGGCAATGTTGTTTGTTTTGATTTCTTGAAGAAGCCTTGAATTTAAGATGACATTTATTTTTAAGGGATCCCTGTGATGGTATTTAGTATAATTTACATAGTAGAAGAAATTACATGGTTACTTTAATGTCATTAATATTTACCGGATTTTTTTATATTGCACAACATGTAATTTTATAGTGGTCAGGTGGTTACCTGCTAGGATGTAATATAACACAATGTTTGGGCCTCCCTTAGGGACCCAAATAGATTACATTATTATAGGTTTTGATGTGGGAAAAAATCCTAACAAATAATGTTGATTTTTTATTTTTATTTGGGAAGCGTGGGGCGACGATGAGGAATAAAATGATAGTAGAACACGTTTTGAAATTTCTGGATTTTTGGATTCTTCTATTTCAATTTATTACTATGTACATACTGTTCTTGTTTTTTAGATACATGTTTCATTAGAATCATTGTATATGATACATAATTGGTTCATTTATATATTATTGTATGGTTTTTATATCATTTGTTTACCTATTGTATCTGATTCCTCTATTGGTATGTATTAATATATTTTGTGATTTACCCTCTTGATGAGGACATAATCTCCCTAATGACAATCCTAGGCCCTCACTTCTAGTTGAAAGCCTCTAGTATTTAGGGAGACGTGCTTGAGGTCTTGTGATCAATAGGGGTTGAGAAACTACTGAGAGCCTACCATGTCCAGCATGTTATAAAGTTGTATTAGAGGATTCATTTCTATATTCAGTTACTATTTGGTGAAGTATGAAATGAATTGAATGCAATGGAATTTAGTAATATGTTGTGCGTAGGTGTAGATGCCTCGTGTATACGGAAAAGCCATGTTTCCTCCCATGAAACTATTATTTTCTGAATTTTGACTATTAGAGTAGAACCTATCTTCCATTGGGATACACACATGATTTTTGTTATTACTATTGATACAATTTAGGGTACTATTTATATAAAACCTAGATTATATGAGGATATTCTTTGTCATGAAACAAATTGGAACTTGTTAAAACCACATTTCATGCATTATGAAATATTATTTTTGAAGAATTTATCATTTCATGTTTTTTTGATAAGTGATATGATAGATATATAAGATTTGGGATAGATTATGAGAAGTGGATAAATATGTGATTCCATCTTTAAGTTCATATGGTGTATGTTCCCTTATTCACTAGGAAGTGGTACACCATTTGAATTCAATTATTATAGTAAATTTGAAGTGTTTGGATTGAATGGGCACTGAATTTTAGATTTATGAAGTGTTATGAGCCCTCATGGATTTGGATTTGATGAACCATCAGTTGAACATCTTCAATAATTGAATTATGGAAAATGAAATGTATGATGATTGTGAATTTAAATGATAATGAAATGAAAACATAAAATGAGGAACTAAGAGTTGAACTAGACTCAACTTTTTAGCAGGAAAGAGGTAGTTTATCTGGTTGTGTTATCATTATTCCTTTTCTACAATCCTAGATTTAGGATCTGGCTATGGGGAATGAATTGTTTTAGGTGGATTTCAAACAATACTACACTTTTGAGCTATGAATATCGAAATAACTCCTTCAGAGTTGCGTGTTTGGAATTGTAGAGGTATTCCACCATGAAAAACTCCAATAATATTCCATGAGGGAGGTAACAATAAAACATTAAAAGTGGTTGTCCATGGACTATTGTTAGATCATATTTTAGTGGTAGATGCGACACTTGAGGTTGTTCCAGACATAGGTGTTGAGGCACATTTCTATAGTGTAATTTTTTTTAAATGAAGTCCTTTTAGGGAGAACCATAAACTTACATGGATAGGGATGAGTCAATGAATGTGTATTAGTAGAAGAATCCTACATGTGTTCTCTGTACACTATATATTTTTGATCTTCATAAGATGCCTCATGTGAAGAGTGTCAAGATTGCTACATATATGTTGTGTGGAGGAGCAAAGTGCTGGTGGGTCATTATGAACTATGTTGATTGATAGTGATATATTGGTTTTACTAATTTCCAAACATAGTTCTATGACTATTTATAACCCATGAATCATTATTTATATTGATCTAGTGAATTTATGTTTTTGGATAAGTGAGTGATGACTGTTATTGAGTAATCAACAAATATTATAGAGATGTAGAATTTTCACTGACTTAACTGACTGTTTATCTATCTAGAGTGAGACGATTTTAGGAAGGTCTCAAACATGACCTAAAATCTTAGTTCAATGTGTTCAGGTTGACCTATATCATAGAATTTGTGAATCATTCACCGAATACAATGAGGAACCTAACAAAGTTTGGCTGTGTCAAGTAGGGAAATATTGTTTCCTGACCTAGTGTTATTTGTCATTATAAAGGAAGCATCCATTTGAAGCTCTCTATGATATGACATCCAGTAGAGATGTGAGTAATGGATTCTTTTTTTTCTTATCAGTATAGAAGGAGAGGCCCCATGAAGACTCATTGCGACCATGACCCAATTAACTGGTCATATTGAGGAAGGATGGGTCGCATGCTTCATTTTTTCAAGACCTTTCATACAACTATGAATTGTTTGGTTCATCTAAACACCATGTTTAGTATAAATTTTATTATTTTCTCATTAGGAATGGGGTTGGAGTAGTTTTGATCGGTCTAGATTAGGTTTTAGTGGTTGTGGTTATGGTAGCTAGAAACTCATTTAACCGAGACATTAGACTGGTTCTACTCTGAGTTATGAGGTTGAATAATAGTGCCGGGGTGTAGGAAAACACTATTCTATACATCCTACCATTGAGTAGGATGGATACAGACTGTATATGGTGAGATTTATAATCTTAAAATCCTCTACTATTGAATATTTTCTTTTTGATACTAGCTTATTTCATAGTTATATTTGTTCACCAATTGGAAAAATACACTAACTTTTTGTATAATATTATTTGGGCATTGTGGTATTAGACACAATATTGGGAACCAGAATGAATGATGTGTGCCAATATGAAGAGTTCCCCTTGAGGCTGGTGGGTTCCACCTCATCTGGAATATGTATGTACTTAAGATGACATGTTTTGATGTCATACACAGAATGGACTAGATAGTATCTTATCCATAATATGTTGACCAATATGATTTGAGAGAAAATTTAACATCTATATATGGTGTAGTGTTTAAACAGAAGTGTTAGTGGGATGTAGAAGAGAGGTGATATAGACCACGCCATTGTGGTCTATGAAGGATGATAACCAAAATAGATTTTTTTATTAATAATCAAGGATTTAGTTAGGAAGACGTTCCTCTGGTGGTCAAATGAATTAGGGATGTCTTTATGGATGACATGTAATGTTAAAATTCTATTTTATATGTGTAATTATCCATCTAGCCCGTGAATTAGGTTTTGGTGGTCCTCTACTATTTTTTTATCGAATTCCATCCATAGTCACCATCTCCTTTAATCCTTCATGATAGTTCCTAAAGGAATTTTGAATTTTCAAATAATATCCTTAGTTTTTGTGAGACTATGTATTCTATACGGACCATTTTCATCTGCTAAGTGAAGAAGGAGTGCAGATAAATGATCCCATTTTGATGTTATTGCCACTTGGAACCTCTGTTTTATTGAAACATCTGTGTTTATTTTCAATGAATGGATTTTATTTCATGGAATGATCACATAGAATCCATTATCAGGACTGTGGGTCATTTTCATATTCATTGACTTTTCTTTAAGGTTATCCTTCGATGAAAAAATAATTATTTTAAAAATAACATAAGGAAATCCAGCACAATAAAAAAATGAATGTGAGAAAGCACATTACATAAGAGCTAATAAATAGTGAGTCATGTAGGAATCCCATATAATAATATTATCACCCTCATATTTAACAATCTTTAGGATAGGGAAGAGGGAAAGGTGCACATCATGGGTTTCAAGTAAAGCGAGTTAGTTAGCGTCACTATTACCCTCACGCCAAGTGTGAATAACATCCATATGATCACTGATAAATCCCATGAATTTATTAATAATATAGTATATAGACTAGTGGAGATACCTATACCAATATAGTGATCTGAAAAATGTATTGAAATCCATTTCAACTTCCTAAAGATCAGAATTTTCATGAAAAAACATGAAGAGTCCTGTAAGTAGTGTATGCGACTCATCCTAGAGAGAGTTAATGCAACTATAGTAAGTAGTAAACACAATAATAATAGTTTTCCTGGGTTCGCCAAAAACTCAACCTCCTTGTACAGTATTAGATATCCATGATTTATCGTTGTTTAGTTTTTTTTGCTTCATGGGGAATATTACAAACACATTAAACATGGGATCAATTGAATCTTGTATGTCTGCATCTCTCCATGCCATATACCATATTTATGATTGAAATAGAGTATTTATATTATCAATTACAAGAGGGGTAAATTGTATGTTTAAAAACCTTTGTTTTTAACCTTAAGGAAAATTATGTTTAACAATGTTAAACAAGGTAAATTCACAGAACCTATTTAAGTTCATAACTATGAATTAAATTTTCTTAGTGTATGGAAATATGAATCCAGAATTTAAACATAATAAAAGTTTACATGAATAAATACTCTACCTTAAATCATATAGAATCTTATTTTTATTAGTATACATGTATAAGTACGTATAAAGAAAATAATACTTCATTTCTTTAACATAATTGCCTCAGAAATGAAACATGAGAAAAAGTAACATGTAGAAATGATTCATCCCAAAGAGTAGGATATCCATAAAAATTGGAAAGGGTACCTTGATTAATATTATCAATAAATTCCGTCTTAGCCAAACCAGGGTAAGTCCTTGATTTTAAAATCAGACTCCGTCTTGATATTCTCGCAATACATATAACTTTAAGGTAGTCAGGACCTCGGACTTCCAATACCTAGAATCCCTCGATTATACTCTACAACAATCGGTGTTGCACGAAGCAAGATGAAAAAGATGTTCTGGGCTGAACAAGATGTTCATGAAACCCACAAAGCATGAGAGTCTTTTTATCTCTAGAAATCACTTCAAATCATCACAACGTGTAATATCTAAATTGAACAATAGATTAGGATATCATTCAAATGATCTCTTATTTATAGGAAAAACATCAATGGTCAGCTCCGTCCACCAATTGCCATATTTATCCTGGAATTTATGAGGGACCTATACTTGTGTCACTCAACCAACAATTTTTTAGAAATAGATTGTATGACATCATTTTATTGTAATAATATCATGTGTATGGAAAAAAAGAATTATCTTAACAAATTAAGAATATCCAGAGTCAAAGGAAAAATTGAATTTGGAGTCTAATTATATAAAAAATATGGTTATATAAAACATAGATATTTAAATTCTAGTTTATGAATAATTAAGAATCTTAATTCTTTAGATTTTGGATTCTGAATTCTAAAAAATTTAGAGTCTGAATTCTAAGGAATTTAGAGTATAAAATTATGAGTAATTATGATAATTAATTATGATGAAATGATAGACAGAATATTGATGAATTCGGAGTCTGAATTATGTGGAATTCAGAATCAGAATTCTAACTAATTTGGGGTATGAATTACGAGGAATTGAGAATATGAATTCTGAGTAATTAGGAGTGTGAATTTTGATGATTTCAAAGTCATAATTCTAATGAATTTGGAGTTAGAATTCTTATAAATTTAGAGGACTAATTCTAAATAATTATAAATCGAAATATCATATAATTTAGAGTGTGAAATTCAGATAATTTGGAGTTTGAGTTTAAGATGATTTGGATTCCAAATTTCAGAGAAGTTGAATCTGAATTTTTGATAATTTCGGGTTTGAATTTTAGAGAATCCATAGTATGAATTTCAGAGAACTCGAAGTCTAAATTTCATAGAATTATATATCCAAGGAACTATATGATTCTTTGGTATTTAATATAAATATGAATCTTTGACTTAGTAATAAAATGTTTTTTTGAGATTTTATAAATTGCGGTAATGTAAACCAAAGTAAGGATAAATATTTCCTTAGAGATGGGAAATTTTCTTTTTGAAAATAATCCATAGTGAAAGATAACTTTCTTTAAGATATGGTATTTGTGAATTTCAAAACATAGAGGAATGGAAGATCTATTAGGAAACCTTATTGACTAAACAATATCCCCGTTTTGGAATTTACAAACAATATTTTGAAAAAGAATATCAGAAATAAGAATTTTATTTATGTACATTAAATGATAACATATCTCCATTTACTTATGAATCATGATAATACTACTAACTCCACCTTAGATTTTGATATCCCAAATGATCTTATTCTTGACATACTTAGAGAGGTTTTAATTTTTATTTCTTAAGAAAGTTTACAATAAGTAGACTCCCCCTTACTTAAGGAATTCTATTATTTTATTCTTAGTATTATTTTTATCATTATTTTCTCCCCCTTATTGATTTTGAAAAAATAATAGAGAGAAATAAAAAATAGGTACATTAATGATTAAAATTAAAAATATAAAAATGATGGGAAACATACTTTCATTAT
Source organism: Viscum album (assembly GCA_963277665.1). Lineage (NCBI taxonomy): Eukaryota > Viridiplantae > Streptophyta > Magnoliopsida > Santalales > Viscaceae > Viscum > Viscum album. The sequence goes on from OY728150.1 coordinate 197,507,948, forward strand.
GATTGGAAAACATCAAATATGTATAAAAAAAGATCTTATTTTCTTGCAAATCACTCATACTTATTTTCCTTCAGTATTATAATCCTTAAGGTAGCCTTCAAATTCATGATCTCCATCTGATAATCTTCAAATTGATAGATCACTGAATCTTGATCCAGAATTTTCTTTTCTAGAGACAAGATATTTTCATTCTATGAGTTAAAAAATTATTCTTGATACATAACTACATCTTCTTGATTATTTAACTATTCATCTAACTCTTCCAAGAGTTTATTTTCTCTCATAAAATTTAAAGAAACTGAATTTAACCTCCCATACCAATCGTTATCTTATAGCTTCCGGACTACTTTCCAAGGGTTAGGTTCTCTGTAAAACTCAGGGTAAGATTTTTGATCTTATTATTTGACTTATCAAAGGAATCTCCCATGATATTTAGGAATTCATAAATAATCCTCAATTTATCAATAGTTATTTTAGACCACTTATTAATTTCATTACATTATCTCCTATGAGCATTATATCCAATAAGAAATTTTTGGAAATCTACCTCAAGCATGGTTAATATTTCCATGAGCATGCCTACCGAATCAGTCTTCTGATTGAAAGAGTGTGGAAGCAACTAGCACCTCGAATCAATACTCGGAAACATGTGAAGGTTTGTTACTAACATCTTCATATATTGTAACCTGAAAACCTAACACATGTAAGATGATTGTAAATATGACTCCCTTATAGGATAAGATTCTTTTTCTAGCTTTTTAGCTTCCCTCTTTAATGAAGTAGTAACATATATCTCAACCACAACATTCTTATTTGGTTTATCATCAATAAAATGTTTTTTTCCAACTTTGGAAATAGACTCTTTAGTGTTTAGAGATACATTCTCACTATATAAATGTTAGACAAATTTATCTTCATAATCCTATCATTTTTCAGAATCTCCCATAAGATCATTAGGTTGGATGAATTCATGATTACTAATTTCATCATCAGTAGGTTTGATAACCTCTTCTTGTCCCTCATCCTCTTTTCCTTGAGAAATATTATTGGTTGACTTGACCTAGGATGTTAGGTTCAACAACATTTCAAAGGATCCTTCCTTCTCATTATATTCTTCCACTAGCATTATTACATCATCACTCCCATAATCTTCTTCCTAATCCACTTCTACAATTTCTTCTTCTTGAATAGTATCTTCTTCCAAAACAGGTTTTGGAATTGACATACTCTTTCATGGAGTCTTTACTGTTATTGATTCTTTAAGAAAATATTCTTTTACATGAATTTAATTAGAGGATTTATCTACATCCTTTAAAATTTCATGAACAATATCTTCTTTAGATGTTTTCTTTTTGAGATTTTTTCATTTTTTTAACCTTTAAATATCTTAAATAGATTTCATTTTTAGTGATTTTTTGTTCAGCATGATCTATGCCAAAACTAGGATATCCTTATTTATTATCCTTGTTCTGTTCCCTCTAATTTTCTACCACTTCATCCGGGAATATCATTTTCCTTTTCATCATTGGTGAAGGTGACTGAGTTTATGGAACTCTAAGATTCTCTTCGATATATATTTCATTTTTTATTTCACACATTCTATGGTTTCATGGAGGTCTATCATACTTTAACTTTCTTATATAGAGCTTCAACCTCAAATTATTGAATTTCATAAAATTCTCTGGACTTGGTATTGAAACCAACATTCATTTTTCTTAAAGTATCAACACTCAGTAGTACTATATTTGAAATTATTGTCTTAGAGATGTAGGTAATTTTGAATGAATGTTATGATAATACTATGATCATAGATAAATGGTTGGAAATATGATGATCTGGGATGTAAGAGTTTCATTCTTGATGTTGGTGATTTTCAAAACGATATACTTCATAGAAATTATCATTCTCTACTTGACCAAAAATTCCAAAATAATGATCTCACATAACATAATGGAGTCCTTGTCTCCTTTTATCTAAATGAGAAACCCTTGTACATATAATTAGGGAAATATGTTCTTTGGTGAGATATGGTAAGTCATCAGTGATTTTACTCCTTTGAGTCTATGTCAGTCTATTGCCTTTTCCCTCTCAAAATTTCCGAACTAATCTCACAGCTTGTGAATAAAAAAAATTGCTTCACCATCATAAAAAAGTCGAAGAATATTTTCATCCATGTTTAAGGATATATAATATGTCTTCCCAAATCTTTTGAAAGAAATACTCTTCCTTCCACCTTCCTCATAAAAACATACTATGTTATATAATTCTATAAGTAGGACATGGTAAATAGGATCCAGAAATTTTGGCTTGGCTATGCAAATACTCTCCTAACTATTCAGATTAATATATTTTGTAATCAAGGAACTATACTTAGAGATGAACATTGGGTCAACCAACCCTTCCTTATAGATTTTCCATTCCTTGATATCCTTATCTAAATACATCTGTTTCATTCGTGAATAATCCAGAGACATATGATGTCTAGGAAAATGTTGAAAAATGGAAAGATCTTTTTGAATAGAGGAAGAGATTTCACACTGAAATCATTGAAAACTAATGTATGATAAGGAACAAGGTTTCCATTATATAGGTTTCGAAGTGATACCTCAAATTATAAATTGGATCCAATAGTTTAAATAAGTACAATATGATCTAACAATTGATATGAAAGCTGAAGAAGAATTTTCTAGGTTCCAATCTTTTCAGGTATTAAGGAAAATTTATATTTAAGAAAATTGAATCTGAAAAAAATTAAATACGAACAACTAAATAATTAAATTTAAAAAATTTATATAAGAAAACATACCTTTGAGATTGCTAAAAAATTTCAATAATAAGGAATATTGTTCTTGGAGAACATTTGCTTTAATAAAATTTATTGGGTAATAGTAAATTAGGGTTCTCGAATTTTGATTTCTGGAAAAAAATTGGTTTCGAAAAAGCTTGATTAAGAAATTTTTTTATTAAAATAATATAATTGAAAAATAATTTTGGTTTGAAAAAAAAAAATGATTAAGGGAAAAATATTTGTTATCAAGAAAATGTACTCCCCCTATGATAAAAAGTTTCATAATTTAATGAGACAAGTTTTATAAAAAAAAGTTAATATGTATTATTACCTTATGATTATCATTCCTAAATTTTATTTAATTTATTCAAATATATAATAGGATAATGAATTTGTAAAAATATCAGCAATTTGATCATGTGTTCTGATAAATTAAAGAATGATATATCCTTTATGTGTGTGATCCCTAAGAAAGTTATGTTTAATATCTATGTGATTTGAATGTGGGTGATTTGCAGGGTTTTTTCATAGTGTAATGGAACTAGTGTTATCACAAAATATACGGGTTTTGGTAAAACACATGCCATTGTATGTGAGTGCGAGTTTTATCCACAACACATTGGGACAACAACTTCCAGTTTCTATATATTCATCTTCAGCTGCTTAAATTGATACTGACTATTTCTTATTATATGACCAATAAACTAATTAATCTCCTATGAAATGATATGTTCTGGATGTAATTTCACAATCCATTCCATATCTACTAAAAGCAGCATCTGAAAATATTTTTAAAACAAAATCATTTCTAAAAGTATAAAAAAGTCATAAATTCCTGGTTCTCTTTAAATAACACAATATTCTTTTCACTTCTTTTAAAAGACATTCCTTTAGATTAAATTGATATATTTCACAAAAGAAAACTGAAAACATTTAGTTTTGATGATAAGCTGTCAAGTATTGTAAACTTCTTATCAAACCTCTAAATGATGTTTGAACTACTGGTTTCCTATCATTATCCAGATCAAGATAAGTAAACATTCCAATTGGTGTGCTTATACTTTTAGTGTTTTCATATCCATAATTTTTAAGAAAATTTTTAATATAATTTTGTTGTGATATATAAATTCATTCTGATTTTTGAGAAATTTGAAAACCTAGGGAAAATGTTAAATCATCCATCACACTCATTTCAAAACCAGATTTCATTATATTCTCAAATAAATTATTTAATAATTACTGAGTTGATCTGAATATAATTTCATCAACATATATTTGAACAAAAAAAACTTTTTAATTACCTTTATTTATAAAAATAATTGGATCAGCAGTACCCTTAACATAATTTTTTTGTAACAAAAATACTCTAATTCTACAAAACCAGGATCTATGGGTTTTTTAAGACAATATAAATCATTGGTATGTTTGAAAACATGTTTAATATGTTTTTTTCTTCAAAACCAGGAGTTTTGTTGACACAAACTTCCTCTTGATGATATCCATTATGGAAAGAACACTTCACATCCATTTGAAAGAGTTTGAAATTAAATAAGGCTATAAGGGCATGTAAAATTCTAATAGATTCAATTTTAGCTATAGGAGAATAGGTTTATTCAGAGTTTACGCCGTATTTTTTCTTATTGACTTTAGAAACTAATCTAGATTAATTTGTTAATATTATTACATTTTCATCACACTTATTTCTGAAGATTTATTTTACTCCAATTATAGATGCTTCCTTCTATCGTTCAACAAAGGTTTGGACTTTGTTCTTTTCAAATTCATTTATCCCATCTTGCATGGATTTAATCAAATCATCAACACCTAAATATTCCTCTATGATTTTTTTGGTTATAAATGGGATAGTAATGATAGATATTATACTTCATTTATTAAGGAACTTCTAGGCCATAAAGGTTATTTTACATCTCCAATGATACTATCACTGGGTTTTATCCTAAGAAACAGCTAATTTGGGTTTTTTAAAACCTGTTCAACATCATGTGGTTGAAACTATTGTGGGGTAAATTCTTTAGAAATTATTTCTTGAACATTAAGAATCCTCTATCAATTTTTGAGAATAATTTTTTGAAAATAATTCTAAGGATGTCAGTTTGGGTTGTTTAAAAAGAAAATGATTAGTTTCCTCGAATTTAAAATTCACTGTATTTGAAAAATTAAAAAGTATTTTTTTATACATTATAAACCTTATATGTATTAGAGTAGCCATGGAAAATTACTTCATCATATTAGGGTGAAAATTTATATAAGTCATCAATAGTATTTAGGATGTATGTTTTTTAAAAAAAAATCTGAAGTATGAAAGTCAAGATTTTCAGCCAATCCACAATTCATAAAGTGTTTTGTAATGAAAAATCCTGATTAAATCTCAATTTATAGTACAAAAAAAGTACTGATAGCTTAAGGTCAATGGTATTTTGCAATAAAATATTCACTCAACTTGGTTCTTGTTATCTCCTGAAGAATTTGATTTCTTCATTCAACAAAACCATTCTATTGAGGGGATCTTAGATATGAGAAGTTATGAGTAATGCCTTTATTACTAAAAAAGGATTAAAAAAATGAATTTAAAAATTCTCCTCAATGATCACTATAAGTAGTCATCAATGGAAATTTTTTCTCATTTTCAAATTGGTATCTAAATGTTTTGAAATATGAAAAGGTTTCAGATTTCTATTTCATAAAATAGACCCACATAAATCTAGTGTAATCATCCACTAAAACAAATACATAATATTTTCCTCCAATACATCTAGTTTTTGATGGACCAAATGAGAATTAATATACAATAACTGTAAAAAATAAGAAGATGAGAAATCACCAATTGATTTAAAACTAAATATATGTTTCATTCTATATTAATAAGGATCAAAAACTTTTGAAGAATAAACTCAATGCTCTTCTAGATCCTTAAAAAGGTTATTTTAAGCAATTTTTCATAGGTTCATATGGTTACAGTGTCCTAACATTCAATGACATAGCCAATATTGATCTTCATTTTGCCTGAGGCAATGTATATTTTGGCACCTAAGGTCTTCTATGTTTACTGTGTATACATTCTCATGCTTATGGGTAGAGTGAAGAAAATGTTCCATGGAAATGTGTACTAAGAATATATCATTCCTAGAATTCAAAATCTAACATTCATTAAATAAATGAATTATGCTAATGAGGTTGTTCTTAAATCCCTTATCAAATAAATAATTTGAAATTAATGTTTTTTAAGATGAATAATGTTACCTATACCAACAATTTCTCCCTAAGCATTATCTCTAAAAGATTCCTTTCATCCTTTTGTCTTGAAATTTTTTTCAAAGAAGTTATTGTTACCAGTCATATGCCTAGAACATCCAATATCTATGTACCATTTACTACTATTATTATATTTGTTATTTTCATTAAAATAAAAGTGTTATACTTTCATAATCCAAACATTCATGGATCCAGAATTGTTGGAAAGTAAAATTTTAGGTACAAACATTTTCATAGAAAAATAATCATTATGAAAAACTAAATTTTGGGTATTATTTAGAGAAATTTTTTTCTCCCAATTTCCACCACATTGAAATTTATTAAAAAATAGAGTACATTAGGGTACAAGTTCATTGTTACTTAAAACAAGTTTCAAATGAATATATCCAAATCCAGCATTATTCCTTATAGGCTGAATTTCAGAATACTTCTTGTCAATGTTTTCCTTACATAATGTAAATTTTAATAGGAATTTCCTTAAATAAAAAATTTCATACTTTAGATTAATAACCACGTTCTTATCGTTAAGGTTAATAGTTTTATAACATGAGTTAGGAACTATATTATTTTTCATAGAAATAACATCTTTAATATCCTTATAAATTTTATCATTCACATAATTTACATCCATGAGGTTTTTAGAAAGCCTTTAAAAATCAAAAGATTTATGATCAGGATCCTTAGAAAGATCTGATACTTCATTAGATAAAATTTAAATTCTATAATTTTCATTCTCTAACTTCATTTTAATCTTACAAAATTCATTTTCAGGTATATTTCATAAACTAAAGACACCATCATAATAATGTGAAGAGTTATATTCATCAGAAAATATTCTTCATCTAGAGACTTATAATATTTATCATTAGTATAATTTACATTCAATGATACATTAGTGATAAATTCGGCATTGTGTACCTTTTTCATTAGAAAATGATATTCAGTGGGTAGTTTTTCTAGTACACCAAGATTTTTCTAACTAGATGATTTATATTATTAGGATTCATCAAATGTGTCACCACCACTGGAAACACATGTATCTTTATCCTTAAAGACATTCTTGGCTTTAGATATGTAATACTTATGTCTATTCCTCTAATAATTATTTTCTTTTCTATCATTTCATTTATGCATGGGATAATCTGGCCTGATGTGTCGGGATATTTTAAAATCAAAGAATATGAAATCCTAGTCTTTCATGTCTTTTCATACTTTCTTCTTATATCTATACTCAAAGTCTTTCTATCCCATTATTTTTTTCATACTTCGAGAAATAATTTCAAAATAATTTTCAGAATGTTCACTTTCACTAGACTGAGATAGAATAAAGACTTTCTTAGTCTTAGATCATGTAGCTGTTTTCTGAGTATTGAAATTAGTAGTATTAAAACCTTCACATCCATTTCCAGTCTTCCTATTATTCATATCAGCGTCTCTTTTCATTATTGTCTCATGTTGAAGAAGAGTTCCAAATGGTTCATCCAGAGTAATATTGGAAACATTCATGTTCTCATGAATGGTTGTTCTTTTTTATTATAAATCATTGGGAATAATATCAATAATCATTTCTAAAAGAATTTTATCATCTAATCCATTTTCACCCATAGATTGAAGACTATATACCATATTCATAAATCATTTTGATCTTGGAAAACTGGTTCTCCATAAGAAAAAAAAATCACTGATATTCTACTATTAACATTGCTCTTCTTGTCTCAATCACTTTAGAAGATACAAAGTGAGTAACTTCATGTTTCTTACATATATAGTTGACATATTTACAAGAAGATATTTGACTATATATATTCCCGGTCATAGAACCCAACAATGTATTGCATACTTTTTAATTTAGTTGATATTATAATTTTTCATTGTTGGTGAACCTTTTTACTTCTTTTTGTGGAATTTTTTAATGCCGAGTGAGCATTACGAAATTATATACTCCAGTTTTAATGTCAAAGAATGCATTCTATCTCGACAATACTTATAATAATTATCATAAAAAATTGGTGAACAAGTAGGATTATGGTTGTCAATGAAACCATAATTTATACATGCCAATCTCTATGAAATATATCTTTTCCACAAACAATTTTTAATAGAAATAAATTATAAACAAATATAAAAATTATTATGAAATAAATGAACAATAAAATTCATGAATGAAAATTTTGAACAAGAAAAAGTATTTGAGTTAGAAAACATATAAGTAAGTATAATTATTTCATATATGATACCAATTTTAGGATCAAAATATTGTATTATGATGCTGATTTAAAAGAGGGGGGGGGGGGGTGAATTGTATGTTTAAAAAAATCTGTTTTTTAACCTTAAGTAAAACTATATTTAACAAACTTAAACAAGGTAAATTCACAGATCCTCTTTATGTTCATAACTATGAAATTAACACCCCTAGGGTCGAGAAATATGAATCCAAAAACAAAAAATAATTGATGTTTACATGAAGAAAGTTTCTACCTTAAAGAATATTAAATATAATTTATCATAGTATACATGTATAATAAAGTATAAGAAAAAAATTATTTTTTAAAAAACATTTCACCAGAAATAAAACCTGAAACAATAATAAGTAATAAGTAGGAAATTTTTTACCCAATGAGTAGTTTATCCAAAAATCATTTATAATGGTCCATTGAATTAAATTATCGATAAAGTTTGTCTTATGCACACTAGTGTAATCCCCTGATATAAATATCATGCCCTCTCTTGATATCCCCATAAGCCCCCGACCATTAAGATAGTCGGAACCTCGGTCTTCCAAACCCTGTAATCAATGTATTGTACTCAAAAACAATCAATGTCACATGAAGCAAGCCGAACATTATGTTTAGGGGTCAATAAGATGTTCCAAAAACACACAAATCATGAGAGTCATTCTCTCTCTAGAAATCACTACACAGCATCACATCATGTAATATCAATATTGATCAAAAAAATTTGAGCCCATTCAAATGAGCTCATATTTATAGGAAAAACATAAATGGTCGGCCCCATCCTCCAACGATCACATTTTTCCATCAAATTTATAGGGACTTGTACACATGTCCCTTAATATACGGTTAGTTAGAAATAGACTGTTCAACATCGTTTCATTTTTATAAATTCATGTTTAAGGAAAAATTAATTATAATAACTAATTCAGAATATCATGAGTCCAAGGAAAATTAGAAATTTGATTCTAATTTTATAAAAAATCAAATTATATAAAACATTGATATTAAGATTCTATTTTATGTTGAATTCAGAATCTTAATTCTATATATTCCAAAGTCTGAATTATGAGGAATTGAGAGTATAAAATCTAAAGAATTCATATTCTAAATTCTAAATAATTTAGAGTCTAAATTATATTTAATTTGGGGCAGGAATGCTGACGAATTTGGAGGAAGAATTATATATAATTCAGAATCAAAATTTCAATGAATTCAGAGTCTGAATTTCACAGAATCCATAGTCAGAATTCTAGATAATTCAGTGTCAGAATTTCTGAGAATTATGAGTCTGAATTTCAAAGAATTCGGATTCTGAATTTTATAGAATTTAGAGTCCAAATTCCAAGGAATTTTATATCTAATGAAATATGGGATTATAATGTTTTAGGTAAGAATCTGAATCATTGACGTAGTAATAAAATGAGTATTTTTTAGAGGTTGTAAAATACGACAATAAAAACAAATGTAAGGATAAATATTTCAAAGAGATGGGCAATTTTCCTTAAGATAATAATCCTTAGGGAAATATAATTTTTCATAAAATGAGGTGTTTATGATTTTCAAACCATATAGGAAAGTAATGTTATAAGAAAACCATATTTACTCAACACTATCTGAGGGAGGTGGATTACCACCATTTTGGAATATGTCTAACAAGATCCACCAATACATTCTTTATTCTAAATGAATTAGTGTTATTCATTTAGTATGTGATCTCATGACATTTTTGGTTCATCTCTATCCAGATTCTCTGGAATCCTACAATACAAATTAGTGACCAAGAATTATTTTATGGAGTATAGAATCCCTACACCTAGAACCACTGATCTAGAAAAGTAACACCTAATAAAATTGAGTTGTCCATGCCAAGATAAGTGCTGAATGAGATGCACATGGTTCTCACTAATTCATATTCATAGAAAAGATGATTCAAGGCCTCTTCTTGTGGGTAATTATAGAAGTTGAACCACAAAATCAAATGAATTCTTTTCTTCTAAAAGATATCATATGCGAGAGGTAACATGTTCATAATTCAGGTTGTCAAAAAAATATATCTCACAAGAATCGACTTACACTATATAGTCATTCTCAAGGGGTCTATATTTATAGATTCCATTATCACCACGTGATAATACTTCATTGAAAATAATTCCTAATGAGGTTCCAGTGGAAATATATTTTTCAGGTTCTGAATTCTAGATAATGTGTTAAATAGTGAAAAGTTGGTCAATTTGAGGTCAACATTAATGAATCATGGATGAATTATTTATTTAGTAAACATCAGTTTTGAGGTTGAGAATCCAGAAAATCTAATTTTTCCCACCCAATTGTGATGCCAAATATATATCTACCATCTTCCAAAAATCCACTATGTGTAGGACTATAGAGTCGGGATATAGGTTTAGAGCATGATCTGAAGAGAGGATGAAGTCCCTTTCATCATAAAAAATTCTATACAATATATGTGAACCACAATTATTCCATAAAGCATCTATTATTCATTAATTTCACATTACAATGTTTCATTAAAGCACTGTATATAAGATGAAAAATTCCAAAAAATATATCCATCCTCCTTAAGTGGTTTATCCATCCTATTCCGTGTGGTCCAATGATGTTTCACCTCACACTGATCATCCAAAAAAAATGATTCCTTAAATTTTTTATGCCCGAGATAACTCCCATAAGGACATTTAGAGCCAATATAAATGGTCGGGGATGGATATTTAAACCTTATAAACCATTTTAATTCTACCGCCAAATGATAGGATGTTGTTTTTCCAACACTTTATGTGTGAACTAGTATATGTCACAACCATATTGATATATTGGTTGCATTGTGGACATAGAGATATCAAGGAACCAAGATAGTCAATTTGAAAAATCCATTTATGATTTCCAATTATGTTATAGAAGTGATTAGAAATCATGTCTGAGCAGTGGGAGGAAATTTACAAGATAATCATGTTGAATTTAACCAATTTAACACTCCAATCAATTTTTTCATTCATGACAATATTGATACCTCCAATAGAACTTCTACTTGCATTGAAAAAGATGAGAGTTTCCTCAATAAACAAGATATTATAGATCTTGAATCATATATTCAAGAATCTGTATGTGAGAACAAATAATGTAGATATATTACACTTAATGATTATACTGAGATATAATTGATATTGGATGAATAAACATGGGGTAAAAGGTCCCCCCAGCCTCAAAACAAAACAAATTTTTAAGAAACTTCGACTCATTCCCAAAAAGGATATAGAATGACACCATGAGATAATGTTCTTGAATAGGAGATCCGTGGTCAAATCAGATAATCTCATGGTTTTTATAACCATAAAGATGATGTTCCATGCATTTTTGTCTTATGATTTTTCCATGTTGATATTTACTGAAATATTAGATCAATCGGTCCTTAGGTTTATGTCTATGATCATTTAATGGGTGAGTCCAATCACATACCATATTGATATCACATTAAAAAACCTATGTTTCCCCTATGATATTAATCGAGGGAGGTTCTATGATTTCATTTTGTCGATAACACATTCAATGACATTATAAAAAAAATTACAAAAAAAAAAGATGATAATGCTGGAGTGAAGATGGATCTTTTATCCTGGTAATGAAAACTACTATTGTGTTTTAGGGAACACATTCTTGGTTATCTCCACTTAAGAATACATGTATCAAACACACCTGATAAATATTAACCATGTCCTGAGATTCCCTATTGATCGAGCTTGGGAACCCATTAGGTCCCGATGAAATCTCTTTTTTATCATTTTACATTACCACATGTATCTCCATATTCTTAGTGATATATTATAGAGACATGTTGCATTAAAAAAATAATAGATGGTATATCGTCGAAGAGATCCAACATACCAATCCGAAAAAAACATTAATTAAATATTATATTTATTCCATATTGTGTTATTCTTTCCTAATATATTGGAATCTTGAAAACTATTGGGCCAGTCATTCATGCTTTAGAAGAATGTCTCCCTAAATTATTTTATGGTAAGAAAGATCATGGAACAAAAAATCATTCCACTTGAATTCATGACTATTTTATAGTTTATTGAAACAAATTTTTATCTTATTCAAATACTATATGGTGAAATGTTTGGAATCTAGAACATAGTATCACATCATATAAATCCTAGTTTCTTGTGTTGGTCAACCGGGGGACTCCCCGAAGAAGGCTTCCTCTGTGACTTTATCAGTGCCCATTGAAAATCATGGTTGGATAGAGAGTGGTGTGAGATGAGAAAGAAATATTTTTTAGTTTTTATATAATAAAATGAAAAGATAAGTGTGTATTTATCAGAGAAACTTCTAAAGATATGAGAAACTCTAACATATGGAAAGAAAGATACATCTATTAACTTTTATAGGCACTAGTCGAGGAAGTAAAAGTTTCAATGATCCACACTCTAGTTTCCAGACATTTTGAAATGTTCCCCAGAGTAGCCCATATGAATAAGACCATTCCTCACCATGATGGAGTTGAAATATCACTAGAATAGCTAAGAGACACAACCCCTAATTTTTTCTCTTTTGGATCTTTCATAATTTTGAAATACTTATCTGTGATGATGATTCCCCTTGGTAGAATGATGAAATTACTTAAAAAATATAGACCCTCACCAATGCATCACAACTCACATACAATAAATTAAAAAATATGAGGGAATATAATGCACTCACATTTGTATTCATGAGCTGATCTGAAGCATCGATGAGTTCCACCATGATGTAAGGTTTACATAATATCCCAATATTGAGGTTTTCAGAATAATAATTCCCTCTATCCAGCACAATGATTCTATTCCAAAAGACCAAAACTACATTTATGTCGGTTTTGGTTCATAAACATACACTAAAGAGTAATTGAATTGATGATTTAATGATGATGGTTTTTTCTCGAGAACCTAATCCAGATACATTCCATTGGATGGATGTTATCCTCGACGCTGAATATGCATTGGTTTGACCTAGGGATATTATTTACTAATGGTTAGAGATGTTTTTTTTCACTATGTAATATGGATCTAGGATATTGTACACATTCCTAATTGAGGTTATGAATAATAAGACACTATAAAAACAAGACTAACCTATATAGGATGTTTCATCTTCCATAGTAATTTTCTCTTTGCAGAGTAGAAGATCTGAAATGGACCATGATGGAAGTATTACCATAAAATTTTGATGGAAGAAAAGGAATAATGGTTGTGGTACGGTAGGAACCTAAATCTCATGAAAATTAGGTATTCATGATGTTTAGGGAGTCCATGATTACTGAAAATATAGTAATACATTATAGGTATAAGAGGACAATATGGAACCAGAAGTAATGGGATCCAGGTATGATAATTGATTGGGAGAAAAAATAATAATGACTCTCTTGTTGTTGATTTGGTTCTTGGAAGGGGATACAAGGTGATCCAAAAGTGATCATTAAAAAGGGTGTGTAGGATCCTATATTTTGAAAGGAATATAGGTGAAACATGAAGCCGATGTAGTCAGAAGACTATGACCATGCAGAGCCCACTCTCGATGGGAAGATTTGACATGGTGAAGAATATTAGACGAGAAGAGATATAGGAGATTATGAATGATATGGATCATTTTGGGTCTATGGATAATGGAGAATCCCACAAACAACATATAATTAGGTTAAATGACATGATAAAATGCCTACTTTTGGTTAATTGGACCCTCCCACCAATAATTTCTACAAACTAAAAATAAATATCCTTGGAGGAGAAATTGTGTTCAGAACAATGGAGGAGGGGGGGAAATAATAGCTCACGATTCATGTATTCCATACCCACGACTCAAATAAGGATCCTCCTGGAGAGATTCCAAGAAACATCCATGGACACAGAGACTCATGCCAATGATTCATTCTCTAATAAAGGGTTCGATCATCTAGGTAATGGAACTCCACCAATGATTTCATGATACCACTTAAGAAAAATATGTTATATAAGTGAATGGGAGGCAGGGAATAGATACCTACACCATCGCCTTATCCAGATCATTTCAATGGTATATCTCCACATCCAAATAAGAAAATGAAGAAGCACCAATGGCCTACCAATCTTGGACTGAAGCACCATGACTTTATATGGACTACCCTAGAACTCAGCACCCTGTAAAACTATTATGATTCTAAAAAATAAATCCTAGAAAAGATATACAAACCACAAGAATACATGAATATATGAAAGAGCGCAAGTAAAGGATTATCGATGTCGAACTTCTCCAATAGTGTACAAGATAAGAGATTCATTAACTCCATGAAAAAGTAGGCTATAATATTATGAACCAATATACTAATGCTTGATGTGTAACCCAATAATTCTAAAGGAACCTCACAAACAATGGGGATCTGTGGGTACTGATATGGGAATATCAATGTAGGGAAAACCTGAAAGAGGCATTATAAGGTGGTAGAAGAATGAGAGAGCAAGGAAAATCATCAATATGAATCTTTTGATTCTTTTAATCTCTCTTGGAATGTTTTAATGCCCATGGGGGGGTGTTTGAGTATGAGTAACGAGATGGAGAATATAAGAATTAGGAAGTGCATATATCTTGTTATTCCAGTGAGTGTTAATTCATTTTCATGTGTATCTGACTCATGCATAAAGAATAATACCCTCATCTAAATATTAGGATGGTAAGGGCACTGAACAAGAATGAAACATATAAAATTCTAGGACCATTTTATCGTGGGATTTTTATAGAGTTACCCTTTGAAATATACCAATGCATATATTTAGTTATAAATCTAGTTATTTCAATAAACGTTTCTCATAATTGATTACGAAGGATTACTAATCCTTTCCTTTCATAACACTAGAATGAAACTGGATTCTCAAGGAAATGTAATTCAACTTTTTATATGAATATTAAATACATTACACAAACACATGTATGAGGACTATATGATTTTATCATCTTCGGAGTCTATGAAACCAACAATTTAAATTGGGGAATGTAATTCGACATCCATAATAATGATCTTCTCACATATTAATCCTCTTCATATTATTCTACTTGAACATTTATTCATAACCTAGGGTTTAAAACATTTGAAAGGGTGAGCAGAGATACTTAGTAAGGTAAACATAAGAGATATAAATATATGATCATATGAAAGAAAAAGATAATCAAACGAATATGTTATCATGAAAATATCTTATGATGTTAATACCCAACATTTCCATATCATAAAAAATGTTCATGGAATCAAAATTATCATTTCGGAAAGCACGTCCCATAAGTTTGATAAATCAATATAAATCAGTCCTTGATAAAATTATCACTTCAAAAAAGATTTCTACAGTCATATATATTGAATGAAATATAGTTTTTCAATATAAATAAAGATAAAATAAAAATATTAGATCAGGTTTCAACACCATTTCCTTACTATGTATATTGGAATTCTTATTTCCCATAGTGGATCATGACATACCTATTTCCCCTAGAGGATCATAACACACATGTTTACCATAGTGGATCATGCCCATATACTTGTTTCAAATTTTAATATCATGAGATGTAAATCATTACCCTATGGACTAGAATAATATATAGGTCTCACCCATCACATAATAAAAATCATATATTTGGGTTTTGAAAGATCCATAAAAATTCATCATATCATAACACATGAAATTAATGGGATTCTTAAACTTTTCTTCATATCATAACCATTGTAAAAGATAATTTTTTTGTAGTCATTTCATCATTTCATGACATAAAGAGAATGAAATGGTATTTATAATAATTATAATGAGGTATAACCCATAGAAAATAAATAGGTTTCTTTAACATAATGTCATCATAATCATAAATCATTTAGATGAATAATTAAAATTTCATCCTTTGTTTATATCCAGAGAAAAGAATAGGTTAAATCACATTATAACATCATTAATGGAGAATAATTCTAAACGTTAAATCACATGTTAAAATTCATGAATTTTTTTTCAAAACTTTGAAAATACATTTTTAAAATAAAAATTAAAAAAATATTTTGGAAACCCATATCTGTGAACATAACTTTGGAAGATTGTAATGGGATCCATAAAAATCATTTAAAAACATTTATGTGGAAATATATTTTCCCCTTTGAAAATAACATTTAAAAAAATTATATACTATTACTTTTAAATAAACATAAAAAATTTTAAATCAGTAATCCATGAAAATAATGGATATGATGATAGACTATTCTATTCATACTATACACATTCAAAAATGGTTCCTTTAACATTTTCATTTAAACCCAAAAATATGTTTTTTGGAAAATAAAATTAAGATTTGTTTCAAAATTTGAACAAAAAAATTAAAGAATGGTTAATAGTTTCATTTAAAAATATAATTGGTATAGTAAAAAGATTTTGAAAATATTTCTATAAAACATGGTTTTGGAAGAAAACATTTTTCCAGCTAATGAAAAAAAAAATTCATTTATTAGTAAATGTATTTGATATATAGTTTTAGAGAAAAAATAGTGGAAAATAGTAATATTAAAATAATTAATAACCACAACTGAGTAAATTTCATGAGTATCTTCGTAACAATATCATAATATTTAATCATTTTAATCATTCTCACAAATATTCCTCACAAATAATGAGATTGTAACATAAAACCATTTCCACATTAGACTCATAGAATCATAACTATTACGAAGGAAAATAATTAAATGAAACTTAAAATAACATGAGGGTAAATTAATTTATAATTTTACATATTAATTTGGTAGTATATATATCTTATAAATAATTATAGGCTCATAACATATCATAAGTCTCAAAGAAGGAAAATCGACCCAAAAATTTCTTACCTTAAGTACCAAATTCCCTCTTACATGTTTGAAAATATTATATAATAAATAAATGTCTATTATACCTATATTATAGAATCAAAATTATATATTTTTTACTATATATGAAAAACTTATGATCTTTTGTTACCTGTTTAAGAACATTTCCATGTAAATTTAACTTTAGTGGTAATAAAAGCTTTGTTTTTTCTATACATTTTATTTTATTTTCGATCCCTTGACTTTGATAAGGGTTCAATCATCTAACAAATTTATTCAGTTTTATAAATATAATATATTTTAAATATTTATGTATTTATTGTTATACAAAAACTTTATTGAAAAATATGAAATATACCATTCAAGGATATGTTAGGTTATATGCGCACGTTAATATTGTTTCATATTCCTGATTATCATACATAAATTTAGATAAATAATATATTAAAATTTAAACATAATTTTTTGTATCGTATTGTTCATGTATGTTCATTAAAACCAACCTTATTATCTTCCATGTAAGGCCTTAATGAATCTCATCACTTCGGAAGATGGTAATCCAATATAATCATGAATGATATATTCATATTCCCATGCTATGGAATGTAAAAAAGATTAAATTTAAAATAATGATTATTTATCCTTTTTATTATCATTAATATCATATATAAATATTTTATAATTCATTATAATGTCGTGTGGTGTTACATTATCTTATAATATTGATGTTTCATTTCATATATAGTATCTAAACCAATTTTATTATTTTAAAATCTTTGGTTGTTGCATTCTCCACAACTTCTAAAAGTAACATGTTTGCAATTTGAACTTGCAATCAAGAAATAAAGGTTTATTATTCAAAATTTCATTTCTCAAAAACACACATAATAAGGGGATAAAAACTTTTTTTATAATAAGAGGTAAAGTGATGTAAAATGATCAAATGTAATAACACATAACTACGTTTCTATATAGGAGAAAATTAGTCGAATATATATATACAAAATTGGAAGAAAAGATAAAAAAATTATAGAGTAATAGAGGTCATAAAATAGTGACATGAATTTTTTTCTGTATCCAATAAAAAAAATATTTTGTTTAGTAAAAATTATCGAATATAATTCTTTAATATCTAAACATCAACAGTAACACCACTCATTTAAATATATATTTATAGATAAAATAATATTTCAAAAAATAATGACATATTTACCAGAACATCAAGTAGACTAGTGGAAGGCGCAACGACCATGTCAACCCTATGTTGTGCGATTAGGAACCATGACCATGAAGGTTGTGGAAATGTTTTACCATGTATGTAGGTGATCCTTTTTATAACACAATTACAATATAATTCATATAACATTCAAAGATTTCGATAAATAATAATTAGTAAAACATCAGTGACATGGAAAAGATAAATAGATATGAATAAACATAATTTTATGTAATGAAAAAAATTAAGGACCCCTTTATTAAAATTTTTTTTTATCATCCAATATTTTGTATTTAGATATTTATTATATAAAAATATCTGTTATCTTGTTACGTTCCTACATAAAGTTTTTTAAAAATGTTTGTTTAAACATTTGAACTTATAATTAAATATAAATTTAAAAACTAAGGAATATATGAATAAAACTTATGATAATGATGAAATATATTCTTGAAATATTAATCACAACCCATACTAATTTCTTTATTATTATAAACAAAATTCCATTATAAAAAAATAATCCTAAACTTTAATTCGCGGATCCTAATAAATAAATTCATAATCAATTTTATTTCCACTTTATTCCATTATATATCATGGGGTTAAACTTTATAAAAGTTAATTTACATTTATAATTCACAACATCCACACATTAAAGAGAAAGGCCTAAAATGGATCCCTATGATGAAATTTATTTCCTTTTAATTTTCCTTTCATCTTTAATTGGAAATCATCTGTTTTAGTCCCTTGTTTTTCACTCATAATTCATTTTATAATACATTTGAGACAGTTTCATGATAGTTTCACAAAAAATATATGGAATTAAGGAAATCAAACCACCATTCCCACATTGTTTTAACCACTCGGTCTCTTAGGGATATTCATCCTTATCTTATTTGGTGATTCTGAGAGCTAGATAAATTATAGGTAGTTAATAATATTATAGGATAACTAATTATGAATAAAACTTATATATTTCACTCATGTAATCATCCCATATGTATTCTCATAATCAAAATATTTTCCTTTATGCTCAATGTTAATAAGATTTTTTATTGTTTTATTAATTAAATGAAACCAGAACAATAGTTTGAGAATATGGAATACTAATTTTTTATTAAAACAATTTTCAGTACATGGTGCAAAACAAAGGATCTAATCTTGTATAGTTTCATGGAAATATGGTAAATATTACATGATCACATAAAGATTTATTATAAAACCACATGAAAAAAATCAAAATTTGTTCACTCAAGCTTAATACTACAACATCTCATATCCTAGTAATATAGACCAAAGGAATTGGGTGACTACGAATCCCATTATGGGAATAGTAAAAAGAGACATATAGTGTGTAATCATGATACATATCATGAAAAAAGTATGTTATAGATATATTTCATGAGAAAAATTCATATCATAATTATAACAACATTTAACAAAACATGAAAATGCTGCTGCAACTTTGAAATGATACATGCTTGAGCATATCACCGAGTTTATTCATCAAGGTATTGTAAAAAATGTAATATATAGAGATTAAATTGTTTATCCAATTCATTAGAAAGCTATTAGGGTATATCATTAATATTTATTAATATCACCTAAACCACATAAATATAAATATTTTTTATCATTCATAACCCATGTATAATAATTAATGTGTTTCTTATAGAAAATCATGGAATTCGAAATAATTAAATACATGCTCATTAAAAAAAATTATCCCTTGAAATGAATTTTTGGCTTCAGGTATGAAAATACTAAAATAAAAAATAATTTCCAAATATATTTCAATAATTGTGGATAGGAAAAACGTTATGGGGATTCCAATAAGATTGAAAAAGGGAATTTTTCATTTCAAATATGAAAATTTGAGAAAACAATTAGGAAGCATGAAATATATACAATATGGTTTTAGAAAAGTGTAAAATTTTAGAGTAAAAGGGAATCCCAATCATAAAAACTATTCTTGATGTAATTTTTTAATATGTAGAGGCAAAAAAAATGTTTCTGGAAATTATAATATGTACAACTTTAAAAGGGGAGTTCAATGTAAAAGATAGGTGGAGATTTCCCTTACCACAAAGAGTTATTAATTAAACATGATGATGGTTCCTTGGGTGGGATGAAGATACCATGGGGTGACTAAATTGGGCAATCAATCACCATGACGTAATGGAATTTTGATTCTATGTGAGGGTGAAAGGTGAAATTGGTGGGTATTTATAGAAAAGTTGGATAGATATTTTAATAATTTCCAAATACAGGTACTGGAAAACTATGTTATCGATAATAAAAAATTTATATACCGGAGATTTTTATCATGGTTTTGGAAATATGGATAAAAATTTAATTAATTTTAAAAACACTATAATAAAACATCATTTTTTCATACATCTTTTGGAATGGAAAATGGAAAATGTAACAAAGTAATCTTATTTTAAATCAAATTTTCATATTCAGTATTTTTAAAGAGAAATATCATTTTTGAAATTGTTTAGAATATATTACATTACAAAATATTATTAAAAAACCATATTATAGGTCTTGGAATGTGTATATATAGTTATTACATCATTATGAAAGAAATATTTTTTCATAAAATAGACAGAAACCCAAAAACTAGATTTTTAACTAGTAATGAAAAAAATTTAGTAATATATAAAATTATAATAATTTTACCATAACCAAGTTTATATTGTCTAATTTAAAAAATGATGTTAATTTTTTCATTAAAATTGTCTAAATATTATATTTTATACTTTTAAATATAAAAAAACTTATTGATTAAAAATAACTGGTTTTATGGAACTATCACCATTCTGAAAATTATAAAAAAATTCCTAGTCTATTTTAAAATTATTTTATCATTTATTATTTGATTAATAGTTTCTGAAAATAATATTTCATTAATAAAAATAATTTTTATAATTCCTTGGTATCTTATAAAGATGTATACATTTTCTATAAATAAGTAATTGTATTTTAGTTTTGTTCGATAATCAAAATTTTAAATTCACCTCAAATAAAAATATATTTTATTATGAAAACCATTTCTTACGAATAATTTATGGAGTAAGAATATTATTTATATGAAGGAATTAAAACATTACATAACAATGTTTTGGACATATGACCTCTTATTAATCCCACATTCTCCCTAAGGGTAAGTTGTACTATAGTGGTAGTTTTGTGGGTTGCCTCATCTAACATCGACCAAGTGATAATATAAACTAAATGGAAGTTATCTAAAATTATATTTTTTTCAAGTTTCAATAGCTAATTCTCGGAATTGTCTTATTCTTTGGAAAACTCTACAAATGGTACCCCCTCTGATGTTCAGAAAAATTGGCTTCAATGTTGTTGACACTACTAGTTGAGACCTTCGATTCCCCATTATGCGTAAATTATCCAATGTGATTACTACTTATAAACTAATATTATAATAGTAAAATTGCCATCCATGTGTATAGGTTCAAAATATCATATTTCCCAACCATTACATAATGGTTTAATCCCAACTATCACATATCCCATTATACAATACAAATTCCCTTTCATTCTTTCAACCAGAATTCATTACAATTTCTCTCATGGTTATATTATCATTTACATAATATATTGATACATTTATTAATATTTTTTATATAGAATATTTAGTGGGGGTGATGATATGAGTGGATTTGGGTGATCCATACATTCCCATTTTAGTTATAATTTATATTTTTTCAGATGGAATGTTCGGTATATAAATTGGTTTCATAGCTAAATAATGCAAGGAATATTGATAAATATATAAAAAAATCACTTCATTTTTTTTAATTTTATGAAATTATATAATATGTAAAAAAATTTATTTATGAGAAAATTATAATTTATAATTTTTCAGGTCATTGCATTCTTCCATGATTAATAAATATTTTCCTCAAAATTTCAACTCATTTCCTTAATTAATAAAAGGTGAGGGTACATTTGTATCATAGTCTACTCTAGATCCCATTTCACTTAATCATATTTATTTTACCTCCAAAAATAATTGATTACAGCGTTAGTAATTTTTCATATAAGCATTTATCTACGATCAAAGATCTCAACTCAGTGCTCCTCATAAGAGAGGTCATGATCCAGTTGTACCACCTCCAGATTCAAAACATGTGGGTGATCAGGTATATACTTCCTCAAGAGAGATACATGGAATTCATTATGAGCTTGATCTAGTTTTTGAGGGATATATAGACTATAGTACAATGCTATTATGCGATAAATGATTTGAAAAGGGCCAATGTACCTAAGTATAGTCTACCCATTAATAAAAAATATCATGGCTCCCTTCCATGGTGATATCCATAAGAAAACATTATCCCCAACATCAAACTCCATGACCCTTAGAATATTTTCCTCAATGATATTCTATCATATTAGTGTAGATATTCCAATTGTGAAATATTAATACTAAAGTGGAAGTTGTTTTTTTATGAGAAGTAAACTAATTAATGTTGTTGATCCCATCCACCATTAAAATTCATTGTCTATTTTCCTAGCAATTCCCCGAGTGTATGAATTTTCCTTTTACATTGGTGATTAGTTGGGTGGTAATATGTTATAATATAATCTAATTATTTATTAATATTATGATTTACAAATCTATAGAATTTTGATGTGAAACAATGATCATGTTCATAAATTATTGAAATTGGCACCCCATGAGGCCCCACCACACCCTTTACACATCTCTTATCAAGTTGGTCAATAGAGAAATCATCCCAAATAGTGATGAAATGGCAAGACTTTGTTAGAATATCCAATATAACCCAAATAGAATTATATTCCTGGGATATTCTTGATATACCCAAGTCAATTTCCATAGTGATATTTTCATAATTCTATATTGTTATTGATTTTGGTTTCAATGCACCTTCAGGAAGTTGTCCCTCTGTCTTCACATTCTGACACACCAAGCACCATGTCATGTAGTCATAATTCTTCCTTTTCATGTTATCTCTCAATTTATTATCATTAAGGTCACTATAAAATTCAACGAATATAGGGTTTATAGAGAATTTATATATATGGAGATCATCTATAATTTCTTTCATTATCTATGGGGTAGTTAGTCACATGGGCATGAGAAAACTTTCAACAAACATTAATGGCCAGTATCGACCTCATGAAAGTTTCTATTGTTCAATGCCTCTGTATTTTTGTTAATTAAGGATCCTCTATTTTATCTCTTGTGATCTTCACTAGTTAGTATGGTCCAGAAATCATTTGATATAGGGTTGATGATATCACTTCACTAACGATTCCCATGTCTAATTTTACTAGGTCCTAGATCCAACTATCTTCTTGAATCCCCATCATTTCCATCAAAACATGTTCATTCCTACAAAATGCATCAGTGAATTTGATTCTATTCCTATATAATGTATCATTGAATTTTTTTTCTTCCCCATGATTTTCTCAAATTTTTTCTTCTTCACATTTAACTTATTTTCCCACTGCATCTCTCCAATCTCCAATTAAATTTTCATATCACTCCACACAATATCCTCATAAATTTAATTTTATATTTTCTTTATTAATCTTTATATGGTTATAAATCCACCAAAAATAAATCATCTTTTTCCATATGATCCTTAATAATGCTAGATGTGTGTGAATAAAGTGTTGTGAAGTTCATTTCTGAGAATCCAATAGATGTGTTTTCCTTCTACTTCTTTACGATAAATCCTTTCTCCATTTTCATTCACATAATACATGAAAATGATTTATTGGGAATGATTCCCATAATATTTTGACACTTAATAATATCAATATGCCTTCTTAGAATGATATTTTTAATCAGTTCCCACCGGTAATGAAATAATTTTTCTATGTCGTATAATACCAAAGTGAATTTATTGTGCTCTGAATAATAGAGTATAAATTTTTTTTTCAATACAAATTATCAATTGTTAAAACATCAATGGGTTAATATATCTACTAAATGGTGGTGTCCATTAATACATGAATTGCTAATTGTAATGTTCTTTCTTACATGTTAAATCTTGTATCGCGACATGATCCAAGTTATTATTAATAACTCAAGTAAGTTTATTCTTAGTCCCCAAAAATATTTTCATTCTATCTTCCATCATATTTTCATTAGTGTATCACATATTGCACATATCACATTACATGGATCCACATTCTTCCCTCCATTTTTATAAAATACTAAAAACCATAGTGATGAATATATTACATTCATGACAATTATAATTATAAATGTGTTTAGGTCTTAAAACATATTACCTAAATATGATTATAATATTATCTAATAGTAAATAAATTATCTATATATCCTTCATAAATGACCATGATAGGATTGTGATTAAGCAAACATACCCCCAAAAGTATTAATCCATGAGGGCAGTAAGGCCCATTTCCGTAAACTAGTTTCCATTAAATTATTGCACAATTTGGTTTTTTCTAGTATTATCACTATGTATATCTATATCAGTTCCACATCCACTTCCACATATCCAAATAGATATTTAATTTTTTAATAAGACTTACTTTATAATTCCAAAAAATAGGATGATTTCATATATTTAGCATTATCCATACAGTTCATCCAATAGTTTTCCAGTTCTAATTTAAACAAATAAAAAAAATTAAATTTGATAAAAAATAAGTTGATACAACAGTTTTATTATATAAAATTTCATTACATAGTAAATAAAATCTATATATTCATTTTTAGTTTCTTGGAAATACAATACATAATACAAGAAAATTACAAAATTATTCTAAAACCACTTGAATGAAATCCTCATGTATTAACTCTAGGATACTATTTCTACATATCTTCTCTTGGGGGCATACATCAAAAGAAATGGGTGAGAATGAATCACTATAATTGAATAAGGGAAAGTTTAATATAGCATGTTATCATGAGAAATATCAATAAAAACATTATGAATAAATATAAGGCATGGAAAATAAGCATATATTAATAATAATAACATGATTAATAACATAATTAATAACATTTAAATGTGGATAAATCATTTAAATGATACATTCATATTAATATCACCATGGATTATCACCAAGGGGTAGTAAACTTTTTTACCTAGGGGCTTCAACAAAGTATCGTAAAAAAAGTCATAACTATTGATTAAATTCTTTACCCAATGAATTGGAGACCTATCATTGAACACCATATACATGTCATTATTTTTGGTGATCCACATTGGTCATAATAAATTATTTTATTAATAGCCTATGGAGACTAAATAATGGGTTTCTAATCAAATATCTTGGCATAAAAACTAGAATAAAGACATGTTCATTACGTCTTTTTTTACCCATGAAAAGAAATGTGTGTATCATATATGAAAATTTCTAAAAGAATTCATTTTTTAATCTAGTTGAATACCCATTGAAAATAAATTTTATTGGGCTTTCAGACAAAATTGAAAAGAGAATTTATAATATTAAAGAGGGAAATTTGAGATGAATATTCGGCAGCATGAAGTGTATAAAACATGGTTTTAGAAAAAGCTAAAATGAAAGTGGACAAGGGTATCGCATTACTAAAACAAAATTATTATAGTAATGGGTAAATTGATATTGGAAAAAAAATATTAGGTTGGAAATTAGAAAAAAAAACAACATTAAAAGGGAACATGAATGGAAATTAGAAGTGATGATTTCACTTACCTTTAAGTGTTGTTTGTAAAACATGATGATGGATCCTAGGGGGGTTGAGGAAAACCATGGGGGTTTCTTTAGGATGAAAAACCACTATAATATTGTGAATTCTTGATTAGGAGTAAATTTTAATGGAGAAATGGGTGGGTATTTATAGAAATATTGTGGATTTTTTAATAATTTCCAAATTTAAGTCTTGGAAAACATAGTTGTGGAAAATGAAGAACCACTAGAAAACCCATGGATTTTTATCATGGATCGTGACATTTGGGTCACAATTAAGGATATTATTAATACTATAAAACAAAAAATTAATCCTAAATTCTTATTTCATCATGGAAAATTTAAAATTCAACAAAATAAATTGTTAAAAAATCTAATTAATCTTTTTAGTTATTGGGAAGTCATCTTTTTTTAAATTTATTAATATATATAAAAATATAAAATATTAAAAAAACATATTTCAGGTATTGGATTGTTTTTAATTTATTATTACATAGATATTAAAAAAATATAATGTCTTAAAATATAATGAAACCCTAAAATTATATTTTCTAGTAGTCATAAAATTAATAATAAATTTTATACAATTAAAATATATTCACCCAATACTATTTTATGAATGTCGATTTAAATAATGATTTTTATTTGATCAAATGATTTATCTAAATATGAAAATTTCAACATTTAAATATGTATATATTAATTTTCCAAAAATATATGTTTTAAGGTGTAGTCACATTTTTTACACTGATAAATAATTTCCTAGGGCCTTATATAAGTATTATATAATTATTATTTAATTAAAACTATTCTAAAAGGCTATTTATTTAAAATAAATACAATTAATATTACCTCTTTTTATTAAAAAAATTATTTATATTTTATAAAAAATTATAAATATGTTTTAATTGTACCCAGAAAAAAAAATATAAAATTAATATCAATTAAAAATATATTTTATTTAGAAAAATATTCATAAGTGGTATTAAGTAAATAAAAATTTTATTTATACAAATTGAATTTACAATTTATATTATTTCTTTTGAACAAGTTACCCTTTATTACCCCTGCATATTCTCAAATAGAAAGGTGTGTGATGGAAGTCTTTTTGTTGGGTGTGTCGGTTAACATCATCCAAGTAGTTATATAAACTAAACTGAGCATCTACCAGAATAAATTTTCTTTAAACATGACTTTATGAACTTAGTCATGGGATTGGTTATGGGAAAATACTAGTTTTGGAACCTATATCCCATGTTTGAAATATTGGGATTCAGATGACACAACTCTATAAGTTATTCCCACTGATTCTCCTTTTCTATCAAATATACTTCATGAATAATACATTTTACCACTAAATATAACTATAATTTTATCAACCAAGGGTATAATTTCCACCCTCCAATTGAGAAATGGTCATATAATGGTTGAATCCAAAGTCTCACATTTCCCATTTTGCCATATAAAAACCAAATCATTCATTCATTCCAAATTCATTAATTTTTTCATATTGTAATAGATTTATTTCCATAAGATATTGATTAATTTTCATGTATATTATTTCATTTAAATAGCATTCATAGTGAGGGTTATGATTCTAGTATATTGGGGAGATCTATACTTTCCAACTGTACATATACTATATTATATTATTTTCCGATTTATAATTTTTTGAATTTTAATTGGTTTCATAGCTGACTGATGTAATGATTGTTGTTAATGGAAATAAATTTTATTGTTGCCTCATTAATTTTTACATGTATGATATTAAATACTATGTAATAATCATTTATAAAGGATACAAATATCTCATATAAATACGGATCATTACATATAAACAATAATCATGGTTATAAAATAATAAAATAATTTATAGTATAAGTTTATGATAAATACTCTGGTGTGCACATTATCTGTTAGGAGGTGATAATTGTTTCCATGCATTCAATATTTCCAATGTAGGGTAGATTTCATCAATTATTTTTATATTATTTGTCTTTGATCAAAATAGGACGATGGGATTTCAGTCTCTCCTTCCAAGATTTCCTCTTGGAATTTGTCCCATAGCCCTGGCCTCCCTTAAAAATAATGATGTGTTCTCGAAAGACTTCATGGTGCAATACATTTGTGGATTCTAGTTAATTACAATTCTTATGTTAGGACATTCTTGAGGGGGTAAAATTTGGGAAGCTTCCTTCGATCATGATTGTAGTCACATTGAGGCATCACTAGCATATCCAGACACTGAAAAACTTGTACACCAATATTTTATCTTGTTAGAGGGCTTCTCTAGTTCACGAAAGCCTGAGGAATCTAAAATCAAATATGGGTAATTATATTCTGGTGTCATGTCTCTGAGGTTTTCCTTGACCTCCCATGTTAGTCAAAGGGTATACCGCTAGTTTAATGTCTAAAAAAGATGGACAAGACTGATTGGAATATTTATGGGAGTAGATTACATGGGTAAATTTCAAGGAGGGAGTAATAAGAATGTTTACCATTAGGGTGGGTCAGAACCACCAATAAAGATGGACTCGGGATGGTGTCTCCCACAAAGGTGAAGGCTTCACACCATAATGGACGATTTGGACACCACAAAGGGGAGATCAGAGTGGGGATGATTCTATGAAAATGGAACACAAAGGATTAACATTGGATTCGATTGAACCTTAAAGACCCTCCCTATGTACCCTTTATAGAATACCAGTATCAAAACCTAGGTATCTTGAATGAGGGTAGCATTTAATCAGGGTGTAAACAAAGAAAAAATAATGATGCATGTTGGGGCATACACATGGTAGTAGCCCAAAAGGATGGCTTGATTTCACAAGGATGTGGAGACCCATGTAAAATTATGATGGACATGGATGAATTGTCGAAGGAAGAAATGATTGAGGTTGGAATAGAAAAAGGTGTGAAGGAGAAGATACTGGGATCGATCCTCAAAGAGGATTCCTATGTATACATATTGAAGGGAATCAAAGTAAATACAGTTCTGTCATAGGGAGATAAGTCACCTGAGGAGGTGGCTCATTTTAGTGAACACATGGTTGATGGACCATATGAAATAGAACCATTGGATTATGGAATGATATTCCTAATAAACAAAGGATTGAGGGATTGACCATGGTTGTACATGGGATATTGTCTTCATCCTCCATAAGGCTTCTTACATACCTTGCCAAAGAAACACAATGATCAAAGTCCACATAGTTTTGGAATGGGTCATAGAAATGGGTTTTATACAAAGGACCCCGACCTGAAGACATGTTGTACTTTATGTGTGGTTTCAAGCCCATCGTAAGAGGAATAAATTTTTTTAGAGAAAGATAGATTGAGTTTAGGGATTATTAATGGTTATCTTCCTAGAAATTAGTCTTACAACACTTTGGGGTAGACCGATGATGTGGGTCCCAATAATGGGTACAACGAATTTTACCAACATTTGGAGTTAAACCTCATGGAGGCTTCCTACATTCCCTACCAAGATGGAGTGCTTCAAGATGTTCCAAGTACCCAAAGGGGACTCCTTCATTCATGATGTCTAAAAGGGTTCGCAAAGGGCCTCTCAACAGGAAGCAATGGTAAATTTGAGAAAAGGTAAAGGGGTTTCCCAATGATCAAGTACATCCGATTATTCATTTTACCAATGGTTCATAGAGAAAATAATGAATCCTGACTTAATAGGGAAAAAATAGAATGTTCATGGTGTTGGTCATTTGGAGTGTGGGTGGGCCGAGTGTTTATAGGAATCGGGAAACACAATGCTCTACGGAAGTTCCTCAAAAAAATATTTTATTTCAGAATTGGAGGAATATCGGTCAAGTTCCTCCGACTAACGAAGGTTTCCTCCAATACATGTGTGATGTTTTGGGGGGATACAATCATGTTCTGTATAGTTTAGGATGTTTAGATCATGATCCTTGGACTAGAGGAGGCTTCCTTCACTACCTTTAGATAGTTCAGGGATCCTCCAGTCATGTTCTATAAACTCGTGAAGGATTATGTCACTACCGTTGTAGTAGTCTCATATAAGTATTTTGTAGTAGTTGAAGAGAATCATTTTGGGAAACAATACGTTGCTCGCGTTGCAGGATGTATTTGTGAAGGAGATTCACAATACAGATCCTTCATTAATCCCTTTCCCCCTTTCCTGATTCATTACATGGAATAGAATTTTGGGGGAAAATTCCATCCTCCTCAGAATGGTTGTAGTGGAGAATAAGTGGGTTAGATTCTGAGGTTATGGGGCCAAAATTTAGGTATATTGTGAATCTGAATTTCAAAGGGGGCATGGAGAATGCCGGTTGAGAATTCTATGAAGCTCACAGTGGGAAAGTGTGCCACAAAACCATAGAGGATATTGCCTATGAATAGGACATAAGGAGAATTATTTTGTATGCATCTATACATGCGATGCTATGATTGATATCTCGAATCGAAAATCTCTACACTCCAAGAACACACATTGCCATACAGGATTTATGGATCGATGCTCTATGAATGCTTCATGGAGAATTGGTTCGCTACAATCCCTTATTCCTCAGCAATGCACAACAAGTCCTTACATACTCTGATCACACTCTATAAGAAAATTACATGTGATGAGTCTTTGGGATAGATCTGTGTGATCGATCTCTGCGATTGATCTCTAAGATTGGAAAAAGAACTATCAAATCCCCCATCCAAATGGAAAACCTAGAATCTTCTAAAGAGTTCATTGAAAATTATAGTCAATGTCAATAGATGATGGAAAATATGGTGAACAAACAATATGTGTGAATCCACTTGGAAAAGAAGTACCAGGTAGGGCTAATGACTGAAAGGAAAAGGAACTATGATCTCTGAAAAAGACTGCCACATTACAACTTTGGATTGAGGGACTATGTCAACATTTTGGGAGAAAATAGTGATCAATTAACTTACTGGATAAAGAGCATTCAATTTCAGCGCAAATGGTTTGGGGATGCCAAAGGACATATATTGGGGGACCACAGACTTATTGATTCCAAATATCTACATAACCATATAAATAATGTTGATGCTGAAACATTCCATCCCGTGTCTTTCCCACTCAATACCATAACATTCTAAAGGCGATATTAAGGAAACTAGAGAAGGGATGGACCGATAAATGGGGCATGAAAAATGGTGGAAACTTCATGTATGGATAGTATTGGGCTTAATGGTTTGTACATCATGTGATAAATTTTGAGAGAAGCATAAGAGGGTAGGCTAGTTTGAGGTAGCATGGGCTTAAAAATTCCATATCTTCTAGCCAAAAAATCATAATGGTGAAGTGGCCGATCAGGTGGCCGTTGAGGACCAGATAATTCAATATCTATCACAGGGAAAATGTAATAATCTTCTAGGACCAACTTTATATCTCAAGAATTAAATTTATGGGGTGATGTATGACCAGATCCTTCTTATGGATAACACATGGAAGGATTCAGAGGAGATTCTGATGTTGGAAAATGTGCAGATTAACTATGATTCAAGTGATGAAAATAGTTAGTGAGGGATTTGTATTTCAAGTGATAGTTTATATGTTTCCTGAATTACCAACTAGATCATTTGGTTGAAGGGGATGATGTGCTTAAAAATATAGCAGTAAGGCCTCCCACACGTCTAATGGGAGTCCATCACAGCAATAGAAATTCTTACTAGAGAATAATAGTGGAAAACCAATGGATGTTATTGGGGTACACTGACAACTTCGAGAAGAATCTAGTGGTTAGGTTGGCTATGTTTATCTCTCTATTTATCTAAAGTTTGATGTTTCTAGTTAGGGATACAGATATGGGTGTGTGAACAATAAAGTTCATTATGGAGACCACACAGGCAATGGGGGAGCTTGTCGATTGAGGGATCCCCGAACTGGAAAAAATGTGCATGGTGTTTTCCACATTAGTGAGGGGAAGAACCCCCAATGGGTAGTGGAAAGCTCCACTTTTGATAAGGCTTGATAGAAAAAAATATGAGTGACTGTTAATATACAATCCCATTTTCCCCTCCAGAGTTAGACATCTGACCAGCCATCCTGAAGGCAATAGAGAGCATTCTGGCAATGATGACTTCACCGATTACACTTAATAGTTTCTGGATGGTGGATGAATTCAACAACCATCCATTTATTCTACCAATAGCAGTGTTCACTGATTATGGTCAGGGAATTGAGGATCCTCAGTCCTACCTTTTAGCCTTTTGATGGATAGTTCTAGTGGAATAGGTGGACCGTGAGCCTATCTACAAGGTACAGACCTCGCACCGCTTTGAAAGATATTTATAGTGCATGAAGTGACTGACCCCAAGTGTAGACCATAGGGTACACCATGAGGATCATTTTTACATCAAGAGGTAGATGTGTCTTATGTTAACGTGGGAGGATGGGAAAATGTGGAATGAACAACCGCTTCCTACCTTTATTTAGGGTATAATTAATGTGTATGCCTTGATATGGGAAGTATCCTACCTCGGGGAGATGTTTGACTAATAAACATTCAATTTTGAGAATGGGGTGACACCTCATCCTTGAGGATAGGGTCATAAAATGTCAAGAACACATTGTGGTGGGAGGGATGCGATAGTGGTAAGGAAAATAATTCTAGTGGATGCACTAGTTTGAAGAAAAGTGGTAGCGGTGGACTTGGTGATCCCATATGGGCAATGTTGGGGGAATGGGAGGCCACCAAGAGGGTTCTGTAGTATATCCACTGAAGCTCCAGGGAGGAGACTACACTACATAGGCATGACTATGGATGGGTTTTTTTAAAGTGTGGGACAATTCAGATTTCAATAGATAATTTCATAGTATTTCCCATTTGTGGTATCACTTCTATCATCATAGGATGGATCTATCAGAGACCGTTCATTCCAAGGCTTTCTTTATGATGTCTTATGTGGAAGGGGAATAATACATCACTAAGATGGAATCTTTTCAAAATTCTAGGGGCACCCCGCATCCAATTTTGGATCGGGTAAAAGTGTTTCCCGATTGAACATCTCCTACACAACTATCTACTAGTGAGATAATGGAGTGTTTACCCTTTCCTAAAGAGTCATATGAGTCCTCTGAGTGGGTAGTGTCTAACAAATGGATTCTATTTAAGGAAGTTGATGTTCTAACCTCAGATCTAGATGAGCATGCTGATACTATTTATGTAATCTCAAAACCATTTCATTGTGCCACTTTCTCAAGATGTCCAAGCTTTTTAAACTAACATTTTCACTGTACAGTAGATCCTTTCATGAAATACCCATTCCCGAATGATAGTGGATGTAGATTTGGGACAAACTCATGGTATGATGGTGAGCGCATAATCAAGCAGGACCACGATAACATGGCTGACCCTTCTAGAATCTTTATAGCTTCAAACCATATATTGGGACCAAGTCCCTGGGATCCAACTATAGTGACTCAATAGAGTAACTAATTAGTCGATCTATGTATGTCTAATTCTTTATTGTGGTATAACTGTTGTCCATCAAAAAAGGCCAACATACATTTGTTTTTTAGTATCAGAAAATTTATTCAAATGGAATTGGCCATATTAGAGAGGAGGACTTGGGATCTTGGTTCTCCATTCATGTGGGAGGAGGACTCCGATTATCATGTAATTGGTCGCCCATGTTAAAAAATCAAGGTAGTTGTGGCCACGAGTATGGTGTCTCATAGGACAATACCAGAGATTATCAAGGTGGAATCCAGCAATGAAGACCATCCAAATGATATAGAACCCAACCTATCTAATGGGATACTAGAGGTAGACCCTACTAATGAACATCTAGTGGAATTTCAAGAATTTGAGCTAACTGACCCAGAAGAGAAGCACAAGCTCTATTCTGATGAGGAGGATCGCAAGTCTATCAACCTCCAGTAATTGAAATAGGTTACGTGTTTCATCAAAGAGAACCCACAATCTGAGTGAGTAAACTTTATGTAGAGAATTCATTTCCAGATACACAAACTATGCTTTGATCATGTGGATGTTTGGTTCCCTCATATGCACTTTTTAGATTATAGGACAGATAAAATACCAGAGTACAACCATGACCTCAGTGATAGCTGGTAGTGGATGAATTCTATCAACACCAAGAAACTTCATGAGGCATAACAACAGATCCAATGAATGAGCTCAGAGGTTCATGAAAAATTTGATTTTATCGAAGATTAATCGGAACACATATTGTGATTGAATGGAAAGTTAGTATAAGACAAGGAGAAGATGAGGTGTGTGTCATAAGATAAGGTTAACATCCGAGATGTTGATGATTAGGTATGGTTTAGGGTGGATGAATTGTTCCCCTTTTCCAGTGATGATGAGTGGGAGCTTAGTAGGTGACAAAAAATAATGTATTCCACAATCAAAAGAGTGGTGTATATGAGACACTCTATTGGAGAGGCCGTCATATCCCTCAGAGGGGTCAATCTATGTGGTTTTTAATTCTTACAAACTCACAAACATACTTTCATGTTTCCTTGATTATTTTGGTTCCTTTTATGAGTCTTATTATCCACTTTTATTACTTTATAAAAATTTTATCTATGAAATAACTAGAGATCAGTCCCTATGCTCATGTCTGTCATTCCATACATGAGAAAAAATTGACGACCAATTTATTATTCACCTTGAATATGAGAGAAACAACCAGTCCCTAGGCATCTATGTAACACCCCGAGCTTCCACGATACGCTTCTCATTCAGTAATACAATAGCTTGCATTGTACGCAACTTCGAGTTCTAAAACACCGCGACTAATCAAAGTAGCCGTTATGAATAGTAATACCTTCTTTTTGAAATATTATAAATTTTATATGTCAAAATGGACTTCATTTTTGTATTCGTAATATCGAAATTAGCCTATGTTGAATTTTTGGTATTTTTCTGAGAACTTCTAAAATTTTATAAATAGTGAAAAATACTTAAAACAACTTTTTTAATCAAAATAATTTATAGTGATAAATTATAATATTTGATGGTTTTAAAGTATAATTAGAATATATTTTTACCATTTTATCCAATGGTGGTCATTAGAATTAATTTAACATTGAAATTTGACATAAACAATTGCCAATCTTTTGATATAAATTGTTTCTTAAAAACACGCTATTTGTTGTGACAGCGGGAATTAATTATAAAATTAATTAATGCAACTAATATGTTTGGAATTTTGTAAAATAGACATCATTTTTCAATTCGGAATATCAATTATAGCTTAGGGTGAAATTTTGGCCTTATTCTGAAAAACTTCAATTTTTGATGAATAGTGAAACCACTAAGTGGTAGTTAAATAACTAATTTTTCGTTTAAATGAAATATTACCACTTCTGTGATTTGATTTTCAAAAATCCGACATACATGGTTGTCATTAAGAAGTAAAATGTGGTTCAATGGGATAAAAATAATTTTTTGGTGAATAGTAACTTATTAAGTTCTTAATCGCGATTAGTGGTAATTAGGGTAGTTTAAGGTATAAATAATACTTTAATAATATTAAATGACCTAGACACATGTCCCAACCTCATTGGTTGTGTCATGGCCGACCAAGACAAGCCATGGCCTAACTTGGGGACCCCATGGATCCACTTTTGTAGGGAAATAACATAAATTACTTTTTATTTAATGTTAAAGTGAAAATGACACTAACATAAATTGTTTTACTAAAACAATTTTTAAGTAGGGTTAAACAAGTCCAAATTTTGACTATAAATATTCGTTAGAAAGCTAAAAAGATTTCCTATATCATAGTATTTTTTTTATAATTTTTA
The DNA here is from genome assembly GCA_963277665.1 of Viscum album. Lineage (NCBI taxonomy): Eukaryota > Viridiplantae > Streptophyta > Magnoliopsida > Santalales > Viscaceae > Viscum > Viscum album. The sequence goes on from OY728150.1 coordinate 197,543,795, forward strand.
GACATTAAATAAATTTAATTATTTATGACATAATAATGATGCAGCGATGACATCATTATTTGACGATTTAAATAAAATGGAAAGATAATATAAAATCTATGAACTACACATGGACAAAACCAATTGGATGAGTGGAGTTCGATGCATTATCACCTTATCCACGAATTCTATCAATGTGGGACCTTTTAAAACCGAAACACATTTTCAAATAATGTAATGTTCCTTTACTTTCCAAAAGTGCCCCTCCTCTCCTCTTATAAAAGGCCCCCACCTCTACCTCATTTCACACACTCTTCAAGCCATTGGCTCGGCCAACCCCTGCCCATTTTATCTCTCCACATCCCTCTCCTCATCCTAGAGGATTCCCTTTGGGCAGAATCCTTTCAAAGGAAGCCTTTAGGCTCAACTCAAAAGGAGTTACACTTTTTAAGGTAATTCATTCTCTCATGTTCTTTTGTTTTATTTTGCTTCTCCAACCCCCTAAACTCTTTTTATTTACTTCTTTTGTAACAAAACCAGTATCTTAAATATACTAGGATGTTGTTATAAGATTTGTTTGAGCTACACTTCCACACAACTACATCAAATGGTTAAAGAACATAAGGTTTCCGTGGATGGCGAAATTCTGCCTTCCGAAACGATGATTGTTCAACACTCATTTAACACCTTCAAAGGTGGCCATTATGATGTCACTATTTTTATATATGATATATAATATGTTTATGTTTTCCTTAAGCTTCTGTTTTTTTCATTTTGGGCATACCTTTATGGTTTCCATTATGGGTAAAACACGATATCTTCATTTTAGGAAGCGCGGACTACCGCCCCCTGAAAGTGATTTGATTCGTTAATACCATATGTGGGATGTGTGAAGGATAAAGTTAATGATATTATATATGTTATTATACTGGAATTATAATATACTCTCATATCATTATGATTCCATTCCAGAAAATATGAAATAGAAATGGAAGTAGCGTTCATGCGTACGTACGGCTTACCGTCTCCATGAACGGTGCATTTCATTTCTTACCTCTAAATGTGATGTAATATTATAAATGAATGTATGTACTGGATATATATGACATATATGATATCTAAATCATGAATACCATTCTGGATATAATTAACCTTTGACCAAATTAACAACATGTAAGTGTAAGAAGCCTATTTTTGACTTAAGAACCAAATACCGACAAAATGAACATTATTAACTTAAATAATTACATAATGTTCATATCATTGTAATAAGTGATATAATAAGGATAATGAAGTTGAAAATGGTTCTTAATAAGGTATATATTAACTCTAGTTTATTATTCAGGAGGTTAAAGAACGGTTGAGTCAAGTCAGACACGAGGTAAGGGAATTTCTTAACCCAATTTCCATTCTTTGGGTTAATCTCCTACTTTAAAATTATGTCATGATATTATTATGTCTTATTTTGTATTTTTACTTTCTTTATGTGTACCTATAGTGAATACACATAATATATCTATTTTATTTAAAAAATGATCTTGGTAAGGGAATTTCTTAACCCAATTTCCATTCTTTGGGTTAATCTCCTACTTTAAAATTATGTCATGATATTATTATGTCTTATTTTGTATTTTTACTTTCTTTATGTGTACCTATAGTGAATACACATAATATATCTATTTTATTTAAAAAATGATCTTGGTAAGGGAATTTCTTACCCCAATTTCCATTCTTTGGGTTAATCTCCTACTTTCAAATTATGTCATTATATTATTATGTCGTATCTTGTATTTGTACTTTATTTATGTGTACTTATAGTGAATACACATAATATATCTATTTTATTCTAAAAATGACCTCTGTATGGGACTTCGTCTCAATCTCCTTTCGTTGAGGCATATTTTATTTTATACACAACTTTCTTTTATACGGTGTATAAACCCCATTGACTTTTAAATTTATTCAAAAGGAATCTTTTTTATACGAAGCGTTTACTAAATGACAAAAGGGAATGTTTTTGTCGTACGTATGCGGCGACAAAAACTTCTCCGCCGTCGTAACCGTTATTTGAGTTTCGGCTTCCTCTACAAGCCATACCTTCTTTTTAAAAGAAAAATAAATACCATGTTTTACTTTTCTTTTATTTTGGTATTGAAAATGGTTTTCACAATGTTTTTGTGTTGTATTGATATCTTGTGATTGAAATGTGGAAATGTTATGTTTCCTTTATGCATGTTTTATGTGATATGATTATGTTATGGTTTATGATATGTTTAAACCTATTCATATGAGGAATGTATTGGACTTAATAAGTGACGGGTGGAGCCCGCTATAGCTCCTCGATGCATCGGTAGGTCTCATGAGACAACTAGACGTGGAATTGGCCGAGGCCCTTTCCCAATTTGATTTATGGTTTTGGCCGAGGCCTTAATCATTTTAGATGTCTTGGCCGAGGCCTTGACAAAATGTTTCAGAATGTCCGGCATTATACATTCCCTCATTATGAAAGTGGTTATTGATATTACATGTGATTATTCGACCAGTAGAATATCCATGTGAAGAAGTAAATGGCATTATCTCATTTTACTTTTGCCATATTATGTTGAAGTTCATGATTAAGAGGCTTTTGTTTTAGTTATACATTGCCTTAAATGTTAATGTTTATTTATGAAAGCTTCCGCATTATTGTTATCCTTACTGAGCATTTGAGCTCACCCCTTTCAATGTTTAAAATTTTTCCAGGTTGTGAAGAAGTATTTTATGACTGACTTGCAAGAATAATCAGTGAAGATATGAGTGTGGAATATGAAGACCATGTTTTTTTTGTAGTTTGTTTAATTTTGATGTAATGAAAGACTTATGAATGTATCTAGTGTTTCCAAGGCTACTAAACTAATCGGTCTTTCGAGACTTGATCTTTTGGGATCATGCCAATGTTACGAAGTAATGCACCGGCTCTGGGTAGCTGGGGTCGGGGCGTTACAGTTGGTATCAGAGGCAGTTTAGTACTAACCTTGGAAGCTAGATTTAGATAAACTCTGATTAGAGCACATAGCCCAAAGATATACTTTGAGGATTAGTATAGAAGAACTTCCTAGAATTTTGGTATTATAGAGATGTTATGAGTTTTCCGAGCAATACATCCCTGTCTGGATACGAGCAGGTAGAGGCGGCTCTGGCACAGATGTACCTAGGGGTAAAACCCGAAAACACCGCTTTGAGCTAGACTCGAACGGGAACTGGTGCACGACAACGGGCCTTGCTGCACTCTTGGTTACGACACTCCCGGGGGATATGCTTAAGATAATTCTCATTTCTTTACAAACCACTATGAACGGTTATGAGTATATACTTTCTCAAATAAAACCTTTTTATGATTATGGATTATATCCATAAATAGTTCAATTTATGTTAAGTATTATACAAGTATGGAATTATGTATTTTGATTCATAAACTAATCTGGTTTATGCCATTGTTTAGAAATGGCGCCTAGTAGAAGGAATGGAAACTGTATCAATGCACGAACTCCGTGTAGGGATTGCCCTCCTGCTCAAGATAATTATTGTGGACCTGGAGAGACAACTGGTGCTGATCAACTTATTACCATACTGGGACAACTCACGCAGGTTATGAATAACAACCTTACTTGTATGGAGCACCCTGATCCGCAACGTGGAGGATCAATGCTAGATCGTTTCATGAGGCAACAACCACCAACCTTTAATGGGAGTACAAATCCTATAGTAGCTGAGCAATGGATAAATTCCTTAGAGAAAATATTCCATGCCTTGGGGAGTAGTGAAAGGGAGAAGGTTGTCATGGCAGTTTACCGCCTCACTGGAGATGCCGATCAGTGGTGGTCGCTGATTCAAAACACAAAGGAAGATGATGACATATCGAATATGGAATGGAGGGAGTTCAAAGAGCTTTTCTTAGAAAAATACTTTCCTCGTGACCATCGAGCAGATATGGAAAGGCAATTTCTGAGTCTGAGGCAGAAGGAGGATGAGAATGTCGCAAAGTATGAGGCTAACTTTACAAGGTTAGCGAGGCATGCTGCAGATTATATACGTAACCCAAGAAGTAAGATTGATCGTTTCTTTGATGGGTTAAAACCATTTCTCCGTCGAGCTCTAGTGTCACAATCTTTCTCAACATACGAAGATATAGTCTCATGTGCTATCAAGACAGAAAAAGAATTCTCTAAGTCTTATGACAACAAAGTAAAGCAAGAGAAGAAGAGAACGGTGGAACAAGAGACAGATAAAGGGAAAAAGGGAAAGAAGGATTTTCCATTATGTGATAATTGTGGGAAGAATCACCCTGGTACTTGCCTAAAAGGAATGGGAGTCTGTTATAAATGTGGAGAAAAAGGTCACCAGGCTCGTGATTGCAAGGGAAAGAAAGAGGCTGTCAATGTTGAATGCTACAATTGTAGAGAAATGGGTCATTATGCAAATGAATGTCCTAAGCGTCAAGGAAACTTACCTCAGAAAAGGCCAAGGGATCAAGGACAATCTTATGCTATTACTACAGTTGAAACAGAATAACTAATGTATTGGTGCTTTTGGACTCATGGATTATATTCTGGTTATTAGAATAATGTGATCTATATAAGGATTGTACTGCAGTACTTTTTGATTTCAGTAAGGTTTTAATATGATTAAGGTAATCATATTTTTAGTATGTGACAATAAGAGAAACTTTTCTTTGTTTGGGGAATCTGATGTTACAATTGATTTTGGAATTTAGAGACCTTTTAGAGAAAGTCTGGATGGAGGTATTTTGGATAACTATTAAGGTTGGAATGGATTAAGTTGAACCATGGATAGTATTGTTTAAGGTTAAAGAATTTCTGAAGATTATTTTGGAATATTATAATACTATAGTTTTAGGAAAAGGACAACCTGCAGGGTGGGGCATAACCTGACGCGTCGGACAAAGCTGCAGGAATCGAACCCACAACCATAGTGCGACAGGCCTTTATTTTCTACCACTAGCCTACAGGAAGTCCCTGGTTATTACAAAATAGTTTTACTAATCTAAATAGTATGTGTTAACATTTTGAACCTTATACAATTAGGATAAATAGAATATTTTTGAGTTCCGTTACCATTTGGAGTAAAAGATGGGTTTGTGGCAAAAATTTATTAACGAATGAAAGTATACATAACAAGTATGTAAATTCCATTACGTTCTTAGTAAATCTCCTAAATAAATTCCTCAACATAATAAAAGGTAACTTAAAACAAAAATGTTGTCGGTTAACTTTTCCAACTGGGGATTCAATGACCGTTTAACCAATCACAAGTTTGTGATTTTCTTATGGTTAAACTTTCTCCTAATCCTGTTTTCTGTAACTCTCCATCAGACCTTGATGGTTTGTTTCTCCTCCATATCCATATTTTCATATAATCCTAGAGTGGGCTATATCGGGTGACCTTTGTACTTATCCTGCTTTCTTTTAATGTTATATATTTATTAACCTTATTTTCGATGTGGGTTTTCCTCAAAGGTATTTTCTCTTTTCAACCTTGTATTTTCCAAGAAAAATTTCAAATTGCGAGGACGCAATTTATTGAAGGAGGGGAGAATGTAACACCCCGAGCTTCCACGATACGCTTCTCATTCAGTAATACAATAGCTTGCATTGTACGCAACTTCGAGTTCTAAAACACCGCGACTAATCAAAGTAGCCGTTATGAATAGTAATACCTTCTTTTTGAAATATTATAAATTTTATTTGTCAAAATGGACTTCATTTTTGTATTCGTAATATCGAAATTAGCCTATGTTGAATTTTTGGTATTTTTCTGAGAACTTCTAAAATTTTATAAATAGTGAAAAATACTTAAAACAACTTTTTTAATCAAAATAATTTATAGTGATAAATTATAATATTTGATGGTTTTAAAGTATAATTAGAATATATTTTTACCATTTTATCCAATGGTGGTCATTAGAATTAATTTAACATTGAAATTTGACATAAACAATTGCCAATCTTTTGATATAAATTGTTTCTTAAAAACACGCTATTTGTTGTGACAGCGGGAATTAATTATAAAATTAATTAATGCAACTAATATGTTTGGAATTTTGTAAAATAGACATCATTTTTCAATTCGGAATATCAATTATAGCTTAGGGTGAAATTTTGGCCTTATTCTGAAAAACTTCAATTTTTGATGAATAGTGAAACCACTAAGTGGTAGTTAAATAACTAATGTTTCGTTTAAATGAAATATTACCACTTCTGTGATTTGATTTTCAAAAATCCGACATACATGGTTGTCATTAAGAAGTAAAATGTGGTTCAATGGGATAAAAATAATTTTTTGGTGAATAGTAACTTATTAAGTTCTTAATCGCGATTAGTGGTAATTAGGGTAGTTTAAGGTATAAATAATACTTTAATAATATTAAATGACCTAGACACATGTCCCAACCTCATTGGTTGTGTCATGGCCGACCAAGACAAGCCATGGCCTAACTTGGGGACCCCATGGATCCACTTTTGTAGGGAAATAACATAAATTACTTTTTATTTAATGTTAAAGTGAAAATGACACTAACATAAATTGTTTTACTAAAAAAATTTTAAGTAGGGTTAAACAAGTCCAAATTTTGACTATAAATATTCGTTAGAAAGCTAAAACGATTTCCTATATCATAGTATTTTTTTTATAATTTTTAGACATTAAATAAATTTAATTATTGATGACATAATAATGATGCAGCGATGACATCATTATTTGACGATTTAAATAAAATGGAAAGATAATATAAAATCTATGAACTACACATGGACAAAACCAATTGGATGAGTGGATTTCGATGCCTTATCACCTTATCCACGAATTCTATCAATGTGGGACCTTTTAAAACCGAAACACATTTTCAAATAATGTAATGTTCCTTTACTTTCCAAAAGTGCCCCTCCTCTCCTCTTATAAAAGGCCCCCACCTCTACCTCATTTCACACACTCTTCAAGCCATTGGCTCGGCCAACCCCTGCCCATTTGCTCTCTCCACATCCCTCTCCTCATCCTAGAGGATTCCCTTTGGGCAGAATCCTTTCAAAGGAAGCCTTTAGGCTCAACTCAAAAGGAGTTACACTTTTTAAGGTAATTCATTCTCTCATGTTCTTTTGTTTTATTTTGCTTCTCCAACCCCCTAAACTCTTTTTATTTACTTCTTTTGTAACAACACCAGTACCTTAAATATACTAGGATGTTGTTATAAGATTTTTTTGAGCTACACTTCCACACAACTACATCAAATGGTTAAAGAACATAAGGTTTCCGTGGATGGCGAAATTCTGCCTCCCGAAACGATGATTGTTCAACACTCATTTAACACCTTCAAAGGTGGCCATTATGATGTCACTATTTTTATATATGATATATAATATGTTTATGTTTTCCTTAAGCTTCTGTTTTTTTCATTTTGGGCATACCTTTATGGTTTCCATTATGGGTAAAACACGATATCTTCATTTTAGGAAGCGCGGACTACCGCCCCCTGAAAGTGATTTGATTCGTTAATACCATATGTGGGATGTGTGAAGGATAAAGTTAATGATATTATATATGTTATTATACTGGAATTATAATATACTCTCATATCATTATGATTCCATTCCAGAAAATATGAAATAGAAATGGAAGTAGCGTTCATGCGTACGTACGGCTTACCGTCTCCATGAACGGTGCATTTCATTTCTTACCTCTAAATGTGATGTAATATTATAAATGAATGTATGTACTGGATATATATGACATATATGATATCTAAATCATGAATACCATTCTGGATATAATTAACCTTTGACCAAATTAACAACATGTAAGTGTAAGAAGCCTATTTTTGACTTAAGAACCAAATACCGACAAAATGAACATTATTAACTTAAATAATTACATAATGTTCATATCATTGTAATAAGTGATATAATAAGGATAATGAAGTTGAAAATGGTTCTTAATAAGGTATATATTAACTCTAGTTTATTATTCAGGAGGTTAAAGAAAGGTTGAGTCAAGTCAGACACGAGGTAAGGGAATTTCTTAACCCAATTTCCATTCTTTGGGTTAATCTCCTACTTTAAAATTATGTCATGATATTATTATGTCTTATTTTGTATTTTTACTTTCTTTATGTGTACCTATAGTGAATACACATAATATATCTATTTTATTTAAAAAATGATCTTGGTAAGGGAATTTCTTAACCCAATTTCCATTCTTTGGGTTAATCTCCTACTTTAAAATTATGTCATGATATTATTATGTCTTATTTTGTATTTTTACTTTCTTTATGTGTACCTATAGTGAATACACATAATATATCTATTTTATTTAAAAAATGATCTTGGTAAGGGAATTTCTTACCCCAATTTCCATTCTTTGGGTTAATCTCCTACTTTCAAATTATGTCATTATATTATTATGTCGTATCTTGTATTTGTACTTTATTTATGTGTACTTATAGTGAATACACATAATATATCTATTTTATTCTAAAAATGACCTCTGTATGGGACTTCGTCTCAATCTCCTTTCGTTGAGGCATATTTTATTTTATACACAACTTTCTTTTATACGGTGTATAAACCCCATTGACTTTTAAATTTATTCAAAAGGAATCTTTTTTATACGAAGCGTTTACTAAATGACAAAAGGGAATGTTTTTGTCGTACGTATGCGGCGACAAAAACTTCTCCGCCGTCGTAACCGTTATTTGAGTTTCGGCTTCCTCTACAAGCCATACCTTCTTTTTAAAAGAAAAATAAATACCATGTTTTACTTTTCTTTTATTTTGGTATTGAAAATGGTTTTCACAATGTTTTTGTGTTGTATTGATATCTTGTGATTGAAATGTGGAAATGTTATGTTTCCTTTATGCATGTTTTATGTGATATGATTATGTTATGGTTTATGATATGTTTAAACCTATTCATATGAGGAATGTATTGGACTTAATAAGTGACGGGTGGAGCCCGCTATAGCTCCTCGATGCATCGGTAGGTCTCATGAGACAACTAGACGTGGAATTGGCCGAGGCCCTTTCCCAATTTGATTTATGGTTTTGGCCGAGGCCTTAATCATTTTAGATGTCTTGGCCGAGGCCTTGACAAAATGTTTCAGAATGTCCGGCATTATACATTCCCTCATTATGAAAGTGGTTATTGATATTACATGTGATTATTCGACCAGTAGAATATCCATGTGAAGAAGTAAATGGCATTATCTCATTTTACTTTTGCCATATTATGTTGAAGTTCATGATTAAGAGGCTTTTGTTTTAGTTATACATTGCCTTAAATGTTAATGTTTATTTATGAAAGCTTCCGCATTATTGTTATCCTTACTGAGCATTTGAGCTCACCCCTTTCAATGTTTAAAATTTTTCCAGGTTGTGAAGAAGTATTTTATGACTGACTTGCAAGAATAATCAGTGAAGATATGAGTGTGGAATATGAAGACCATGTTTTTTTTGTAGTTTGTTTAATTTTGATGTAATGAAAGACTTATGAATGTATCTAGTGTTTCCAAGGCTACTAAACTAATCGGTCTTTCGAGACTTGATCTTTTGGGATCATGCCAATGTTACGAAGTAATGCACCGGCTCTGGGTAGCTGGGGTCGGGGCGTTACAATCTAGGGTCTGAATACCCACTCTGAGTTTTTGGGACAAAAGAAGGGGCATGGTTACATAATAGACATATAAAAACATGTATAATTTCCTTTCCCAAAAATCTCCATCGCATGAGAGAGATAATTCCTGGGGTGTTCAAATAATTCCGAATGAATGGGAGTGGAAAATATGAATTGTGACCCCCAATATTTGCAGAACAATAGTCATGGCATGATGATGGAGGATAACTATTGACCAAATTCAAAACATATTATTGTTATTGCATTAACCTAAAATGGGAATAACCAAATGAGGGCCAATCACTGCCCATATTTGAAAACACAGAGCCACAATCGATGAGTCGTCAAATGTTCTTCAAAACATTGTCCCAGGATGGTATGTGAAAATTACAGCCATGAATACAAGATGATAGAAGATTAATTCATATGTGAAATGGAATGAGGATCCGAAATAGATGGAATGAGAAGTGTGATGATGGAATTATGGGTTGTTTTAATAAATTCCATCACTGTTGAAATTACACTACCTTGATGAATGTTCATTGGGTGAGTGTATCTGTCTGAAAAAACATAACATCCACTCCAAATCAGACCTCTCTTGTGAGGGCCAAGAATAAACGGTAGTTTTATGTTATGAAATTGAGGATTATAGACATGGATTTTAGCTTCATATGTTGAGTATTGTATACAGAATAGTTCAACATCATATGACTACGACATTGCATAAACTTTATGGTCATACTTCATGAACCCTGGTTAATAGTATAATGTCATGTTACACATACTACAGATCATAAATTAGGGTTATATAATATGGAAAATATTTATAGGTGAAGAATGTGAAGGGTAAATGAACTAGTGGATGGACACGCGGTGAGGTTCCCGAGAAACGCTACGTATCCTATGAGGGCAGGAATCAAGATGAATGTAGTTCTTGAATCGCAAGGTTCATAAGAATAAAAACTAGTCGGGGTAATCATCCCTAGTAAGGAAAATGAAGCATCTCATAATTTTTATGTTGCATCATGGTCATATCCAGGGCGGGTCCATTTTATAAGGTCATGCCTTCAAGGAAATAGAGACAACAAGGGAGAGTTATATAGTGTAGTAAAAAAACCTGACAAGAATGAGGAAAAAATAAGTCCACACCACACCACAAGTTCCTAAAATGGGGGTAGGGCTAAGAGGGAGAAAATATGAAAGGGGTTGTGGCTGAACCTTTGTGGAAGAGTACATGTGTCACTAATTATTTAATGAGTAATAGACTGAAGGAACACTATGTTTTTAGGACGATATGGTAGATGGACAATACCAAAATAATTATATCCTCTAAGGTAAGGTAAATCTTAGTAATTACGCTGTTTATTGTCATGTAAATTAGGAAACTAGAAGGCATAATTTAAATTTATTAGAGCTCAGACCGCATAGGGTATAGAGGTGAAATATAGTTTCATGAGGAAACCCTATTTGACTGAGGACCAGAGAAGTCCACATCAAACTGCACAATTTCAGAAAGGAAAACCTAGATAGATAAGAGTTCAGAAAAGTTCATGACACTACATCTAGACTAGGGTGTAAAGTAATTGGGTGTCACTACGTACCTCACGGTGGGTGAGAATCAAGCCACATGTAGTTCTTAAAATTCCATTCAATTTAATGTCATGCGGTAAGGATATAGGGGATCCTAGTTTATGGTCATAGAGCTATGTCCAAGGGGAAGTGTGATTTTTTCACCTGGGTGAAAATCATATCCTCATCTCTAATCTCACGATAGCGATGCTCAGTATGGGAAACAATGAAGTATAATATATTTACAACACAGGGAGTGACACTATGGGGAATGAAGGCGCAGTGTCAAAGATGACCCCAAAATACTAGTTTTCCTTCTCAATGTGTAAAGGTTCATAAAGTGAAAAAAACCAGGTTGTCGAAGCTCCATTTGAACATGATGAAATGGAATGGGATGTGATTCATGAAACCAATATTCAAGGCACAATGGGTATGGTGTAACGGTGGAGGATAAATTTTGACTATATTCAAAAACATCATTTATATCATGTGATGTGGGATGGGAAGAACCAAGTGAGGGTCATCAATTGACCATATTCATGATGAGGGACATTCTAAAATGTCATTCAAGATCTTTCTATATGTTTTCCCCAAATGGTATGGAAGCCATAAGTCTGAGCATCCATACTTCATGGGGGTTATTTCGAATGTGAGAGATGAGGGACACCCAGAAAAGCAACATTAGAAGCATGGAAATGAAATGAGAGAATCTATATAAAAAATACAACAACCTATGTCCTCAACCACATAACACTTGAGCACAATGAAGGTTCATAACAGTGTTTATAGGATCGAGTTACCTGTGGAAGACTCATGAAGATGAGAAGAGGAAAGGGGTAAAATGTGTTACTGAACCTAGGGGTGGAACTGATGTGAAATGTTAGGTAATTCCTACATATACTCTGATGGATGGAACCAACACATACATTGTTCTTGAAATTCACTGCAGTTTGACATTGTGTGGTATGGACTCAAGGGGTAGTGATTTCATAAGAGATAAATGTGTACGAAATGTCATAAAAACATAAAGTGAATGAAGAAAAATGAAGTCCACATACTACACAATTCAAAATACTAGGAGATATACCAGACCAAGGGGATGGTAATAGGAATAGATGTACCAGAGGCTGGACCCGAGGGAAACATGTTCAGGGGATCATACGTATCATGTGAGGGCAGGAATCAATAAAAACACAGTTCTAAGGATGCCTAGTCGTTTAATGTCATACAGTAAGGACAAAAGATGAATGATAAAATAACATAGAGGGTACATGATGAATCCACTGTAGTCCCAACATGAATGAGACAAAATTACACACTCCACACCATGGATTCCCATAAGAATCATGGTTTATGGGGTTAATGGAAGAGATAATTTATGGAGACTGGACTTGACCTAGGGACTAAAATCCTAGGAGTTCGAATGTAAATTGTGAGGGAAATAATCAAGTGACATGTAGTTCTTGAATTCTGTGATGTTTTACACCATACAGTATAGACATATAGAGAGGGGAGATAATCTTAAGGGGGGCACATGGTGAGGCTATTGTAAACCAAATGTGGACGGGGAAAAACAACCATACCCCCACAACATTATTAAAAAAGGATTCTCAGGATATAAGGATGGAAAAGGGGAACTTGGGGCTGAACATGAAGAAAAATTTCTAAGTGTTCCTATATATCCCATAAGAACATGAATCTAGTCATATGTAGTTCATGGATTACATGCAATTTTACACCATACGGTAATTAGAAAATGGGAGATCCTTAAAGGGGGACACATGGAATAGGAGTTGTCTACCTGATTTGAGTGGGGAAAAATGTACATATCACTCCACATGCTCCTACATACAGAGCATGAGAGGCCAAATGGTAGGATGAATCTATGGTAAATGGGGATGAACCTAAAGACTAAACTTATGGGAATTACAATAGATATCATAAGTATTAGAATCAAGACACACATAGTTTTCTAATTTGATGTGATTTAACATCACATGATATTGAATAAATGGGAGATCCATGAAGGGGGAAACACGATGTGGTAGATGTAAGACAAACGTGAATGAGGGAAAAAGTCCACATCACCCCATGTTCTCTAGGATAGATATGCTGAGAGGCCAAATGGAAGGTAGAATCTATGGTGCATTGGGCTGGACCCGAAGATGAAATGTCCTGACATTACTATGTAACCTATAAGGATGCGAATCAAGACATACATATTTGAAGAATTCGATGTCGTTTTACATCATGTGGTAATTAAGAAAGTGATATTAGTTTAATTTCATAGAGTTTGGACTATATATACCTCGTTTAATGTTTTCTTTATGGGAATGAAAAGATGAAAATGATGATTCATCATGCCTACAATTTAAGAGATCATGGTTATGTTGGTAATGATATAGGATAAGTTATTACCATGTTCACAACACTGTATTTATATCGTGTGACCTAGAATCAGAATAGAAAACTGAGAATCAACCGCTGAAAATATTCACAATGCAAGACTTGTATCAAATTTTTGTTCGTTATCCTTTGTGATGTCAGCTTAGAATGGTATTTAAGCCAATGTGGCATGAAAATAGGCCGGTAGGGGGGTCCTTTCAAATTTGAAGGATGAGGACGATCTAAATTAAGGGATATGTAATGAATGTTTGTACTCATGAATTTTTACATCTATTGGTAAGGATGAGGGAGATATTCGTTTAATTTTGTAGAAATCAGACCATAATGTGTGTTAACTGTCTGTATTTTTCCACCATGACAGATGAAATGGATCTTAGTTTAAGGTTGTAGAGTTCAGGCCATATGGTGTATTAACTATCTGCAGTTTATCCTCATCACTGATTAAAGGGATCTTAGTTTATGGTCATAGATCTCAAACAATATGGTGTACTCACCTTCTACAATTTATCATCATACAGGACAAAAGGGATCATAGTTTTTGGTTGTTAATAACTGACCATAATATTTATTCACCCTATGAATTTTATCTTCAATTAAGAGAAAAGGGATCATAGTTTGATTCCATAGATCTAGGACCATTTGTAGTTTATCATCATTAAGGGCGGAAGTGATTTTAGTTTAAGGATATAGTGCTCAGACCATTTGTAGTTTATCATCTTCCAAGAATAAAGAGATATTAGTTTATTGTCGTAGAGCATGGACCATTTGAATTTTATCGTCATAAAGGATAATAAGTACCATAATGTGATATACTATTTGATGAATTTTCAATTTGTTGTAGGAGTGATATTCTCACCTTCTAGGGGGACAAGGGAGTACACCCCATTAGATTACACTGTGTGAATGATATAGTATTCATGTCCTTTGGATTCCAACATTGGGAGTTTCTTGCATGGTATCATAGTTTTCATTATGTCCAATACCATATAACCATGATGGTAGGAATAGAGGAGGAATTTTTTATTGAAATATATGGATATATTCTTCTGACGCCTCTCTAGATTGTTAAATATTTTAAGCCTATTCTCATCATGGGATTCCAATTCATACCGATGATATTATATGACCCTATCTGATGTTTTCTATTCATAAATCGATGTGCAGTGTGAAAAAACTCAATATCAATGGGTATGACTAAAACTATTCCTTACAACAAGGAATATGCAGTCAATTGTTTGGATTTACGAGTCATTTTCTGGGATCCCATAGAGTATTGTAAGGCTTGCCAAACCATCTTATCTTGTTCTAACCAACCATCTTCTTCCAGATGATAGAGAGGGATTTGTTGAACAGCTTGATCATCTCATTTGTTTTTGTGTTATAGTGAGAAGTCTGATTAGAACAGATATTGTACTTGGTGTAAAATTTCATTTTCTTGGCAGCATAAAAGTTGGTGTCATTATCAGTGAGTATGTAATGGGGAACTACAAATTAGTGGATTATATCGGTTATCACAAAATCATATATAGAAAATCCCTTTAATTCAATGAGAGGAATCACCTCTATCTACATGGAAAATAAATCTACGGTGGTTAGGATGAGCATACACTAGTGTGAAAATCTTATTGAATATAGTCTCAAGACATTATGTCCCCAGAAATTAATGGGACAAGAGTACTTTGTAGTATGGATAGGCTCTGTAATACTATGGATAAAATTGTAATGAACCTGGAATACATGACATCTCTTGGAGAACTTGATACATTCATAGATCATTGAGGGAAAAAAATATCTCAACCATCGTATCTAGTAAGAGAGATTTGGACCTTCCTGATGAGATCCACAATAACTAGAATGAACTGGCGACAAAACCATGGAAATGCCATATCCTTGAATGTTGTAGAGGAGAACTCCATAAAACCAATGATTATAGAGGATCTTCTCAATGCTAGGACCACACTACATGGTGCACTACACTGTGTTTCAATGGATTATCTCACGCTCAGTTCGATATATCATGATATTACTATGATAAAGATACTCGGTAATGGTAGTTTTCAAACAAGGTGTCCATTTCGTTGTGATAGGGGGATTCAAGGGTCTAGATGCGGGAACATTGGGGTTATAGTGGGTATCCTACAAGTTGTCATCATCGTATGATGTGATGGGAGATATGACTCTTCAATGTGCCACATGTATGATAAAATAATGCTAGTCATGATCTAAAATGGATGTGGCATGTTTGGACAAGGCATCAGGTTTACATTTTTGTGACTGTGGAACATGAGTAACTTCTTTCCAGAAGGAAACTAGGCCATCAATACGCGAGTTCTCTCAAGAAAGGGTACTAGCTATTTATTAATAATAATGTATTCCCTTTTGATATACATGATGAGCAACTTAGAGTCCCACTTCACATGTATTTGGGTAAAAACAATCTCAAGTGTCATCTCAAGACTAGTGATAAAGGTAAGAAGTGTTTCCCCATTATTAGTACATCCTCTCTGAAAACAAGTATGAATAGGGAAGAATAGTGTGTACTGGTAGGGTGAAGATGATACTATGGATTACTCTGTTAAGCCTTGGGTAATCAATTATTCTACCAGTATGGCTACTCAATGATCCATCCATGTGATACTTCGAACATGGAATAGATTATTCCACTGAATAGATGACATCACTTGGGCAGTCAAGATCGAGAGACTGCTCTATGGGGGATGGATGGGTAGGAAGAATGTTTGATAGTGCGTGACCCATGATATATTTCTATAAAATGAACCTCATTTGAAACTACTAAAGGATAACTACCCACTGACATAGACATCCTATCAACTTGGTGAAAATCATGATTTATTTCAGTGGGTTTACACAAGACAACATCCATATATCATGGTGTAGTAGGTAATGTCACAGTTTCTGGTTTTCAAATACCAATAGAAGGAAGGTCTTATCGAAAGTGGAATATCATGTACCAATATTGAGGAGCATGCATCAAAGATTTTGTAATCTATTTTCTATCCACTAGTAATTCTTTTGGTTGTGAAGGGTGCTGAGGGACCATTCTAGGATGGTCACATAAAGGATGAGTGTATTTCCAAAAATAGGTGGCATCAGAACTAGAGGTTGTAGAAAATACAACTTGATATCCCCAAAATTAGCATAAAAATCATTATCCCACTTGTAGTCAACACCCTTCCTAATGAGATCGGGGGAGGGATTACAGTTTATGGTCAAATTCGTATTAAATCATTTTATATTGGATATGTGGCCTTTAAAACCTCGTATCTCCATAATGTTTCAAGAATCAGGCATATTACTGACGTATATGACCTTCTATAGATCAATCTTGATACCTATATATCTGACCAAAAAGATGAATACATTCCCTAGGTTAACCCAATGGCATACTTCAAGGGGTTCATCTTCAGATGGTTGAAGCGAAAGAAGTCAAACACTTACTCAATATCTACAATATGGTCCGGACTCTGGCAGGATTTTACCACCAAATCATCCTCATAGCAATCCAAAAATGTCATGATGATTATCTTGAATATGTAGTGCATGAAACACTGGTAATTTGAACATGAATTCTTTAGACCGAAAGGCATTTTCATGTAATAGAAATTACCTTTTAGAGATCTGATAGAGGTAGACTCTTCACCCTTAGGAGCCATTGGGATTTGATTATATCCAAAATACCCATCTATGGTAGAGAGAGCTTGGAATCCTGTAGTACCATCGATCAACATCTCTGTCACATGAAGGGGAAAATCAACTTTTGGATAGTGAAGTTTGAGATTTAGGAAGTCGACACAGACTCTGATCTAACAGTTTTTTTTCATGGATAAGAAAAATGTTGGCTAGCCATTCTAGGTATTGGACTTTCTAGACGAAATTGGATTTAATGAGCTTATCATCATTATCCATGACCATGGATCTATAAGAAGGTTGAATATTTCATAATGGCTATTTTAACCCGTGATGGTTCATCTGGAGACAAAGGAAATTGATGGAAAACTAAGGATGCAGTCTTATCATCTCTTCATAGATATCAGAGAATATATCTCCATGATATTTCTAGAATCCAATATACTTGTATTTCTCATCTACATACAAGGAAGCACTGAACAGTGTTGGTTTGAGATCTATTATAGTGTTGAGGACCAATTTCACCTACTCATCAATGGTGGTTGATAAACTGTTCTCAAACATGGGGGAATCCTTCAAATTATGTTCATCATTCACTGTGATAGGGTCATCGACTGGGGGTAATTATTCTGAATTTGGTGTACTAGGATGAATTCATGTTCCATCCTAATCTGTGGTGGAATGTTTTTTTGGGGACTCTGGTACTACTGAAACCATGGAGACGGAACTGTTAATCTAATCCCATTTGTCCTTCGACCCTAGAGTCCATGTTTGATGATATCAAATTAGTATTGGAGAGAATTATTGTGTTGTTTCATCCTATCTTGTAAAAACATGAATGTATGAAGTATTTCCATTTCCATGGGGAGAACAGTATGATAACTCAAATGTGTAAGGGGATCTAGGATCACTAGATCCTGATTCATGTAGGAGTACGAACTGATATTATTATTTTCCAATACTAGGGAACACGATTTTGCCTTTTCCCAAAGATGAAAATATAGTGTCCCATGTTTATGGTTGTGGCCTCAAACCATAGAATTGGGAAAATTTAGTAATCATCCAGGTCTTCCCATGGGTCAGCCAAAATGTTAGTATGCTCAAAATCATTGTTGTGAACCATAGTGTCTTCTCCCATATAGTAGTTGTCATCCAACAAGTAGGCTTCACAAAATGAAAAGGGGAGGCATCACATGGGAGAATTCCTACTCAACCTTTAACGGAGTACTTGAGGAATTGATGTTATGAGGAGGGGAATGTCGTTTGTAGATTGAGCCATGGTTTACCCATCAATGCACTGAAGGATGTGTCTGGTGAGGATACCATGAACAATATGATGGAAATCAGACCACTGATTTAGGTCTTATAGTGGGTTTTTTCAACAAGAGTCTTCTCCATCATCTCATAACCATTGATCTTCAGATCAGAGGGATCTAGATATGATTCAATCCAACCCAGCATGTGGAGTGTCCAGGTTGGGATTAGATTGATTCCAAAACCTTTGTCAACAAGAGAACAACAAACATCCCCACCATTGATCTGACCAGTGCTATATAGTGGGATGATGTTCCCCTATAAAAAAAATCTTATTTTTCTCCTAATAATTAATGATGCCCTAACATTTGGAATTCCTAATATCCTCATAATGGATGGCTTTTACAACTCATATATCTATATCAACACAGGGGGATTCACAACGCCTCTGCAAGGGATTCACACATGTTTAGAGATAGGTGATAATCCTTGAGGATCGAGATCCTTGATGGAATAATGAAATGATGTTTATAATCAACATATATCTGTGTGAGGTGAAAACTAATTTAGAATGGGTGTTTATTAGCTGAAGGAGCCATGATAGGTGCTACTAGTCAAATCGAAGGATTCTGGATGATGCTGGGAATGTCCTACTACTCACTAGTCGAACTACATAGAGTGACCAACAGAATATTACCATATGGCTGATGTCTATCAAAAACTATTCATGGTTGTCTATGGAATGATCATAGTGGCTCTACCTGATAATGAAATAAGAGTTATGTAGGGGGTTAATCTGATGAAATGGAATGAGAAGTCTGTGCATGCTGAGCTATGTGATGGGCCTACTATCTGGTCTCTATGGAATGTTTAGCTTGGCTAGTAGCACTCTAATGAACATTCAAGTGATTCTCACACCAAAGGATCCATTGAAGTTTTTATTGAATGGACAGTTTAAGAGGGTCCTCCTAGAATTACGCAACCTTGGGAACCATATAAGGGTTATCAATTTGACTATATTCAATGAGTCATACTTTAGATCATCACTCAAGGAGTCCTATATTTATAGGTTAAATCATGGGGCAGTCCCCATCTAGAAGAGATGAAATCATTGATAGTGTGGGATTGATTTGGAAAACCCCTAGGGCTTCAAACTTCCTTTTGTCTTTAGCTCCAGCTCTCCAAAGATGAAAAAACATAAAATGTTTTTGAAGACTTAAAATCCGTAAGTTGCACCACAATATCAGATGGATCATGTTGGTTCAAACAGGCATGTATAATACCATGGGCATGAGAAACTGCAGTGTGTGCTATCCAGTCATCATACTTTTGAGAACCGTTATGAGATACCTTCTTCCATTCACCATCACTATCACTACCAATCCTTCCCGACACACATTCCACCTATGTTGGGGCCGAACCCAATCAGACTATATTCTGGTCAAATAGATCCTGAAGAATTTTTTTTGAATATATAACACTTAATGGGAGTGTGTCCAGAGAACCAGTGATAGGGGTAGTCATTAGGATAATATGTGGGATATGCCTCTTCACGCCTCATATATTCTAGAAACTGTATGAATCATTGGTCCAAGGATCTTCACATGTAGCCACAGACATGGGCCTCATTAAATTAGTATGTCTAGTTTCTCTAATATGGGAACGGTTATATGGGAGCTTAGCCCTCATGAGGGGTTGGAGCATAGCAAAGAGGGGAAACCAGATTTTCTTGCATAAGAGGTGGTGGTTCATTATGCATGGGCGTCTACAGATTCTAAGGAAGGTAATTCCGAGCCAAAGGCTGAGTCTAAGGTGGTGGACCTTTTAGAGGCTAAATAAATGGATCTACTTGTAAAAATTCCATATATCTAAGGGGCCTATATCTATTCCAGAACAATGGTCTCATCCATGGAGACTCTTCTTGCAGGAGCTACTGGAGGCAATGAGCATTCCTGCTTTGCATGTGGCAATGATTCTTCTCAATGATGCCTTTTTATAGAGAAATCCTGTAACCCACCTTGGATGTTTTGAGTGATGAATGAAGAATCCAGTTCAGTATTCGCATTCCATATGCATATCATTAGCTGTTATTCATGAGTTAGTTGTATATCAATTGAGTATGTGAGGAACTTATTCTTGGAGACAATCTCAAGAAATCGATCATCCGGCCACTGAGTGAACTTGAAGAGGCCGTAAAAAGAAGTCTAAAGGGTGGTGGAACTGAAGTAGTAGAGAAAGTACTTATAAATATCATCCCAACTAGTTATGGACATAATGGGAAAATGGTTGTACAAGAAAAATGGGGGTTCTTCTTGTGTATGTATGAAACATTGGAGCATTGTAGATTCTTTTTGTGATAGAGTTCCCAGAATGGGTCCAAAACATGAAATAATTTGAGCTATATGCTACAGGGGGGCACCAAGCCCTTTGAAACGGGAAAAGGTAGTATTTCTGAAACCTAGGTGTGATGGAATATCATCTACCCATGCGGGATACAACATGCCATCAGGTGGGATCTCCACCTATTAGGTTTCAAGAGCCTCATGGAGTGCGTTGATAGAATTCGTTGAATCATCATGACCAAGATTTAATTATTGAATAGGATTACTAATTACGATAGTATTGGTAGGCTCTTTAATGGGATAATCTAGCTGAGCAGCTCTTGGATCGGCTAGTGGAATGACCCGAGGGGCCACTACTTGAACTTGTGGAGAGGCCGGTGGAACCTGAGAGGCGACCATTAGGACCTGAGTTAGGTCCTGAGGAAGGTTTTCTGGCATCTCATGTGGATTCAGTGATTCATACCGAGAAAAGTTTCTATAATCTTCATCCTCTACCCTATCCAGATGGGAAGGGTTATTGAGTTTACCTGGGGGAAATTCACTGGGTGGAAGTAGTTTCTTTCCCTACTGCCCTAGTAGTGGATATTTGGGATCACTACAAGGATCACTATAATTCAACTGTGGTTTTGTGGCATGCTCGTCAAGGAGTTCATTGATGATTATTCTCTATTATTTGAGATTTTGACACAACACTGCCTTTTTTCGAATCTTCTTCCATATTATGTATTGAATGTGACGAGTCAGGGGACTTGACTATCTCGGCATGTGATTTGGCCATACTAGGATCTCGACCAAGAGGATTGGACTTTGATGGTTTAATATGGCCAAGCGTTTGACATTGTTGGAGAGTGTGGACCTAATGTATTTTCCAGGTGTTGTACTACCCCAATGGAATGTTCATATTCTATATTCCTTGTGTTGATGCCCCATTCTAGGTATATCCAAGGAATTTAAATGTTTACCATGATGATACATAAAGGAATATCCTCAATTCAAATAGGTGAACCAGGTTGTAAATGGATAGAACTAATATATAGGGTAGCACACTACCCAAATCCACAGATCAAGACATATGGGGAACCCTCCATGATAATTATACGAAGCACCGTGAATCTATGAACACATCAAAGTTAGAGGGTTAGATAACCAAGAAACACTTAGTTCTGAGTCAAAAAGGAGTGTAGTCAAATCAACTATGTGGAACAGCTGGCCAGTGTCATCGAACTGTTCCACGATTTTATGGTAAGCAAAATGCCGACTGAGGAGACAAAAATGCATTGTTCTAATGGTTCATCAGAAGTACATAACTTCAACTTGGGTGAGGGACTCTGAAATATTGAAACATGAAATTACAATTGGCTAGAAATTCTCAAGACAATGTCCCACTAAGATAATTTCAAACAAACATCATCGTTCAAACTCAAGATATGGCCCTTAGATTCCCCAATCATCGACTGTGGGTATTTGAGGGACTAGTAACAACACAAATGTGGACCATTCTAGTAGTTGGTTAGTCAGGGGAGAGTACAATGCATAAGCTGATAAACCAATGAATCATTGTATATCATCCAAATAATGCACTTGATGTATCACCACATCCTTGTATGATGAGGTACTTATCAATGCTTCATGTGTGGGAGAGGCGCTCATTGGTAGTGGATCATGCTGGTTCTCATCATCAACCAGTCCCCATAACAATACTAAGTGATCTATTGTCAAAGAATAAAATGTTATAAGTGATGACAAGGAGGATTGAATAGTATGTACCTAGAATGAATCCAAATATTCCTCCTCATATATGAATCTATAGGGGGATTTAGGGATACAGTTCATCTAACGTTTTAGGAGGATAATGATGATATTCTCAGTTCCTACACATAGTATTCAGGTGAAAGTTCCATCATCGAATCACACTCCACTTTAGATTATGAAAATAAGAGGGTTTGATTTTGATCTTATGATTCTTAGGGTTCTTCTTATGGTAGAGACTGCCCACACTCCTGCCCTGGGATAGTTCATCAGAGTAGGGCAAATCATTGACACGTGGAGGACCTCTGATTTGATAAGCTGGGGTGTGAGGGGCATCCAGGTAGATATAGAATAGAACAGGGGGAGGACCTCTATTGTTTGGAATGCTATAGCGGGTAGGGCATCCAATTAAGATGTTGATTTTGGGAGGAGCACCATCACACCGATGTTCGGATATATGGGGAGAACCTCCACAGTTGGGGCTGTAGGCACGATGAGGATGTTTTATTCAGAGTCGTCAAGATGGGGAGGAAATTTTCATGGACTGATGATGGTTTTATTGGGAGTACCTCCATACTAAATATGGGATTGGGTAAAACCTCAACTTTGTTTGGTTGTGGTACATGGAAGATCTCCATACTAAACATCATCACCATGGGTCAGCCCACAATGGTTGCTACTTGCGCCGACAAATGGAATAGTCAAATCAGCCTACATAAGCGGAGAATGGGATCATAATACTCATTGAGAATAGAGATGACCTTATAATATAGGGAATGGGAGGTGATATCATACATCAGTGGTGTCATGCGCCACAAAATCCATAGAAGATGTTGCCCCTCGCAAGCATCCTCTTGAACTTTCACTCGCTATTGAAAATGGGTCAGCCGAGCTTGGACTAGCTATGCTGAGCTACAAACCACCTTCTTTTCTATTTGTGGGACTAGATGGCAGTATTATCTTGGCCTAGTGGGATCCATCCATGTTGGTCTCATGGCCTGAGCCAAAGCTGATAGGACTCATACATCACATACTTCACCGGCATAAGGGAGGGATTTATAAGAGCATTTCGAGGAGAGGATCCCAAAATGATTGATGGTTATAGTTGGGAGAAGTGGATCCCTACATGTCCCTTGGGGGTGGGGGTTATGGAAAGGAACCTAGGATTCCATATTGTGATAGTTTATATCCCTCAATAGAATGACCCCGTCCTATTCGTACATTTCAATAGGAGTATTGATCATCCCCCTTTGAATAAATTCAATTGGTGATATGGGGAAAGATACCCATGAATCTATGGTCGTTGGTGTCATTGAAGAATAGGTGAAGATGTGAGGGATAACCACATTTGTATTGAATCTTCCCCTATATCTATGGGAGGGAGGTCGATGGTTTCCATCAAATTTAACTTTCGTCCTACAATACGGGAAGATTCATCCATCCGTACAGACTGTAGGAAAGTGACAACAAGTTCCCCAACACCATTTATTCTTCCATGACAAGATAAAATTATCCACATTTACAACATCATATATTGAGATTTCCAATTTTACTACCCCAAATCCCTGTGAGTTTTACACCGAGACAACTATTTTCATGGAGGGACCAAGAACAAGATTATTGAATCTAGTTACACACTAATTTAGTGAATCCATGAATGATAGTAATCCCTATAATGATTAGAATAATTTCACAATGGGTTCACCATTTGAATTTCTAGAACATTTTATTTGGTAAGCATCATCTATGAGGGAATGCTGATTTTTTTCCAGTATTCCCTCATTCTAAAGGTGAGTGGCATTCATCACTTCATTAGAGTTTTTTTCTCCTTGATCAAAATGAGATGATGGGATGTTGTTATATCCTTAAGTTGATTACTCCTCAGACATTATCACATAATTTTACTCTCACTTAATCATTAAAAATTTGTTGGGGAAAATCTTCCTGGAGCGTTATCTTGGTGGATGTTGGTTAATTACACTGCTTCGTTCAAGAAATTCTCAAGGGGGTAAAGTTAGGGAGGATCCATTATGAAGAGATTCGTCATATTGTTGCATCTCCGGTATGTATGGATGCTGAAATGTTGGTACTTATAGATTTTCCCTTATCAAAGGTATTCTCGAAGGTGTGGAATACTGAGGAATCCCACATTGAATGTGGGAAATTCTGTGCCATATACATGTCTCTAATGTTTTCTTCATCTTCCCATGTTTATCATGGGGTATTACATGAGTTTAAAATATAGCGAAGACATATCAGACTGATCATAACACAAATGCATGTGTATCATATGGGTACATCCCTAGGATGGAGTACCCTGAATATTTACCTCATTGGTCAGTCAGAATGCCAAATAAGGACGGACCTGGGATGGTGTGTCCCACAAAGGGGATAGTTTGACACCTAAAAGGTTAATTTGGTCACCAAAAATGGTGTATCAGAGAGGGGGATTGGTCCACATTAAAGAAAACCATGGTTTACCATTGTCTGTGACTAATCCTTGATGAGGATTCCTACATAACCTATGAAGAATAAAGGGATCAAAACCCACGTAGATTGATTGGGTGAAAAAAGAAATTGGGGCATACACAAATGAAAACAACCCTAAAGCATGTTGGGGCTTACACAGGGTTATCATCCCATATAGATGGCATGATTTGACCAGGATGTGGAGGATTATGTAAAATTATGATGGAAATGAATGAAGTGTCAAATGATGGAATTAATGAGTATGGAACTGAAAACTAGTATGAATATGACGACAATGGGATTGAACCTAAATGATGTTTCCTACATATCCACAGGGATGGTAATCAATTTCCGCATAGTTTTGGTATGGGTAGATAAGTCACCTAAGGAAGTGTCACATAATAATGGGTGCATAGATGAGAGCTCACATGAAATGGAACCAACAGGTTCAGGCATGATTTTCCTGAGGAAAAAGGTCTTTAGGGAGAGAACAAGATGGGACATGGGATATATTCTTGAATCTCAAGGAGGATTCCTATGTACCATTCTCAAAAGGGAAAAGATAAAAGTCTATATATTTCAGGAATGGGGCATTGAATCAGGGTGTAAACAAAGGACCACAACCTAAAGGGAGGCTAGGACATACACAAGGTTAGTATCTCATTGCAATAGTGATAGTCTTGGTTGGTGGAGTATAGATTGAGTTTGGGGATAATGAAAATTTAGCTTCCCAGGAGCCGGTCTAACACCACTAAAGGGATGGACAAGGATGTGGGTCCCAATAAAGGGTACATCACTATTTTCTAGTGTTTGGTGTTGAACCTCTTGGAAGATAAATATGTGCCCTTCCTAGGACCCAAGGATCAAAACCCAAATAGTTGGAATGATTTTAGTTTAATTTCAGGCAGGGTTGAAAGGGTAATATAGTTTAACGTCATGTGGAATGATGGTGAAACGATGTGAAGTGTTTGGGACTGATGGGTGGTGGGCTTGAACCTCATAGATGATTCCAACATACAATGATTGAAAAGAGAAAAGATCAATTTCCACATAGATCAATACTAAAGGGCATGGGGTTTACACATTATGGAAACTCATAGAGGTTTTTATGGTCCATGCTTAATCTAATACCACATTAGTGAAGATTTATGTGAGAAACAAGTGTTTGCAATAGTCCATATAATCATTTCCTAAAAATTGGGACCACAAGAGATCGTGTGGGGATTACACATGGATAATAGCCCAGAGAGGGGAAGAAAAAGGACTTACTCCAAAAGGGGGTCCTATGAGAGACGAGGGTGTCCAGATCTACGAGGACGAGAAGGCCATCATACTCGAAACACCACATCATAGGGATTCAGTACTAATTAAAAGGCATCCCAAGGTTCACATTGTGAAAAAGTGTAGTGGGAGATGAGTGAGGGCCCTGGTTCCCATCCCCTTCACTGTCCTCTCGGTCTTTGAACCCATCAATGATTATAGTTTATTTCCATGTGTGGAGGATGTAGATTCTTGGTAGTTTAACATCCTAAAACTTGGATGATGAGGACATTATCCTCACCCATTGACCCACATAACCAGTTTACATTGACACTTGATTAAGGGAAGGCACCCACAATTCTATATAGAGAGTGGGTTATGGAGTGTTCCATTCAAGGGTCTATGTATGTGTGGATTTTTGAGGAATAAATAGTCGTTATCATTTATTGGAAAAGAAGGCTTGCGAAGAGAAACAAAATGAAGCACCACTTGGGATGACCATGAAATCAAAACGTACCTGCATGGATGGCCACAAGGAAGAGGGGTTTGTAAAGTAGATGGCCTCATAGAGAGGGGATCTGCAAAGCTCAGGTGCTTCGTGAATTGAAAGGGATTCAGAAGGGAGGGTTCTTCATGAAGCATTGTGACCCATCCTAGGCATGGATACTATGTGTTGATGGAGGGGTATTCTTGATGTCAGATTGATTCTTGACGTTACAGTTACCCAATGGGGTCTCCATTCTTCTTGATGTCTAAAGGTGTTCGTTAAGGGAATCCCTTCTTTAAGCTAGTGTAAATTTTCAAAAAAGGTAAAGGGGTTTCAAAATTCCCAAGTACCTGAGATGATTCATTTTCCTTATGCTTAACATATCAAAGGATTCTTTAAAATTTTAGATGTTGGAATGTGAATTTTTAGGCACTTGATCCACTGGAGTTGGGTGGGATGAGTATTTATAGGCATTGGGAATCAGAATTATCTTAAGATATGTTGTGAAGAAAATTGCGTTTCAAAATCCGAAAAAGATCCATAATGTCACTCAGAATCATAGAGGATTCTTTCACTACCATTGTAGTGTTCTTGGAGTTTTTGGATATGTTCCTCAGAGTCAATAAGGCTCTAGTAAATTTCCTCACACACGTTGAGGCTTCCGTCATTGGTTTTGTGGCATTCGCGGAGGTTTCAGTCAGGTTCCTCAAACTCGTGAAGGCTTCAATAACTATGATTGTGGTGGTCATGGAGGATACTATTGTGTTGATCTCAGAGAAGTCTTCTAGGTGTCCTTGAAATAGTCAAGATTCAAGAGGAATTTGGTAGTCACTTCACAAAGCAGACACTTTTTTCAATCTTTTTCATGCCCTTTTTTTATTTTTTCCATGGCACAGAATGTTGGAGCCAATAATATGTCTAAATAATGAAACCGTTTTTTCAATATAGTACAAATTATTTTTATCCTAGGTAATTCAATCACATCATTTTTCTGAAACCCACACAATGGGTTTTAAATAAAAAATTAATTTTCTATTGAATATTTTCTGTGAGTTTGAAACCGAGTACGTTGTGACACTGATTTCCATCTACTAGGTAATGCTTGATTTAATCTTAACACCCATTTTTAAAGTTATTAAACCTAGGATACAACTCTTCGATAAAAACTTCCACCAGAAATATTTTTAAAGGGATGTATTTCAAGGAGAAACCACATAATATATTCCCTTTAAAAATGTTAATTTTGTTTCATCTATTTATCCTAAAAATAAATCATAGAGATTTTGTCCCCAATCAATGTTGTCATAAATATAGTTTCTAGGGTTTCTAATTAACATAACCTAATACTAACTATAATTAAACAGACACTAGCTTCCAAGATATGTTGTATTATTTATTACATTTACATAATACAAAAATGAATCACATACCAAAGGACCTGACTGACTGAAAATTAATTTTTATCTAATATAAGCACATTTATGGAAGAAGGGAGAAACTATGGGTTCAATCATATAGAAAATCACAGATCCATTAAAACATAGTTTATGTTTCATAAATTTAAGGTCCCAAAATAATTTCTAAGAGATATTACTAATCGGTGTTCCTGGTTCGTCCATTTTGCGATCTTCAAAATAAAAAACCATATTTTCATATTACTTGATATACTATTATATGTTGATCTTCCCATTGTTTCAACCCCTTAATAAATCATGTCTAACTTGTCCTTCCATGATCATTTATCCTCACTAATAACCACCCTCAAGGATATTCCCCTCATTAATTTATATTTTTCATTAGAATCATTAATTAATAGAACATGTTTCACTATTTATTCACCTTAGATCACAATTAAGTCCAAGGGTTGATCATGTAAATCACCTAGATTCATCAACTGTCTAGAAGCATTAGAGGTAGGGGTATCATTTTCCATCGCCTTATCTTTCAAATTTTTTATTGATCATGTCTCCATTGTTAGTGTAAAATATTACTAATCATTTCTCTCTTTACGGTTACCCCTTCAACTCTAATTCCTCATCATGATTGGAAGTATACCACATTCTACCTTATCCACTATGTCATATAAAGAATAGCTATATACCACGTCATTAGAATCATTCCCAAGACCCTTCATCCCATGTTTAGTGGGCCTAACTGAATATTCCCCTTCTATATGACCTAGGAAATTATTAGAAAAATGATCAAATAATTTTTCCATGTAGGAAACTGAATCCTACCTTCATGGAGTTTCCCTGATCAAGGCCTCACCCCCTGAATCATGGATCAAAAAAATTCAACATATTATATTATCCTCTCTAAGATCCTTGGAAACAATTGTTTGGCCATTATCACTTCCATGACTCCCCTAAAACACCACATCAATATATGATACACCTATGGGTCTATTGGGAACTCCCTCATTTTAAGTCTCCAATGCAGCTATAGGCCCTCTAACACCATGAAGAACCTCCTGTTAAGGAGGAAAAAAATAAAACATCTTGTGCGACCTATGAACTCTTTTTCCCATTGAAACATTCATAGACTATTGATAATCATATATTCCCTTTCTTAATCGATGGAATATATATTTACCAAGATATTTACATATTGAGATTCCAATTGAATATCTTATACCATAGTATCCACACCCTCATAGCCCTAACAAGAGGAACCATCTGTAATACCGAAATTGGGAGCCGTCGTTCAATCTATTCCTATAATCTTCAGCATATCAGGATATCTACACCAATTCCTATATTACTATGATGAATGTCCCATAATCTTGAAATCAATATATAATTGGATCCATGATTCCTTAACCAATTTCTTCTTACAAAGAAATTCATCAACTCATGTAATCCATATAAAATTAGAAGGCAGTCTTGAAGAATATACTTCAAAAAAACATAGTGGTTACTTGGGTGAAATCAATTTTTAATTTTTGTGAAAAATTTCCACAATGGTATCATTGAATCAATTTTGAGGTTATTGTGTTTGTTGACAAAGTGGGCCTCCATGATGTTTTTGTTCACAAAGAAGACCATAATCTTCTATTTGTTGTCAAAGGGGATTTACATGGTGAGCTATCACGTTCAAGAGATTTTGTTGGAAATCCTTTATTGGGATATTTTTCTCGATAAAGGAATGAGTCATCTGGAGGAGGTACTAAAATAGAAGATACAAGGTGCTGTCATTTTTAAGTGTTTGCCAACTTTTTGGGCCTCAAAATTGACAAATGGAGAAAATCCTTTTTAGAAAAGGGACTTGTGTGCTGGTGTCTTGGAGTAGTGGAAACATATGCACCATATGTTTTTCAATATCATAATATAAAAATATAGAAAAGGAAGGAGGGGTGCCCAAGTTTTCGTTTGGGCGTGCATGGTGACTAGGGCAATTAAAACTTAGGCAGCTGGGCTTGCGCGCTGGGAGGAGACCTGGACGCCGACGCTCAGCATACAAAAATTTCCTATCAATAGAGGGATACCCCTCTTAATTTTTTTCTAAGCTCAACACTTAGAGAAACTTCGATCTCATGTCTGCCATGTGTTTTGGGCTTGCAAGTGGAGTTGTGGGAACACATGTATAAAAATATTCAGAAGCTGCACACCTGTTGATAGTTTCACGCAATATTGGTTTGAGCGTAAAAAGTTTTGAGTCTCCCATGTTTGGAGTTGGCTAAGGGAGTTTCACATAATTGTAAAGGTGACACTAGCACCCCAGTATTATAAAATCGCACCAATTGATAGTTTCATGCCAATATTGGTTTTGGCATAAACGTTTGTGAGTCTCCCAAGGTTTGTGTTGAAGAAGGGAGGGTTGCAAAAGTTGTTACAAGACACATGTAAACCAGACTTAGAGAAGCACGCAAAACCATAGACAAGGACACCATGAAATCTAGGTGCATCCCAATAATAGGAAAGTCTTTTAGTCATTAGAGGGATGTGAAAAAGATGGAGGATATCCATGTACTCCAGGTGCAAAGTGAGATTCATCTGTAGGAGAAAGTTCGACGTTAATAAAGCATATATCGACTATTAAAGATGAAAATTTCATTATAGATAATTAAGGGGCCTAGAATTCCATAAACTATGAGTGGATCCCTTCTAGAGTAGTGAGAAAAGAAAGAGGAAGAAGGTGATCCTCTCCACCGGCAGTTAGCCAAAGAGAGAGAAACCGAGAGTGACCCTTGGGAATGTGGTTAGCTAAACCTAAACTCTCTAAGGTTGGTGAGCCTTTGCACAACATCTATCTATCCCGAACATTATAAATTGGAAGTGAAATTTAGTGGATTTTTACAACATCACATCACTGTTGTTTTATCCTTAGACGTAGCCCAATGAGGGTGAACGGAGTAAAAAATCTCTATTTTTCTTAATTTCTTCCCTAAATTTCATTCAAAGCATCATTATCAGATAAATAAAGAAAGAAAAAGACCAATTTTGAAAACATAAGGTCAAAAAAGAAACCCTTATAATACTGAGGTCAAGATCTAGTGGGTCAAGAAGAAGTTTCAAATAGAATATCCATACCATGATTCACCCTGCTCTCAGGGTATCTAAACATGTGGACCTAACAGAGTTCATATATCAAATCATAAGTACCTACTTAACATGTTCCCAAGCATCCAAAAAATCTAAGGTTTTTAAATGGTAAGTGTAGGTTATTGAAACTCACCCTAATCACCACCTAAGGGGTTTCTTGCATCAAATTAATAATATGAGATATGAAAAGAGGAAACTATAATGAATAAATAAATAATAATCATATTTAATAATCAACATGAAATGGTAAAAAAAAATTTTTGATTAAATTTAATCATTAATTTGAAATTAATGATTAGATATGCAATAATGAATATGGAAATGTAATTATTTTAACAAACCTTACATTAAATAAAAATATTTATTATCATTATTTCATAAGTCATAATAAATATGTCAAGGAAAGAAAATGAAATCACATTCAATTTAATAAATTAATGGAAATTAAATGTACCCGGAGATAATATCACAAAGAAAATATCATGGATAATAATAAAAAAAATAAAAAAAGATGGATTTTCATAATTAGTTATTATGTTGATCTCTGAAATTTTGAAACCTTTACAGTCAATACCTTTCACAGTATAATTTAAAACAAATGGGTATGTATACACTAGAATCAAATTTATCTATGGTTATCAAAATGATTAATATCATGAGACTATTTAAGATTCTTATGGATATATATACTTCATTTACCAAGGAATTTCATCATATTTAACACATTCCTAATATATAAAATGATCGATTTAATTCGTTTGGAATATTCCTTATTTATAAATTTCAGAATTTAGTATGTAATAAAATTACCAATAATTTCCATAGCCAGTCATATATCATTAGAAATAAAATACCATATGAAAAAATCATATATTTTTTAGTTATTAATTATATTAATGATATATTATATTGAAATTTAGTTGGAATGTAATTTCTTATGATTACATGAAAGTGAATATTTCAAGGGAAATTAAATGATTAAAAGAATTAGTTTTGAAAGGGAAATTCAATACATTCCCTTTCCAAAATGATCATAAAAACCATATAATTAATAATGTTATTATAAATATAACAATTACAAATTAAATCACAAGTAACACATAGGGTTGTTGTCAAAAATGATTAGATGTACTATAAAAATTCCTCTAAAGGGTTCTTGAGGAAAATAACGGTTTCACTTTGAAAATACTTTTAAAAATTATTAATTAAGATAAAAATTTTAAAATATATTTATGTGAAAATAAATTTTAAAAATTTAAAATGATTCATTAAAACATTGTTTTTTAAGATAGCATGATATTCAGTACATGTCATACACATTAAAACAATGATTATTTTAATATTATTGGTAAAAGGAAAAGGTTTTATTTTAGGAAAATGATATGAATATTACATTAGAAAAAAAATTCAAAATTAAAACAAGGGTTAAGTATAATTAATGAATTACGTTAAGAATGTTATAAAAATTTAGAACCATTTTTTTTGAAGAATTTTTTTAAATAGAAGAGATTTTTGACCAAAACTAGAAATAATGTAAGATTTTTGTAAAAAACATTCTCAATAATTTTAAGTACCAAATAGTGTAAAATTGAACTATTTAAAAAAAATAATGAATAAATAGAGGAGAATGATATAAAATGTTTTCATTAATAAATTATCAAATAAAATACATAAAATGAAATTCAAGTATAAATCATCCCAATTAAAATGAGATTGTTAATTAAACCCTTACAAAGATCATAACAATGAAGTAGGAATTAATTCGTAAATAAATTAATTATATCAAAATTAAATATAGATAAAATAATTTTAGATTAAATATAACTTATTCTAATTTAATTTAAAATATAATATTATAATATCAAATACAATGAAGATGTAATAAAACTCAATGGAATGTAATTATGTGATTAAATTATTTACCACTTACCAATTTTCATGTCATGTATTCTTATTTGGATAGATAAATAAAGAAATACCATAAATTATAAAGTATTAATGATATTATATGATAATGGGAATGCATATAAACCACATAAATGATATTAAGTTCTTAATAATAAAAAAAGTTTCATTAAGGGAATTTGAAACAAAATCTTTTACCTCAAACATCTATTTAGTTAAATGTGCGTGAACATAACATATTATGGTTATTGATGATATTATTTATTATTAAACCATAAAATTGATTTTAATATCCTATATTTGATCATCTTTCAACATTTTAGTAATTTTTTTTATAATATTTCATTTTATTCTTGGTTTAGTGTGTTAATTGCCTTTTTTCTTATATGTGTTTTCTCATTAATGTTTCAGTTAATGAATATATTATATTATTTAATAATATACATAATTTTATTGATGTTTTAAATTTATTATTCTCTAAATTGATACTTTTTTAAATCATTTTTAATTGTTAGTAACATAATATGAACCACATCACTTTGTGGGGATGATATGCTATACATAGGCACAAGCGATAAAAAAATTTCATTAAAAATTGAATGAATACAGAAGTATGGGATATTGAAATTGTCTAAAATAATAATTATTTCATATATATTACATATATTCAATAAAATTACCCATATTTCCTTCTATTAAATGTGTAATTAAAAAATGAATCACTTTGTTTCAAGAGGAGGTAGTCAGTCATATATATGAGCAATGTTATGTTATTTTAAAAAGAATGTAATTTAAAAATGTATAACTGATATTAAAATTTTAAAATTATAATAATAAAATAAATAAAATAAATATTTATGAAAACCATTATTATATACAGCCTTGAAGGATTTTTTTTAAATCAAATTGTATCGATTCGTGTGGAAGTAACCTTTCACACACAAGATCTAGACTTTCATTTCCTATTTGATGGAAGAGGATTAGAATACATTTATGAGAATAACATAATAGAATATTTATTGATTCAAGATAATGATGATATTATATAATCAAGATTTAGTAATATTTTTTAGAATGTGTATGAAAAATAAAAATAAAATACTCATTTATGAATGTTACTTCTTCTCCAAAAAAACATCTTTTTCTCTTTAGTGAAATAATAACTAGGTTCTCTCTCTTATCAAACTAATGGCTCAAATATGATGGTAGTGGAGAAATAAATTTATTTGTGTAGGGATTCTATGATCCAAATTAATTTGAATTTGTCGGTATCTTAAGAGAGTCGGTGGCCTATTATATGTTGGGGAGGGGACACACATGGAATGTTTAATAACATTCAATTACACAAATAATAATATGATTAAAAATCATAAAAATGAGTTAATAACAAACCCTAGTGGTTATAATGTTTGATTATGGTCATAAAATTTGTTTTGAACATGTTTTATTTTTTTAACCATAATCCTCTTATTTTAAAACCCAGTATATATAGGTTTACCTTAAACCCAATACATATTTTTTACTTATTTTGCGATTCATAGTGGAAAAAAATTATGTTTGTATGGATAAAAAAATATTTATTAAAAATTGTAGTTTATTTTATTATTAAATAACTTTATTTTATTCCTGAGTATATTTTTGGTTTGTATTTTTTTATTAGGAAATCAAACAAACATTAAGACTCCTACATTACATATTATACACTTCTAATCAATATTCTTTTTTCAAAATTTAATCATTTTGAATATAAAATAAGTTTTGTTATTTTGAAAATTATAAAATATTACATTTGAAATATATTATATTACCCATACATAACCCCTGGGAAATAATAATGACATTGGATGAGCATAAAAACCTCAATAATGGACATAAAAAGAAGAAATATATTAATCTAGTTGAAAACATGAAAAACCATGTCATATTTACCTTAATATTGAATTTCATTATATTGAATGAATTGAATAACATAGATATTTAAAAAAAGACACACATAATTCTCAAATAATTCCCTTAAAATCAATATAATGAAAATAAATACCCATTTTGGGATCTTTGAGAATCACATTCATAAAAATATTTCATAAGAATTGCAATCAGAATAACCATACGTCTAACAATAAATATAGGTATATAGAGAAAAAAATCATTACCCAACACATTGAATAACTATAATGGAAATAAACCTTTATATAATCTATATTCGGCTCACCTGTTTCTCATGAGCTATAATGGTGCTTAAACATTTTTATTAGCATTATTGTGATCACTTAAGAGATATAATAGAACCCACACTATCATATAATCAGTATCAAGAACATAAAATTTTCATATAATTCTAATGTAACATATCATGAATAAATAATTTATTTATTTCATCTTACCATCATAAAACAATTTTCAAAACAATTTTAATTAAAAATTATTTTGATGTCAAAAAACCCTTATAATTTAAAAACTACAATCTAAATTCAGAAAAAATAAAGAAATCATAAAGAATCCATTTTATTTAAAAAATCCATTCAAATGTTTAATTTCAAATTCATTTAATTAATGTATAATGATGCTATGAAAAATATATTCATGTTATATATGATAAAAACCATTTCACGGGTATTGGGGTAAAATTTTTTATAAAGTACCACATTTGGAAAATATAAAATAAGAATCTTTCCCATCCATTTTGTTAACAAATAACACATAGTGAAACTCAATTTTAACAGTACATGGTTAATATTAATATTATTTTTGAAAACATTTTCAGAAAACATGGGCATTTATGATAATTCAGTTTTAAGGGAATGTTTAAAATTATATATTTTTATAATAAAATCAACTTACATGAGTCCGAATAATCGTGTATATTATTTGTATTCCATAATAATTAAAATAGTTTAATATTTAATTCATTGAGAAATTTTTTAATGTTTTTTATTCTAAATATATTATATATTATCATGTTTTATACAAATAATTAATCATAAAAGTTCGCATCAATTGTTTTGAAGTATTTTGTTCATACGTCCAGAATCACATTGGTAGATTGAATATAGTGAAGGGGATTCACATTCAATCATCCCTAGAATAGTATCATTTAAATAATTATAGTTTTTATCTATAAAGTTAAATTATTAATTCAACAACTAAATATAGCTTTGAAAAATTTACTATTTTATAGTAAGGGGGTGGTAGGTTGTATTTACGAATGGGTAATGATTAAATTTTTCAATGATCATTATGTAAAGATGGTAATTATTATTTTATAATTAAAAATTATAATAATATTATATATATCATGTTAATTATATATATATATATATATCATACATGTGATTTTGTGATTAAAAAAGAATTCCATCACTTCATGGAGGTGGTTGTTTCCACAAACACATGAATAATATTACCTTTTTTCAATAAATAGACTATAATGAAAATAAATGATATATGATCTTATCATGAATATAAATATTTCATAGATATCTTAAATAAAAACTAATTAAATAATTGTGACCTATCACGATTGATGTTGATGGAAAATGAATTACATTGGTTCAAGCAGTGGTAGTGTGTTGTACGCTCGAATAATTATTTCCTTTCCCATTTTAGGGGAGTGGAGACTGAAGTATTTTATTCCACTTAAATATCAAAATTTTAGTTTATTTAAGATATAGTATTTCATATATAATTTAATATTAATTATCTGTTATTTATGTGGAAGAAGAAACAAAACAAAAACACATAGATAAAAAAACATATCTCTTCATTGGAATATCCCAATCACTTGCCACCTCAAGACTAATATGAGAACTATTTGATTAAAAGGCCGCAATAACGTGTTTAAGTATTATATGATATTACT
The DNA here is from genome assembly GCA_963277665.1 of Viscum album. Taxonomy (NCBI): domain Eukaryota; kingdom Viridiplantae; phylum Streptophyta; class Magnoliopsida; order Santalales; family Viscaceae; genus Viscum; species Viscum album. The sequence goes on from OY728150.1 coordinate 197,580,922, forward strand.
TTTGTGTTTTATTTTATGACCTAAATATTTTTTTTCGATAAAATATTTATTAGAATAGGGACACATTTATATGATATGGGAGGTGCACACGTGTATTGTACAACATATTATATTAATATAATTTTTCATTCAACTACAAATGTATCAAAAAAGGGTTATATAGAACTTCTCATATTATAAATGTATATTACCTTATTAGTGTAATTATTTCTTCACTAAAAATTTAAATAAAATTAAATCATATAATGATAAATATTTTATATTTCAAAATAATATTTATAATTGGACATACCATCTATATAAAACTATAATAATAATATTAAACTTTTCAAAAAAATAGTGGGAAATGATTGGAATTTCATTAAATAAAATAATATAAATTTCATAATATAATCCATGATGTCCAATAAAGACATAAATTCAACCCTTGTATTATTGTTTTTGATATATACTAAAATATTATTTAGGTAGGTTTTTTGGGTCATTTTATTGTTCTTATATGTTTATTTTTTAACATAAATTTCCTAATTTATCCTTTACTGTAGTAACCAAAATTTCCAAATCTAATATTCATATTGGCCAAAAATAAAAAGGCTCAAATTAATAAATTTTTACCTCCTTACTCAAAATATGGAATCTTTTTTTCAAATTTCATATAATATTAGTATAATAAATAAATTTACAATTAATCCTTCAAAATGTAATGAAAAATAGTTTTCATGAAAAAATAGTTTCTAATCCACGAAATGTACATATACCCAATTAAGGTATATGGATTTTAAAAAAATAATTACTAAGACTATAGATAAAAAAATAATAATTATTACATTTTTAAGTAATACTATAATAATTAAGTTTGTTTTTAATATTAATAAAATTATTATTTTAAATAAATGATTATTTTATTACTTTTCACTAATCCTATGATAATTATTCCATTATGAATTTAAAATTGAAATTAATCTATGAAAACTATAATTATATTATATAAAAACTAAACATGTATACAAAATAAATTATGAAATGAGGTTTATAAAAACATTATCTATTATTTGAATTACATAGTATATTGAAAATGAATACCACTACATAATTTAAGAAAAATAATAAATATTATAATGATTTATTGAATCATTAACTAGGTTGTTAAATTCTATATCACTTGAGAAATTATTTCTTTAATGTTTTGAATTTTATCCCAGCAACCAATGCTTTATTTTTCAAAATACCTTTTATGGAAAATTGTTATTATAAAAAGGATAAATAAAAAATATTATTTAAAATATTAAAATGTAATTATAATGTTTATCTGGAATAACAAATACTATGATTCCATGTTGGAACAATTGACATGGAATATAAAATCTAATGCCCACAGAATGATATATGTTGATTTAGAATATGATGATTATAATGTTAATCACCATAAAAAATTAAATATATGATTGGATAAAAGGAAATTTATTTCTCCATATGAAAATTAAAGTAATAACAATTTTGTTTCAATATAATTTTCTTCAAATTTATGAATACATTTTTTAGAAACACTAATTAAAATAGAAAATATTATTAATTGACTTGTGAACTTTAACAATTTAATCAATATCAACCACAATGTTATTTTTCTCTCCAAACAATCAGTATTCAAGAGTTATTTTTCATTCCAAAACATTACAATCATCTTCTATGGGTCATAAAAAAAACATATAACTATCTATTTTTATTCTTTAGGCATTAACCAATAAAAAAATGGTTATGAAAATATAATATGAATCTAAATGTTAATAAACCTTAAATAGTTGAAAAACTATTATAATTTTCAATAATAAAAATGAATATTGAAATATCAAATTAGACTATTCAATAGATAATTATCTATAAAAATTAAAAAATTATTCCCCATGTTATTGAATCCCGATATAAAGAAGGAAGTGATCTCATACTTCCACGGTAAATTTAATATTTATCTCTATATTATATCAATGACTCGTAATTACTCATAGAAAAATTTAATTTCCATAATCAAATAATCATCAATATATGAAAAATCATTTCAAAAAATGAATTAAATCATTATAATTACACATTATGACCATATATTCATCCAAAAGATATCTCAATATTTATTTCTCATATAAAATTCAATAAAATCATATTCACTTTAATACTATGTTTCTCCAAAAAAAATATTGATTATATTCTAAAATAATAATAATCACATAACCAATAAATCAGTTTCCCTTCAATGGATATCGATATGATGAAACAAATTTTCCCCAAAATGAACATGTCCTTTTTCTTCAAGATCATTTTATACTGAAATGAAATTTCATTTTATCTAGCACATCACGTAGGCCAGTGATAATTAATACACCCTTGATTCACTTCGATCGTGGGATCAAAACATATGGCCTTAATAGATATGATAAGTTGTCTCTTATCCTACAGGTTGTACATTTTCTAAAATAATAAATTTTATAACGTTACAAATAATGTTATAATCATCATTAAATATAATGATAATATTTTCAATATTAATGAAATATCCAATCTTAAATGTTTATCTCAAAACATTCATTTTTTCAAAAAAAAATGTAATAAAAATTTATTACAAAAAAAGTAAATGCTATTAAAGATATCATTCTTTATATTGAAATTTGATAAACTAAATCCTAAAATGTGGTTTCTATGAAATTGAACATATGAACAACCTTAAATTTAAAAACCCGTTATGGCATCCATAACTCATAAGAAAATATAAAAATATTAAAAGTTATCTAAGACTTTATTGGATACCAATGGAATGTAGTCAACATTATGTGTTACCAATTATAGAGTCCATGAACTAGAATTAAAATTCATAAAATACTGAAGAAATTTTTAGTGTGGAGTTTTAGATAATTATGTTATTACTCAGAAATAACAACACATATATTAAAAATTAGCCACTTAAAATCAATATCCATTTTTTACAATAATATAGTTTTAAAATAAAACATTTTTTTCTTTTTTCCATAATTCATGAAATCATTCATCTTGACATATTAAATATCTTTACCCTTCAGAAAAGAATTTCAAATTTTTTTAAAAACATGGAATGAACATGAAATATTATTAACTGGAAAAAAATGAATAAATCTATAAGTCTAATGAAAAATATTAAATCCCATCCAATGTTTACCATTATCTTCTAATCTCATTGAGTGCATGAAATAAAAAATTACCTTATAAAAACCCAAAAAATATGGTTCTTAATGAAATCATTTAAAACCAATAAAAAAATAAATACCTTTTTTTTTTGGGAAATTTAGAGTATAGATTTCATTGAACATTTCAAAACCCTACAAATTAATATAACCATACGACCAAAATACACTATATTTCATTAGATAAAAATAATAATATTTCAATTCACAGGAAATATATAATTGGGATCACCCATCATATAAGCTATATTAGGATTAATAAGTTTGTATTTGATATAATTGGGATCAACACTTCGTATATTCAATATCATGATCACCAATGAATTAGAATGTGGATCAAGACTTCATATAACCTGTATCATGTACACCTATTTTTCATACCATGCTCAAGTAATGTATGTTGTATAAAACATTTTTTCCAAGAACCTTTTCATCATAAAATGTTTTTATGTAATATTTTAAATAAATAGACAGAATGATATGAAACAACCAATTTAATTTCAAGACATTTTATTAATGAAATAAACCATACATATCATTAATGAAATTTTTTTCTTTTAAAATAAGTATGGTGAAATGACACATATCTTCAATGAATTATTATTTTCTGATATTTTATGGATTATTTACCAGTCATGTTGTGGAGATAGTGTTTGATTCCAAGTACTTGTGTTCCTCTAATAAATGTAATAAATATATTATATATTTTACTAGTTAAATGGATGAATATTTCCTAAAAATGTTGAATAAATCTCAAATACTGGCCCATATAAGAACAATTATGGCATAGTGGAGTTCAAAGAGTGGGTTTTACCCTCTTAACTACATAACATATGTTAGTACAAGTGGTTTATGAAAAATTCATCATGGGCATGAAATTAATAATTTAAATTAGTTATGTTGGATTAATTTATTTTATTTAACTCATGGGCCTATTGTTATTTAAATATTCAGGTATGGGAATTGCATCTCTGTTGGTACTAAAACCATAGGTACCCATACTACCATTTGAGAGCCTTCATTGTTAACGATGAAATATCATGTTCGGATCTAGGATCATTATGAAATTGGAGTTATTGGATCTCACCAAAAATAGTAGTGCAGAACTGTTTATTATCAATGATCAATAAAAAAATTTAGTTAGATGTTTTTTAGATGTCAATCACTTTCATTTCTATTGGGCAAACATATATCAATTCCATGAATATAATTGATTTGCACATGGATGGTTGATTTAAATATGATTGATTAATTTGTTTATTGTGTATATTATCAACATTTTCGTTCTCTTATTAAGAAACTTTATTGAGCCTGAATGAATAAAGGATGACATTTTTTTCAGTAGGATTTATATATTGTAGTTTGGTCCCTTGTTTCCTCAAATATTCATCATTTACATTTCATTTATAATGTGGTTTGACAAATATTAGCTATTAAATTGTTCCATTATAATTCTTCAAAAAAATGGATAATGTCATTTGTGAGGTAAATGATCAAGGGTGATATTAAGGTGCGATGATGGTATAGAATTATTAAAGGATGATTAGATGGATTGATAGTTATTGTTAATCATATTCTTGATTCACGATGATAGATATATGAACAAATCATATTTTTAGTAGTTCAAAGACCGAAAACCTGATTAGTAAGTGTTATTGGGGTATATCGACCTCTAATAATCTGTGTATAGTGAGGGTTTTGGCACCGGCATCATGCATAAATCCAAATAAGAGATACCATAAAATCTGGAAAATCTCCCTTTAAATGTTGTGTATTTCAAGAATAAATGCTATGTTGGACCACTAGTTATGGAGATAAGGTTTACAATGTGAGATAATTATCACACACCATATGATATGGTCACATTCCATTTGAACATTAAATGATGTCGCATCATATACCTTAGAGGTTATATTGACACTACCATAGTACATGGGAATATACATGTTGTGTACTCAATCACAGACACAACCATGTATACACAGGTATGTACAACATTACTCGGACATGGCGAAGTGACACATGACGGGTTCCGTGTGATTTATATAGGTCATTTACTCCACCTACATGTCTTGTATATTGAGTTTTACATGACATGTGAAGCATCCCCATAGGGACAGATCTTGGTTGAGAAAGGCACACCGTGTACTCTACTTACATGTCGTGTACTCCATTCGAGATAGTTTGGAGCTCTCAATATAATTAATTTAGACTATTATTGGTTTCTTGGATTTCCCCAAGGCGATTAAACTCTAATGTATAGGGAATAAATATTTCATTATCTATATATTATGATCATATATAGATGATTATTCTCAAATAGATTTTCTAGTGTCCATCTACGCGATTGGAGTGCGATCCTCTATCATTAGTATAAACGATGAGGGGTTTGTGGAATCATTATGAACATCTTTTTCCTTGATTTAATCCTCAATATTTTAGGTAAAATCATTATGTATTATAGGTATCATTATATATAATCCCCTACGTATAAGGTTGATACAAATTGAGTTCATGGTGTCCCCAAGTGGTTTTAGTCGTGACCCCCAAACTGAGTATCAATGTGTTTTGATACATGTGAACATTCATGGGTAGGGCCCAATGATGTTAAAATTTTATTATGAGATTCATAATCGATTATAGTGATCATAGAATTTGTACTCCTTGAATGATTATTGCATCATGAAAAATCCTATGGCTAGAAACTATTTGGGGCCTATGGGTGTTGTAGTGTCCTTCATGAGTATATCTGGGAGTTTTCTATTATTCAGTGTATTTTATATCCTTGAATTGATCTGACTATAATTTAATCATCATGTTTACTATTTTGGGGTGTTCATTTAAATATTTTTATACTCACCCCCTTACATATAAGATATTCCCGCATGTGTCTTTACATAAGAAAACGATGGTCCTTTTGATGATGTCCTAGGAGGATATGGAGCAGGTGGAGTGTGAATTGAGATTGATTGACTAAGGAGTTCCTTGAAAACCTACATTTGATTATAGTTGATTAAATTGGAGTAGGCTGGATTCTATCAATTTTTTGTTGGGTTTTTATTTGGACCCATTTTAGTGTCAGAACATTACCATTATTATTTTTTGGATTATAGATGTATGTTTGAGGTGGTTTATGTCATTATAAATTTCAATATTCTGTTATATTGGAAATATGTGTGGGTTTACTTTCAAATTAGTATAATTCCTCCCATATTGAGATATATTTCTACTCAGTTCTTGTCACCTACCCCTGGCCTATTATTGGAGAGATTCAAGTACTAACGATTCAGAACTCAGTGGTTATGTTTATGAAAGAGTGGTATAGAAGTGGTTTAATCTATCATATTACCAGCTATTACTTAACTCATTTAATAGAAGATAACACTATTAGATCCATCTGATTATACACATAGGATGAGTGCACTACTTGAGTTTTAGAGGTAGAAAAATATTAATATTTGGGGTTAGCAAGACCCACAAGTGGTTGAAGAATAGAAAGATGTAGTCACTCATGTTTTCACCAAGTGAGGACACCATCATATTATATGTAATTCCATAGGGTGATTATTATTGATGGATCTACTCGGTGATGGTGTAGTTTAGTGACTCTGTCACATTATGAGAGAGCTCGATACTGGTCAAACAATGAGTATCCCTCCCTGAAGAAGTTTTACCTATCCATGTTTTTAATAGTACACATACAGGAGTATCATCATATTCATTAGGTCATTTTAACTGTGGGGGATATTTCAGTGTGTCCTAATGATCTCTTTTGATGCTCTATGGATATGGATTAGGAAAATTTTTTCATAGCACATACCATTGTGTTGGGTTTACATCATGTCATCAGTGCTTCAGTAGTATCCCTTCGTATTCCCACCAATGATGGAGAGATTGATATGGACATTGTGGTTGAGAACATCTTAGATGAATTTCTAAAAGAAGTCTGTGATTGTAGTGGGATACGAGAAGATAAGGCATTGTAAGTAGGTAGTATATGGTAATCGTCAAGATTCATGAATATTAGATGTATCAGGAGATCATCCTCAAACCTATGGTCCGTGGTGCATGGTGGTAAATATGTCTCAAATATGCTTATTGAGAGGTTTTTCTTCATCTATAATGGTTGGAGACATCTACCGTAGTATTTTTCAACCTATAATATATATGACTGAGAGATGGTCAACGGACCAGTAATACAGATATAGAGGTAATATTTAGGACGTCTTCTTCGTGGAAAACATGGACGAGGAGCCTATAAAAAATTATGAAGTGGTAATAGGTTTGATATATTACTAACACCACTATTTGTTAGTTCATGAGAGACTCGAGAAGGTGGTGGTCTTGGGTGAGGAATACTAGTGGCTATGGGATCCTATGACCCTAGGTCTGAAGGGGTGATATGATATATGATATGATTAAATTCTAATTTAGTTATCGTATTCAATGAAATAGGTGTAGGTATCGCATCCCGCCATTTTATAACATAAAATTTCATTACATTACACAAAACTGAGGATCTTTAAGGTCTAGTGTCTTGGAAACCAGGAACATAATACATGAAAACAACATAAAACATTCTTCTTAAACACTTGAAAGGCGTCTCCTTAAGTTCATTCTAGGTTCATTACTGCATCTCATAACCTGGGGACATACATCAAAAGAAAGGGTGAGCAGAAGGCCCAGTAAGGGAAACAAGAGGAACATTTTACATGTGAACTTGAGATACTTCAATAAAGATATGAAAAGAACTTTAAGGCATGAGAAAGATATCATGAGGCATTTCATAATAAAAATAACATTTTCCTTAAATTGAAGATGTGGATACATCATTTAACATAGAAAATCATGAACATATCACCAAGGTCTATCCCCAAGGTGTCATTTGAAAATTACCAAGGTTATTCACCAAGGTATCGTGAAAATTAAAATCTCTAGTGGTTACATCATTACCCATTGCATTGGAGCGCTATCAGGGCACACCCTTAAATTTGACTTTATTATCATGTGAGACACATATATCATCATCAATCATTTCATTAATAACCCACATAGCATAAAATAAATGGGTTTCATTTCATAATCATAACGTTTTAAAAACTGCTTTAAAGACATGATCTTTACGGCACTTTAATCCCACGGAAGGGAAAGTGGGTATCATGTATGTAAATCCCAGAATTTAAAATAGAACATTTTGATATATATGTGAATACCCTTGTAGAAATAAGAGCTTTGAGTATTCACTTTATAACATAAAATAATTTTGAGAAAAGAGAGAGAGGCATTTTGAGACGAAAATTCTGCAGCATAACGGCTATGTTTCGGGGTTTTAGAAAACATTGAAAAGAGAGGGGACATGGGTCACCCACTCATAAATGATCTATAAAACATTAAGGGGAAAAAATAAGAAGGATATATGGGCATGGTAATGAAATTTTAAGGACATTCCTTTTGAAATGAAAAACATGGAAGGAAGACAAAAATTAGATTTCTCTTATAAAAATTCGGCAGCCTAACGGCGTCACTTAAACATCAATAAAAAACATTGACAAGATCAAATAGGGTCCCTCATCATATGATCATAAGAGATCAGTATGATAGATATAGATATCATACCCCATCATAAAAAAGGAACTTGAAAGACTTTAAATTAAAATTGAACTTGAAAAATGAGAAGGGTGAAAGAATCCCTTAAAAATTCGGCAGCCTAACGACGTCACTTAAACATTCATAAAACGAAATGATGAGAGTTAGAGGGGATATCTCATCATATAAACATGAAAAGGGAAGAAATAGGAATATAAAAGAACATACTCTCACATAAGAACATGGAGCATAAAGGGAATGACATAAAAAGGATTACATGAAAAGAAAGAGAGAGGTCAGATCCCTTACCTTAAAACGTGACTCTTGAAACTCAAAGTTTTGGACCTTGAGAGAACCTTGGGAGGACTCGTTGGAAGGTAAGGAGACCATAAATTCGTTGGGGGAGATTTGGGAGTGAAAAGTAAAGGAGGAAAGGGTGGGTATTTTATAGGGAAAGTGAGGGGACAAGGCATTAATGGCCAATGGACACCTCACAAGTGCTTTTCTCAAACCCATGTGCACTCTCATGATATTTTTCATAAAGTTAGGCCACATGGGCCCCCAAAACAATAATTCATCACCCTTGGCCGGCCAACCCTTTAAATATCTCATGACATCATCATGACACAGTTATGATGTCATTAAACATACTGAAACCCTAAAACTGTATTTTTACTATTCACTGGAAATTCAACTTTCTCAGAATAATCCCAAAATTTCACCTTAAACAAATATCAATGCTCTGATTTCAAAAATGAAATCCATTTTATAAAAATAATTTTCTAAATATTTTTAATTTAATTTTTAAATAAAAACACTATTCATCGAAAATTCATTTTTTTTAGAAAAATCCCCAAAAATTACCTTAACATAATATCGATGCTCTGAGTTCAAAAATAATGTCCTTTTTATAAAAATAATTTTCTAATTATTTTTAATTAAATTTTTAATTAAAAAACACTATTCATCTGAAAAAAACTAATACTTGACTAATAATTTATTAAACCATTATTTACCCATTTTATTGAATCACATTACTTAATCTAGGTGTCTAAATTATATTAAAACTTTCTTTGAGTGAAATTACTAATCCATTTTGTCACATTACTAATCCTAAGCGTAAAATCACTATTCATAATTTACTATTCATTAAAAATTAAGTTGATCTTATTAGACTCCAAATTCCTTACTGAACACTTTTGTAGAAGACCATTTTTAGAAAATCATTACACGTCATTAATTATTTAGGGTTTACATAAATGTTTTAAAATATCCCTTTTTCAAAAATTCATCAATAAAATATATCCTAAAATTATCCGGACAAAAGAAAATGCACAAACATCACTAAAGGAAGATATATCAATTTATTCACCCAAAAGGATTACACAAGGAAGCTAGGGTCTCGTCACATAGACCCTTATAACACCGGCATAAGACCTAAGTGTAAGGTGTGCTATGGTGAGAGAATCTGAGGGAGGCTCAGATAACATTGCCCTAGTAGTAATCTCTACTAACTTGAACTTCTCCTATAGGCGTTTCCGTTCAAGCTTGACACGCTGGAGTTTGGCTTGGGCTTGGTCCAAAGCGAAGCCCACAGATGCTACCTCCTTCCCAAGCTCTGATAAGTGGGCTTCATAAGGGTCGAGTCTACTGGATGAAGCCATCGACTCCTCTTTCTGCATTAATCATTAACATCTTATTAAATCATTAAGAGTAAGTTAATATAATACTAAAAAATATTGGGTCGTTACATTCTTCCCCCCTTAAGAAATTTCTTCCCCGAAATTTACACTTGAGGCCTAGTTGAAAAGGTGAGGGTACTTTTGCTTCATTGTTTCCTCAGGCTCCCAAGTCGCTTCTTCATATTTATGATTCCTCCACAACACTTTCACAAGGTGGGTAGTCTTGTTTCGTAGGACCTTGTCTCTACGGTCCAAGATCTCCACTGGCTGCTCCTCATAAGAGAGGTCATTTTCTAGTTGTACCACCTCTGGGTTCAGTACATGCGAAGGGTCGGGTATGTACTTCTTCAAGAGGGATACATGGAAGACATCATGAACTTGAGCTAGGTTCGGTGGAAGTGCTAGACGATAGGCCACTGCTCCTATGCGATCAAGGATTTCATAGGGGCCAATGTACCTAGGGCTGAGCTTCCCTTTCTTCCCAAACCGCATGACTCTCTTCCATGGAGAAATTTGAAGGAAGACTTTGTCGCCAACACCAAACTCCAAGTCCCTTCGACGATTGTCAGCATAGCTCTTCTGCCGACTTTGAGCAGCTTTTATGTGTTGTTGGATGGCATTAATCTGTTCCTTCATCTCTTGCACGAGATCAGGCCCAAGAAGCTTCCTCTCACCAGTTTCATCCCAACAAGTAGGAGTTCTACATCGCTTTCCATACAGAGCTTCATAGGGTGCCATCTGAATACTCGAATGGTAGCTTTTGTTATAGGAGAACTCAACTAATGGGAGGTGTTGATCCCATCCACCTTTAAATTCCATTGAGAATAATCTCAGCATGTCTTTGAGTGTCTGAATAGTCCTTTCAGATTGGCCATCAGTTTGAGGATGATAGGCTGTACTACAATTCAATTCAGTATTCAGAGCATGTTGAAGACTTCGCCAGAATTTTGATGTTAATCTTGGGTCTAGATCAGATACGATGGATAGTGGTACCCCATGCAGCCTTACCACTTCCTTCACGTATCTCTTGGCAAGCTGATCCAGAGAGAAATCTTCCCAAATAGAGATAAAATGGGTAGTCTTGGTGAGATGGTCCACAATAACCCATATCGCATGGTTCCTTTGGATGTTTTCGGGAGACCAGTTACAAAGTCCATACTGATATTATCCCACTTCCATACTGGTATGGGTAGCAGTTGTAATACCACCTTAAGAAGTTGCCATTCTGCCTTTACTTGCTGACACACCAGGCACCTTGTAGTGTAATCAACAATCTCCCTCTTCATGTTATCCCACTAATAATGATCACGAAGATCTCTATACATCTTAGTGCTTCCCGGATGTTTAGAGAAAGTAGAGCTATGAGCATCATCCATCAGTTCTTTCTTTATCTCCGGAATAGATGGAACACATAGTCTTGTACGAAATTTCAATACACCTTCTTGTTCAACATTGAAATTAGGGACCTCACCATCCTTTACAGCCTCGAACTTCTCCTGTAGCAAGGGATCTTCTTTTTGAGCCTTCTTGATCTTCTCTAGTAGTGAAGGTTGAGAAATCATTTGGGATAGGGTTGATGATGTCCCTTTCCTTATAATTCCCATGTCCAGTTTTACTAGATCTTTAATCAAGGGATCCCCTAGGATCCTCATTGTTGCCAGAACAACAAGATCTTTCCTGCTTAACGCATCTGCGACTTTGTTTGCTCTTCCAGGGTGATAATGAATTGAACAGTCATAGTTTATAATAAGCTCCAACCATCTCCTTTGTCTCATGTTCAATTCTTTCTGTGTGAAAATATACTTTAGACATTGGTGGTCAGTGTATATATCACATTTCTCCCCATAAAGATAGTGCCTCCATATCTTTAGAGCAAAAACAACTGCCGCCAGCTCTAGATCATGCGTAGGATAATTCTGCTCATGAATCTTCAACTGTCGAGATGCATAAGCAATTACCTTGTCATTTTTCATGAGGACGCACCCAAGCCCTTTCAGAGATGCATCGCTAAAAATAACGAATCCTTCTCCGATAGAGGGTAGTGTTAAGACAGGTGCAGTAACCAATCTCTTCATCAGCTCTTGGAAACTTTCCTCGCATTCCTTTGTCCAGATGAACATAACCCCTTTTCGAGTCAACTTGGTTAGTGGATTAGAAAGCCGTGAAATTTTTTTCACAAAACTCCTATAATATCCCGCTAAACCCAGGAAACTACGAATCTCAGTTACTGTTGTGGGTTGAGACCACTCCTCCACAACCATTGTCTTTGCAGGGTCAACCGAGACTCCTTCATTGGTTACGATGTGCCCCAAGAAAGCCACTTGTTGTAACCAAAACTCACACTTTCTGAACTTCCCAAAGAGCCTCTCCTTCCGTAGAGTTTTCAAAATAACCCTTAGATGATCTTCATGCTCCTCACGACTTTTTGAATATATCAAAATATCATCAATAAAAACTACCACAAAGTTATCAAGGTAGTCCTTAAAGACTCTATTAATCAAATCCATGAAAATAGCAGGAGCATTAGTCAAGCCGAAAGGCATAACAGTAAACTCATAATGCCCATATCTTGATCGGAAAGCAGTCTTTGGAATGTCTTCCTTATTCACCCTCAGTTGATGATAACCAGATCGAAGGTCAATCTTAGAGAAGAATTGAGCCCCGCAAAGTTGGTCAAATAAATCGTCAATTCTTGGAAGAGGATATCTGTTCTTCACTGTGATCCTGTTTAGTTCTCTATAATCAATGCATAACCGCATTGATCCATCCTTCTTCTTCACAAAGAGAACTGGTGCTCCCCAAGGACACACACTCGGTCGGATAAACCCCTTCTCCAACAAGTCTTGGAGTTGTTTCTTTAACTCTTCTAGATCCACATTTTCCATTCTATACGGAGTCTTTGATATCAGTTGGGACCCAGGTACAAGTTCAATGGAGAACTCTACCTCTCTTTCTGGGGGAGGTCCAGGTAACTCCTCAGGAAATACATCCATGTACTCCTGAAAAATTGGAACATCTTCAATTTGTATGCTCCCTTTCCCTTCTTCATCATCACTGATTAACTCCATAAAGAAAGCTATGGGAGGTGCTTCTAGATAGGGATCAGTTCGGGATATCTCTCCTTGGAAGATAACTGTAGGTCGTTCATTCAAGACTACTGAGATTTCCTTACTTCTGTATTTGATATTAGCATTATACTTTGAGAGCCAGTCCGTCCCTAGTATAATGTCGAATTCCATCATGGGAATGACTACTAGATTTGCGATAAGATTGTGCTCACCAAAGTAAACACTAGAGTCTCTAAATACTTTTGATGCAAAGATAATCCCACTTGGAGTCGTGACTGACAACTCTACCTCAAGCAATTCGGGGACTGATTCTATATTCCTTGCAAACTTGGAGGAAATAAAGGAATGCGTAGAAACAAAATCAAATAAAGTACTTGCTAGTTTTGAGAGGACAACAAGAGTACCTGCTACCACATCGTTCGGAACATCAACTTTAGTTGTTGTGATAGCGAAAGCACGACCTTGCTCTCTTGGCCTCTGCTGAGGTTGATGGTGATTCCCCTCCACCGCCCTCGGATTTGGACATTGATTAGAAAAGTTCCCTAGCTGTCCACACTTGAAGCATGTGACTTCGGGTAGGACCAGAACCATCTTTCCTCTATTGTTAGTGTTTGGAAGTTGAGGCTTCACATCACTACAACAATTCCGAGAAATATGGTATTCTTTTCCACACCTATAGCACTTACCACTTCCGATCAAGCAGTTCCCCGAATGCTTCTTCCCACATTTATTGCATGTGGCATTTTGCATATGCTTTCCACCTCTTTCCTGATCAAAACTTCTTCCCAGGATTGGTTCTAGAGTTCTCTTCTTCTCATTAGATTTGTGAGACCACTGTGTCTCCCCAAACTCTAGTTCAACTTTCATAGAACTTCAAACAATTTCTTCATAGATATCATAGTCCCTATTGGCTAGATTCTTCCATAGATGAGGTCGTAGTCCACCAAATAATCTATCAACCTTCCCATTAGGGTCCATGACGAAGCTTGAGGTATAACGGGAATGCCTTGTGAAGTTCATCTCGTAGGTTCCAACTGATTCATTCTCCTTTTGCTTCATCTCGAGAAATTCATTCTCCATTCTCGTTCTCATAGAATGAGGGAAATACATATTAAATAATATTCCCCGGAACTCTTCCCACTCCATAGCTTCCATCTCTCCTCGTGGATTCATGTTTTTGATCAGTGACCACCACTGATCAGCTTCTCCCTCTAGGCGGTAAACAGCAAGGGTGACTTTTTCTTGTTCCGAACAATGAAGTACAGAAAAGATATTTTCAATGGAGCTTATCCATTGTTCCGCAACCAATGGGTCAGTATATCCACTAAATGTTGGTGGTCGTTGACGCATCAGGGACTCAATAGAAAGTTGTTCCCTTCGTGGTGAGGTCGGCCTCTCAGCTTGATTCATGTTATTACTCATAACTTGAGTCAGTTGGTTCATCATTCGCATGAATGTTTCCATTCCGGCTTCCATCGGAGGGCCGTCAGCACATGGTGCATTGCGGTCACCATTGGCACGGTTCCTCCTATTGCCCGCCATTTTCTAAAAGAATAAAACCTTAGTGAGAAACTTATTTCATTTATGGATCTTTTAACTAAGACTTCATTCTTAGACAATTACACTTTTCTATAATTCCTTCATAATGATTCATAAAAAGCTCGTGATTAACCAAACATATCCCCCGGGAGTGTCGTAACCAAGAGTGCAGAAAGGCCCGTTATCGTGCACCAGTTCCCGTTCGAGTCTAGCTCAAAGCGGTGTTTTTGGGTTTTACCCCTATGTACATCTGTGCCAGAGCTGCCTCTACCTGCTCGTATCCAGACAGGGATGTATTTGTTTGATAGACCACTTACTCAATACTTACCAAAATACCATGAAGTTTTCCTATATTTAAACTTTTCTATAGGGTTCTTCCTAATGTTTTCATATCCTAATTTCCACAAATAACTAAACCATCCTTTGATACCAACTATCGCATCCATCCATTTTATAACATAAAATTTCATTACATTACACAAAACTGAGGATCTTTAAGGTCTAGTGTCTTGGAAACCAGGAACATAATACATGAAAACAACATAAAACATTATTCTTAAACACTTTAAAGGAGTCTCCTTAAGTTCATTCTAGGTTCATTACTGCATCTCATAACCTAGGGACATACATCAAAAGAAAGGGTGAGCAGAAGGCCCAGTAAGGGAAACAAGAGGAACATTTTACATGTGAACTTGAGATACTACAATAAGGATATGAAAAGAAATTTAAGGCAGGAGAAAGATATCATGAGGCATTTCATAATAAAAATAACATTTTCCATAACTTGAAGATGTGGCTACATCATTTAACATAGACAATCATGAACATATCACCAAGGTCCATCCCCAAGGTGTCATTTGAAAATTACCAAGGTTATTCACCAAGGTATCGTGAAAATTGTAATCTCTAGTGGTTACATCATTATCCAATGCATTGGAGCGCTATTAGGGCGCACTCATAAATTTGCATTTATTATCATGTGAGCCACATATATCATCATCAAACATTTCATAAATAACCCACATAGCATAAAATAAATGGGTTTCATTTCATAATCATAACGTTTTAAAAACTGCTTTAAAGACATGATCTTTACGGCACTTTAAACCCACGGAAGGGAAAGTGGGTCTCATGTATGTAAATCCCAGAATTTAAAATAGAACATTTTGATATATATGTGAATACCCTTGTAGAGATACGAGCTTTGAGTATTCACTTTATAACATAAAATAATTTTGAGAAAAGAGAGAGAGGCATTTTGAGAGGAAAAATCTGCAGCATAACGGCTATGTTTTGGGGTTTTAGAAAACATTGAAAAGAGAGGGGAAATGGGTCAACCACTCATAAATGATCCATAAAACATTAATGGGACAAAATAAGAAGGATATATGGACATGGTAATGAAATTTTAAGGACATGCCATTTGAAATGAAAAACATGGAAGGAAGACAAAAATTAGATTTCTCTTATGAAAATTCGGCAGCCTAACGGCGTCACTTAAACTTCAATAAAAAAATTGACAAGATCAAATAGGGTACCTCATAATATGATCATAATATATCAGTATGATAGATATAGAGATCATACCCCATCATAAATAAGGAACTTGAAAGAATTTAAATTAAAATCGAACTTGAAAAATGAGAAGGGTGAAAGAATCACCTAAAAATTCGGCAGCCTAACGGCGTCACTTAAACATTCGTAAAACGAAATGATGAGAGTAAGAGGGGATCTCTCATCATATAAACATGAAAAGGGAAGAAAGAGGAATATAAAAGAACATCCTATCACATAAAAACATGGATCATAAAGGGAATGACATAAAAAGGATTACATGAAAAGAAAGAGAGAGGTCGGATCCCTTACCTTAAAACGTGACTCTTGAAACTCAATATTTTGGGCCTTGAGGGCTTGGGGGCACCTTGGGAGGACTCCTTGGAAGGTAAGGAGACCAGAACTTCGTTGGGGGAGAGTTGGGAGTGAAAAATAAAGGAGGAAAGGGTGGTTATTTATAGGGAATGTGAGGGGACAAGGCATTAATGGCCAAGGGACACCTCACAAGTGCTTTTCTCAAACCCATGTGCTCTCTCATGATATTTTTCATAAAGTTAGGCCACATGGTCCCCCAAAACAATAATTAATAACCCTTGGCCGGCCAACCCTTTAAATAGCTCATGACATAACCATGACAAAGTTATGATGTCATTAAACATACCGAAACCCTAAAACTGTATTTTTACTATTCACTGAAAATTCAACTTTCTCAGAATAATCCCAAAATTTCACCTTAAACAAATATCAATGCTCTGATTTCAAAAATGAAATCTATTTTATAAATATAATTTTCTTAATATTTTTAATTTAATTTTTAAATAAAAACACTATTCATCGAAAATTCATTTTTTTCAGAAAAATCCCCAAAAATTACCTTAACCTAATATCGATGCTCTGAGTTCAAAAATAAAGTCCTTTTTATAAAAATAATTTTCTAATTATTTGTAATTAAATTTTTAATTAAAAAACACTATTCATCTGAAAAAAAACTAATACTTGACTTATAATTTATGAAACCGTTATTTACCCATTTTATTGAATCACATTACTTAATCTAGGTGTCTAAATTATATTAAAACTTTCTTTGAGTGAAATTACTAATCCATTTGGTCACATTACTAATCCTAAGCGTAAAATCACTATTCATAATTTACTATTCATCAAAAATTAAGTTGATCTCATTAGACTCCAAATTCTTTACTGAACACTTTTGTAGAAGACCATTTTTAGAAAATCATTACACATCATTATTTATTTAGGGTTTACATAAATGTTTTAAAATATCCCTTTTTCAAAAATTCATCAATAAAATATATCCTAAAATTATCCGGACAAAAGAAAATCCACAAACATCACTAAAGGAAGATATCTCAATTTATTCACCCAAAAGGATTACACAAGGAAGCTAGGGTCTCGTCACATAGCCCCTTATAACACCGGCATAAGACCTAAGTGTAAGGTGTGCTATGGTGAGAGAATCTGAGGGAGGCTCAAATAACATTGCCCTAGTAGTAATCTCTACTAACTTGAACTTCTCCTGTAGGCGTTTCCGTTCAAGCTTGACACGCTGGAGTTCGGCTTGGGCTTGGTCTAGAGCGAAGCCCGCGGATGCTACATCCTTCCCAAGCTCTGATATGTGGGCTTCAAAAGGGTCGAGTCTACTGGATGAAGCCATCGACTCCTCTTTCTGCATTAATCATTAACATCTTATTAAATCATTAAGAGTAAGTTAATATACTACTCAAAAATATTGGGTCGTTACAGTAGGTAATATTTATGAATAAACCTTCTCTAGTTTGTGATATGGAGAATCCATTAGGGTCATTAGCTATACCCTTTCTTTAAGATACTCGAATAGGTGGTGACTCAGCGATTTTCACTTCTACGAAAAGCGCGATCTTACGCTTGGAGGCAACAGTTTTGTATGTGATCTGTTTATCTTAGTTTAGACTCCTTATGAAGTCATCATATTGATGTTATTTTTTTCCGTAGTTAATTCATAAATTGACTATTTTAGGTGGAGGATGTGTTGTTTCCACACTAATGGGATGATGTTATCATTTTTGGGTGAAAAATAAACCATTGTGGAGAGGGACTCTCCCAAAAATTGAATAGTGTAACTGATTTCTCACGAGTTGGATAACATGACTCTTGGATTAGTGTATGCTATAGTTTACTAAAAAAATTTCTTGGTGGAAGAGTATAATAACATATTTCCTGATGATGTTCCAAGCTTTTGTCCACACTGGGAGGTATAATTATGCATTGACATACCTCTCAGAATGGTTCCGAAATCAGCACCATCATTTCGATGGCGCCCATATAGAATTGTGATATGGGAGATTAGTTTGAGTATTGGTAGGATCATGGATTTGAAATACTCAGGGTTTCCCATTTGTTATATGAGTATTTTTTGAAAATAAGGTTGGGTAGGAGGTTGAGTTTATGTTTGTACTTTCAGTGCTTTAACTATGTGACCATGATGAATATGTATCCACTACGAGGGATATATGACCTATTCGATCAGTTGAGAGGTAAAAAATAGTTATCAAATAATTTCCTCAGATAAGGATATCATTATATGTTATTAAAGGAATAGGATGTACCAAATATGAAATTCATATGTGTCTAAAGTCACTGTGAGTACATAGGGATTCCGTTCAACATGACAAATGCCCCAATATTGATCATGGATCTAACGAACCATTTTTTATATCCCTGCATGTCCCAGTTCATGGCGGATTTCATCAATGATATTATAGATTACTATTTTTTAGGAGGAGCATGAGATAAACATGAGTATTTTTATGAAAAACCTTTGATAGAACCAAAATTATTGGATTATCTTGAATTTTTAATTTTGAATTCGAGAGGTCCATTTCGTAGGCACATCATCTCAGAGGTAGGAGTAGCAGTGGACCAAATGAAGGTAGATACATATCATTCTTGGGAGCCACCAACGACAGGTCCTGAGGTTAAGAGATTCATTGGTTTAGTAGGGTGTAATCAGAGGTTTATACTACAAAATTTCTTAATATTGGATCTACACTTTAAAACATTAATCGAGAATTTAAAGACCTTCGTCTTGATAGAAAGGTGATTTATGTGATTTTAGTAGTTGATGAATAGGATGAAGAGAACTCCCCCTTTAGATTTTCATAGGATTTTTTCTAGTAATTAGTGTTCTATGATGCATATGAGACTGGTATTGGTTATGTTCAATTTCAGAAAAAACAATTGATTTCGTATGATTTACATCTATTGAGACAACATTATAAGTACTATGATCCCATGATATTGAGTTGGTGTGGTATCCTTTTCATTAAATATGTGGATATACCACCCGATTTATGAGTGGTTTATGACTAACTATGATAGAAAAGTTTCATGTATAATTCAATTAGAAAGATCATTTCATGGGAGAGATAGTGTCATGTGTTCATATTGGACTATGACTATGAGATTTTCTATACACATAAGATGATGAAAAAGGTGGAGATCACTTTCAATCAAAGATATTGTTCTTATTTTTTACTAGTAGAATAACTGATATGGCATCATTTCAATTGTAATTGGATGAATAGAATGGTGCATCATATCATTAGTCGATGGTTGTTACCCCACCAATTTTACAGAGTTTCACAGATGATCAGCATGGAGATGGTGATTATGATAACATACATGCATTGATATCCACTGGACATGCTATTTATCGATATTATAGAGGTGATAGAAACAATATTCATTTAAAACGATGGTCGATGGAGCCTTTGACATTTCCGGAGGACGTCATACATGAGTTTCACAATTCCAATTTTATAGGATATCCACACATGGAAACGATGTTCCATTACCTCTAACCTAAATTTTGGCAGCCATAAATTAAGAGTTATGTTAGTGAGATTATCTCTCAATGCCTCACTTTTCAGTAGGATTAATGTGAGATCCATGTTTTATTAGTTTGATAACATCCCATTGATGAGTAAGAGTGGAAGTGGGATGAGATATACATAGATGATTTAATGGGATTATCATGTATGTATTAAGGAAACAATGTAACCTTTCTGATCATAGACCAAAATTTTATGTTTTCCCACTTCATAACCATTTCATAGTACTGCACATTAGTGATTATAGGGCTCCTATTCATGTAGGAGATAGTCTAACTCTATAAAGATCCACTGACTACCGTTTTGATCATGATACCTACATCAGTTCACCAGTATAAAGAGGATTATAATAGTATATTAGGATTAAATAAAATTGATCATGTTGATTCACCCCAAACAAATATCTAAACTAAGTAGACTTCTTAATTTGGTGAGAACATGTAGTGGCCTTGCATTATGGTTTCTGGTTTTAATTGGGAGTATCATCTACGCTTACAACAGTATCTACCATTATACCATTCGTATGAATCCATTTGTGGCCCTATATGGGTTTATTTCTAGGTCCCCACTCTGTCAAACTGATTTAGGTGAGTCAAAAATCAGGGGCCTATAGTTATTGTGAGATACTTTAGAGATGTGAAAGATAATCCAATAGAAAATGTGAACTACAAAAAGTAGTTAATAGTCTTATGCAGACAGGAAATGTAGTCCTATACTGTTCGGGGTAGGATTTACCTTAATAGAGCACCCAATAAGGATAGAGGATCAGTAGAAAAGCATCCATAATGGGTAATCTATTTCTATAGTGCATGTTCGGTGTCACTATGAGAATCTTCAAGAAAACACCAAAAAGTGGGTGAACCATATGTGATCCCAATAACCAAATATTTTTGAATAAGTTATATTATTTTCATGATGGAAATCCCTATAGTGGGAATAATTTTATGACCCATATTTTCTATATATTATTTTTTATATCTTATAGATTATATTCTAGTACATGTGTTATGACAGCGTGTGATTTTGTGGCTTGGTATTATTGGAAGTAATGTTTTATATGTATTCAATTTAGTAAACAAAATTAGTGTGAGATTATCCAAAAAAAATTATTAACTACAAAAAAGTTCCCCATATCATAAATATGAGGTAACTATAGAGTTCAGAGTGTGAGTTTTACCCAAGGTGTGATATAACCTATATCGCTATGGGGTGTTTTTGAAAAACCTATTGTGAGAATGAAATTATTAAAATAAAATAATAATGTAAATTAAATTTCATTTATTTGATGTTTCAAACTAATATTGATTAAAACTATGATTATATGAACTTTCATAAGGTTGGTAGAAAAACCTATTGAGGCCTAGATCACTGTTTGAGAGAATTCATTGGAATATTGATTGATAGGGACCACATCGAGGATGGTTGACCCATCACCTCTTATTGATGTCATCAAAAAATAGAAATGGATATATTTTACACAAAAACAATAGAATCAAAATATAGATATGGTGTTATATTTTGTGATATCTACACCATTCATTTTTATCTTTCAAACACAGATCAATTCCATAATAGACGGGATTGGTTCATCAATGGTAGATTAAATTGTAATGGAGTAATTTTTTTATTTTTTTGATTATCCTCTTCATCAATATTTTTATAAAAAAATTGGTATAGGCCTAATGAAAAAATATTGAGGTTCATTCATCATGTTATATGGATTGTGGTTTTATCGCCTGTTTATTTTCACATTCACTGATGTAATTTATTTTGGCTCATTGTTCCATGAATTCCAAGTATTCAACTATATTATTACCATTTATCACAGAAATAGATCAATAACGTGGGAATAGTTCATGATTGACAGTGTAATCAAGGTGCAGTGATGGAAAAAGATTATAGGGGGATGATTAGATTGATTTGTGGTTAACATTCATCCTGATTTTGATGCACGAGGAAGGATATATTGACCTATGATTTTCTATGAAGATCAAAGACCAAAATCTTAGTGATAATGTGACATTGAGGTTGTGACACTTCTGATCAACAGGTTTTGGGAAGGATGATGGAACTTTGCATGTGTATAATGATTCATAAGAGATCCCATAAAATATAAAAAAATCCCATTATTTATGGAATTTAATTCTGAAAAAATGCCATGTGGGACCCCCTTTATATGGTGATAGGTTTTATATAGTGAGTTAAATATCACATGCCATATGACATGGTAACTCTATGTCTGTTGCTTTCATGATGGATAAAAATGGGTTTTTGGGGTATATGGATAAGGAAAAGAGTATAAATGCATGTACACACCATGTACTTAGACACAGACATGTTTGGGTGTACATGGGAATGGCAATCATGGAACAATGACTTGGCTAGGCGATAATTTGATTGTTTCAAGTGATCTATGAACACAATTAACTATATGTATAGACTTTTTACGTTATATTTCACATGATGTGTAATTTAGCAACACATGGAATGATCCAGGCTGAGCAAGACAAGTTGTGTACTCTACATACACACTATGTACTCCCTTAGAGAAAGTTTGGATCACTACACCTCCTTAATCTAGACCGGAGTTGGTTGATTGGTTTACCCCATGTTCCTTACCTGAAAGGGATTAATGAACAATTTAATACTTGGATATTTATTGTGATTCACTATAGAGGATGAGTCTCTGATAGAGTTCATGTTTTTACACTATGAGACAAGAGTGTGGTCCTCTATCACCATTATTCCCTCCATGTGGTTTTGGGATTTGTGTGATCTCCTTGATCCTTTCATTGATCCACTATATATTTGGATTTTTTCCTATATATTACATGTATTACTTACATTGTATCCCCAATGAATTTGGTTGATCTAGATTGTGAATGTTGTTTCCCCTTGCATTTTTGGAATTGACCGCCTCTCAATGTAACTTGGTCTTCTTTGACCAATGAATTTTATCGGACAAGGACCTTTGATCTACTCCCCTTATTTGAGATTATATAGGGATGGAATGGATTTAAGAGTGTATTCTCCAAAATGGTAATTTTTTATAGAAGAATCATAATTCTAATAGTAGTTTGTGAATTTTTAGTGGTACAGTGTCCTTTTTATGTATATATTGGGTTTTAAAATTATCAACTTATTGTTATATATTTTTATTGAGATGACTCTACTTTATTCTTTATGTTTTGTGTTTTAGGAGTGTCCTACTAGGTATTATTATACTATACCATGTATGGGATGTTCATAAAATAATCATGTATTATATATGAGGAATCCTCTTTATATGGTGGCATTGGATGATGTGAATTAGGTGGAGCCTAGCTTAAGAAAGACAAACTGACCTGTTATTTTGGAGTTTTCATTCGATTTTTGTCATATTCCTTAGATCACATTATACTATTTGATGTTTTTAGATGCGCTTGTATTTGGATGCTTTATGGGTTTCTATACTTAACTATCATATTCTGTAGTGTGATTATGTATAAATTTATACATTATATTTCATTTTTTTGATTTTAGCATTGTTCGATATTCAAGATATATATCTGTGTATAGGTTTATTGTTACAATGCATCCAATTTGTGGGATATGACTACTCGGCACTGGTATCCTGCCCCTGGACTAGTAATGATTGGATTGGAGTAGTTTTTAAAACCCAGTATTATATATTATGTTATTTTCATTAAATCAATTCAATAGCTTGCGTTACATGAAACACCGAGTTCGAGCGCACCACGACTTACCAAACTAGACGTTCAAAAAATGTTTTCAATAGCATTAAATAAATTTTGAATTTTATATACTCCATATAATATTAACATCCATATTATGTGTTTATTAGACATAATATAAAAACAAATTCAATTTTTCAGATAAAAGAAGTATTTTTTTAAAAGGAAATTTTAATTCCTTTTAATGGAGAACATTTTTTAAATACAATACATGAATCTTTTATATTTTAAATTTTACAAAATAAACTTCTTCTTTAGAATTGGGAAATATAAACTTAGTTTCGATAAATTTTCAGTGTTTTTCTGATAACTTTCATATTTTGATTAATAGTGAAAAATACAAAATTTTAATTGAAAACAAATTTTTTAATAAAAATAGTATAGAGTTTTACATTATACATATTAATGGTTGTGAAGTATAATTAGATTATATTTTTATTATGTAATAAAATTTCTATCATTAGATGTAATTTTACTTTTAAATTTGACATAAAGACATATCAATCTTTTAATACTTTTTTCTCTTCAAAAACCTGCTTTCTGGTTTTGACAATGAGAATATTTTCTTAAATTAATTGATACAAATTATATGGTTTAAATTTGTTTATATATACATAATTTATGAATGTGGAATATCAAAATTATCATTGGGTGAAAATTTAGTATTTTTCTGAAAACATTCAATTTTAATGAATAGTGAAAAATAATACATTATTGTTTAAAACCGACTTTTTATTTAAATAATTATCTATTTTATTTACATTTATTTTAAGTAAAAATAGATACCTCCAAAAAATATATATTCAATGTAAATAATTAGATCCATTTTATAATAAGATAACATGTATAAAATTTTATAGAACTTTTTTACGCCTTCTACCCACATTCTAGGCACATTTGAAAATTACCATAAAACATAATTTAACAACTTCTATGAATTTAATTTCATAAATATGAGAGTTATTCTTGAAATCGGTATGTAAAATTTGGTTCAATAGGATGAATTGTTTTTGTGAATAGTATCGTTTTAATTTTATTTACATCAGTTAAAAGTAAATAGGGAAATTAAAGGTAAATATGATATTATAATTCCCATAACAGAAGTCCCAATTCTATTAGAAAAGTGTATTTAGACCAAAATAAAAATTATGAAGAAAATATATTTCTTTTTATCCTCTGGGATTAGATTAGGACATTTATTATTATGTTTAATGAAGAGATAAAAGTGCTAACTTTAATGTTTAATAACTAAACCATTTTTAAAATAGGGTTATACGTAAGATAAATTCAACTATAAATATTCATTAATAATATAAAAATATTTCATAAATAATGGTATTTTATTTATTAATTTTATATATTATATAAAAAAATTTATTTATGACACAATGATCATGTGGTAATTACTTTATTAATGAAAGATTATAATAATTGATATTATAAAAATTCAAATAATTTTAAATTGATACTTTTGATGCATTAAAATACTTTTAAATTATAATATAATAGTTTTTGAATTGATTTAATTTATTTGGAACCGGTTTATGGTGTTTGTTTTGCCATTGAAAAAACCAAATACAAAATAGTGTCAAATTTGACAAAAATGAGTTTTTAAAACAAATTCTATATAATTAAATGTTATGATATTCATAATGATATATAGCACAACCAAAGGACTCATTTAATGATATATATGTAATTAATGAACCGAATGGGGATCTCTAGTCTTTTTATTGTATGTTTATTGACCACTTATTATAAAAATAAAGGAATACATGTTTAAAATTAAACTATTTATGTAAGTTTAAAATGTAAATGATAAGATTAATATGATGCCCAAAACCTATATAAAAACTTTTGGTTGAGGGTTTTGTCACCCATCCCCAACATAAAATATAAATAAATAATTTTCGAGCAATTATAAACCAAATATAATTGTTTAATAAAATAATATTCCACACTTTTCCAAAATTGACCCTCACCTTTCTTATAAAAGGGTATTTCCCCTTCTCTCAAAATCACACCTGCAAAGCCATTTTTCTCGACCAAACCCTGATCCAATATCCTCCCAACTACCATAAATTCTACCTATATTCCCTAATTTTATTAGAGATTCGTCTTAGGGATCCCTTTTGATCAACTCAAAAGGATATACCTGAAGAAGTGGTAATAATTTCACAACCTCTCTTACAGTTCTTTTCTTCTGATTCTTTTTCATTATTGGTCATTTTCATAACCAAATAATAACTACAATACATTATAAATAATTTAATGTTTTTATAAATATGGTACAACCATATTCAATATTCTATCCATTCTATGAATGACAATTCACCATACGTGTGTACGTACGACTTACCGTCTCCACATCGTGGTGTAGTTTTTTATTCAAACACTTCATTATTTGGATGGATATAATAATGAGTATAACTAATGTAAATAATAAATATTAAATTTTATTGATTTGGAATATTTGATATATTATCCAATTACAAACAATATCAAATTCAATAAAAAGATATTATCACTTGTGTGTACAGACATATTATCATTTCCAAGAACGCAATATAATTCAATCCCCATCAAAACAAATCAAGAATAAAAATAATTTTATGATTAAAAATAATTTTTATGAGAATAATATTATTATGGATATGAATCATATACATCTTATAGATAACAAACATGTCTTACGTAACCAAGCATATAATGGAAAAAAATCAGTTATGACCTGAAATGATGATACTACTGAAATATTATTAACAAAGCTATATTATAAGATCATATATGATATCATATTTTTGAATTTGGTTCATGTATAATTTAATAAAAATTATTTAATTATTTTATAGTAGGTTAACATACCCTCGATCTTTGAAAAGTACAAGGTAAGGGTTAATTCTACAATCTCTACATTATTCGAGGTTGTTTATACATGAGTGTCTACTGGGACCTCTTTATCACCTACATCCATGTTTCATAAAATAGTATTTAATTTTTTTAAAAAAAATTTAGATACAATAGTTTAAAGACATTTATAACATTATTTTAATTTTTATAAAAATTAAATAAATGAATCTTTTTGGTGTTTTACAAACTATGTCTTTTATGGCCTTTTCGACATAATTAAGGAATGAATGTTTCTTAACTTATATGGTGAGTGCCACTATTTTCAACCGTTATAACAACTTCAATGCTTCCCTTACAAACTTATAAGAATATTTTCCTAATAAATTTTATCTTTTAAAAATACATGACATTTAAATGATTTCAAAATAGAAATAGATATTTCTCTCAAATAGTTTTGATTCCATTTAAGCAACATCATTTTTTGGATTTTACACTAGTTTGAAGTTGATTTTTTATAACACATTCTTCCAAATTATTTTTAAGGTTTTGTTATATGTTTGGTTGTGGAAGTGATATTTTTATAAAATTCATGGTTTTGTGTTAATGTATTAATATTTCATATTCTAGTTTTAATATGAATGTTTATGTTATGTTTCAACCATTTCATAAGTTAAATGCATTGGACTTAGTAAGTGACAGACGAAGACCACTATAACTCCATGATGCATCGGTAAATATAATGAGACAAACTAGTGCCTTCTCATAAGGCATTTAAAAAATATTTATTTGAAGTATTGGATTTAGGGCTTCACAATGTGGTTATGATGTCCGACATTATGCATTCTATCATTAGGAAATTAGATATTGATATTACATGTGATTATTTTACTAGTAGAATATCCATGTGAATAATTAAATAGAGTTATTTGATTTATCTTTTCCATATTATAATAAAGATTATGTTTAAAAGCCTTGTGTTTTAGTCTTATACATTTCCTTAAATGTTTATTATTATTTATGATAGTCTCTACTATATTGTTATTATTACTAAGCATCTGAGATCACCGCTTTATATATTTTATATTTTTTAGGATGTGAATAAGTATATTATGAATAACCTGCAGGAATAGTCTAAGGGATATGTGTGTGTTCAAAGGGGACGTAATGACGTTGTTTTTCAAATTCATGAAGTAATGAAAAACTTATGTATGTACCCAGTACTTCCAAGGATACTTAACTAATCATTCTATCAAGAGTTTATATATTGTGAACATGATAATGCTATGTAATAATGCCCCGACTAAAGGTTACTAGTGTCGGGGTGCTATAGTTGGTATCAAAGGAAGTTTAGAACAACCCTTAGAAGCTATATTTAGAAAACCTATGATTAGAAAACACTACTATAAGATATAAATTGAGTATTAGTATAAAATAACATCCAAATTTTTTGGTAATGTACATATTATGTGGGTTTACCTAGCTATACATCCATATCTGAAAATGAGTAGGTTGAAAAGGCTCTCACACAAATGCACCTAGTGGTAATACATGAAAACACCACATTGAGTTGGACTTGAATGAGAACCAGTGCACGAAAATGGGCCTTTAAGAACTATTTGTTACAACACTCTTGGGCTATATGCATAGGATAATTCACATTTTCTTTACAATCCTATTTGATGTATTTTTATAAAAGATGAGAATAAATAATCTTGGTTAATAGTAAGGTGTTTTAGATTGAAAATAAGGTTTCATGATATTCTCTAAATTATTTTATGATTATTATTACCCACACTGTGATTTCTAGTTTTAGTCAATAGATGGATTCCTAGGAAGTTATAATAACAATAAACATAATATACAAGGAGGGAATGATGGTAGAGATTAAAAATTAAATGTAATTTCGATAGGAATAAAAGATATTGTGTTCATATCAAAGCATGTTTCCAAAAATATGATCAAAAATATATACATTAACCAAATCCCATACTTAATAATGAAGAGGAAGATAGAGAATGTTAGGAACCCTAGTGTTAGAGACCGTGGGAAAAGAAATCACAATTTCCCTCATCCAGAAAATGTGAAAGGAGACACTCCATAAAGTGTCTCAGTAGAACAATGAAATTCATTTTGTGTTGGAAAGAAGGAAATAAAGTAAATAATTTATGAGGTAAAATGAATAGTACTATAGAAGAAAATAAAAATGATCAAATGAATCAATTTATAGTCACTTACCTTAAATATAGGGGACCTGAGAATTACTAGATTCAATGCCCTAATATATTTGACAACCATTATGTCAAGGAAGAAACTATGTGGAAATAAATAGATGGAGAAATTTTTTAACGTATTAATTCTCTTTGTTGATGGGATTTCTTTGGAATAATTTTCTCTTGTATGTGTAACCCTATAGTTTGTTTTGTGAAAATTATATTTCAGGAAGAATTATCTTTTCTTTTGTGGAAATATTTATAATGGACCATTTGGGTTTATATGATCTTGGAATTTGAGGCAATTAAAGGTTATTAATTTTTGGAATTGAAATGCGAGGCAGGAGATAATAATTGTGGCCAAATTATGTTAATGTAAAATTGATGACTTATTCTCATATAAGGAATTTTATAAGAAATAGTTTTTGAAAAAAAACAACACGCAGACCGTGTGACAGCCAATCACGTCAGACAAAGCTGTGGTAATAGAACCCACAACCAATGTGTGACTTAGATTTATCACCTACCACTAGACTACATGAAATCCCTTGATAGTGTGACTAATTATTTTTAGATAAATGATTTTATTGATCAATAATAAGTGGATTGGGGATATTATGTTTTATCCGATTAATATCATTAATATAGAAAAATGATTTGGTGATTTATTGATAAATGTTATTTTGGAATACATTTTCTATGTTTTAAACACTATATGCCTAAGGTAAATAATATAATAAGATATTTCATTTGTAATGTAATGGTGGGTTACTTTTATTTTGTAAGAATCAATTTTTTATAGATATTCCAGTTATTAATGGAAATTATTAACCTATCATAGAGAATATGTAGAGACCCAAAGAATGACATTCATGGACATTACATTACTTTTGTGGAATACTTAATACAAGACAATAAACAGACGCCCAAAGACCGTATTAGTTTGGTGTCTTTGGAATCATGGAACGTAATCTTCTAATCATGGTGAAAGATCTTAAACATATCCCATAAAGATCTTCCCCTTTGGTTTTATTACCTAAAACCTTTCTTTATATCTTGGGGAAAAGAAACCATAAAAAGGGTGATCTCAAATTCTCAGTAAGGTAAAGCATAGAGAACATAAACCAATCCATAAACATTTGAATGCAAAAACTAGTACAAAAAATAAAAACATCAAAATCTTGAGCAAAGACATAAATCTCGGAAGTACGCAAAGCATATCTCATAAAGGAACATCAATCATGATCAAATAGAATGGGAATAAAAAATCTAATTGTGGAAACCATTACGAAAATGATATGATTTCCATAGTAGCCAAGGCATTGCTGCGAAGACCATCTTGGTGGAAAAATTCCCTTACTGAACCAGGTTTACTTGTCATTCCAGCCATGTATTACTGAACCGGATTTAATTTCTATTTCATCCATGTCTACCTCATGAGATATAAATCTTTACCCAATGCATTGGAGGGAGTTATAGGTCCCACCCATCTAATAATGAAATCATTCTTACTTGTGCGATAACATAAACATAAATCATTAATCATAACCTAAAGAATAAAATTGGTTTTATAAACATAATCCCATCATAACATAATCAATATAAACAAATTGATATCATTTCATCATAATAAAAGTGAAAACATGTAAATAATATAGACATTATACTTGAAACATTATCATACTAAATAATTTCATCTTAGATAGAAAATTGTTTTGACAAAACACTATAAATGAATTCTTGAGGAAAATATTCATTCTTCTTAAAAATAATTTTCTTTTCACAAAATTCCATACAATTTTTAATGAAAAGTAATTTGTTAAAAAAATTATGAATTATTGTAGAGTAGGATTAATGAAAATAATGCATTATTAAATATAAAAATCCATTCATTCTATATAAGTTAAAAAACATTCTCCTCATACATTTTCCGGAAAATTCAAAAAAGTACCTCATAACGTAATCAAAAGATATATTCCTTATATACCATGTAGTAAAAGTAAAAAATGGGTAAAAAGGACTTTAAAAATACATGAAACCATTTTTAGAAAATAAGGACATGGATGATAAATATAACCCCAGTAAATACTTACAAATAAACAATCTCGGATAAGAATGATATTTGAATAATTATCCCTTACCTTAGGTCTGATATGCTTCGTACGTATCTGAACCTCCTCTTCTTCGACATGCCTCTTTGAAACATCCTCTTAGGGAACTAAAATTGGTCTTTGAAAAAGACCAGGACCTCTAGAATATTTCTAGGGAAGTTGAGAAGGGAAATGGGTAGGGGATGGCCGAGCTTGAAGGCTCAATGTTGTGTAAAGATGAGAGGGAGGAGGTTCCCTTTTATAAGGGAGGAGAGGGGAACCTTTGGAATCCTCAAAAATATTAGTTTAATATAAATTCAAACCCCACATAAAAACCTCCAAAAATGACTCAATACTAAGATTAGATGATATAGGGTTGTAATAACATCAACCAATCAAATTTAGACACATCTTTATCTTATAATAAACCTTATAATTTTGATTTGTCCTTATTTAATCAATTTAATTTTATTTTTCGTAATAAACTTATAAATTTTAAATGGTTATTAATAATCACTTATGTTTTTTAATTTTCAATAATTGGATAATTTATGACATTTTAGACTATATAAATTTTAATTTATTATTTTTAAATATTTTTTTGTTTTTTAAACAATTTAATAATATGTTATTTTTATAAAATATCAATAGTGTTAATTTTGACACTATTCATTTATTTGAATTTGAATAAAATCCACACAGAGGATATATTTGAAATAAAATATTTAGTAGGTTCATAAAATGTCATATGAATCTATAGAATTAGTGGAAAACATTAAATAGTTCATATAATATTTATTTTAATATTTGAAAAAGCATTTATTTCATACTTCTCTTAATAAAATAATTTCTACAACATTTTTGTATAATTATTAAATATAATTATTTGTTGAAAAAAATTAAAAATAAAATACTAGGTTGAAGATAAATCTTATAGATATCATAATAATACTTTTAGTAAGATTTATATTCTAAAACACCCATCTTTTAAAATGTTATATTTTTTAAATTATGAAGGTGACAACTTTGACATCATTTAGAATAAAATAATATACGTTTCATAATCACTTTTATAAGACTCCAAACAGTCATATATTAGGTAATTCGATGCTTATTCTATATATATACACTAAAAATAAGTTTTAGTCGGGTTTGTGATACTTTTAATGGGTCTTATTATTTCAATAAAAACTACATTACTTATTTTTCACTAAATAAATAATTTCTGCATCATTAATTTATAATCTATTAAGGTAATTAAATATCTCTTAAAAATTATAAATAAATTACCATGATAAATAAAAACATTTTATCTTTCAAATGAGTATTTATAACCAAATTTTTATTTGGTATAAACATATATAAAAAATAATTTAATTATTAATGTTGAGTGAGACATATTTCACTTTCCTTTAAATAAAATAAACTAAAGGTCTTAATCACCTCCATGTGGGTTCCAAGGGAATCCATTTGGACCCAAATATTTGTTATGATGAAATACAAGTATCCAATTATATTAAGACAAGTGTTAGGGTAATTTTATAATATTATATTTACCCTTAATTTCCCGATTTACCTTTTACTATGGTAAATAAAATTTACCGTAGTTACTATTCATAAAGCCCAAAAATAAAAATTAGCCTATTAACATAATTTAGACTCACTGATTCCAAATATAGAATCAATATTTCTAAATTCAATACCAAAAATTTGTAGAAATTAATTTAAAATTAATCTCGTTGTTAAGAAAACAATTTTAAAAAGGTAAAACATTGCAAAAGATTGAAATGATTTTACCTATGAATTCAATGTAAAATAAATGATAATGACATAAATTATATTAAATGGTAAAAATATATTCTATTTATACTTTCAAACCATTAAATATTATAATTTAACAATATAAATTATTATGACGAAAAAAAGTTATTTTTATTTAAAATATAGTGTTTTTACTATTCATTAAAATATGAAAGTTATTAGAAAAATATCAAAACTTAATCCAATGTAACATTTTATATCCTGATTCTAAATATGAATTTTATTTTCTAAAATTTAACTTATAAAATTGTCAATATTTATATTTAAAATGGGTACTCCATCAAAAGGAGGCAAAACTGCATTTTTTTAAAAATACTTATTTTACCCAAAAAATTAATTTTGTTGTCATACCATATTCTATGAAATGTGTAAGATAAAATATAATGTCATAAAATTCAATTTTTTTTACTAATATTCATAATGGCTAGTTTATAATAATATTATAACCATATATCGTTGTTTAGTGAAACCCGGTATTGCGTACAACACACGTTATCGAGGAAGGTTGTGATTGCGTGTAATGCAAGCCATGTCAGGGTTGCGTATAGTGAAAGACTCCTTTGTTCTTGCGTATAAAAAAATACAACAATATTTCATTTATACATTGAATATATATATATATATACACTCAATGTTGCGTAGAATAAATACTATCAAACAAACTTTAAATTTTGTGTAACACGATCCAATATTAGTGTTGCGCATACTGCAAGCTAATACGGTGTTGCGTATAACACAAGATAATCTTGGTGTAGCATACAACAGAATATATGAAAGAAATTAAAAATAATATATCTTATAAAATCTCGGGTTGTTACATTCTACCCCCATTAAAATAAATTTTTCCCTTGAAATTTGATGGGGTTATAAATCATTTACTATTTATAGAAACCCACATCATAAAAAGGAATACTAAAACATAATTTTAAAAACTAAATTATGAAACATAATGATTACCCAAAGTAACTCATCATTGGGTTTCTATATTGGAAAACATAGGTGAAAATATGGATATGTAAGAAAAATCTAACCATCATGTTCTGATAGAGAGTGGTAGAGAACATGGCTATGAAAAAGCCAACAATCACAAATCCATAAATTTTTGATGTTCTGAGGTACCATCTGATTAATCATATATGAGGGCACTAGGACAACATTTTTGGTTTTCAATATCATTTCCCTAATGTTGAATAATTTTCAAATAAAAAGAAATACTTACTTGATTTTGGTACAATCTCACCGTTGTTCGTGCCTTGAACAATTTATATTTCATCTCTTAGATAAATGAAGTTGAATTTTTCATTCGTGAAATGTTAGCAGATCATGTGATATAATGATGAGTCATTCCATCTATTTCAAAAAAAGGATAGAAAAATTTATCAAATATACTTAAGTCTTTCTATGCTGAGATTAATCGTATATGGTTGCTAAAATGGACCTATACTTTATCTATCATAGCGCTTATTAAAATAAAACTAGTTTCTAATAACCAGGGACTTCCTGTAGGCCAGTGATAGGTGATAAAGGACTGTTGCACTTTGGTTTGTGGGTTCGATTCCCGCAACCTTGTCCAACGTGATGGGTTGTCGCCCATCTTGCAGGTTGTCATTTTTCTAGAACTACATTATTATAACATCCAATCAATAATATTGAAAAACTTTTCTAGCCTTAGACAATACTAATTTATTTCCAACATATTCCATTCCAATCTTTAGTCTTACCCAAAATACTTATGTCCAAGCTCATAGTATAAAGAAAATAATTACTAGAAATGTCATCTACTGAGCATGTTAATACAATCATTTATCCCCCATATATCATACGATATATCTTTTTGATCACATTCCAAACATGTGAATACCTTAATCATGTATTATATTGAAAAATTAATACCCATTGAACCTTAGTGAAAACATGAATGCTGCCAAAAGTTAACTCTTTCCACATACCAAAATCCCAAAATTTTGATATACTCAAACCATGATATCACTTTTTCCTTATATCAGTCATGAGCTCATGAATACTATCATATATATTATTTTCTCCTTATCCTTTCATTATGTAAATATCATATACTTTCCAAAAATATTTGAATAACCTTTCATGGTTACTGGTACCATTCAATATATACAATGAAATACTTAGGAAAAACAATAGTGTAACTATCCTTAGATGTGTCTTTATTCCATAGTACCATTACTTATACAACATAACTCTTGATAAACATAAATCATTCCACTACCTTCTTAAACCATTGACCGAGCTTCATCATTGTATTCCTCAACACTAATTTCTTCTCATATACCATTTGTAGTCTCTTCATCATCATCAACATAAATACTACCCATAAGACCATTCTGGTTATTTTCATGAGATTTTCCCTTAGGGAATTGGTTTGAATAATTCCCGTACATTCCACATTTAAAACATTTAAGCATTATTGATGTCTTAGCAATACCATTATCCTTGTCCATGGTGTTAACTAAACATTTTCCTTTGTAATTAATGGCTTTGTGTCTTTCTTTTCCACACCCAATGCATCTTCCAGTTCTTTTGAAACATTCCCCTTGATTCCTCTTCCTACATGACTTACATGAGGGAAATTTCACTTTCATTCTTCTATGATCATCATGAAACTCCATCTTTCCCTTATTAGATGAGTCAGGAATCTTACCAAAGTTGATATTATTGATCATATTAGGAGATTGATGATTAGGCATAATAATGATGTTTCGTCTTTCAAATTCCTTTTCATTTGGTAGGTCATGAAGAATATCATTCCATTGTCCATCATATCCTCCATTATCGTGAATCCTCCTATTTCCAGACATTTTCTAAAACCCAAAAAAAATAGTGTGAGAGGCAAACATTATGCTAGGTAAACTACATAATAAAGAGGGAGTACCTTCAATATCTGACATCTTAGGTCTAACTCTAATATGGTTTCTGTAATTCTAGGACTATAACCTATACTTATACTTAACCTTAGGGACATCCCTAGACATAACTTAGAAATATCTATAGGGATCTCACTAAAGTTTTCTCATCCTAGTTTCAATGGTTAACTAAACATTTGCTATGATACCAACTATAGAGACCCAAATTTTGACATACATGGACATTTCATTACATTTGCGGAATACTTAATACATGAAAAAAACAAACGCCCAAAGACCGTATTTGTTTAGTGTCTTTGGAAACTCGGATCGTAATCCTCTAATCATGGTGAAAGATCATCAACATCTCCCATAAAGATCTTCCTCTTTGGTTTTATTACCTAAAACATTTCTTTATATTCTTGGGAAAAGAAAACAAAAAAAGGTGAGCTCAAATGCTCAGTAAGGGAAATCATGGAGAACATAAAACAATCCATAAACATTTGAATGAAAAAACATGAACATAAAATCTAAACATCAAAATCTTGAGTGAAGACATAAATCTTGTAAGTACATAAGCAATATCTCATAAAGGAACATAAATCATGATAAAATAGAATGTGAATAAAACATGTAATTGTGGAAACCATTAAGCACATGATATGATATCCAATGTATCAAAGGCATTACTGCTAAGACCATCATCGTGGACAAAGTCCCTTACTGAACCGGGATTACATGCCGTTCCAGCCCTGTATTACTGAACCAGATTTACTTGCTGTTTTAGCCATGTCTGTCTCATGAGATATAAATCTTTACCCAATGAATTGGAGGGAGATATAGGTCCCACCCATCTCATAATGAAATCATTTTTACTTGTGACACAACATAAACATAAATCATTCATCATAACCCAAAGAATAATGTGGGTTTCATAAACATCATCCCATCATAACATAATCCATATAAAACAAATGGATATCATTTCATCATAATAAAAGTGAATCCATATAAATCATAGAGACATTATACTTGAAACATAATCATACTAAATAATGTCATCTTATATGGAAAATAGTTTTGAAAAAACACTATATATGAATTCTTGAGGAAAATATCCACTCTTCTTAATTTTTTTTTTCTATTCAAAAAATGCCTTGCAATTTTTAAATAAAAGGATTTTGTTGAAAATAATTATGAAATATTGTAGAGTAAGCTTCATGAAAATAATGCATTATTAAACCGTAAAAATCCATTCATGCCGTATAAGTTAAAAAAACATTCTTATCGTACTTTTGATGGAAAAGTCAAAAAAGTACCCCGTAACGTAATCAAATGATAAATTCCTTACATACCATTGTAGTAAAAGTCAAAAATGGGTAAAAAGGACATTAAACATACAAGAAACCATTTTTAGAAAACAGGGACATGGATGATAAATATAACCCTAGTAAATAATTACAAATAAATAATCTCGGATAAGAATGAGATTGGAATAACTATCCCTTACCTTAGGTCTAATATGCTTTGTATGTATCTGAACCCCCTCTTCTTCGACACGCCTATTTCAAACCTCCTATTAGGGAACTAAAATAGGTCTTTGAAGAAGACCCGGACTTCTAGAATCTTTCTAGGAGAGTTGAGAAAGGAAATGGGTAGGGTTTGGCCGAGCTTGAAGGCTCAATGTTGTGTAAAGATGAGAGGGAGGTGTTGCCCTTTTATAAGGGCGGAGAGGGGGAACTTTAAAATCCACAAAAATATTAGTTTAATATAAATTCAAACCCCACACAAAAACCTCCTAAAATGTCTCAATTCGAATATAATATTAGAGAGGGTTGTAATATCATCAACCAGTCAAATTTAGACATATTTTGATCTTATTATAAACTTATCATTTTGATTTATCCTTATTTAATCTATTTAATTTTATTTGTGGTAATAAACTTATAAATTTTTAATGGTTATAAATAATCACTTATGTGTTGTTAATTTTCAATAATTGGATACATTATGACATTTTAGACTATATAAATTTTAATTTTTAATTTTTAAATATTATTGTGATTTTTAAACAATTTAATAATATGTTATTTTTATAAAATAACAATAGAGTTAATTTTGACACTATTCATTAATTTGAAATTAAATAAAATACACACATAGGATATATTCGAAATAAAATATTTAATATGTTCATAACATGTCATATTCATCTAGAAAATTAGTAGATCACATTAAATAGTTCATATAATATTTATTTTACTATTTGTAAAACCATTTATTTGATTCTTCTCTTAATAAAATAATTCCTACAAACGTTTTGTATAATTATTAAATATACTTATTTTTTGCATAAAAATTAAAAATAAATTACTAGGATGAAGATAAATCTGATATATTGCATAATAATACTTTTAGTCGGATTTATATTCTAAAAAAGCCAACTTTTAAAATGTTATATTTTTTAAATTATGAAGGTGACAACTTTGACATCATTTAAAATAAAATAATATAAGTGTCAAAATGAGTTTTATAAGACTCCAAACGGTCATATATTCGGTAATTGGATTTTTATGGTGAATATATACACTACCAATAAGTTTTTCTCGGGAATTTGATACTTTTAATGGGTATTATTATTTCAATAAAACCTATATTACTTATTATTTACTAAATAAATAATTTATGTATCATTAATGAATAACGTATTAAAGTAATTAAATATCTCTTAAAAATTATAAATAAATTACCATTATAAATAAAATTAGTTTATATTTCAAATGAGTATTCATAACCGAATTTATATTTGGTATAAACTTATATTAAAAATACTTTAATTATTAAAGTTGAGTGATACATATTTCACTTTCCTTTAAATAAAATAAACTAAAGGTCTTAATCACCACCAAGTGGGTTTCAATTGATTCCATTTGGACTCTATTATGACTTATGACTAAATATAATAATCCAATTATATTAAAACAAGTGTTAGGGTAATTTCATAATATTATATTCACCCTTAATTACCAGATTTACCTTTTAATATAGTAAATAAAATTTACCGTAGTCACTATTCATAATGCCCAAAAATAAAAAGTAGCATATTAATATAATTTGGACCCACTGATTCTAAATATGGAATCCATTTTTTTAAATTCAAGACAAAAAAGTTTTAGAAATTAATTTAAAGTTAATCCCGTTGTTAAAAAAACGAGTTTTAAAAGGTAATACATTTCAAAAGATTGGAATGATTTTACCTATGAATTCAATGTAAAATCAATGCTAATGACATAAATTATATTAAATGGTAAAAATTTATTCTATTTATACTTTTAAAAAATTAAATATTATAATTAAACCATATAAATTAATATGATGAAACAAGTTGTTTTTAAATAAAATATAGTGTTCTTTACTATTTATTAAATTATGAAAGTTAGCAGAAAAATATCAAAAAATTATCCAATTTAAATTTTTATATCCAAATTCAGAATAAGAAGTTTATTTTGTAAAATTTAACTTGTTAAATTGTCAAAAATTATATTTAAAATGGGTTCGCCATCAAAAGGCGGCAAAACTGCATTTTTTTAAAAATTCTTATTTTACCTGAAAAATTTATTTTTTTCTCATACCATATTCTATAATATGTGTAAGATGAATTATAATGTCCGAAAATTCAAAATTTGTCTACTACTATTCATAACGGCTAGTTTATAATAATATTATAATCATATATCATTGTTTAGTGAAACCCGGTATTGCGTACAACACACACTATCAAGGAAGGTTGCGATTGCGTGTAATGCAAGCCAAGTAAGGGTTGCATGTAGTGCAAGACTCCTTTGTTTTTTCGTATAATCAAATCCAACCATATTTTATTTATACATTTAATATATATATATATATATATATACACTCAATGTTGCATAGAATAACTACTATCGAACAAACTTGAAATTTTGTGTAACATGATCCAAGATTAGTGTTGCGTATACTGCAGGCTAATACAGTGTTGTGTATAGAATAAGATAATCTTGTTGTAGCATAAAACAGAAGATATGAAAGAAACTAAAAAGGATATATCTTAAAAAATCTCAGGTTTTTAGAGAATATGTGATTTTGTTAATTACACTTCTATATGAGACATTCAGAGTAGTTTGTGTTATTTAGAGATAAATGTTAAGATTTAATATGAATGATTGTGATTAAATTCTGCTGAGGTTTTTATTTCAATATTAGTTTGGATAGTATTGAAGGTTTTTTATGAAAATTATTTATGAAATGGTCTTTATTGAACTTTGGGTATTGTTTGTTTAATTTCGGAAAATAATAATATTATTTCTTTTAATAAAGGACTATACATTTGGGGGATTACCTGATATTTTACTAACCATTTGGTTTTGGTTAATCTCTAAAGAAAATAGAAATATATAGTTCATACTTTGTTGATTGTGTGATTCTCTAGAAGTCTATTCTAGCACTTCAGGTGTGACCAAGTCACCTAGAATACTTATCGTTTGAAGAAAAGATGAGTTAGTTGTTGAAATTTATTGAAGGATGAAACTATATATAAAATGTAAGTATATATCTTTATATTCTTAGTCAATTTCATAAATAAATTCCTCAACATTATAAAATAGATCTTAAAAAAAATTTGTTCGTTTACTTTTCTTACTGGGAAAATATTAACTGTTTAACCCATCACAATATTGTGGTTTTCTTGTTGTAAACATTAACCTGATCATATTTTCGGTCACTCTCCATTAGAACATGAAACTAAGTTTATCTTCCATATTCATGTTTTCCTACATGGAATCCTAGTATAGGTTAACTAGGTTGACCTTTGTACTTCCCTTTCTCTCTTTTAAAGTGATAGTTTTATTGACACTTTTTCTGATGTGGGACATTAAATGAATTCATATAGCGCAATTTAAAATTTGATAGAATGCAATTTCCAAATGGGGGGAAGAATTTAAGACCCCAAGATTTCATAGAAAGTTATTTTCTTTAATTAATTCAATACCTTGTGCGATATGCAACATCGAGTTCGAGCGCATCACTACATACCAAACTAGCCATTCAAAAAATTATTATGAAAAGTATTAATTTAATTTTGAATTTTATATACTCCATATAATATTAACATCAATATAATGTGTTTCTTAGACATAATATAAGAACAGATTCATTTTTTGAGATAAAAGAGGTATCTTTCAAAAAATATTCAATTTTACCCCCTTTTATTGGAGAACCTTTTTTAAATCCAATATTTGACCCTTTTTTATGTTAAATATGACAATATAAAATTCATATTTAAAATAGGGACATAAAAATTTATTTTGGATAAATTTTCTGCACTTTTCTGATAACATTCATATTTTGATGAATAGTGAGAAATTCTAAATTTTAATTGAAAACAACAATTTTTTTAAAAAACAGTTAACGTATTAAAGTATACATTTAAATTGTTTTGAAGTATAATTAGATTATATGTTCATCAATTAATCCATTGTTGGTAATTGGTTTTAATTTTACATTTAAATTGGATATAAACACATATCAATCTTTTGATAGTTTTTACTCCTCAAAAACCTGCCTTCTGGTTCTGACAACGTGAAATTATATTCAAATTAATTAATATAGCTTCTATGTTTTGAATTTGGTAAAATATACATCATTTTGGAATTTGGAATATCAGAAGTATCCTTGGGGAAATATTTGGTATTTTTCTGAAAACTTTTAATTTTTCATGGGTTGTGATGAACACTAGATTATGGTTTAAAACCTAAATTGTATATAAATAATTTCTTTTAAAATTTATATTAATTCAAAATAGATACATAATAACAACGTAATTTCAATTTAATTTATTGGTCTAATTTTATTATAAAATTAGATGGATAATATTTTATTAAATGTTTTATAATATTTTACCCACCTTATAGGCACATTTAAAAATTTGCATTAAACATAATTTTACTACTTTTCTGAATTGAATTTAAAAAATCAGAGAGACATGATTGACATTAGTATGTAAAATTTGGTACAATAAGAAGAAAATAATTTTTTTTGAATAGTAACATTTCAAATTTATTTACCACTGTTAAAAGTAAATAGGGTAATTAATGGTAAAAATGATACATTAATTACCCTAACACAGGTACTAATTCTATTGAATAAGTTTATTTTGACGAAACTCAACCATAGGAATAACATATGACCCTTTCGATCCACTTGGAATAGATTAGGACATTTATTATTATTTTATTTAAATAAAAGATAACAGTGTTAAATTCAATGTTTAATAACTAATTTTTTTTTAATATAGTGTTATACATTAGATAAATGAGACTATAAATATTCATTATAAATAAAAAACTATTTCCTACATAATGGTATTTTATATAGTATTTTTAAACAATATAAACTTAAATTTATTTATGACACAATTATGATGTGTAAATTATCTTATTAATGAATGATTAAAATAATTAATAATATAAATATCCAAAAAAATGTAAATTGAGACTTTTGATGAATTAAAATAATTTTCAAGTTTAATATGACATGATAGGATTGATTTATTTTTTTTCTAAATTAATCAACTATTTTTGATATTCTTAGAAACCAAATACTAAATAGTGTCCAAATTGACAAAAATGAGTTTTTAAAACAAATACAGTATTATTAAATGTTATGATATTAATAAATATATAAGTTTTGGAAAAAGGACATGTATAATGATAGATATGTAATTAATGAACCACTTTGGGTTCTCTTGTATTTTTAGAGTATTTTCATTAACAATTAATTGTAATAATAAAATAATACATGGAAAAAGATAAACTATTTAACTAAGAGTTAAATGAAAAAGAGAAGTTTACTATAGTGACCTAAACATGTATAAAATCTATTAGTTTATAGGTTTAATATCAATATCCACCTTAGCATTTAAATAAATATGTTTCGAGTCATTATATACCGAATATGATTGTATAATAAAATAATATTTCATGTATTTCCTAAAGTGACCCTCACCTCTGTTATAAAAGGGTACTTCCCCTTCTCTAAAAGTCCCACCTCCAAAGACATTTTTCTCAGACAACCCCTACTCAAGTATCCTCCAAACTTATTTCTATTCGTCTTTTGGGCCATATTTTGATCATAAATCCATCATAAGGAGCCCTTTGATCAACACAAGTGGAAACACGCGAAGAAGAGGTAATAATTTCACCACCTCTTTCCATGTTCTTTTCTTCTTACACTTCTTATTTCATTGTTTTTTCAAAAAATAATAATAAATATAGTACTTTACATAATTTAATGTTATAATAAATAATTCACAACCACATTCCACATTTTATCTATCCTATGAGTGACATGTCACCATACGTGTGTACGTACGGCTTACAGTCTCCACACCGTGTGGTGTCGTTTGTTATTCAAAACTTTCATTATTTGGAGGGGTATAAATAATGAGTATAATTGATTTAAATAAAAAAAATATCATGTTATGTATTATGTGTATATTATATACCAATACAAATACACACGATTTCATCATCAATATAATGGTATTGTTTCTTGTGCATACGTAGGAATTACTGTCTCCACAAACGCGATGAAATTCATTCCCCATCATAACCATTCAAGAATAATTTTTATTTTATGATTAAAAATAAGGTTTACGAACTTAATATCATTCTGGATATGAATTAAATACATCAAAGCCATACCTATCATATCTTTCATAACAACGAATATAAAAGAAAATGAATCAGTTAATACCCAAAATGATGATACTACTGAAATAATATTTGAAAAGCAGTATTAGAAGATCATATAT
Organism: Viscum album; assembly: GCA_963277665.1. Taxonomy (NCBI): domain Eukaryota; kingdom Viridiplantae; phylum Streptophyta; class Magnoliopsida; order Santalales; family Viscaceae; genus Viscum; species Viscum album. Next base: position 197,624,874 of record OY728150.1, read on the forward strand.
GATATCATATTTATGTATGTGGTTCATGTATAATTTAATAAAAAAAAATTACTTTTATACATGAGGTTAACATTCCCTCGATCATGGAAATGTTTAAGGTAATGGTTAATTCTACACTCTTTTCATTATCTGAGGTTGTTTATACCTGAGTATCTACTGGGACCTCTTTATCATCCACTTTTGTGTTTCTTAAAAATAAGTTTTATTGTGGAATGTGATATTTTTATACCAGTCATTAATTATGTTTAATGTATTGACATTTATTACTCTAGTTTTAATACGAGTGTTTATGTTATGTTTCAACCTTTTCATATGGGGAATGCATTGAACTTTGTATGTGAAGGGCAGAGCCCACTATGTCACCTTGATGCATGGGTTGGTCTCATGGGACAAAATAGTGTCTTGGCCTAGTTCCTAGAAAAAATATTTATTTTTTAGTCATGCTATGAGGCCTTGATTATGTGATTATGATGCCCGAAATTATGCATTCTATCATTATGAAATTATTTATTGATATTATTTTTGATTATTTGACTAGTAAAATATCCTTGTGAATTAGTAAATGGAATTATATTATTTATCATTAACATACTATACTAAATTTTTTGTTTAAAAGGAATTTTTAGTCCTATATGTTTCCTTAAATATTTATAATTATTTATTATAGTCTTTTCTATATTGTTATCATTACCGAGCATCTGAGACCACCAATTTTAGGTTTTATTTTTCTAGGATATGAAGAAGTATATTACGATTAACCTAATAGAATAGGATAAAATATATGAGTGTGTTCAAAGGATACATAATTTTTTTTTCTTTTTTCCATTTCATTATGTAATGAAAAACTTATGTACGTATCTAGTACATCCAAGGCTAATAAACTAATTGGTATTTCAAGACGTGATATATTGTAATAATGACAATGTTATATAAAAATGCACCGACTCTGGGTGACTAGGGTTGATGAATTATATATTCACAAATAAGAACCTAGAAGGTCGGGTTACAAAAAAATGGATAATTATTAATATAAAATCATAGAATTAAATCATTATGATGGTGGTAAAATCCACTTATGTAGTACAAGTTAAAAAATGTTCCTTCAATTTTATTTTCAGATACCTCACAACATTCCCCATTTATAAAAAATATTCCTTCCAGAACATTTTGTAAAAAATCAAACCTTTTAATATGACTTCAAACAATCATAGGATAATATTAAATTATATTTAGTTTTTAACATTCACATGGACGAAAATACTATTTTATAAGAAACATTAAAATGATAATATTTTTAAGAATGACCCTTAACATTAGATATAAACAAACTATCCATTATTTATCTCCAAAAATAATAGATGTATGATAATTTATAATTTCAAAATAACCTTTTTAATCCTTACTATTCCATCTACATCACTTATTACCTTGTAATTTTAAATTAATTCATCATTTATTCTTACTTATGGTGTTTTGAAAATAATATGTTCGTAGGCCCAAAATTACTGTAGTATGTTGACTATTGTCATAAACATCATCAATCAATCATCTATAGAGTTATAATCATCAAACAATTACCATTTTAAAAATAATTTGTAATTTTAAATCCAAAAATTACATTTTATTTTGAAAAATGAACTACGATATAATCATGGAGATGTTAGGTTGCACTTATGCATGACTAACATTTCTAGATTTTAGTGATTGTTGTGGAATGAAAGAAAATATTATTATTTTTTATTTCGTAAATTATCTAATATATTATATATAATATTAAATATTTAAAAATACCTATATATATCATCACTGTTTGGTTGTGATCAAAAATGAATCACAACACTTTGTGGAGGTGGTAGTCCACATTTACTCAAGAAAAATGTCATCAATTTTTTATGAATGGAAATATAATAATTTAAATGGTATATTATCTAATCATAATAGTAAATTTATTATTAATATAATATATAAACATTAATTCTATAATTATATTATGTCTTGATAGATTGTGAAGAAAATTTAATTACATTGGTTCGCGAGGTGGTAGTTCATTGTACAAAAAATGATGATTTTGTTTCACATTTGTTTGAAGTGGATAAAAGGTATAGATTGTTCCCTTAAAAAAACATACTATATGTTTCAAACCATTATTTTCCATTAATTTTTCTTTTTAAATAAATTTCACAGATTTCATTCACACAACACCAATTTCAAACAGATAGTGATCTATGAAATAAGTAAATGTTATAACATAGGCATTAAAATAGTTTGAAAGAATATTATTAACTCCATTATGGATAATTTTTTTTACATTCATCAACAATATTTTGTATTAATAATATATGAATCATTTAAATATTACTCAAAAACAATATTTTTGTTATTGTAATTTTAACACCTTTTGTTGGATCACATGTTTTAATTTTAGTTTTTACACTATTAAAAATTATATTTTTAAAAAATGATTATTATTTTATATAATAAGAGATAAATTTACTTTTGTCAATTTTTTGTTATTTCCATTTTATTTCATGATTTTATGAAATTTAAAAAATACTAAATTTTAATTGCATGTAGTTTTTTAATTAAAATAAATTATTATGTTAAATTTTATTTTTGATTGGTTGAACAATTTAAATTGATTTATTATCATTCAATCAATATAATTTAGGTAATTTTAAACAATTTCACATTGAACGTGGATATAAAAACATTTTAATATTTTAAACATTTCACCTTAAAATAATGTTTTGTCATTCCTTCATCAAGCATAATTTTAAATTAAATTAATTCAATTTATTTCTTTTTATTATGAAAAACAGTTTCAATATTTTGATTCATAATTTTAATATTTTATTAAAAAGGTTCCTTTATTTTTTGGACAATATGAATAGTAAAATTATTATTTTTTTAAATTACCATATTTAAGGGATGATATAGTAATTAAGGGTAAATAAAATGTCATATGTATTATAATATTAACACATAACTTTTAATAATTTTAATTAAATATTTAGATTCAACCAAAATCAACCTTAGTATATTTTTATGGCCTCTTCAATCTACTTGGATGAGGTGTGTCATTTTTTAGTATTTTATTCTAATGAAATTCCAATATGTGAGATTGTTGTTTTTAATAATTATTTCATATTTTATATGTAGTTATTAATAAGATATATTAAACAATAAATGGACATTTTAATGTTAAAATGGTTATCTTAGTCATGGAAATTTATTTTTAACTATAAGGGAAAAAATAATCACCATAATATATTATATAATGATGGTTTGGTATTCATATAGTTAAAATATATATGAAATAAATGTTATTAAAAATAGTAAAACAATTATATAAAATGAATGTTATAAAATAATTTAAAAATTTATTTTCATTGTAATTGTTGATTATATGTGTTTGATAGAATATATGTTATTTCTCTTATATTTGAAAAATGTCAGTTAGTGATTTATGTTATAATTGAAAATAAAAATATATTAAATGAAATAATGTATTTTTAAATGATAGAAAACTAATAAAAATATAAAATTAAGGAAACATATATTTATACAGGTTAAAATGTAATCTGTGAATCCTTTATGGTTCTTTTGTAATTTTTTTGTAGAATATAATAACTCTCAAATAATAGAAACAAATGTTTTCACATTTAGAGTTAAATGGTTTAAATAAAGGCTTTAAAAATAATATATGTGTATAAACGAGATATAAACATATATAAAATTTATTGTATCAATATTATTATTCCCATATAACCTAAAGATCAAATTGGATTTTTTTATTGGAAAATATTTTGTGAAAATAACTTATAGATTAGTTATATCAAATATTATTACAAACTCAAACTATATATATATATATATTTAAATCTTTATATGTGTCCACATAAGGAATAAATCAAGAAATAAATATGCATAAATGTATATATTTATCTTCTGGAAATTATTTTCAATTTAGAATTTAATTTTTTATTTTTAGTTATTATGTATCTACCTTAAAATCTATTTAATGATAAAAAATTATTTATTTAAATAATAGAATAATAATATAAGTGATTTAGAAAAAAATAATTTTTATATATATTGGATGTGTTAATATTTCTAAAGAATTATACATATATAAATGATATAATTCAGTTCTTTGAAAGATTTATATTTTAATTCCAACATTGTATTTATGTATTCGATTTCAAATTAAATGCGTACTATAAAATTTGACAATAATGATATTTACTTGAATTAATATATTATTAAATTAAATAAATATAAAAAATGTTAACTAATCATAAAGAGAAAAATATATGGTCATAGATGTCTCCCCATATTCATTTATAGTCCATTTTTATGTATTTCACTATAGAATAACTTTATTTTGTTTCAATATTTTGAGAGATTAAAAAAGTGTCAATCACCTAAATTATAAAAGGGATCCTCTTCCCTCAGATCTTAACACCATATTGTGACTTCTATCTGGACCAATTAAATCTGATTTCTCCCCAAAATATTATTTTTCATGTTATTGTGGTCAATTTTATCGAAAAAGGCCAACCTTAAATTAATTAAGATGATATCTAAAGGAAGACCCCTGAAAAATGGGTAATTGTTTTTACTAACTCATTGATGTTCAAATATTCTGTTAAGTCATCTTAGTGTGATTTTTTCATGATAAAGTAATAACTCCAGTATTTTATGTATTATGATATTTCAATACTATTGGGTAAAAACATATTTCTCCCCTAATAAATCATATGAAAAATGTAACTACAATGTCTGTGTAAGAATGACTTATCATATCCACGTTGTGGTGTAATTTGTTTTCATTACCACTTTACAGTGATGAGTATAATGACGGAATATTTACATATATATATATATGGTACATATTATATGATATTGATTATAGATAATTAAAATATCATCCAATTCCTTACCATTTCACCAATGAGAGAATGATACCATCACTCGTGCCTGTGTATTTTCCACCACCTCCATGATATTATGCAATTAATTTTAAATATCAATAATTTATTAATAGATTTAAAAATGTATTTAATTATTAAATATTATATTTATAAATTCAACATTATCCTAGATATGTTTGATCTATATCCTATTGAAAATAACATAGATATTCATGAAAAATCATGCATAGGGAAATGAAGTAGTTAACACTGGAAACAACAGAAATAATGAAATAATATCAACAAAAAAATTATAAAATAATAGAATAAGATCATATATTGTATATTATATATGAATAATTTTATGAAATAAATTAATAACATTAAAAACTAACATTATATAGTCATTTTAATTATGTTCGACTAAAGGAAACCTAAGGTGCATAACTTCTTATCAGTCTCGTTTCATTGAGGGATAGTCTGATTCTATACAAACACCATACTTTATGAGGTATATATACAATAATTTTGAATTTTATTATAATTTATTAATTTATTATAAAGTTACACTCTGTTTTGTTAAATTTTATTCATTCATTTGGAATATGGGTAAAATTTTCAATGTGGCATGGGACACATTGAAAATTTAAAGGGTTTATTATCCAATAATTTTATACATGTTAGTGTAATTGATATTATTTTACAGATTTATTTATATTTATATAAAAGTATTATATAGGATATTTTAATCCTCTTATTAGTTTCATTAATGGATTTCAGAAGGATTCATTTTATAAGATTTATATAGATGGTTTTGAAAATGGAAAAAGGAATTTTCAATTTATTAATGTACACAGTGACCATGATGTTTCTCAACATGGTAACTATTATTTAATTTCTATCATCCACTACAAGAATGAATATTTTCTTACATTAAAATACTATTCCATTATTTTTGTAATATTTTTAAATGAAAATGAATATTTATAAAATAAAAGTCTGTTTTTATACAAAACTTTTTTCCATATGGATTTAACAAGATATTTTCCACAATAATTTTTCTATGATTATATTACAGGATTTTAATCTATATCAATACAATTTATTGAGTTGTTTTCAAAATTTATTTTTATCTTTTGTGATATTATATACTTGATTATTTTGAATGGTTTAGGATCAATTTTTCTTTGAATAATCTAATTTTCTACCATTTATGGTTTATGGGAAATGTATTCAAATTTCATATGCCATTTTTTCTATACAGATGTTTTTGTTATCTATGTTCCCCCCAATTCATATTAAGATTTTATTGTGCATTTTATGTGATGGGAGGGTCCATCTATACCCCTTATATGCTTTGTTATATTTAATGAGATGAAAAAGATATAGATTTAGCTGAGGCCTTACCAATTTTTTTTTGGGATATAGTCTTGGTTGATTCCTTAATGACTTATTTTTAGAAATCATGTTGGAGGCCTCGATGGTATATTTAATATTTCTATAATTATACATTAAAAAAATATTATTTTTTTTATCCACATTCCATGGGAGTATTCTAATAGTATAATATCATTGGTAGTGTTTCTTATCTCATTTGATTATTTAAATGGAATATGGTTAATTTATTTATCATTCCATATTTTTTATTCCATATTTTGTCATATAATCCACTATATTTTTACCCCTACTAAGAAATTTAGATCACCCCCTTTTTTCCATTCCTTGGAAATGAAAAAAGTATAATATGAAATATATTAATGGATATGATAATTGGTCATAAAGTTATTATAAATAATAATTATGTTGTAATTAGTATATTCATTTGTAATACAAGACTCATGTTTGTATTCTAGTTTTACAAAAATGATAAATTGTTCTATCCTCTGGGATATGGTTTCTCACAATCATGATAATGTATTAAATTAACAACTAACTAAGGGTAACTGGGTTCAATGTTCATATAGTTTGTATTAGTGTATGTTTATTAGAGACCTTGGGAACTAGACACATGAAAACACAATTTATGGAATATAAGGCTATGAATGAATTTGAGGATAATCCAAAGTATAATATATTATCATACTAATTTTGAATTGTTAATTGATAACATTGTATAATATTAATGATTCAGATATTGAGAATGTTTCATTTGTTATACATCTTATAATTTACTTTTATAAACAATATAACTTTGATTATTGTATCTAACATTATGCTTTGGGGATTGGTCAATACTTAAAATCAGTAAGGTTATTCAAGTAACAACTGTAATGTTTATTATGAACTGAATAAAAATGAAAAAGTAAGGTAATGAGGTATTAAATAATAAGATGATTAAGCATAGTTAAAAGATTAAGAATGAATTAGAATGATTAATGTTATTTTTCTAGAATCATGAACTGTTTCATTAGTTGTTCAATGGTTATTTGAATCATGAGATACATGAGGATTTCACTATAGTAATTATTCTTTATTGATTTGGAAGCATGAATGTTTTCATTAATGTTAAATGGTGGTAAAGCTATTAGAAAACTTATTACGTGACAAAAATTTCCTCATTATTAATTCCTGGGAAAATCTAATGTTTTGATTCTTTTGGAAACACAGTGATCTTCCTAATAAATATTTAGACTATGAATTGGGATATATGTATTTTGGATAATTCATTTGTATGGAAGGGATTAATTTGAAAAAAGGATATAATTTTTTGAGGTTAATGTTTGATTTATTGAATATAATATTCAAACAATTTTTGTTTTAGTAAATATATATAGGATGATGGATATACTTGTGCACCTTATAATTCACCAGATGTTTTTGAGGCATACAAATTCAACTTCAATATTCATCTCCAGTTGTATAAAATGATGTAAAAATAGATAAAATCACAACTAAATGAATAAATTTTGAAATTTAAAGAAATAAATTAAGTTAAGTTTCTGAATATATAATCTAGATATGAAAGGAGACCCTCAACACTATGGAAATGATTTTCGAACAAAAACATTATCCGTTCACATTTCTTTTTGAGAAACTAAAATAATTTAAATATTCCAATTATTAATGTTTATTTTAGGGTTAACATTCTAATAACCATGTTTGATATTATGCCCAATCAGAACACAATAGTTTGATTTATCTTCCTTGACCATATTTTCGCTTCCTATTAACGTTATTATATTAAAAAACAATGTTTTTTATGAATATCTCATTTAAATTTCCCTCTTATTAAGAGGATGTTTTATAATACTTATTTCTGATGTTGGTTTCCCAAAATGGAATTATCATGTGTAAAAAAATTATGGAGAAAATTCAAATTTCAAGCACACAATTAGACTATATAAGGGAAGATATAAGACCCCAAAATTGTGTGGTCTGATTTCTTTTTAAGTAAATCTAATACATTGTGTTTCACACTGCACTGAGATAAAATATACCTTGTTATATTAAATAAATGAATGTCATAACACAGACATTAAAATGATTGGAATAAATACTATTAATCACATTTTGGTTCAATTTTTTTTAGTGTTCATCGAAAATATTTTATATGCCTAGTATATGAATTAATTGGAATTTAGGCACAAAATGAATATAGTTTTCTAAAGGAAGTTTTACATCCTTTGGACGTAACACTTTTTTTAAAATTGATTTTTTCACACATTTATAAATTAAAGTTGAAAATATAAACACATTCATTTCAATATTAGTATTAAAATTTACTTTGGCTGAATTTTTTATTTTTTTCTAATAAGTTTCGTTTTTTGATTTATAGTACAAAAATATTAAATTTTAATTGAATACATCATTTTCATCCAAATAAATTATAGTGTTAAATTATAATTTTTTAGTTTTACTATATAATCAGTTTAATGTTTTGTCATATAATATAATTTTTTTAATTGAAATAAATTTCACATTGAAATTGGTTATTTAAAAAATCAATGGTTTCAATGTTTTGACATTAAAAACATATTATCTCATTCCGTCAACAAGAATACTTTTAAATTAATTTTATCCAATTATGTGTTTGTAAATATATAAAGTGGACTACATACTTGGAATATTATGTTCTATATTAATTGTATTAATCACTTTATTTTTTAGATAATATGAATAGTAAAATTTCAATATTTTTAATTACCACCATTATGGGAAAATATAGTAATTAAGGGTTAAAATAAAATTATAATTATTATATAAGTTATCATAAGACTTAAAATAATTATATTGGAAGATTTATTGTCATCTAAAATCATTATTGGGTAGATAACATGGCCTCATGGTGCCATTTTGGTGACATTAAGATTTTTGTAATATTATTCTATGGAAAGTCTAATATGTCACTATCATGTTTTTAAGAAGTTATATATTTTTCATGTTTTTATTCACAAGCTATGTTTTACAATAAATATTTATTTTAAATATAAAATTATTAACATACTCGTGGAAATTTATTTTTAAATTGTTTGTCATAAATATGTACCTTGAAGCCTTATATAATGATCATTTAGTAATTTTTTAATTAAATGGAATATAAAATAAATGTTCTTAAAAATATACAAATAAATATAATTTCAATTAATTAATTTAAGAAATTAATTTCCAGCATAACATTGACAAGTTATTTAAGTGTTAAATGAGTTTTTTCTTTTATATCTTATTCGGTTGATATTATTAAAAAATCATGTAGTGAATAGTTTAAAAATTGACATTAATGATATTATAAAATAAATAATATTTTATTAAATTATATAGATTTCATAAAAATATAAACCTCATCAAAATTATGGAAATAATGTTTAAAATATCATCCATAACTCATTTATGGTTCTTTCTTTGTTTTATAATAACTATAGGAACCTTCAAATCATATAAATACGTGTTTTCAAAGTAACAGATCAATTATTTAAATAAGGGTTAAAACCAAATGATAAGGGTAATAGTGAGATATAAACTTTTTTAAAAGTTATATTATAAATATTATTATACATAAATCAATTTAATATCTAATTGTAGTTGTTTACTAGCCACTTTCCAACGAAAATAACATAAATTTTATTTAAATCAATTTTATTTAATAAATGCCACTCTCTTTGTATTTAATATATTTTATGTGTCTAAATAGGGGGAAAATAAAGATATGAAGGAACCTAAATTTATTTTTTCCTTTAAATGAAATTATTTTTATTATGTACTTTTGTTTATAAATATTAGAAATGATATGTTTACATTCAATAATTCTTCAATGCGAAAACAATATTTATTTTATCCAATGAAAAATAAAATAATGAATTTAAAAATATTAATTTTGATATATTTATGTTGAATTAATATATATAAATCTTTTTATATATCTATATAATATGTTTGAGTCGATTTAAATTATTATATTCTAATTCCTGCAGCGTCTTGATGTATTTTTAAGTATATTAAATGAATATAATCTCAATTAACAATAATGATATTTTATGGAACTAATAAGTTATTAAATTATGAACAAACAAAAAAATGATAAATAATAAGAAAGGGATCATATATAGTGGAACATTTCTCCCCCAATTCATTTATAGACTCTTTGGAAGTATTTGACTCTATAATATCCTTATTATATTTTAATATTTTGAGAGTTCCCAAAAGAACCATCACCTAAATTATAAAAGTGAACGTGTTCCCTCACTAATTCACACTACATTGAGCCTTGTAGCTCAATAAATCCATTATTATTTATCCTTAAAACATTTTCATATATGTTTTTCTGGACTTAGTAATACCAAAAGTCCAACCCTAGGACCCAAAATTATAGATATGAAAGAAGTCTACTCAAGAAGTGGTTATCATTATTACTAACCCTTTTAAGTTCATTTCTTTTCCAATTACTCATAATTTATTTCTTCCATGATGATTTAATAACTCTATAATCATATATAATTATATTTAATGTTATAATTATTTTAAAAACACATTTCACATATTCTCCATCTTATGAAAATCGAAAGGACCACGGGTGTGTATGTTCATCTTTATGTGTCCACACCACGATGTAATCAATTGTTCATTAAAAACATCACATGGATGGTAATAATGATGGAATTAAGAGATAATTATTGTATTTATTACAAGATATTTATTTTTTATAATTAATATACCATTAAAATTTTTACCCTTTCACCAAAAAGGGAAAAATATCATCGCTCGGGGGTACGTATAACCTATTATCTCCACGACGCGATGAGATTCATTTATAATATCCTACATTAAATATTGTATATAAAAATATATTTATAGATTACGCATTATACTTAATTTATAAATATCTTTACGGTGATGTTTTATTTAAATCTTATTAGAAAAAACATAGAGACATTCCAAAAAAACATGCATAGAAAAATGAGCCAGTTAACACTAGAAAAATGGGTCAAATCTAAATATTATTAATAAAAGGTGGAATAATAATATTCTAATATCATATATGATATTATAAATATGAATAATGTTATTTTGGAAGATAATATCAATCTTAAAAATAGTATACATTAAGATAAATTATTCTTGAATAAAAGAAACATAACGTAATGTACTTCATTTTAATATCCTTTCATTCAAGAATAATTTGATTTTATACAATGACCTCAATTAAAAGTTTTATGTACAACCACATTAACATATAATTTAATTACATAATCTATTATAAAGCTAAAAAATTGTTGGTTAAATTTTATTCTATCATGGGATTTATGATTTAATTATTAATAGTGGTGTGGGGAACCTTGAATATCTAAGGATTTAATTATCAACCCTTTTTCTCCATTTCAACATTGTTGATATTAATTTACATATTTATTTATATGTATATAAAAGTATAATATGGGAAATTTTATTTTTATTTCTATGTTAATTCTAATTTTCTAAAAAAAATAATCATTTTATATGTTTTAAACAAATCATTTAGAAAAATGAAAAAAGGAATGTTCTATATTTTAATATACTAGAAAAACAAAACTTTTTCCCCTATTATGGTAGTTATTTAATTTCTAGTTTACATTGAATGCTTATATATTTTCCTAAATTAAAAACACAATTCCATTATTTCTCAGATATTTGGAATTAAAAAGGGTTGTTTTCAAAATAAATAGATATTTTTATACAAACCAATTTTTCATATGGGTTCAACAAAATGTTTCCATAAATAATTTTTATAAGATATTATAAGGTGTTTTGATCTATATCAAAACCATTTGTTGAATCCTATGCTTAATTTAGGATGATTTATTATGTTTTCATTTATCCGACCTTATTGAATGGTTTATTATTAGTTTGAATGTAGATTTAAAAATTTGATACCATTCATGGTTTATGGTTAAAGTATTCATTTTTCATATGCTAGATTATAAATATATATTTTTATGTTGTTTACGCTTTACCCCATTCATATGTGTAATAAATTTGACAGAGAAAATGATATGTGAGTCCCATTATATACCCATATTGAATTAGTATATCTCAAATGAAAAATCAAATGTGGATTGGGTCTAGTTCATACCAATTAATTTTCAAATTTTTTTTGGTTGACGCCTTACACATTTTTTTTGATGTCTTGGTAGAGGCGATGATAATATGTTTCAAATTTCTAGTATTATGAATTACATCATTTTGATACTAATTATTGATATTACAAGTGCATGTTTATCTTGTCGAATATCCAAAGTTATGTATCGTAGTTAATTAATGTATTTATATGGTATTTTTTAGTTATTTACCTTTCCTTATTTTTTTCTTTATATAATCCTTGATTCAGCTATATTCTTACCCAAATTGATCATTTGATCTCACCTTCTTTTTCTTTTCGTTAAGAATCCAATTAGTTTTCATTGAACAACATCAAGGAATTTTATAAATTTTTATAATGTTTTTATTAAAAAAAATTAATGTTTTAATTATTGTATTGATTTATAATACATGACTCATGTATGTAATTTGGGTTTCCAAACATGCTAAATTCTTCGGTCGTTTGGGATATGATTCCATGCAATCATGCCAATGTAATAAAGTAACAACCAACTCTAAGAAAATGTTTTTCTGGTATTTACATTATAAATAATATAATATTATTATTATATAATAATATTGGAACAAGGATTTATATGTGGTGAAGAATAAAAATAAATAAAACATGTAGATACAAACTGAAACTATTTTTTTGAAACATCTCATTTACATAGAACATTAAGAACTCATAGATTTGTATTATACAAGATTAGATACCTATATTATATGGTTAATGAGTCCTAGAGGGGATTTAATTAGTGATTTGGTTAAATAATTAGGATCTTAAGGGTGAAGGATTGAAATTAAGAGGCACCTGTTCAAAAGAGATAGGAGGGGCGCTATTGACATTTATAAAAATATTAAATTAATATATGTTAATATTTAACTCTATATATATCCAAACAAATCCAATTTTATTTCATAGATTACTATGGGAATAAAAAAACTGATGTAATAAAATATATATAAGATTAAATATATTTCTACTCATATTATTTAGTTATATCTTCTAATTACCCATATTAAAAATTGTTATAAAAACATGGATTTTTACGCTTTTAGGGATAATAATGTTATAATAAAAGTCAAAAATTGCCATAAATGGACTATTGTTTATATATTCATCCCTAACTTAATCCAATGGAAGAAAATATTATTTTTTCAGAACATTATATAATTCAATAAAATATTCTTTACGACGAAATATTAAAATAATCATTGTAAAAAAAAATCAATACATTGAAGTTAATAATGTCTGTAAAACATAAACAAATAAACTAAATTTTTTTCTCACATATCTAGAATGTCATGGTCATCAATTAAATTAGTTGATCACTTTATTTATCTATTAGTATGTTTATTTTAATATTATTAATATCAATTATATTCATTTTTCATTAATTTATTAATTATTTAATGAGCATTGTGAAATAATTAAGTGAAATTATTTATTTATTAAAATTAAAAAATAAATTACTCATGAAATAATTATTTAAGGATTAAAATTATTATTTAGTTTCAAAAATATCCTTTTCATAAAATCATATTAAAAATTATAGATATATTAAAAACAAGAGTGTGACATGTTTGGCATTTCTTTAAATAAAATATTATAAAGGATATAATCTCACAAAAGTTTTCTTAAAAATTAATAAATTTCATAGTTCGAGGATTATAGTCGATATATAGAAATTAAAAAATATTTAGATATTTATTAGATCATTTCATGGTTCTTGTCATTTTTGTTTCCAAAATTACATTTTTTACCCTTTACCACGTTAACCAATTTTACTAAAGTTAGAATTCATATTGGGAAAAATAAAATGGTAAAAATTATTATATTTAGACATAATTATAAAAAATAAAGAATAAATTATTCAAAATAAAAAACTCATAAATTCAGAAATTTTATTTAAAACTAATCCCACAAAATTAAATGAATAATAGTTTTCTTGAAAAATGCATTCTTATGCCTAAAAATAAACATTTACCAAAATATGCTATCGGGTCAATTAAATGGTATTGAATTATATTATATCTAACTAAGAAGTAATTAGGCTACATTGAAATATAATTAAAATAATTAATTGTATTTTTATTATAAGAAAAAGGATTCTTTAAAAAATATATATTTTTCACTATTCAGTAAAACATTCCTTCTATAAAATTCTCAAAAAATCAAGCAAATATAATTTTGACTTGATAAATTCAAAATTGAAATTAATTTTATTCTCATTAAAATTTTTTAATATAAAAATTATAATTTTATTAAAAATATTATAATAAATTTTTTTAATAATACGATATATTTTTTTATCTTGGTAATTAAATTATTTATTTAAAATCATTATAAATACATTATTTTGAAATATGAATAAATTTAAAAACAATTTATTTTATCATTTCTTTAGTTCTTATAATTACCTAATTACATAATACGAAATATTATAATTTCAAATATGGAATACATTTTTACAAATTCAGTTCACATAAGTTATAGGACTCAATTTAAAAATATACCGAGATGAGATGAAATAATGGTTTTCGATTGAAAAAATATCATAATGATAGATTTTTTAATATGAATATAAAATATAAAACTGATTTCAATTACCTAACCTAGTTAAAAATTAATATAATAAAAGTATTGTTACTTTAAGTATAATTCATATGTTAATCTAAATATGTATATGATTTAAACAAAAAAAAAATTTCAATAAAAATTTATTCACTTTTATAATTATCAAAATATTAATCTATTTTGAAAATTTGGAATATTTTACAACTTATAATTATGAAAATTATTTTGAAAATAATATTTATATTTTTTCCAAAATATTTTACTAAAACTGTTAAAATTTAATTATTAATTGATTTCCCAATGCGTGACTAAACCACCTATTGGAAGAAATCATGTCTTTTGAACATGTTTAATTTTATTTCAAATAATTTATATTTTAAATTTATCATTGATAGATAACTAATTACCATGTCTAAATAGTATATTTTAATAATAATTTTAGTCCAATTCATACCCACTAACTTAATAGATGGGTTATAACCATCAACCTTTAGATAATAATATTTTAATAGATTACTTTGTTTCTTTTAAACACAATGTTCCCTACATCGTAATATATTGAAATGATACGAATGAAATATATCCTAAAGCACCATGATTTTATATTACCTTATATAATTAGATATGCATGTCATAATAATTATAATTCCAATTTTTTAATTTTAAAATTTCTGGTAGTTACAATATCTGACACTACCTTTAATACCAACTATGATCTCCCTAAACTCGTACTCTCAAATAAAGTACTAGAAACATAATAATTACATTACTTATATGAATTTGATGTAAATAAAAAATCCCTAAAAACCAAATAAAATAAAACATAAATAATAAATCTTTTATATACCGATTGGATTTTTATATTTATATCATTATAAATCTAGGAAAATATTTTACATGATAATACCTATCAATTTATGTTGTCATAGTTCCTATTATACACATATTATTATATATTATATAATTATTCAACACCACCAATCTATTTCATAAAAATGTATATTTTGAGAAATAATTCAATTTACATCATTACTTATAGACCAGAAAAATGTAATTATAAAAAGTGCGAGATCGAACACTCATTCATAGTAAATGTAAATATAAAAAATAGAATTTCATCATTGATCATAATATATAAACAAGGGAATGATGACATAGTCAATGTGAAATATAATAAAAGAAAACAATTTACACCCATCAAAACATTGATAATAGAATACATTTATAAAATAAGACAAGATTCATATATTTCAAGAATCATAAGGCATGTGGAAATAGTCCTCGAGAAATGGATCAATTCGAAACTCATTGAAATTATATATAAAATGTGTTGTTTTATCTGAATATTATATTCATAGAACTATTATAGGAACCCTTATTTATTTTATTAAACTACTAGGTTAATACCTACAAACTCTTAGGACTCACCAGCTAAATTCTATACTCAATATTCTAATAAGAGTTACATATACAATCCAACTCCATAATATTTCCTGACTACATAAGATGTCTATAAAGGATCCACCCATACTATATCAGAAATATTACACCATATTTTTGGATTCAATAATCATTCCCAATTTTATCAATACTTTTAAGGTTATATTTAAAGTGGAAAAATAACAGATTTCACATTTCAACATTATAATATCTATTTCTCTTTTAGAGCTTGATTTACAAATCAGAATATAATGGTTTCCATGAAAATATATTTTCAACTATCATAATACAACTAGAAAAATAATTATAGTGATATCATTAAATGATATCTCAAGTGGATAATTTATTCCATTTAGTGGTTTGGAATTTTAGAATTTATTTAACATAAAATGGTCATTAAAAACATTATTATGTGAAATAAACATTACACATTGAAAAACCTTTGTCAAAAATAAAAACAAAAAATTAATCTAAAAATAATTTTTGTTTAAATTAATCTTCTAAAATGATAATGGTTTCTTCTAAGAGAATAATCATAAATATTAGAAGAAAATTTTTTTAACTCAAAAATGGCCCGAACAATATATTCATTTATTTGAAAAGGGGTAAAGGTGACACATGTGGAAAATTATTGAAATTTTCATTTAAATATTTCTAATATTAGTACAATGATAATGTAAAGTAACATTAGAGAATAAATTATGTTTATGAAAAAAAATCCTAGAAGTAGTTTTAGAACACATAGATAAATATGTGAAATATTCTGAATTTTAATAATTCTAAAAGATCAATATCACATATAGACAACTTTGATTAAGTTGATGTAAATAAATAAAGGATAAAATTAAAATTAAAATTTTTAAAAATAATTATAAAAATAGGATATGTATGTATTTTGTTTCAATAAAATATGAGCATAAGATGAACCCAAACAAAAACTTTAATAGAATAAAAATGAGAAGAAAAGAGATTTCAACATTAAACCTTCATCACTTTTGTAACATTCCAAATCAAAAGTAATTGAATGAAATAATATTGTACATCGATATAATTAAAATAATTTACAATAAATAAAAGGTAAAATTTTGTTCATCAGGTTCGAATAACAATATTTATATAAATTAGGTTGCACGACATGAAATATTTATCAAGAAAATGTGATTAAAGTAATAAAAACATTCCAAAGATTATTAATATTGAACGAATAATTGATTACGTGAATACGTTTAAATCCACATAATATGTTTAAATACATATTAAATTATTTAGGTATATATTCACATATAATCCTATCATAAATAAGTCAATGAATAATAGTTATAACCCAATGAAAGTAAATTTATTTATGAAACACCTTACCACTCGGTTTATTTCATATCAAATACCATTGGATGAAATATTTTATGTTTTCACATAAAATTAAGTTAATTATGAACCATTAGTTACATAAATTGTAAAAGGAAAAATATATATATTGTATCAACGAAATTAGGTTTAAATTAATAAAGTACGACTCAAGGAATAGAAATTGTGATGCAATCGATGACATGGAGTCCAAAACATATATCTGTGTCCAAAATAATATGTGTAATAAACAAATATCAATTATTTTATTTCATCAATAAATTTAATAATGATTAGTTCCTTAACTTTAAGAAAATTAATTTCAATTATTATAATTACATATGACTTATTATAATCAGTTATTTCATTATCATATTTTTAAGATATTCGATTCTTAGGTTTTAAATGAAATTGGTGGGTTGATTATCAAAAAAATGGTAACATTTACATCATGTAATAAATAATAAACATTAAATATATGTTATTTATATACATTAATTATAATTTTAAATTCATCAATGTCAATGTTTTGTGAAAAATAAATTACGTTACAGTAGTTGAGATAATAAGCCTTATATATATACGAGGGACGTTTCCATTTATCATCAAACATGTGGGCATGATGGTAAATATTATTTTATTTTCAAAATTATTATTATAAAAAAATATAAAAAATATTTCATTAAATTCATTATATATTCAACTGATGTCATTTGGTGATTAAACTGAATCACATCACTTCGTTTGAGTGGTAATCAACACACACATATGAATAGTTTAATAATTTTTCATGGATGAAAATGTGTGAAAATAATTAATATAATTTATTTATAGATTATAAATTATATAATGATTTCAATTTATATATATAAACTAATCTCATCGTTATAACATTCTATGAGAGGCGGGGATGGGAAAAATTTCATTAGTTTGCGAGGCAGTAGTTCGTTGTATACACGAATGGTGGATTCATTTTTCATTTGATGAAACAATGAGCTTGATTAAGGATAAAAAGTATGAAAAAATATCATAAAATGGGAGATATTTTTGTATTAGTTCATAATATTAGTAATATTTATAATAGTTGTAGAAAAAAAATAAACTATACAGATTTGGTTTTAATCTATACATCATCATGGGATGACATAAAATTATATAAACCCTCTAGCCTACATGAATGGTATTATGAAAATAATAATTATTATATGACATGGTTCTATTATGAATGTATTTTTGAAAGTATGTTAATAACTATTGATAAAAAACACATCATTAAGAAAGGAAAATACTTTCAATTTAATTTTTTATTTGTGGGACACTCATGGAATTAAATAAGTTATTAAATTAATATAAATTTATTTCCATGAACATCTGGTACAAAATCCATATAAATAAACTAAAATATGAGTATTTTATGTACTATAATACAATTAATTGTATATATGTTCAGTTTATTTCTTCACCCTTATCTATTTTTTACACCTCATTATCCATTTTGATGATTATGGTGATATAAATTTTTTTATTATCGGATGTTCAAAAAAGGGTTACTATAAAAGGAATAGTTTACCCTAAATGGAACATGTATGGTATTCTTAACTATATCCCATTAAATATTTCGAAAATAATATTTTTGGGATGTCTGATAAAATTAATAAAATATTACTTAATATAAAATATAATAAAAATCAGTTTAGAACGATTAAATTACTTAGACAATAAATACATCCACATAATAATGGGATTTGAATATTGAGTTTTAATAAATAGATATATGTTGTGTATGTGTATATAATTACTATTATGGATTTTAAAATCATTTACATGATTTTTGTACTTCATGTTCATACATATTGTTCGTATTTCCTAAGCATTTATGGTAATTAGTTCATCATTAAAATTTAAAATTAAATAAAAATATATATTACATTATAATCAAAATAATTTTAATATTTAATAAAAAAGTTTTTTTATCCAAATGTGAATGTTCAAGACAAATTTAAAATCAAGAGATTGGAATTTTTTTCATAACATTAAATAATATTTTGGTGATATTAAAATAAAAAATTCTAATGAAATCCAGTAGCATAGTATATTTAATGCTCATGTAAATTATCAACCATAAAAAAGATTATTTAATACTGTTAGATTTATTTTTTTGTCCATATCATTTAATTTTTCACATTATTTACCCATTTTCTATTAATATCTTGATAACTATTTAACACAGATACTATTCATTATAACAAAATATAAAAGAAATTAATTATATAAATTTTATCTTTATAATTCCATTTATAGGATACTTTTTTTGAGTTTCAATTCCATGAACATTCAAAAATAAATAATATCATAAATTATTACTAATTAGTGGAAAGCATGTTTTTGAGAAATAAATTTTAATACCAAAAATAAACTTAAAATACAATCTAGTATAATAATGAATCATATATCATTAATTAAATTATATAAATTTAAAAAAATTCACATTAAGATAAAATTGTTTTACTAAATTACTATACATACTTATTCGAATTTATAGTTTTATAAAAATGAATATTTATCTTTATTCAATGAATTATAATTCTTCCAAAAAAATCACATAATTTAAACATAATATAATTTTGACATGATACATTAAAAAATGAAAAGTATTAATATAAAATTTATATAATTTACAAACTACATTAAAAATAAATCAATATAATTCATGGAATCACAATTTTTTTAGAAATAAATCCTTTTTCCTTTTCACTGAAATAGTACAAAATGTTCTTATAAATTATATTACTCTATAAAATCTCATTCATGATAATTAGTATGGTATGACATTGATTTAATATTAAAAATATTAGTAATGTTTGTGTTTCTAAAAAATTATTTTATTAGCTGGTATAAATTTGAATAAATTCAATACAAAAATATATTCCATTCAAGTTTATATAATGAATTATTCTATTATCATCTGATAATGGCATTTAGATGTTAAAAGATATGTTTTTATTTAAAAAATCACTACATATATTTTTCCTATTAATAATTAAATCAAAATAATAGTGATTAAAGATTTCATTTAATTTATAGATTTGGTAATTTATAAAAGGTCTTAAAATTTATATATTTCTTTTCAATAAGCATATGATAAAAATAAATCTACTATTACACATAGAAATACAATTTTATAAAACAAATTGTTGAATTTTTTATGCTTATTCTATATTTTTTACCAAAAATTTAATTTTATTTAAGAAACTCTTCTCCATATTTAAATTCATAATTATTAAGTTATTTAAATTAGAAATATTTATTTTTGGATGTAATGAACTATAACTCTGGTAAATATTTTTCACATATGTATGGTTAAATATGATAAATTAGTTTAGAAATAATGTGATAATCCTTCATAATTATATATACGAATAATCATAATTATATTTGATGGTTTGATTTTGACTTTTTTAGACACTTATTATATGATTAGGAATTTTGGTTCCATTTTAACTTGATAATTTCGTTGTTATTATTTAAATTATATTATAAAAATAAATTTGAACTATAATTTAATTAATAAAAATAATATTTTAATGTAAAAAAGGATATATTATTCATTATAAGTGGTTATTTAAAAACAAATTCAATTTTCTTTTACAAGGAAATTTATATTTACTTTCTAGTGATTGAATAATTACATTAACTACATTAAAAACTCTAATATATTACTTATTCATGTAATAAAAAAATGAAATAAATAAAATTAATAATATTAAATAGAATGAAAATTCTATGATTTATAGTCTTATAAGATTGTTTTTGATAATGTTAACATATTAAGGATGCATTGATGTTCATATTTGAATTCATTTTATATCATATTGCCTTTTGTGTCAAACAATGTGAATAGCCTTGCAAATGAAATTAATGGTTTCAAATATTAAATAATATTTCATTAAACGTCCTAAAATTCATAAAAAAATATTATATTTTTCTTTTTAATGTGTTATGGTTGACACTTAGTGTTCCTCCATCGTATTATATTAACATTCTCAGTGATAAAGGATTAATATAATTTGTTTTCCTTGTATTTTTTAAAAGGATTAATGTCTGGGTTAAGAATCAATGATATAGTTAAAAAGAAAAGAAAAAGGTGTTTAATTTTATTTGATTGTATTATTTTCAAAAAAAATATAACTATATTTTAAATATATAAATTAGGGTCCTCTTGAATAAAAAAATATTGATATTAATTTAATAATTTAGACAATTCCATGGGTACCCCTCTTCTCACATAGAAAAGGGACCCTGGTACTCCCCCTTATTCAAAATTTTTGTGCCTTAATGATTAGGAATTCCATTCGCAAATACCCTCTCAACATCTTATCCATGTATATTTATTTCATGTATTGATTAAAATAAATTCCTTTCAAGTATAATGGTATATGAAAAAGTTTGTTTCTCATGATGTGATATATAACTAAACCATGTACTTTCAATTATATTTCCTCTTGCACTATTTATAAATATATATTATCAGTAACAACATGAATAATACAATATCATTAAAATACTAATTTGATAAGTTGATTTAAAATCAATTTTCTCCTCCTTTTAATAATGTGGAAATTTAATGTATTGATCGTACAAAAGTCTAGACTACATCCTCCTCATTGTGATATTATTTCTTTTCCATCAATTTCTTTCATGGTTATTTATAACTATGGATTTAATAAATAAATATATGATAATTACGATATATTTTTTATTTCTAAATGATAATTCTTTTACATTTTATTATTTTTATCTAGAAATGAAATATTCAATCATTAATAAGCATAGACTACAATCTCCTAGAATGTTTTATTTTAATTTTATATCTCTAACAATAATGGATGAATATAAATATTTATATTACAAATATATATGATATTTATAACATGATAAAAAAATTATTTGTTGGAACCATTATCAAATTACAAAGATCAGAACATCAGTACTAAAACATTCAGGAAAAATGAAATATTTTACAAAGGAAAAAGATGTTTTTAAAAAATAATTAATATAAAATGGGTGTTGGGATTTTTTAATTGATCAATATATTTGATATTGTTTTTAAATAATTTTTTCATATTTGGATAGTAAATTTAACTTCATTATTTAGTATGATATGGTCTTTATGAAGCAATACAGACTTGATGTAAGGGATTTATGATATAATATAATTTTTCCCAAAACTATTTATGATTAAATACCCAATGATGAAATAATATGATATAAATATCATAAATATCATTATTTATATTATAAACTTGTTATTTATTTATAATACGTTATTTGATTTAATTTTCTTCACCATATGAACCCATAATACTAAAATAATATTTATAAGGAAAACAAATATAGTTTTTCAATTCGGTTAGGAATTATTTTTCTACCATGTGTATATATTAATTTAAAATTTTTATTATTTTTTTAATGTCCTCAAAAGACAGAATATATTAATTTTATATGTATTTTACAATTTAAAATTAATTTTAAAAAAACAACAATTTTCATTTTATTGAATGGGTACTTTATCCAAAATGTTTCAGAAGAATCGTTTTTTTGTCAATTATCACAAAGAAAAATATTTCATTCATCATGAACAGTCAATGAATTAAAGACTCCATTATATCCTTCCATATTGATTTCCAATGAAAATTTATCATTAATAATTCTTTTTTTTAAATAATTAATTACATAAACAAAAGGGTATTATATTTATGTAAATTTAGAGAGATAGTTTAATAAAATTATACATTTATGAAACATCTATTAACGATACTTATGTTCCTATCAAGATATGATTCCATGTCACCATTATTATTATTTAATTATATGTTCTGTGATAATGAAAATAAAATCATTATGAAACCCAATGTATTTTTAATTATATATGTTAGAATGATGTAATAATTTTTTCATGATTTTTTGGAATACGGATGAATAAATTATGATTATGTGATGAGTGAGACTATTATAGACCAATAATAGAATATTATATGATTGATGTTTTATAATATATATTTCTTAATGAGATTTTATCACTTTTCTAAAATAGGGTACACCCGAGGTTATCATATTCCCAATGGTAGGTACATTGGAGGTTATATAGATAAAAATAGTGGGCTCCTAGGAGGTTAATCCAAGAAAAATTATTGTAAAGTAGAGGTTATACCCTGTTATAATATGGCACATGGGTGGTTATCCCCATAATAACAGGTGTTTAATATCTTGTTTGGTAGCCTTGAAATAAAAATTCAACAGTTATGATTATTATACAATGTATTCCACAATGTTTTGACATGGACTTAAGCTAAATTTATTTTCCAATGGCTCATGGTCTTTAGTTATTATTTTATTTTTCTCTTATTAACTACCATTCTATATTTGATGACTCAATATTATGATATATATAAATTTATAAGAAATATTTTAATGTGTGATTCTTATATTCTCATACCCTTATGCTGATGTTATTCTTAAATTATCCTTGATATCTCTATTTTTAACATTTACTCAATATTTGGTCTCAAACCATATTATGCTTCCCTTATATAAAGATATTTAGAAATATTTACGTATGTCATATCTCATAATGGTTCTATTTGTGATGATCACTATTTATGATGTTGTAGATCTATCATGTAATTTTTTTATATATCTTTATTTCTATAGACACTAAACCTTAACGGTTTCAACATGGACCATTGTGAAATTTCATGAATTTTCCTATAATAGATATTATTTTAATGCATGAAATGTTTTTTTTCATATCATGAGGATCAAGTGGTTGTTTCCTCAAGATATGTTCAATGTAGTTTAGTCATGAAAATAGTTATGTCGTCCTAACAATATAATGAGAGGTCTACTATCACACACCTTACCCTAATATCTCATGAATGTGTGGTAAGGAATTATGTATCTAGATATTATGTTGTGATAAATTATATTACCATTTATGAAAATAAAATTTGTTTATATAATCTCATTACATGTCTTCTATATTTTTATTAAATACAATGAGATTAGAAATTATCACAATTAAAATGATTAATCAAATAGTATAAAAAAAAATATTTTTTACACACATAGAATCTATAATTTTATTTTTTTGGAAGAAATATTTTTAACTTATTTGAACATACTCTTTTATAAATATTTACCACAATAAAATATTCTTATAAGACATTAAAATTTTTATATTTAAATGATAATAAAATATTAAGAAGACTTAAATATCTTATATAATGTATAGAATGATAATTCTTCCTTAAAAACTAATATTTTAAACTAAAAATTAACTTCATATAAATTATTAATTATTTCAATCAAATAGATTCAATTTTAGAGAAAAATATTTAGAAATTATTGAATGGTTAATTTTTTTCATAATTTTCATATACAATATATTTCTTATATATGATATAATGTGCAGTATAAATAAAGATTAAGTATTATGAAAACATAACTAAATAATTTTTTTTAATAAATTCAATATAGTCATTTAGAAATAATATTTATTTCCCATTATTTTAAAAGAAATAATCAAATATGACTAATTTTAAATCATATATTGAATATTAATAAACAAATAATATATTTTCTGTTTTTTAATAAATTTCCTTATGAATAAGAATACCTTCTACCACTATAGTTTTATTATATTAAGAAGATATGCTCATATCCTATTAAAATAATAAAAATAATACCATCAGAAAAAATTACAAGGGTAATAACCATGAAAAGGATAAATGTTTTCCACTTCGTATAAAGTACATTTCAAAAGACTATGTTTTTATAAATTAAATAGAAATTAATGAATAATTTAAATAAATACCAACCTACTATGCCATTCATATTTATAGTGGCCCGTACCCTCCTTGTCTATTACATTCCCCAATACTAGTGTCTGCTTCATCATAGACCCCATCGGTGAGTAAGGAGGGAATCAATGGTGGTGGTAGGGTGACACTCTGGTGTCACTAAACAGTAACACCGATCAGTCTCACCGATTAATGTGTCACTGATTGGTCCCAACGATAGGGTCCCCACCCAAATGGTTCCATAATGGATTTAAGAGTTTTTCCCAAAAAATTCCCGTAACATCACTTTTATTTTCTATTACCTCTTTAAAAATGGTTTCTAGCTATTTAAGCCCATAAATGAGGTCTTAAATCCTCTAATGATATAGTGACCCATGTCACACCTTTATTGTGATTCCAGTATAGCCCCTTTACAATGTTATCCGCTTAAAGTATATCCATCATGTAGGATGGTCTATATTCATATTCAGTGAGGAAAATTATTAAATGACTATTAATTCCATCACATGTAACTTCCCAAACGTGTGTTGATACCACAATCCACCTTTTAAGCATTTTGAGATTTCATATCACGTAACTCTAGGATTTGGACTATTAACACCAAGATCTTCTTCTTCTTTGGTCTCTTTCTGTTCATTAGTGCATTTGGATTATCTATTCCAGAGACTAATCATGCACCCATGGTGGAGTCCTTCCCTCTCATACTTCGTGGATTTTTCCTACTGCTTGCATGACCAAAGTTCTCAGCACGAGGGGGAATGGTGGTTCCATGATAAACCATGTTGGTTTCTTCCTTCGTCTCTATTTACTGTGCATAATCCATGATGAGTATAATGATGTACCCTCAGGAGGTATATGAAATAAAAATTAACAAAGATAATATACGGACCATTAAATAATTACGTGGTAATAATAATGATGTTTTTGTCATGTTATAAACTTTTTTCATATTATTTTGTGACTTTTATGGGCCTTTTCAACTTAAAATCAGGGGCTTTAGTGGTCATTCCTTTATCACTAATGATACAATATTTTTTTCAAGTTAATCCTATGATTGAATGTTTATAACCTGCAAAATCATTAATCACGTAAACATAATTGATTAAACATATTCCCAATGAACAAGAACCCTTTTGTGAATTCCCCGATTAACCAAAATAAGATGGTACTTAATGAATGGTGTGGATAAATCAGAAAAACATCATTGAAATGTTTGGGGTATGTGTGGTATAGTTTCTTAATACCATGTGGGTGACTTGGATGTGAATGGAAGCTCGGGTTGAAGGGTTGTTGGTTGTGAATATTAGGCCATATAGAGCTATATGTTTCAGCTTGATTTGGTTCCAGTACTTTGAGGGATCTCATGGATCCCTTTTGTTTTTGTGACATTATAAGATTACCAATCGTGAATGACTAGACTATTTTTTTTGTTTACTATTCAGTCCGAAGTTCTTTCCACTTGCGGATGTGCCTCTTAGTTTCCCGGTAGTGGAGAATTATTCTAACGAAATAACATGAACATGATAACATGATTGGGTTCAATGGGTGGTGATCTGGTTGTGGCTATTGTTCTAATTTTCAAGTATGAATAGTAATGATGGTGTTTCTCTAAGGGATGGATTCAGGACCACTAGGTTAGGATAAGGGCTTATTTACCTATACGTATAAATTTAGTTTTTTGTTTCTCATTCTCACACCACTCAAGATGAGAAATTCACGATGAACACCCCATCATCATGGGGGAGGGTGTTTTCCCAACATTCATATAAGTGGTTGGTTATTATTTTGTTTCTTTTACCTCTCTCAGGTAGCACAAGACACTTTGGGTAGGCTGTGATGTCCTATCGTCCATTATAGCCGAAGATTATCCTGGTAAGGTACGTTGTGGTGGTTGGCCTAGGTGTCTGCAGGTGGGTTTATTTCCCATGATTCTCTGTGATGATTCCCTTGTGTATTTCAGTGTCATGGTGGTTGTTATGGACCAGGTCTCTATGGGAATGGTTATGTATTTTTGTGGTGGCCGAGGAGATCGTGGGTGAATGGTGGAAGTTCTGGACCAGGTGTCTACAGGGATAGCAGTGGTTGTTTTGGCCTAGGTGTATGCGGGCATGGATACATAAGTTTTTAGTGGCCCAGGTGTATGCGACCATGATGCATGGTTGTCGTGTCCCAAAACTTTTGTCACTGGGGCAGCAAAGGGAGTGCAGTGAAAATGGAATTGGAGATCTGACATGTAGGAAGTCTTCACTAACCAGTGGGAAAGTGGGGAGGGGTACCCAAATATCGATGTGTAATTTCTATTACTATACCTGACATTCATGATTTGGGGAGTGTTACTCAGTGAGTCTACGTGGATAGTTTCACTGATAGGTGCCTTGGTTATCTCTATTTCTCACGGGGCATTAGAGTGCCTCCCCACTTGTTCAAGAGAGATTTTGTTTATCCTTACTATACTTTTATTCTCACACAATGTATATAAAACTGATTTCAGGTTTCTAGGATTACCTCGAGGACCGTGTGGGGCAGTAATAGATCGTACATTGGGACAACTGTTTTTTTTGTTTTATTTTTTTCGGTACATTCATTTGGAGTTTTCTTGTACTTATGGATCATTGTTTTGAACATGCATGATAGAATTGGTGTTTGGATTTACTTTTACATTCTATATTTGGAGTTATTTGAGATACACAATGTTATCACTCAATATTTTTCAATAAAACGGTAATTCCTTCCATATAACGTGTGATTACATACCATTGGTGCTATTTTCCACTCGAGGTCCTATAGAGGGTGGGAATCCATGGGTTCATTATGGCTCCTTCAACATGAAGAAGCAAGGGTCTTGTAGTTTTCTACCTTTTCCCTTATCATGGATAAGGTGGGTCATGATATAATGGTATCATAAGTGATGGTTGAGAGATATGATATATTTCAGAGTTAGGCACATTCAGAATTTCATGTAATTTAGGGAAACTGTGTTAGTCAATCTTGGTGCGTGAAATTAGCTAGGGAAGACTGTCTAGGAGACAAGATTATATGGACTCTTGTGATTTAATGCATGTACTCTAGACCTACCAAATGAACAAGTATGTCTAAGATAAATGAAATTTAGAGATCCTTAGAAAGGTACATGTGTCATAATTACTTATGTTCATGTGTTATATGGGCGTTTTGGGTGTTTAAAATGAATAACAAGTTTGATGGGAAATATAATGATGATCTTCTACACTTCTCAGGAATAGTAATTTCCTTGTTTTCCTTGAAACTATGGCACCCATATGATGAACAAAAGTGGTATTGTAGATCGAATACCCATAGGATGATTTGGGAGATCATTAGAGGGTAGATCGAGAGAGGGAGGATGACTAGTGGTAGAAGACACTTCATTATTTTCAATGGCATGCCCTAGAAAAGTATGAGGGAAGCTTCTCAGACATGGAGACCAAGGTCTGCCTCAAGGAGATGGTGATGGCGTTCATCTTCATTTAGGCTCTGACCAAGTACTGGATTCCTTTTTCTATGATCCTGATGCGAGGAGTTTCATGTTAGTGGTGGACCCTCCATCTCAGGGTGAATATGGATGTTCTGGTTTCGGGGGATGACTTCGAGAATGAGTTAAGAGTGGAATTATTTTCATTGACAATGCTGGATGAGAAGTGGTAGGAGTTACTCTCCCTTTTGTAAGACTAATATCACTGAGTGAGTTGGGGATCAATTTAATGTATCTCCTTTGATTTTCTCAAAAACACTTTTCAGACGACGAGTCTCGGGCAAGTGGTTTAGAGGAGGCACTCCGACCATCTATTGAGTATTTTGTTACTCCCTTCACTCTACTGAAATTATTCAACATCTAGAATAAAGCTGAAGTGGAGGAGTGGATGAACACACTAGTAGGTATGCCATGATAGTGGAGCCAGTTAATCTCATCGAAGGGGAATTCCTTCATTAGTAGACCTCTAGCCTTCAGGCCTTCCAGGTTTCAACTGATGGGGAGTAGACCCCAGAAGTTCTAGCTTTGATCTCCCAGTCCATTCCCTTTCCCTACAACCTAAGACTGCGATTCATTATTTTGTGAATCCATGGGAATCTCCATAATATTTGATTGGACTGTGTCAAATATAGTGGAGGTGGGAAAGTTCATTACCCACCACTGCAGTAGCAATTTTTAGTTAGGCCCTTTCAGTAGCTGTAGTAGGAACAACAAGATCCCGAACCAATGAGAGAAGACATTGCAAAAGGAGGCTGACCTCGGGGCGCTCCTCAGGTTCCTCGACCATGGCATTGGTGGGGAGGTGGCCAATAGCTGAGAGGACGAGAAGCTGGGTGTTGACAGTTTCATGGCATGGAGGTTGTATTCCCTATAGGGATCGAGGTCTTTTGAGGTACGATTTGCATGTTTAATACTCTTTCATGTTTTTTTTGATTCAAGAACTCTAAACTCCTTTGTTTCACCATGGATATCCCATTTCTTGGGTTTAGACGCAGAGAGACTTCACATGCCCTAGGTGTTGAGTATCCAGTCGGAGGTTAGGCTAGCTTGTCTTATGTTTTCTGAGGATGTAGATGGATGGTGGGAACACATTATTCTAGTGGGGACCATATTTTCCATACCTATTTATCAATATGATGTCATTTTAGGCATTGAATGATGGTTATCAGTGTTTTCTATTATCGAATTCTTCTAAACATTAATTGTGTTTTTATACGTGGGATGCTAGTGTGTAACTTTTCATGGTGATTAGGGTTCCTTTGAGGGACACTGACGAGTTGAGCCCCTTATTTTTTTGTTATCTAAGGTGTCAGTAGAGTAAAATTATGCATAGATGGTGGAAGTCTTAGGGGATGTCAGTGAGTTATTGGACATCTTCCCTAGAGAGGTGGTGACTCTACCCCCTCAATGCAATGTTGAGTTCGGGATAGACTTGCAACCCGATGCCCGTCCAATTTCAATTTCTGCCTATAGGATGGCACCTTATGAGTTGCATGAGTTTCATATATAGTTTGATAACCTGATAAAGAATGGTCTTATCTGACCTAGCTTGTCTCCATGGGTTGCACCAGTCTTATTTTCATAAAAGGTAGGGGGTGGTCTCATGCTGTGTATAGACTACTGAAGGCTGAATCAGGTGATGGTCAAGAACCGTTACTGCCACCCAAGGATCTATGAGCTTTTTGACCAGATGAAGGGAGAGTGAGGGTTCTCTAAAATTGACCAGTGGTCGGGATATCGCCAGTTGATAGTGAAGGGGGATAATAAATGAAGACTACCTTTAGGGGTAGATATAAGAACTTTGAGTTTGTGGTCCATCCATTTCGCTTTATGAACGCAACATCCGTGTTCACGGGGCTCATGAACTCCATCATCCATGAGTATCTGGACCGGTTCATAGTAATATTTATTAAAGACATCCTGATCTACTCATGATCATAGGAGGATCACACTGAGAATATGAGGACAGTTTTAGATGTTCTCTGACAACAGCATCTTTGCGGGATGTAGTCAAGGTGCATGTTTTGGACACGATAGGTGAACATCCTTGGACATGTAGTGTCCCAGCATGGAGTAGTAGTTGACCTATCAATGATTGAGTAGTTTTTTCTTGGGAAGCACCCAAGAACGTGGTATGTATTCACAGTTTCCAGGGTCTAGTTGGATACTATCGGAGCTTTTTTCCAGACATCTCTCATGTTAACAAACAGTTGATATCCTTGACCCAGATAGACTGGTCTTTCATTTTGTGTGATAAGTTCTTGGAAGCCTCTAGTTACCTAAGAAGGAAGAAGTTCAGTGCCCCAGTGCTGAGGTTTCTAGAGGAAGGGGTGATGTTTGAAGCGTTTTGTGATGCTTATGTGCTAGGCTTGGGTTGTGTACTAATGCAGAAGTGGGGGGCCATCACTTATGGGTCTCGGAAATTACATCCCAACTAATTTAACTACTCCACCCATGTCCAAGAGCTTATAGCAGTTGTGTTTCGATGGAGTTGTGGTGATATTACCACATCCAGGAATTCTTTTTGGTCTTTACAGATCACAGGATCTTGAGGTATGTCTTCTCCCAGAAGGACCTGAATTTGCAGTAGTGGAGGGGGGTGAAGTTTCTTTAGGACAATGACATTGATATTTACTACACCTTAGGAAAGGAGAACATGGTGGTCGATGAATTGATCTAGAAGCCACTGAAGGATGCAGTTTGAGAATTAATTAAATCTTGGAAGTCGATGGAGGAATTAGCTACCATATAACTGGATGTAAGGGTGGATGGTGGTAGGGGATATCATTTTCAAATGATGATGTAGTCTTACATGGAATAGAAGGTGGATGAGTCTCTATGGGGGGAATTAGAGGCTGATGTGATGCGTGATCGCATTATCAAGAGAAATACTCCTAAAGGATGGTCAGAATCAGATGATGTTTCATGGAAAGCTGTTTTTCCTAGAGGAAATACATGATAATGTACCCATTGAGTACCATAACTCACCCCTAGAGGTACAACATGAGTTTACAAGATGTATCAGGGATTGAGGGATCGGTTTTGGTGGCTCAGGGTGAAGCGTGCAGTGGAAGATTTTTTTGCAAGGTGCCTCATGTGTCAGCAGGTGATTGTTGAACACCGGGTCCCAAGAGGTCTGTTGCAGCCTTCTTTTGTCCCCGAGAGGAATTCAGATGACATATAAATGGATTTTTTTCATGGGACTACCCGGGGTTCATGGAGGATGTGATGATATCTGTGTAGTGGTGGACATACTGAGGAAATCAGCCAAATTCCTAGAATTCAAGGAGATGAGTCAGGTGGATACATTATCAAAGAACTATGTGGATGATGTTATGAAGTTTCATGGGGTTATGAGGTATATAACAGTTTATCTCCTGAGTCTGGAGGGTATTATAACATGCTTTTGGCATCCATCTATTACACAGCTCTGCTTTCTCCCTCAAAATAGATATGTAGATAGAGAGGACTATCCATATGTTTTAGGAAATGTTGTAGGCATGTGTTTTGGAATTCTGGGGATCATGGGTGCGACACATTCCACCTCTATAGTTTTAATACAACAATAGATATAAGTATATCATTATAATGTCTCTATTTTAATATTTCTACATAAGATAGTGTTGTTCACCTATGTAATGGAGCGATGTTGGGGAGGTAGATGTTCATGGCCTAGAGGTAGTAGAGATAACAACAGAGTAGGTTCAACTTGTGTGTGAGTGGATGAAGGTAGATTAGGATTGGAAGAATTTGTATGCTGGCCATAGGAGGATACCCATTTAGTTTGAGGATGGGGACCATGTTTTATAAAAGGTCTCCTGTTGGCATGGGAATAGTGGTTTGGCAGGGTTAGTAAGCTTTCTCCCAGGGTTGTTTGACCCTTTGAGGTGCTGAATCTAGTTGGCGAAGTGTCTTATCAGCAGGCACTACCACCTCCTATATTAAGGGTCCACGACGTCTTCCATGTGTCTCAGCTCTCATGGTATCTACATGACGATTCACACTTCCCCAACTAGGGAGATCTAGATATCGAGGATGATGTGGCGTTCATTGAACAATCATTGAGGGTCATGTAATGCAATGATATGTTTCTTTTAAATGAACCATTCTATTGGTTCATGTTTTATGGAATCATGGTAGCCTCTATGAAACTACCTTGGAATGGGAGGCACACATACGTGCCCAGTACCCAAAGCTATTTTGAGTTTTGTTTTGTGTTTTTTTATACTTGGCTATGATGTAATGCTAAACCTTATTAACAATGAGATGGAATATTTCCAATGTTCCTTGATATTGTATGAAATGTCTTAATTATTATAAGGGTAGTACTAGATCCCTAATCTAGATGCATTAAGGTGGGTGCGATTAAACCTGTGCGGGTGAGTCAGTGCCGCCTAAATAGGATAGTATCTTGACATGGAGGAAGTAACCCCCTAATACATATGCCTAGATGGTGTGTCCTTTAAATTTTATTGTGTTTACTTTTTGGATAAGTGTGATTGTTTATCCCTATTTTTTGAGGAGGTAGATGAGGGAGAAGTGTTCCTAGATATCAAGGTTTTTTTATGATTTCGAACAACACATGAGTGTTTTGTCCCAAAGAGGTATCTTGCGAGGTGGTTTTTCAGAACCTTCTCATTTTTTTGGGTTTACACTGGAATTCTAGAGGACATGAATAGTCAAATGGTATATGATGTAATTTCCTAGACCCTCTGGGTCTATTAAATTTCCAAATTATAGTGTCTCGGTTGTCCTAGACACCATCAGTGAGTCAAGAGGGTGTCAATGATGGTGGTAGTGTGTCACCGATTGGTGACACACCCAAATGGTTCCATGAGGGGTTGTCTAGGTTCCTTCCCCTATATTTCTCATAACATCTCTTTTTTGTTTTATTGCCACTTTTAAAAAAATGTAAGGCCATTTTAGCCCATAAAATTGTGTCTTAAATCCTCTAACGATGGAGATACCCATGTCACACCATTTCCTCGTTTCCTCTTTATCCCCTCAAACATGTTTTCATATTTAATTATATCCACCAAGTATGCTGGTCTATCTCTACAGTATCCATGGAGAATATTAATTAATAATTAATTCCATTGTATGTAAACACCAAATTGTGTGGTGAAAACCATGATCCAGCTATTATACAGTTTGAGATATCATATCTTATAACTCTAGTATCAGGAATTTTAACATATTTATTTTCTTATTCTATTGTCTCTTTATTTTCATTGGAGAGTCTAGAGCCCTTATTCCAGAGACGAATCATGTGCCCTTGGTGGAACCCTTCCCGCTCAGCCGTCGTGAAGTTTTCCTACTGCTCTCATGATAATAGTTCATGGACCAAGGAGGAAATGTCGATCCTTGATCAACCAAGTATGGTTCTTAATTCATATCTCTTTAATATGCCTCATTCAGGGTGGATATAATTATGTTCCCTCAGGACGTAGATGATATAATATTTTAAAAAGGAAATAAACAGACCTTAAAAAATTATGGGGTGGGAATGATGATGATGATGTTGTGTTATTCCCTTTTATTTGTTTTGTTTTTAATTGTATGGGCCTTTTTCCACAAAAAATTGTGGATGTTGGTTGTCCTTCCTTGAGAACTAAGGATTATAGGGTTTTTTCAGATTAATCATGGGCTTAAATGGATGTAACATGGAAGCTAGTTAATCACGTAAACTCTGTTGACTAATCGAATGCCCAATGAAGAAGAACCATTGTGTGATGAATCTGGTTTACTAAATGAAATGATGGAACTTAATGAATGGTGTGGTAAAATTTGAAAAACATCATTTCTCTATTCACGTTATAAGAGCGGTAACTTTTATTAATTTCTGGTTGGTCAACATGGATAGGAATTCAACATCTGCTGGAAGGGTTGTCTGTTGTAAATATGAGGCCATATGGAGATGTATGTTGGAGATTTTTTTGGTTCCTGTACATTGAGGGATCTCACAGATCCCATTTTTTGTTGTGACATTATAATAGAACAAGTTTTGAATGCTTAAATTGGTGTTTGGATGTATCATCATCAGTCCAGAGTTGTTTTTACTTGTGGACATACCACGTACTCTCCTAATAATAGAGAATCATTCTAACAAAATCCCTTGACCATGATAACATGAATGGGTTTAATGGGTGGTTCTCTGGTTTTTGGTTGTTCTTTGGTGCATATATGAATAGTAATGATGATGTTTGTTTAAGTGATGGTTTTGGGACCCAGAAACTAGGATGATAGCTTATTTAACATTATGTATATATTTAGTACTAGTGTTTCTCGTTCACACAAAACCCATGTTGAGAACATCATGACAAAGACCACCAATTCATGGGGTAGGGTGTTTTTTCAAACATTATTCGAGTGGTTGGTTATTAGAATCTTTATTCTCTCTATCCCTGGTAGCCCAAAAATCTTTTGGCAGGATTTTACTACATGAGGACCATTATAGCCCAAGATGTTTCGGGCAGGTTACGCTGTGGTGGTTGTCCCAGGTGTGTGCATGGAGGTTTGTTTCCAAAATTCCTTCTGGATGAGTCCCTGGTGTCTTTGAGCATGGAGGTGGTTGTTCTGGCCCATGTGTCTGTTGGCGTGGTTATGTATGGTTATGGTGTCTCAGGTGTCAACATGCATAGCAGTGGTTTTTCTAGAGCTGGTGTCTATGGGTGTGGGTACAAATGGTTGTTGTGGCACAAGTGTCTGCGGGTATGAAGCATGGTTGTTGTGTCCCAAAAGGATATTGTTGGGGTAATAGTAGTATTTTCGTGTAAATGATTAGGGAGGCCTAACGCATAGGATTTATTCAATAATGGGTGGTAAAGTGGTGTGGGGTACCCAAATATCGATGTTCTATTACTATTACTTCACCTGACTTGTGTTATTTAGGGAGTGTGCCTTGGTGAGGATGTATGGATAGTTTTCTTTATAGGTGACTTAGTTTTATCTATTTTCATGGGAAATTAGAGTTCCTCCACTCTTGTACTTGTGAGATCTTGGATTTCCCAATTGATTATACCTGTATTCTCACCCTACATATATAAAACTGCGTTCAAGTTTCTAGGTGGACATCAAGACCGTATCAGACCATATTATCTCGGATGTTGAGACAGTTGATGTTGCTATTTTCATTTATTTTGGTAATTTCCTATGGAATATTCATGTACTTATAGCACGTTATATTGACCATGCATGTGGGAAAAGAGGTTTGGATTTTCTTTTACATTCTATATTTGGTGTTTTTTGAGATTAACCATCTTATCTCCTGATATTTGTCTATAAAAAGAGTAATGCCTTACAAATAACATGTGATTCTATATACTTGGTTCAATTTTGCACTATGGGGCCTATTGAAGGTGGGACCCATGGGTAATTATCTCTCCACAAACATGAAGAAGGAATGGTATCACATTCTGCTGGACCATCCATCATTTTGGTGAGTGCTGTTCATGACAATATTCCCTCAAAATCCTATTGCAATTATATTTATCTCATATTCACACTCTATATCCCTTCCATAAAATATGTAATGTTTAAGGAATACATTATATAACATTCAGATTCCACACTCCACATAAGGGATTTTACCCCTCACTCATTTTTAGTCATGTACCTTCTTTCTAATATATTTTTTATAATTGATTATATATTTATGTGATTATATACATTTATTCCCTGTCATGTTGATTCCTTATTCCTGATATACTTTTATTAAATAACATAAATAAAACTATTAAAATATTTATGTATTCCAATTAAGATTAAAAAATTATTCTTTGATTATTCATAACTTACAAGTATGTTTTGAATACTTATTATTTTTTTCATTCTAGGGTATTCATATAGTTATTTCTATTCATTATTGAATTGGGAAATATATATATATGAAACACAGATGCACTACTCATGTGTTAAAATTATGAAATAATTTATTATTATATCTGATCCATGTAGGAAAAATCGATTTAGATATGTCTATGGTTCTCCTTGTTAGATATTAAATGAATTATAAATAGAATAATTCTATGAAGATTATAGGTTTATGATAACTTTTATTCCTACCTTGGCAATGTTTTATGATTCCATGGTGAGTAAACCTCCTAATATGTTTCATGACACCCCAGTGATAAAACATTGTTACAAGATAATGAATATTAAATTTTTTATATTATTGCTACATTTCAATATTATTCCTAATGCAATTACGATCATGCACAATTTTAATTCAATATAAATTGATCCTGTTCAACTACATCTTATTTCTATTTTTATCACAATACTAATCCTTTTTATTAATATAGAGTATTAATATTTTCCTTTAAAAAATATATTCCGGGAAGTGGACTATGATGAAATTATAATGGAGGTGTTCAATAGTTTTCTATAATTTTTATTTTCTTCATGTATTATGTTCAAGCCAACCATGATATTAAAATGAAAATATTCAGTTTATTTTGTCATTGATGTTTTATGTAATTAATTTTTTTTAAATTCATATATAAAAAATTTTATACAGGATACATCCAAAAATATTCTCCTACACTTATTGAAATAATCAACCAATTAAGAGGCCCCAATAACATATTTAATGTAATGGTTCTCCCAAAAATGATATAACCATTTTCTATAGATTTCCACCTCTGAGGACACAATTTGGAGGTACTCACCATGAAACTTAGAACAACAACAATTCAGGTCCTTCCCAAGATTGAAAATAATATATCATTTACCATGGGGGTCCTCAACATGCTTAGATGAAATCTGATAAATCCAGAGGTCCTCACCATAACATTATTTGTGGAGGTATTCCACATGAACTTTACAAGATTGTTCATGATATACATTCTATGGATGAGAGTTGGATAGGATTTTACTAGATCAAGAGGTTTGACTAAATGTTAGTCTTACACTTTCCAACTCAATAAGAATCAGTAACCATTGAGGATATCCTCATATAATTAAATATAACAAATCTAGGCATCTTCTAAAGAGAATAAGATATTTATTTCCCTGTTATAATTATGAAACAAACCCACTAGGAGATTATCTAAATCAATGAAAATATAAAACAGGTAACTCTAGAGTTAATCTTGTTAAAAACCAAGAGGAATATAAGAACCCAGATCTTCTTTTCAGGTATGTGTTTCCATTTTTAGATGTTTTTGAGACAAGCGAAGTTTCTAGAAATTTTTGAAGTGCACACGGTGTAATTTATGAGTACACGCCGTGTACTTTTCTCCCGCGTGAGGCTGTGTGATGGCCATGTCCAGGCCACACACATGGGGTGTAGCGATAAGGTGGAGACCGCTTAATGCGCTGTATGGATGGGGCGAGTACACACCGTGTACTCATGAAGTACACGTCATGTACTTTTTTTTCTTTCATTAATTAGACTGTGGTTGCATCTAATCCTTTTTTCCATCTTCTTCTACCCCTAATTCTGTCCAAGGTGTCCGAGGAGGCCGATTCTTCTCTGAACCACCGATCCTTCACCAGTTACCCGAATTGAATGTTTTCGATTGCGTTGGAATCGCAGAGGTGAGTTCTCTCTTCTTCTTGAGTTTAATTCCATTATTTTTCATCTTTCTCAAGATATCATGTGTTGATCATTTTGTACATTTTCTCAGATCTTCAATTTTCTAAGGAGAATCAATCTTCATGGCTCATGTTTATCGATCTCCTAGGATTAAGGTAGGTGGTTTTTTTCCCTACGTTGAATGTCTTTGAGTTTTTGTGCAAAAAGTGTCGGATACCCATTTATCAGGTATCCCGGGTTAGATATTTTGATTCCATTCTTTATTTTCCTTATATTTCTTGTTTTCTTAAGGTTAATTTATTGTAATATATGCTTGGTTACATGTTCGAGTATCACCCATGGGTGATTTCCCTTGCTTTCGTTGTTTGTCACAGTTTGGCTTAGGATACCTCTGAGGCAAACATTGTAGCATTGTTTTCCGGCCTTGTTATAGATGATTGCATGTATTTCATGCTGTTTATATGCTTTTGAAGAATTGCATCTATTAGCCATGTAGTTGTTGAACTTACTTAGGGATGCTGACAGTCGATTACGCACGACTAGACTGCTGAGGGCTGTGTGAACCTGGTGCGGTAGACTAAAGAGGGAATTGACGATTAAGGGCTTCCCAAGAGATACTGTTATAAATTAGTTTCATACGTAGGACCTAAAAGAATTGGACTTTTTGCTTCCGAAAAGTGTCCTTAGTTTACACACGTATCGAGACCACATAAGAAAATAGACATAAGTGCTTCCTCATAGAGTCTGTAGCTATCATTTCAAGACCATAGATGAATTTATGGTTAGAGATTCCCAGAGTGTCTGTGCCTTGTATAATTATTTTACTATAGGTGTCTACCAGTAGGAGCCACCCAGAGAGTCCTTATTATTATTTTTTTGGTTGGGTGTGATGAGTCCACCAAGCCAAAGAACAAGCTTCGGTTTGTAATGCTCGTTGTCTAGGTAGTCTGTTGAGATGCATGTTGGGTTACATGTTGTGCCTTGAAGATATAGAGTTGTTTTCTAGACTCCTTGGTTGATAATCAAATGATTGTATTAAATTAATAAATAAATGTGAATGAAGATTTGTAGTATTGTTACTTTGGTGTACCTCTGTTTCTCTACTGCATTTATTTCCTTTACTTTTGCTATATTTTTCAAAGACAGTAGGGCACAGATCTTGTGGTGATTCCCTACTGGGATTTTTCTCACACCTTATTTGGGTCATGCTTTTTGGCCCAAATAGGTTATATGGTTGCAGGTGTGGATAGGGATTGTGGCCCTTTTACTTCAGGCACATGATTGCAGGTTGGATCTGGAGAGCAATGGACCGAGATTAGGCTTGCGATGCTACTGGAGTTGCTATTACTTTTAATAAATTTTTTTAGTTTTATTTCAGCACGTTGTTGTGTTTTATGCATTCCTTAGATACTTGTACCTGCTGAATCATTATCATCACTACTATATATAATCATCAGTTCTGTTGTTAGGTTTCAATCATTCTATGTTGTTTACTGCTTCCTCAATTGACTGTTATTTCATTTCCCTTGTATACCTTACCAAATGAGGGAATAGTTTCCCCAAAAACTTACCATAGCCCTCGCTGCTAGTCGGCAGCCTTTGGAATTTTGGGAAATGCGCTTGAGGTCATGTGGCGAACCGGGCACGGGGAACCAGTTGAGTGGCTCTGGATTCGGGTCCTTCCAAAGTGGTATCAAAGGAGTTTCTTCCTTTTCTATTTGACTTACTGTTTGGCGACATTAGATAGGGATAGGATGGAATAGGTAATTGGTAAATAGTTGTGCCCTGGCGTTCTTGAACCCGCCTACAGGGAAAAATCTAGATTACCTCGAATGGTGGAATTTTCGAGTTCTACAAATGTTACAGTTTAATTGATTTCACCATTGGGCGATTCACTTGTTTTGTGTTGTTACTGTTTAAATGATTGCGCTTCATTTTTGCTACAACTCGATTATATGTGGGTATTCCATCTCATGAATCATATAGGAACATGTTAGAAAAATCACATTCCATGCATTTTCCCATTCCATCTAGGTCAAAATAGATATTTCATGCTATTTTGATAAAATTTGTGATTGACAATGCATTCTGTTGTGATAGCTGCTGTGATAAAATAACTACTATGTGGATAGGGTATCAGTTGTTTAGAGCTCCATATCACGGTTGCCAATCTTTGGTCTTAGAGGTGTTATGGTCCCTCGAGGATCAGAATTTGGTGGTTCGTGAGTTTTTTATAATATTTCTTGTTATATGCATTGTTATGATTCCATGTTTTGATTAGAGGAGAGTATGGGCCACCACAGATCGGGATTTGGCACCTTAACCTCTGTTTTCTGTGTTTTCTGGGCTCCGGTGCAGTTCTGAGGCTACTATCTGGAAAAATACAAAATACTCGACATGTACTTTATAAATACATGCCCTGTAGTTTTGGCCATGTCACTGACCATGTGGACAAGGACACGGGGCTGTAAAAGGGTATTTAAGAACACACCGTGTACAGTATGTACACGCCGTGTAGTGGTAAACTGTGTAGCTGGCCATGTCACTAACAACACGGGTCAGGAAAATGCTGGTATTACACGCCGTGTTTGGTATGAATACACTGTGTAGTCTTGTTCTAGGTACCATCCATGTCACGAACAGCACGACTCGGTGTTATCTTATACTATACATGACGTGTTTGTTTGGAACACACCATGTCAGGGTCAGCCATGTAGCTGGCCGTGTAATGAACCACACAGGTCATGGTTTTCCTATAGGTGAACATCATGTCCCTTGGGAACACGCTGTGTAGTGTCGACCGTGGGTCAGGCCGTGTCACTAACAACACGGGCCAGGTAAGGCATGTCTAGGCCACACCGTGTCTTCCTCAACATGTCGTGTAGTCTTCAGCTGGGACAGTCTGTGGGACTTAGTCATGTATGAGTAACAGGGCAGAGAGAAAAGGGTCAGTACACGTCGTGTCATTGAGAACACATAGTGTAGTCGGGTTGTTTACACAGCCATGTATGGCCAAGGTACACGCCCAGGGTAAAATTCCTGGAAACACGCTGTGTAGCCATACTACACGTCGTGTAGTCATGTTTTTCCCAATTTTAAAGGTTTTTCCATCCTATTCTGTTTTACTATCTTATGTTAAAACTGTGTTCATAGTTAATGAAGGTGCGTTTTAATCTTTCAGATCTATGGCACCAAGACGTCCTCCCGTTGCACGGTAGGAACCAGGTAGTGATCGTGTGCCCGATGCGACCGATCGGGGACTAACAGTAGTTCTGCCTATCATTACAAACATGGAACATGAAGTGATTCTGGACACTGGTGTCGATGGTCAGATTAGAGAGGGTTTCATGAGATTCATGCAAACATTGTAGGGAGTTCAGCATCCTGCCCCAACTATGGCAGAGCTGACACGGGTTTTTCAGCAGCAGCATCCCTCCACGTTCACAGGTGATGGAGGACCGCAGGCTACGAAGTCATGGATAGAATCCATATTATCTATCTTCAACCATCTTGAGACACCCCCAGACAGGAGGGTGAAGCTCGCGACTTACATGCCTTGAGATTCCTCCAAAAGATGGTAGCACATAGTCTCTCAGGCAGGGTACCAACGAACTATGGATTGGGATGAGTTTCAGCGTATGTTTTACAACTACTTATACCAATAGATGATAAGGGATGACAGAGCTATGGAGTTCATGAACCTACCGTAGAGTACTCTTTTAGTTATGGATTATTCCTCCCATTTCACAGAGTTACAGAGTTTCGTTCCCATTCTAGGGAATGACGAGCTGTTCTGGGCCAGTAAGTTTGTGGAGGGACTCAAACCAGAGATCAGATCGCAGGTGAATGTCTTCTAGTTGACTTCTATAACTCTGATAGTCAACCAGGCACAGATCATGGAAAGGAACCTGAGGGAGACTGGAGCTGCAGACTAGGGCGGTTCAGCATCCAGGGATGATTCTTTTCAGACAGAAAGTAGGAAGTGCCACTGAGAGTCTACCTGAGGCGACCAGAGGAAGTGAGTAATTCCTTCTGGTAGATGAGATCTCCATCTGGAACCCAAGTGGTGTGTTATCAGTGTCGGAGGAGCGGGCATAAGAATACCAAGTGACCGAGAGACCTAGTGGAGTGCCGATATTGCTGTAAGATGGGTCATCTGCAGTGTTTCTACAAGGTTCCCCTTCCAACAGCTAGTGAAGGAGGATCAGTTTCGACCCCCGCATATAGGAGCAGGGTTACTAGT
Organism: Viscum album; assembly: GCA_963277665.1. Taxonomy (NCBI): domain Eukaryota; kingdom Viridiplantae; phylum Streptophyta; class Magnoliopsida; order Santalales; family Viscaceae; genus Viscum; species Viscum album. Next base: position 197,667,830 of record OY728150.1, read on the forward strand.
TCCATAGAAGACTGGGGACTGGAGTTCTTCAGGTTGTCCAGGTTAGGGTAGAGACCATGGACGCAGTGGTCAGGCTCAGGGAGGAGCAGCTCAAGGATTTCAGGCTGCTACACAGGGCCGCAGTATAGGCCAAACGTTTGTTGTAGAGAAGATTCATCAGGAGCATGATCACGGAACCTCTAAAGTTTGAGGTACGATCTGAGTAGCCTTAGTTTTATCTTCATCTCTTTTTGATACTGGTGCTTCGCTTAGATTTATCTCTGTTGCTATCATGGAGAGCCTTGGGCTCTATGTCTTTTAGTCTACTGACATGTTGACTCTCAACACACCTTTGAGAACGAGGACATCTAACGTACGTTAGTGCAAAGAATGCCCTCTAGAGGTTTCAGGGTGTCACTTATTATGGGACCTCTATGTCCTAGAGATGATAGGCTACTATGTCATTATCTGGATGGATTGGTTGGTTCCCTTCCATGTGGTTTTCGATTGCTATCGCCGGAGGGTGAGTTTTGTATCACCAGACAACGGGTCCTTTCTTCATATAGGCATGTGGGATGTCCAGGCGGGTAGAGCTGGACCATAGCATCATAGGCTAGGTGGGGTTATGACCCAGTTTCCTAGTCTTTATCTGGATGACCAGGGGACTTCACAGTTAGAATTTCCTCCAGTGGTGGATCGTTTCAGAGATGTATTTCCAGAGGACTTTTCAAGTTTACCTCTGGAGCGTGATGTAGACTTCCCGATTGAGCTCATTCCAGGAGCAGCATCGGTGTCCATTCCTCCTTATAGGATGGCTACACCTGAGTTGCAGGAGCACAAGAAGCAGTTGGAGGAGTTTCAGGAAAAGGGTTTCATCCGAAATAGTACTTCTCCTTGGGGTTCACCTGTCTTTTTTGCAAAGAAGGCAGATGGTGCCCTTAGGCATTGCATTTATTATTAGAAGTTAAACCAGTTTAAAATCAATAACCGATATCCCTTGCCGAGGATCGATGATCTCTTCGATCAGCTTCGAGGAGCCCAAGTTTTCTCGAAGATCGACTTGAGATCTGGCTTTCATCAGTTGCATGTCAGACCATCTGATATACCCCTTACAGCCTCCCAGAGCAGGTATGGTCTGTATGAGTAATTGGTTTTGTTGTTCGGTCACACGAAAGCATCGGAAGTCTTCATGGTGCTGATGAACAGAGTGCGCCATCCTTAGTTGGATTCATTCGTGGTGGTTTTCTTGTATGACATCTTGGTGTACTCTCACATTCGAGACGACCATAAAACCCATATTGAGATCATTTTGAGTACACTGAGGGAGCATCCGTTATATTCTAGCATTTAAAAGTGTCAATTTTGGATAGATGCGATCCACTTCTTGGGTCATGTCATCTTAGAGACATGGGTATCAGTAGACCCATAGAAGGTGGGAGCAGTAGTTACTTGGGAGCAGCTGGAGAATGTCTTCGAGGTACATATTTTCATGGGGATGGATGGTTACTACAGGCTGTTTATACATGAGTTCTCACACTTAGCAGCGCCATTGATGGGCTTGACTAAGAAGGGGGTAATGTTTGTTTGGTCAGAAGCCTGTGATTCAGCCTTTCAGGAGCTGAAGGGGAGGTTAACTTCCGCACCGATTCTAGTTTTTACAGAGACGGGCAGGAGTTATATAGTTTTTTGTGATGCATATGGAATCAGGCTAGGAGCAGTTCTTATGCAGGAGGATTGTGTTGTTGCGTATGGATCTCGGAAGCTGAGGCCACATGAGAGGAATTAACCTACGCATGACCTGGAGTAGGCTGCAGTTGTTCATTCTTTGCGTTGTTGGAGGAATTACCTTCTGGGAGAGCATTTTGTGGTATATACTGACCACAAGAGTCTCAAGTACATCTTCACAAGGAATGACATGAATCTGAGACAGTGGAGGTGGTTTGAGTATCTTCTGTCCTTCGACATCGAACTTGCCTATACGTCTGGGAAAGGAATCCTTGTGGTTGATGCACTGAGCAGGTGAACTCAGATACAGGCAGTTTAGGAGGCCAGTAGTGAGTGGCAGCTTATGGCTATGTTATATGAAATTCATTTAGAGGTACACAACAGGCAGGGGCTGATATTCCTATCTTCTGTAGCTGTTACCTCTATGCCTCTTGACCATGTTCGAATGAAGAAGCTAGTATATTCTGATGTCCTAGTCCTACGGGAAAGTGTTTCAAGAGAGTTCCCTTTTCTCGGATGGACTATTGGCGAGGATGAGATCTTGCATTTCCAAGGACGCATATGGGTGCCAGCAGATATACGCGAGGATCTGAGGCGAGACTTTCATTCCTCCATCTGGCCAGTTCATTCTTGCTTCACAAAGATGTTTCGTGATCTACATTGCTAGTACCGGTGGCCATGTATGAAGAGAGATGTGACTAGTTTTCTCATGAGATGTTCCACTTGTCAGCAGGTGATGGCAGAACACCAGCGGCCAGCAAGGCTTTTGCTACAGTTACCCATTCCCGTGTGGAAGTGGAATGATGTCGCGATGGACTTCGTAATAGGGTTATCGAGATCGTTGAGAGGGAATGATAGGGAATGGGTTGTCATTGATAGGCTCACAAAGGATGATCACTTATTGCCGATAAAGGAAACCTTTAGTGTCGATGATCTTGGACGGTTGTACGTCCATGAGATTGTGTGCTTGCATGGGGATTCGAGTACTATTGTTTCGGATAGGGATGCCCGCTTTACATTTCATTTTTGGTAGGGTCTATAGAAATATTTGGGTGCACAGGTACTTCTGAGTACAACTTTCCTTCCCCAGACAGATGGCCAGTCAGAGAGCACGATCCAGGTGCTTGAGGATATGCTCCGAGATTGCATTCTGGACTTTGGGGGTTCTTGGGAAAAGAATATTCCTATTGTGTAGTTTGCCTATAACAACAGTTTTCTGGAGACTATTCAGATTGAACCTTAGGAGGCTTTGTACGGTACGCCATATCGATCACCTTTGTGCTGGCTGGAGGCAGGAGAGGCTGCTTTGCTGGGACCTCATCTTGTTTAGGAGACCTCGAAGTAGATAGAGTTGATTCGGAAGAGGATGGCTACTGTACAGTCTCATCAGAAATCATATGCTGATCAGCGAAGATAATCTCTGTAGTTTGACGTCGAAGATCAGGTTTTCCTACGTGTTACCCTGAGGTTGGGACACAAGAGGATCAGGAGACAGGGTAAGCTTTCACTGAGATACGTCAGGCCGTTTGGTGTTCTAGAGAGAGTCGGGCCGGTTGCTTATAGGTTGTAGTTACTTAAGAGATATCAGGCTATGCACGATTTCTTCTATGTTTCTTAGCTTCGACACTATTTCTCAGACCCGTCTCATGTTTTTCGACCTGAGGAGGTTGAGCTGGAGAAGGATGCTTCATTCAAGGAGCATCCTATTAAGATTGTTGATCGTAGCACAAAGGTACTCTATGGCTGGTCTCTTCCTATTTTATGGGTGGTAGGGAAGGACGACCATGTGCAGGATGAGACATGGGAGAGGGAGGCTGATATGCGATCATAGTGGCCAAAGTTGTTCGAGGTTTATTCTTCGCCACCTTCCTAGAGAAATTCCGGGACCAATTTCATTTAGGGGGAAGTTTGTAAGAACCCATATCTTCTTTTCAGGTACGTCATTCCTTTTTATGATGTTTTTGAGAAAAGAGGAGTTTCTGGAAATTTTTTAAGTACACATCGTGTACTTTATGAGTACACGCTGTGTACTTTTCTCCTGCACAAGGCCGTGTGCTGGCCGTGTCCAGGCCACCCACACGGGGTGTGACAATGAGGTGGAGGCCGCTTAATGCAGTGTACGGAATGGGCGAGTACACACTGTGTACTCCTGATGTACATGCCATGTAATTTTCTTTTTTATTTCATTAATCAGACCAGGGTCATGTCTAATCCGTGTTTCCATATTATTCTATGCCTAATTCCGTCCAGAGCATTCGAGGAGGCCGATTCTTCTCTGAACCGCCGATCCTTCAATAGTTACCCAAATCGAACGCAACCGATTGTGTTGGAATCGCATTGGTGAGTTCTTTCGTCATCTCAAGTTTCATTCCATGATTTTTCCTCTTTCTCAAGATATCGTGAGTTGATAGTTTTGGATGTTTTCTCAGATCTTATCATTATAAAGAGAATCAATCTTCGTGGATCAAGAATATCGATCTCCTATGATCGTGGGAGGTGGTTTGTTGCCCTGTGTTGAATGTCTTTGAGTTTTTGTGCAAAAAGTGCTGGATAGCCATGTATAGGGTATCCCAAGTTAGGGATTTTGATACCATTGTTTAATTTCCTTAGATTTCTTATTTTCATGTGGTTAATTGATAGTAATATATTCTTGGTTTCATGTTTTAGGATCACCCATGGGTGATTTCCCTTTCTTTGTCTATTTTTTTCCATTTGTCTTAGGTTGCCTGTGAGGAAAACCTTGTAGCATTGTTTTCCTGCCTTGTTATAGCTAATTGCATGTATTTCATGTTGTTTATATGCTTTTGATGCATTGTATCTATTATCCAAGTAGTTTTTGAACTTACATAGGGCTGCTGACAGTCGATAACGCACGACTAGATTGCTCAGGGATGTGTGAACCTATTGCGGTAGACTAAAGAGAGAATCGATGATTAACGGCTTCCCTAGAGAGTCTGTTATAAATTAGTTTTGTACGCAGGACCTACATGAATTTATCTTTGTTCTTACCAAGAGTATCCTTAGTCTACGCACGTATTGAGACCACAGGAGTAATTAGACGTATGTGCTTCCTCAGAGAGTCTGTAGCTATTGTTGCAAGACCATAGGGGAATTGACGGTGGGAGCTTCCCAGAGTGTATGTGCCTTGTATAATTATTTGACTATAGGGGTCTGCCAGTAGGAGCCACCCAGAGAGTCAGTATTATTATTTTATTGGTTGGTTGTGACGGTTCCACCAAGCTAAAGAACTAGCATGGGTTTGTACTCATTGTTTTCTAGGTAGTCTATTGAGATTCCGGTTGTATTACTTGCCATGACTTGAGAATATATAGCTTTTTTCTAGTCTCCTTGGTTGACAATTAAATGATCATATTAAATTAATTAATAAATGTGAATGAAGATTTGTAGTATTATTACTTTGGTGTACCTCTGTTTCACTGCTACATTTATTTCCTTTACTTTTTCTATATTCCTCACTTACAATAGGGAACATATCTTGTGGTTATTGCCTACTAGGATTAGTCCCACACCCTTTTTGGGTCATACTTTTCAGCCCAAAAAGGTTATATGGTTTCAGGTGTGGATAGGGATTTTGGCCCTTTTACATCAGGTACATGATTGTGAGTTGGAGCTGGAGAGAATAGGACCAAGCTTTGGCTTGCGATGCTGCTAGAGTTGCAGTTACATTTAGTACTTTGGTTCAGTTGTATTTCAGCACGTTGTTGTGTTTTCTTATTTCCATAGATACTTGTAACTTATGCATAATTATCATCACTACTATATATATATATTCATTGCTACAACTGTTTTGTTTCAGTCAATGTTTGTCATCTACTGCTTCCACTATTAACTGTATTTTATTTTCCCATGCATACCTTACCAAATGAGGATATAGTTTCCCCAATAACTTACCAAGTCCCTCACTGCTAGTCGGCAGCCTCTGGCATTTGGGGAAATGCGCTTGAGGTCATGTGATGAACCAGGCATGGGGAACCAGTTGAGTGGCTCTAGATTCGGGTCATTACAAGGAATGTCATGGAGATCCACCTCTGGATATTTCGTAGTGGCCCTCCATATGATAAATCATTATACAAAAATAGTGGTCCTCTTCATGAAATCATATCAAAATTCAACCAATGGGATTCTCTATATGGCCCCATATGAAAGGTCCTCATTGATATGAATTATCTTAAAATGATGATTGTTCATCATGTGATTACGGTATAGTGAAATATATTTTTTTATCAAAAGTAATATGATTAATAGATTGTATCATTAAACGAAAAATTTAATTTATTATATGATGTCTCATTCAAATTAATAGATATTCTTATCCAATGATCATCCCTTGATACTCCCCCAAAATATTCACATATAGGGGTGGATAAATGTGTTTTGAGTGATTTTAATCCCATTAAAAAATAAATATAGAAATAAAATATATTTTATTATAATGTAAAATAATATATTTAATATTATATTGATAAAATTAGTGTCTATAGAAGGAACTATTTTATGATATAATGGAAATCCTTTAATGTCTAGTGGGAACAACATGGAATGAAATTATGAAGGAAAAAAAGAGTGGAATGTATACATCACTTATTTCATAAGATGTGATTGACTAAATTACTTTAAAAATATACCTACTATGAGTCTGTGGAGTATAATGAAAATCTTAGCATGAAAAATTAGTTTTTATGACACTTTGAGATAGATGAATTTTTAGTATCACAAAACAGGTTTTCAAGAAATTTGTACTAGTATATCAAACATTCTTACAACTATTGTATGACTTAACTGAAAAAAATATCAAATGATACACCTCACAATGTATGTAATAGTTGCTTGGGTGAATATATTGCTCTAAATTTTTAAGCACTCACTATAGATCATGGATTATCATCAAAGGAATATTGAAACATCAAATTTTTTGGATTTTTATTAATTTATCGGGAAATATATGATAGTATGTATATCCAATGAATCTATGCAATTCATAAATCCTATAAATTATATACATGATAAAATTAAGGAAATTATATGACACTATTGGAAATCTGACCTTTCCCAACACTTCTATACCAACGGTTAGTAAAAACGTTAGTATAGGTCCCCTTTCCCAATGGTTTGGCCAAACTGTTCGGATAGGTATATCCTTTCCCAACCGATCGCCAAAACCGTTGGGAAAAGTCCACTTTGTGGACGCCTTTCCCAATGGTTTGTCCAAACCGTTGGGAAATGTCCCCTAGAATAAAGGATCTATACCAAAGGTTTTCAAAACCATTGGTATAGGTCTATACAAACAGTTTTGACAACCATTGGTATAGATCCTTTGACTTTTTGTCAGATATTCTTACTGAGAACATTATATAAATCAAAATTTAAACTAATTATGAGAATACATATATATATTTATGTAATTATGTTCACAAAAGTCATGTTAGGTTAGTGGTTAAGTCGTTCAATGATAAACTAGGGGTCCTGTGTTCAAATCCCAATGAATGTTTTTCTTGAAATACATATACCAACGGTTCCATAACTATTGGTATAGATTTTCATATTACATATACCAACGGTTTCCAAAACCGTTGGTATAGGTCTATACCAACGGTTTTCCCATAACCGTTTGTATAGACCTATCCCAATGTCTTACTTGGATATGGTTCTCCAAACCGTTGGTATAGGCTATACCAACGGTTTGGAGGCCTATACCAATGGTTCCAAACCGTTGGTATAGGTTAGTTTTCTAGTAGTGTGATCTAATATAATTCTCTCAAGAAGGTTTGTTAAATAACTTATTTTGGAGTAACAAAACATAGATTCATTGAATTAGCCTCAATGAAAATTAACTATCACTTTGAAAAGTATTTCATACATATAATTAAGGGATAATATTATTAATGGAAAAAATTTACAATGAAGGATTCATCATGAATTTACATGAGAAATACAATAATATTTCTATGGGATTTATTTCCACTAGTTATTCCACTGGTAATATAAAATCAATTCTATGTAATTTTTTTGTAGGAGGAAGAGAAACATATTTGGCAATAAAAAGGGATCTAGAAATTATTAAAACCACTTCCTATATAAAATTTAGTATTTTAGAGACTATTACTAGGTTGACATGAGTCCCCCAACCCATAGTTTTTTCAGTTTGTATGTATTGCTTTCTCTAATTTATCAGAAACAAGATCATTGAATAAAACTGCAGAATACATCATGATCATGGATTCTCTGGGACCATCAGGTTTGGTATGAAAACCCTCTAAAGGGTCACAAGATATATTTATTCAACCAATAAAATTGGTATTATGAAATATCATGACCTTTTTATGAAAATATATTTAACATGTGATTAATCATTTTTCTAATATACAATGGATGATGATTTTATTAATGTTGAATAGTAAATATTAGTTATTTCCATGGATGGAATCCACATATATATCAGGATTAAAGAATATAAGATATAATTATATGATGTAGAAATATCCATATGAATATTAGTTTTCCCTATAATGTTCGATGATCTTGTGTACACCTCATATTATAGGCACACTCGTAATTTTTATTTTCCAATGAAAAAATATATAAAACCTATATTGGGATATAGGATATTGATAGTCATAATGGTATAGGTACCTTCACATACCTTCTAACACCAAAAAAGTCATCCAACATTATTTTTTGTGGAGAATAATTTTATACAGATGTTTCACTGGGGATGTTATAATGATTGGAAATGTTATTTATTAGAGGAAATGTATTCTCTACATGAGGTTCATTAGATGAATACAATATCAATTTTTAATTTATTCCTCATTAATATAAATTAACCACCCTACCATTAATTACTAAATCCAATTATCTAGAACACATATGGCCCAACTAACAAGTACCCCACTTCAAAATATTGTTTTGAAATACTTTTAGTGGTGAGAAAATCGACATTCTACATGCATGTTATATTATGTAAACTCAAATTTATTTAAATATGTTTCATAGATAGGATAATAATATTTTTTCCATCCACTTAAATATAAAACCATAAGTGATTCCCCTAAAAACACTATGATTCTTTTGATTCTCGTAGTTCGCAAATGGAATTGTAGGAGGCATGATGTGGTAAGTTCTTCGGAGTGGAAACTATATAATGAGTGTCTCCACTCATATTCATTACAACCTAAAATTTTTAAAATACCATATTATTTATAAAAAATGGAATAATATATTTTTAGATGAGACTTGAAGACATAAAATAATGTAGTGTTTCTTTGATGGGAAATCTAGAGTATCATGAGGTATAAAATCTAAATTTATTTTAATAAACTATTGATGGACCAATATTTACTTTTTATAGAAAACATCTTGGTGGGTTTTTCAACAATTAGGAAATTCATTGATTTAATTTACTTGATTATTTACTCTCTACATTCATATAAATTCCTATCCATAACCTATTTTATTGAAATATCATGAAAAAATGATGATTTCAAAATACATTTATATGTATTAATGATTAAATTTTGAATAAATATGTGTTTCTGATGTGTTCTTCTAGGAACAAACTGATGTTCTATGACACACTAGATGATTCCCCACATTCCCTCGTTCCAATGGTAGGTGACATCCATGGATTATTTAGGGACGTTTGCTCCATGATCAAAATGGGATGATGGGATTTCAGTTCATCCTTCCATGGATTCCTCCTAGAAAATCGTCACCTTGTCTTGAAATCCCTCAATGATTTAGGATGTTTTTCATGAAACTCTTCTTATTTCCATATCATTGTGGACACTTATTGAATACACTTATTCTATCAAGAAATTAAAAAGGTTCAAGTAAGGTTGTAAGCCTTTTTTAATAGAGTAGTCAGGTTGGACATTGTTGGTCTGTCTAGATGTTGAACCACTAGTACACATATATTTTGTTCCCTTATGATATGAATTCTGTAGGGTGAAGAATCTCAAGGAATCCCACATCAAAGGTGGGAAAGTATATGTCGCAGGCATGTCTTTGAGGTTTTACACACCTTCTAATGTTTAACACAGGTCATTATGCGAGTTTAATTTCTAGCTGAGATGTATCAATCAAATTATAATACAAATGAATGTGGATTAGATTGGTTCATCCCTAAGAGGGATCACCAAAGGGATTTACTGGATGGGTGGCTCAAAACGCCCAATAAGGATGGATCTGAGGATGCTTGGGTCCCTATAAAGGGGTCACCAAGGCCAACCATTGGTTGGTATTGATCCTCAGAGAGTTTTACGTTGTACCATGTAAAGATGAAAGAGATCAAAACCCACATGGTTGTAGAGGGTGATGAATCTGTATATACCTAATGGAAAAAACCAATGGACTTGTTGGTGCTTACACATGGTTAGTGGACCTTTGCAATAGGGACACTCTTAGATAGATGATTATTGATGGTGTGGGGGTTACTCTTGGTTAACTACATGGGTGTGGTAAGGACCAGTTATGGGGTAGCTGGCATGATCTCCCTATGATATGGCGGCCCGGGTAAGAATCCGGATGGATGACAGACGGCTGAACGAAGAGGATTGAAGGAATGAGATGGAACTGGTATGAATATGACAGTGATGCTGGGATTTAACCTTCGATTGGCTTTCTACATATCCCAGTGACATGGATTCAAAGTTCACATAGTTTTGTGGGGCGATGAGACACATGAGGAGGTGGCCCATGACAATCGATGCATAGATGGGACCCGACAAAATTATAACCTCCCTGTTGGGGCATTTTCTTCTCAAAACACATCTACTCAAGGGAAAGACCACGACAGGACATAAGTTATGGGATTGAACCTCAAGTATGTTTATTACATATCCCCATGTAAGGGAGTAAGAATCCTCATAGTATATTGGGGGGATGAGTCACATGAGGAGGCATCACATGAGAATGGATGCATGGATGGGACCTGACAGATGTACAACATCCGGGTTGGGGATTGTCCTTACCAAATCATAGGGGCTCAAGGAAGAGGCCATGACGAGCCAGAGTGTTGGCCTTGAACCTCAGTGTGGATTCCTATTTATCCAATTTTAAGGTAATCAAATTACACATAATTCCAAATGGGTCATAGAATTGGGGTCTACACAATGTACAACAACCCATAAACATGCTGGTGCTTAAGACTTGTTAGCTGCCCTGGTGCTGGTTTGACTCCACTAAGTGATGGACCAAGGGTGTGGGTCCCAAAAAGGGGGACACCAATGTTTACCAGTTTTTGTAGCTTAAACCTCATGTAGGTTTCCTACATTCCCTATCTTGGAGAGAGGTATCGAAACTCATGTTGTTCGACAGCATACAGTTTAACATAATGTGGGATGAATGGGCAATACAGTTTAATGTCATGTGGGATGAGGTTGAACCGACGTGATGTGGTTGGGACTGGTGGATGATATTCATGAACCTCAATTTTGTTTTTTATGTACCTTTACTATAATGAGAAATGATCAAAGTCAATTTAGTTCAGATGTGAGGGATGGGGATTATGCACTAAGGCAACCGAAGAGGTTTTCATGTTCAACGCTTAATCTAATCCCACGTGATTCATGGTAAGTGTGAGAAACAAATAGCACAAAATACATGACTATCACCTTGAAAAAGGTGATTCCATGAGAAATAGAGTTGGTATTATGCGTTATTAAAATCCCAAAGAGGAAACCAGGACATACATTGGGAGAGAAGCCCGAGTAGGGGGCCCGAATGTATGAGGAGGTTATGGACACCCTAGCTAGAATAAACCTATCAGAGGGTGCTGAGGATTCTGTGGAGACTGCCTGAGGTGGGTATAGTGACCAATCCCAAAGGTATAAAGAGAGGTAGTTCCTCAATACCCATCCCCTCTCTAATCTTCTTGGACCAATCTATTATGCGGTGATCACTTTTTCCCTTTTTATGTCGAGGAAGTGGGTTCTTGGCAGTTGAAATCTTGTATCTTGGACATTTAGGATCCACTACTAACCCTTAGAACATACATAACTGATTCATGATTACCCTTGGTGAAGGGAAGGCACCGGAAATTCTGGAATGTTGAAGATGTTGTGGAGTGATCCATTAAGGGGCTCAAGTTACCATGAATATGAAAAGAAGTAATAGTCATTAACGTTCATATGAAAACAAGAATGAATAAAAGCTTGAAAACATGAATTAAAACCCAATTTATATTGAAACTGCTTCATATGAGACTGGAGGAATGCATATAAAAATTGTTTGAGAAGAAATATGACTTGTAGAGAGGTGCTTCTAAAAGCTAAATGGGCTGCATAGCTTAGGGTTTTGAAACCCATATGTCATCGTAGGGAACAAAGGATCATAGAGGAAAATGGGTTGCATAGCACTTGTCTATGAAAAGAATACAGTTTCATATATTACAAAGTATTGCACAAGAAAATTGGTTGCAGAGATGATGGTTTTTCAAATTAAAGGGTATGGAGAAGCATAACGGTTTGTAGAGGATATAACATGGGAAATACCAGGACTTCTCCAAGTACATCATATTGACCTCAGCGTGGAGTGCACATGATTTTGTAAGGTTCTTCATGATGATTGAGAGCTATGCGAGTTCCTGAGTACCCTAGGTGGTCTACTTCCTTTGTGATGGCCAATAAGCTTCCAGAATGGTACCCCTCTTTGAAGAGGTGGTATACTCAAGTAAAGGGAAGGGTATTTCAAAACGATCATGTACCTTGAATGACACATTTTTACCGATGGATCACAGATCTGAGGGTACATTACGATTTGGGAGCTTGGAAGGAGAAAGGTCAGGGTTCTGATCCCTTTGGCGGGTGGGGGGGGGGGGTGGCAGTGGGTTATTTATAGGCGCCAAGGGGCATAAAGCTTGGATGGTACGCTACGAACCCACATGCACGTTTCCTTCGGAGGTAGATTGGGTCATTTTCATCATAAACGCAAAATCGACAGTCATCCCCTCTATGGCGTAGAGTCATCCTTCACCCCCACCCACACTGTTCTCACAAAGGCTTCAGTTAATTTTCCAGGAATTGGATAGGTGATTTATTCACTCAGCAACATGAAGACTCCAACCAATTTCATCGCAACTGATGAGTTGTACGTCTATTTACTCTGCAGAAGATGCTGAGAAGGCCTCATATCTCGACTGGACGTGGGTCCGAAGGGCTTCATGATGGTTCTTCATGAAGAAGCCTATTTTGGTGCTATTTAGAACTTTGCATATTTTTCCCACACAAATATTTTGGGGATGTCATATTCCACCCCTCATAATCGAAGCTGTGGGGGAAACTATGGTCAAACTCTGAGAGTGCATATCTGAAATTTAAGGTACATCCCAAAGCCATATTGCAAAGCAGGGTCATAATGAGGTTAGGCGATGTGTGGGTTGAGAACACCATGATGCCCATAGAGACCAGGTACACCACAAAGCATGGGGGTCGTCACCTATAAATTGGGAGGATGACCCATCTTTTTTCCTCACATCTCATTATTATTTATGTGCTCAATATCATGATTTTTGAAACTCTTTGGACTTTGTGATCTCTCTTTTAGAAATGTGATATAATTTACTATGTTCTACACTTCGAGTATTTAGAATCTATGATTGTGTGCTCCGGAAGTTATGTCTACGACGTCTGTGGAAGAACTCTGTGGCTGGTCTATGCAAACTAGCTCAGAAATAAAGCTATGCGAGTGATCTGTGCAACATGGAACAAAAAATTCCTAATGTTGTCAGATGGAATGGTTCACCATGAAGCTGTTAGGGGGTCCTTGCAAATATTTCATGGAGGGAAGAGACAGAGGATAACCAATGTATTGAAGAATGGTGCGGAACCATTCATACCATGAATCAATGGTGGTGATGTTGTAAAAATTCAAGAAAAATTACCCTCTTTGGAAGATATTTATTATATATTTCATTGGTATGAGGGATGATGTTCTCATCACTGATGAATTTAGGGACAAACAAGACTATTTTTTTATGTGTACGTCGTCCCAGTGCCAGGGGTTCTGGGATGCCGATAGTCATATGTTGGGGGATCACCCACCCTTCAATGTTGACATATTAAATAATAACATAAAAAAGATTATGGGAAGGCATTGGATAAAGAGTTAACTTCCTGACAGCACCACACCATCATCTTGTCAGATTTGGGGAACCCGGAGAAGGGGTGGACCGATTATTTGGTCTTATAACTGGGAGGAAAGTTTATCGATGATTTGGCCTAGGATTAATATGTATGTGCATCCAGTTAGGAGTTCCAGGTATAGCTGAAGCATGTTGGGTTGTTTAAAACTGCATGAGATTCCCAATTCCACATCTATCAACTCTAACACTAGATGATAGAGTTGCTGAGTAGGTGGTCATAGAGGATTAATACTTTTCATCTTCACCATAAAGAGGTTGGTATTATCCTCTATGAAATTCATAAGATCTCAAGGATTATGATCACGGGGGTGATGTACGATGATTTCTTCCCCTGCCCCCACCAAGAATACAAGGGAGGATCCAAAGCAGATGTCGTGGATGGAAAATGCATTGATGGATCTGGTTTCAGACATGGACAAGTAGTCGGTGGGGGAGGTCCACATCAAGGTTTTGGTCAAGTGCTTCATCAATTTCCCATTAGGGCCTTCTGATGAAGGGTAGGAAGAAACCATGAAGCTTCCAGTCATTCCTCCCACCTGTCCGAATGGAGATCAACTTAGATAAGGGAACTCTTTTTGGGAAAACCCGGTAGGATAGCCAATGGATGGTATGGGGGTACATTGTCAATATAAGGATGCATCCGGTGGTTATATGGAGTGTTTTTTCATTACATTCATATGTGGTTGGATGTTTCTATCCCTAAAAAAGAAATATGGTAGTGAAGATGAGCGCATTCATCATGGATTCAATGTTGGCGAGGAAGGAGCATGTCAACTTGCAGGTCTGGGTGCAGGACAAACTATACATGGTGTTGTGGCACACCAGTTAGGGGAATAAGATGCATTGGGTGTGTGTACTGCTCCATATTTCATATGAATGGGTAGTGAAGAAAATGGAATCTCATGAATACCGGAACCATTATTCCCCACGTGGATCGTAATTTCGACCCACTATCTTCAACACAATGTTGAGTTTCTCGGCCAAGATGACTCTGTCGTATGTGTTGAACCATGTCTGGGGGAAGATGAATTTAATTTCTACCTGGTACCAATCCCAACATATTCATTCATCTATAATAGCAAGTGAACTAAGGAATATCTCTCCTATATCAGTCCCTTTCATGGTTGTGTTTTGGTAGCATCGGTTGATCGTGAGCCTACATACAGGTCGTACAACCTGCACCACTTTTGGTGGAAGTTTCAGTGCATGAAGAGGTTGTCCATGTGATTCTACTTTGGAGTATGCCATGAATAACATCCATGCCTGATGAGGATGATTTTTCTCATGTTCAAATGGGTGGATGGGAAGATAGAGAATGGTCTTTCTCTAACCGCATCTATTTATGTGATAGTGTAGAAGTATATCAATAGATGTGAGGTAGGTTACCCATGGGTAATGTTGAAGTGGAGAACCATCCTTACTAGTGATGGGGTTCCTCCATAACCATGATGCCGATGTAGAAAGTTGGTGAGAGCATGATGTAGTGGCTGTATTACTGTAACGAGGAGTCAAATAATTTTGGAACTTGCATCGATTGAGAGAAAAATGGGAGTTGTGAACCTAGTGGTCCAAGAAGAGTAGAGTTAGTAGAATGGAAAGAAATCTATGGATTTCTTTGAGATACCCACTCAAGATCTTAGGAAGTGTCTATGTCACATATACATTGATGAGGATTTTGGTTTCTTGAAGCAATGGGATACCTTGGATGTTAATGGGGAATTCATCAGTCCAACCAAGATGTGGAACCATATTTAATATCTTGGGATTGATCTATCATAGGTAATCCATGCGATGGATGGAATTTCAGTATCTCAGGGGGAAGGGGAGTAGTACATAACTATTCTCGAGAAATTTATGCAATATCAGGGTACTTTGTGTCCATTGACAGACCGGGTGAATTAGCTACTCAACTAAATAGTCCCCCTTTGTTTTATGTTGATTAATTGAGGGAGAAATTGCCACTACAGGAATGATCATAAGATTCCTCCTCATGGAATATTCTAGTAGAGGGATCCCCATGGAGTATGGAAATGTTTAATACTCATATTTGGAAGATATTTCTAAGGCTCATGATGTAAAACATACAAATTTTTGTTTTGGTTATTATTTAGGAGACTTAGGCATTATCTACTATCATTTTCTCCATGTAGGAGATCCTGATATGTAAAACTCATTTCTGTGTAATATTAGATGTAGATTTCAGGTATATAAATGTGAAAAATGGTGATTGCAGTGTCTATCAGGTTTGCGACACCTAGGGTGGTTCTCTTGAAATCATCGGATATTCCAACCAAATGTGTGGTTCCATGCCATGGGGATCTTATTGATGCATCTTAAGGGAAATACCGATTATTTGATCTATGTAAGTCCTACTGTATATAGAATCCATAACTATTTTCCATTGATGAAGTCTAACTTATATAATTGAATTTCATTATGCACAATTCATAATAAGGAATAAGCTGCATTGGAAAAGCTAGATGGGGCTTCCAGTGCTTCTTTTCACTAGGGAGTTCCAATTATCGTGGAAGAGGACGCCCATGTTGATTAATCCACAACGCTCATGATTACATATAGAAATACTAATAGGATGGAACCTGAGGTCATAGAGGTAGATTCTGGTGAAGAGGATCAATACAATGATATGGGACACAACCAAATGGGCCTGGTGCCGGAGAAAAATACTACTGATGATTTTTTGGAGGTGTTCCCCATGTATGAACCTTCTAACACGGATGAAAAAGATGAAACTTATTTTGATAAAGAGGATAGAATGGTTTTCCATCGACATTCATGGAATCTGATAAAATTCTACATCAAGGAGAACCCCTCAAGAATATTGGATAATCAATATGGGGAGGTTTCATTCTAGTCTTCACGAGCTTTGTACTGGAAGAGTGGATTCCCAATTTCTTAATATGCTCATTTAATATTACATGGAATAGAAAATATGGGAACATGACCGTGGTATTGGTGTATGATGGAAATGGAGAAAGTCTGTCAACATAAAGAAACTCCATGAGGCTGAGCATGAGATCCAACACATGAGGGTCTGGGAAGAAGAGCATTCAGATATCCTCGATGCACAATCAAGACACATATCATGACAGAAGGCCCAATTGATAGACGTCGAGGAACAGATGAGTCTGGATTCTTATGACATGGATATTATCCATGATGATGAGGATTGGTCCTGGATCTAGGATGATGAGCAATGCCCCATTGATATTGAAGAATATCGGGAGCCTAATAAGCCACAATTGATCTTGGATGCCACCTTCCAGATAGTTGTGGTGTGGAAACACTACATTGAATAGGTCAATCCGTCTATGGGAGGGGAAAATACTTCAGAGTTGTAGTTTTTGTGAACTCATAAATGTACTTTTGTGATTTTTTTCTATTTTGTATGTGTGGATGAGTACTTTTATTTGTCTTGATTTCTTATTTTCCTTTATATCTATGCAATATTCAGCGATCAATTCTTAATCTCCCACGATTCATTCCTGATTTGAGAAAGAAGGGATGACCGCCTCGATATTCCATTTAAATATGAGAGTTTCATCCAATATCTATGAATCTAGGGTCTGAATGACCACTCTGAGTTTCCAAGATGAATAAGGGGAGTCACGATCATATAAAAGGATTCCAAAAATATCCAAACTTCCCTCTACCAACATGATCTATCACACGATTGGGATAATGTCCAGGGAATTAGAATCGAGCTGAAGAAAGGTAGATGATATGTGTGAATCAGATTCCCATCATTTGTAATGTATTACGGGTGTCATGGAGAAGGGCTATAACTACTGACCATATTCAAAATTCATAATCCATGTCATGTAATCCTGAAACAGAAAAAAGAAAATGACAGTCAACTGTTAACGGAGTATGATTCATAGGACATAACTCGAAGTGGTGTCCAATGTCTTCTTGGGTGTTCTCTTATAATGGTAGGAGATCCATGGGCCCTATCATCTATACCATTGGGGGTCTCATCAGACCTGAAAATGAAGAAGATCACAAATGAAGGACACGCAAAGCATGATGTGGAGTTATGGAATGCTCGAAAGGATTCCAACCCTTTGGAAATTATGCCACTATGATCATGGATGGAGGCATTTAATACTTATCACATAAGGAATCTCTTGTTTGAACAAAAGTAATAATATTATGGAATTATACGGAATCCTATAGTATAATGTTATGTATTGAGGACATGATCGTGTAGATAATGGTCACACAGTAATTATACAAATATGAGAACTCTTAATAAATGTATGTGGCATGGCTATTGCAAACCCAATGTGAATGAGTTCTTGGTTCACCCCGAACCACAAATTTCAATAAGAATAGACACAGTTTAATGTATTGATTCCCAAAATAAGTGACTGTTGCTCCCATTTTAGTGTTATATATTTATTACTATGAGGTTTTATGTATTTTCATTACATGAAAAAACCATACCCATATCCCTAAGTGCATGTGATCTATGCTTGATGTATGAAATATTGGAAGATAAGATATTTGGAACATGTGGAATACACAGCTGGGGGAGATGGTGTGGAGTCTAGGATGACACTCATAATGTTGATTAAGCCTTTTTAAAGAGCATAGGTGCATTGAGGGAGAACACCAAAGGTGTTGAAATTACACAATGAACACGAGGAGTGGGAAGGTAAATGAATTCCAAGAACAATATAAAATGCATAATGAGAGTGGCATAATGATGGTTGATAACTCTTCACTACGTTTAAAACAGAGTATCCATATCATGTGACATTAAATAGGAACAAAATATTAGGATCAATCAATGACCATATTCACAACGCAGGACGTGTGTCCAATTGGCATACAAGATCCTCCAGGACATTGGCCCAAGACGGTATGAGGGAACTAAGGACTATCATCCATGTAGTTTGGGTGTCCATTAGGAGGTTAAAGATGATGGGAATCCAAATAACAAGAGATGTGAATCCTTCAAATGAATAAAAGAATGTCCATGTGGAATCCAAAACTATAGGTCCCAAAAAAAGTGCATATGAGCATGTTATTTATTCATAATATAGTTTGAGAAGTATAGATGAAAAGGGAAAAGGGTTAATGATCCTTGGGACTGACCCAAGGATGAAATGTATCAGTGTTCATACGTATTCCATAAGGATGGGAATCAATACATATGTTTTTCATCAAATGTTGTGCAATTTAACGTCATACGGTAGGGATGCAGGAGAATGGAAGGACGATCCTAAAAGGGTAAGTACATGGCATGTCTATTATATCCTTGACATGATTAAGGACATCAGTCCACATATTCCACACCACATCCATCCAAGAAAATTCATGCTGAGGGGATAGAAAGATGGCATGATTTGAGGAACCTGGGGATGGTCCTAAAGAATAAATATTCCGGAATTCCTATGTATACCATGAGTATGGAAATCAATCCACATGTTCTTCTTGAACATGGAATGGTAGTGTACCAATTCTAGGGGAAATAGTGTTGTGCAGGTCTGGCGCATGCCCCAAAAGAAGTAGATTTTGATAGAAATTGTTTGATCATTATGGTGTATTTGTTTTTTTGAAGAAAAATTTTGAGGATAAAGAATCTGGGAATCACCGCAGTAATCCAGCCATATGCAGGACTTGGAAAATAGCACGGTGTTTTACAGATTCCAAACATGATGTCCCCTTGAGTGAGGATACCAAAATGTAGGGCCTTTTTCGTTGTGCATCTTGGAAAATAGTGTCGTAGTTTAGGGTTGTATCATAGGACCAAAATAATCATCTTAACAATGTGTGGAAAAGATGAAAATTATAAAAGTCATGTCATATGATAGATCGATGTTTAAAATAATTTTGATTGGATGCATACAGAAGTATGAGTTTCCATAGAGAATGCACACGGTGTGGTGAATCACACCCTACATGAATGAGGACAACAATCCATATCACACCATATACAACCATAGGGGATGGAGACCTCAAGCTCTGGAGGCAGAAAAGATCTGAGGAAATGGGGATGGAATTGAAGACAAAATGTTTGGGAATTCCTACATATCCTATGAGGGTGTGAATCAAGAAAGGTGTTCTTTTGAAGATGTCATGTAGTTTAATATCATGTAATATGGACGAGGGGCCATAGTTTATGTCTTAGAGCTCATAATGAAATAAGTTGGTTTCTTCTATGATAGAGAATACCTTGACCATGTATTTAAGTCCACGTGAGAAACACTTGATGGGGGAGAAAATGGCAGGGAGATATTCACAACATGTGGAATACACAAAAATGGGAAATGGAGAGGATCCTCGAATGAGATCATGACATTGATTCATCCTCTCAACGCACAAATTAACACTGGGGTATAACATAAAAAATGTCAAAATTACACTTGAACATAATGGAGTGTAGAGGAATGTGAGTCATGAGTCTACTATATAGGGTTTTATGGGGGTGGAACAATGATTGAGGATAATTGTAGATTGTGTTAGAAGAACAACATCTATATCGTGTGACATAAGATGAGAAAAAAAAAGTGGTTTGACCATTGACCATATTCAAAACATAGAACCTATCACAAATGTTGTTCTAAATCCTATCGGGCATTGGCCCAAAATGGTAGGTGAGCCACACGGCTGAGTAACCCAACCATCCAGGGGTCTTTATAGATGTGAAAGATGATGAAAAAGAAAATGAAGGGGCACGTGAACCACAAAAAGGATGAATCATGTCCATTTAGATTCCAAAACACTAATTCCTAAAACACCATGTATTTGAGCACATGGGTGAGGGACAATAGTGGTCAAGGGTCCCAATTGAGGGTAGACGACTCGAGGATATGAGTAGAGGAAAAATAGTGGGTTGGAGAGATATAAAAAAATAGGTACACAGCATAGTTATTTGAACCCCAACATGAATGAGAACATACACCCACATTTCTAGCATAACATAGTATAAGGGGGTGGCAGGAAGCAAAGGTTTCTAAAAAATAGGGTCGGACCTGATGAAAATATTTCTGAGCTTTTCTATGTAACCCATGAGGATGGGAGTCAAGCATTATGTATTTCTCGAATGTCATGCAGTTTAATGTCATATTAAATGAATATGGTAGATTTGAGTTTAGGTTTATAGATATCTAAACTTAAATACCTTGTTTAATTTCACGTATGTGGGATAAAAGGACAAAAAAAGTGAATCACTATGCCCATCGTTTGGGTGTATATGGGATTGAAATAATGATTTTGGATAACTGATAATCATGTTCACAATGCATTATCCGTATCGTTTGACCGGTAATGGGAACAAATAATTGACTGTCAACCACTGATCATATTCACAACATAAAACATGTTTCAAATTTTCATTTGATATCCTATACTATGTTATCCCCAAACGGTTGGTAAACCATGGTGACAGAAACCAAGTTGCTAGAGGGTCCATTCAGATGTGAAAGATGGTGTGA
Organism: Viscum album; assembly: GCA_963277665.1. Classification (NCBI taxonomy): domain Eukaryota; kingdom Viridiplantae; phylum Streptophyta; class Magnoliopsida; order Santalales; family Viscaceae; genus Viscum; species Viscum album. The sequence continues at coordinate 197,689,154 of OY728150.1, forward strand.
ACCTAAATGGTGGGACATATGACGCATGGTGGTACCAGTGTAGTTTAATGTATTGGATTAAGCACTAGGGATGAAGGAGGGTGTATCAAGGGGATTTGAGTGGTTTGGTAACAATAGGCCAATGTGAAAAATGATGTAGGCTCCCTAACACACCCAACAATCCTTAGTGAAAACATAGGAAATGAGGTTGAAAAGTTTGAGGGACCTGAGGCTAAGCCATAGATGAATGATTCATGAATTCCGACAAATCCCAAAAGGATGGGAATCAATCCATATGTTGTTATTGAAATTTCATGTAGGTTAACATCATATGATAAGGGCATGGAAGTTCATAGTTTATGTTTATAGAGCTTAGACCGTTTCTCTATTTTTCCTCTTGCATGGTAAGGGTGGTGGTTTGTCATCCGCCGGGATGAGTGTATGATGTTTAACATCTTGCAATATGGTAACACTGTTAAACATCATGCGATATGAGCATGGGAAAATTTTACATCCTTCATCCTGGACATATCATGCAGTTGAATGACATGCTGTAAAAATAGACGAAAAGAGCCTAGATCATCTTAAGATAAATAATTATTTATCAAATTTTCATTGGTGGGATGACTAATATACTGACCATCCATGGTGATAAGAGAGTATGTTCCATTTTGGTAAAAAATGTGAATGACAAAAGGTACCACCCATTTGGTCCCTATATATTGTAACACCCCGAGATTTTATGAAAAATATTCTTTTTAATTTCATTAATGTCTTGTGTTGTACGCTACACAAAAGTAGCTTGCACAACACGCATCCTTGACTTGACTTTCATTACACGCAATCGCGACCTTCCTTGATAGCGTGTGAAGTATGCAATGCCGAGTTTCACTAAACAACGATATGCTATTAAAATATTATTAAAACTAGCCGTTATGAATAGTAATAACCACTTTTTGAAATTTTGTAATTTTTATTTTTCAAAATGGACTTCATTTCTGGATTCGGAATATCAAAATTAGCTTAGGGTGAAATTTTGGTACTTTTCGGATAATATTCAATTTTTGATGAATAGTGAAAATTACTAAATTTTAATTAAAAACAACTTTTTAATCGAAATTATTAATAGTGATAAATTATTAATTTGATTGGTTTTAACGTATATTTAGAATATATTTTTACAATTTAATACAATGTTGGTTATTAGATGTAATTTCACATTTAAACCAGACATAAAAAACTGTCAATCTTTTGATAGTTATTATCTCTTAAGAACACGCTATTTGTTTTGACAACTAGAATTATTTTTTAATTTAATTAATGCAACTGATATGTATTGAATTTGGTAAAATAGACATAATTTTTGAGTTCATAATATCAAATATAGATTAGGCCTAATTTTTGGTATTTTTCTGAAAACTTTCAATTTTTGATGAATAGTGAAACCACTAAGTGGTAGTTAAAAAAACTGAATTTTTCATAAAACTTAATTTTACCGCTTCTGTGAGTGGAATTTCGAAAATCTGAGAGACACGGTTGGTGTCAGTAAGTAAAATGTGATTCAATGAGATGAAAATAATTTTTTGGTGAATAGTAGCTTTTTACTTTTTTTTACCACGGTTAAAAGTAAATACGGTAATTAAGGGTAAAAATGATATTATTATTACCCTAACACATGTCCTAATTCTATTGTGTAAGTGTAATTAGACCAAAAACAACCTTAGGAATAACATATGACCATTTAGGCCCACTTCGATTAGATTAGGACATTTATTATTAATTTATTTAAAGAAGGTTTAAAATAGTTAAAATCAATGTTTAATAAGTAAATCATTTTTAATATGGGGTTATACATAAGATAAATTCGACTATAAATATTCCATAGAAATCTAAAAAGATTTCCTACATAATGGTATTTTATTTCTAATTTTTAGATATTAAATAATTTAATTTATTTATGATACAACGATGATGTAGTAATTATCTTATTACTGAAATATTGATATAATTGATGTTATAAATGCCCAAATAAATATAATTTGAGACTTTTTATGAATTCAAGTAATTTTATAGGTTAATATGACATGATATTATTGATTTAATTAACGTTGTTCTAACTTATCATTCTGTTATGATTTTCACAAAAATGAATTACTAAATAGTGTCAAAATTGACATAAAATAGTTTTTAAAACAAATATTATATTAATAATTGGTATTTTATTCCTAAAAATCTAAGGTTCGGCAAAATGACTTAGATAAGGTTATATATATTAATAATAAACAATTTGGGGTTTGTTTGGCTTCTTATAGTAAGTTTATTAACCTTATAGTATAAGAACACAAGAAGACACGGTAAAAGTAAAATTATTTAACTTAATGTTAAATATAAATGATAAGGTTACAATAGGAACCTAAACTTGTGTAAATTCTATTGGATGAGAGGATTTCGACCCATCCCCACCTTAGCCTAGAAATAAATCAATTTGGAGCTATTTAAAACCGAACATGACTTTATAATAAAATAATATTTTTAGTTATCCCAAAGGTGCCCCTCTCCTCCCTTATAAAAGGGCACCTCCTCCCTATCTTCCTCAGACAACTTTGAGCCTTCAAGCTCGGCCAAACCCTGTCAAATTCTCTTCTCCACTTCCCTAGAAACATCCTAGAGGTTCTGGTCTTCCTCAATGACCCATTTTAGTGTCCTAAAAGGGGGTCTCAAAGAAGCACTTCAAAGAAGAGGTAATGTCCGTTACCGATTCTTTCATCTTTATTTCTTCATCCACTTCTTCTTATTTGGTTGTTTCATTATGATGTAATAACATCAGTATCACTCATATAATGATATGTTATTATTAGTATGAAACAACTCTATTTCACCATCTATCCATCCTACGGAAAAAGAAATGACCGCGCGTGCGTACGTACGGAATACCATCTCCACGCCGTGGTGTAATCTATTTTCCACCACCACCTTACATGGATGGTATAATGGTGTAAAGAATAACTATACATAGTTATTAGAACATAATATTGATTCTTATATATTGTATCATCCACTCCAATCTAATTCAATAATTATGGAAACGATATCATCGCTCGTGCGTACGTACGGACTACCGTCTCCACGACGCGATGACATTCATTCTCCATGTTAACCAGTTAAGAATGATTATAAAGTATATATAAGAAATAATAATGAAATATATGACATTATAAAGCTACTGGATTTATGTATATATCTATGTCATCTACTTAATTTCATTCAACTCAATAAGGAATCAAAAACAGCGTTCATGCGTACGTACGGTCTACCGTCTCCATGAACGATGTATTTCTTTCCATTTACTAATTTATTATATATATGTATATTCTGAATATATATTATATATAAATCATTTTTTATATTCTGGAATTATGTAATCATGATCTACGTAATCATATGAATAATTACAAGTCAAAACACGGACGACAAATGAAACGATTTTACCCAAAACGCTCCTTAACATGGAATTTACAAAAGAACGGGTAAAATAAAGTCATAAGTGAACCATATATGATATCATAACAATTATTATGATTCTGGAATAAGTCAATGAAATTATTTAAATCATTATACAGGAGGTTCGGACACTTACGAAGCAAATCTGATCTAAGGTAAGGGAAATATCACAATCTCATTTTTATCTGAGATTGTTTATACTTCGGTATTTACTGGGGTGTATTTTATCATACACATCCATGTTTCTTCAATATGTAATATTATTTCCATCCACCTACAATTGTTTAAATCCAATTTTACCCTTCGTTGAGATTTTAGTAAAAGATATGAATGGAATCTTTTTTCGTTTTTCGTACGAGGTACTTTTTTGACTTTTCCGACAAAAGTACGAAAAATGTTTTTTTAACTTATACGACATGAATATATTTTTAAAACATTATTTCAAAGAATATTCCTTTAAAAGTTTTCAAGTTTTTTTTAATCAACTTCTTTTAGTTTATAATTTTATGACATGTTAAGAAAGGAAAAGTGTTTTTGAAGCAGAAAGGATATTTTCCTCAAGAATGGAGTTCAAGTGTTTTATCAAAATTATTTTCCATCTAAGATAATAAAGGGTTCTATTTTTATCCATATTATTACATTGACTTGATTATTTTGTGATGGAATTATATTTTTATGAATTCCTTTATCTTATATGAATTGTTTTATGATGTCACGATGTTTACGAATCTCATTTTTACTACATGGGTTATGAATTGATGTATGATTTATGATTTTGTGGCACACATAAGAATGGCATCATTATGAGATGGGTGGGACCTATATCTCCCTCCAATTCATTGGGTAAAGATTTTATATCTCATGAGATAGACATGGCTGGAATGGTAGGTTATACCGGTTTAGTGAAACAGGAATGAAACGAGGGTGACTCGGTTCAGAAAGGGACTTTGTCCATTAAGATAGTCTTGGCAATGAGTCTTGACTAACAAGAAATGATTCTCTATGATTATGTGTGAATGTCACAAAGTTTCATGTTTTAAGTTATGATTATTGTGATTACATTTCACTGCCATGAGTTATCCTAAGTTATGAAATTATAATCTCTTTTAGAGGTTAAGATTTCCAAAAGTTATGTGTTATGTATATGATGTGATTGATATATCTTTTTTTACCCTTACTGAGCATTTGAGCAAACCCTTTTATGTTTTCTTTTCCCCAGGATATAAAGAAAGGTTTTAGGTAAGAAAAAAAGGGAGATCTTTATGGGAGATGTTGAAGATCTTTCACCACGATTAGAAGATTATATTCCGAGTTTCCAAAGACACTAAACTATTACGATCATTGTGTGTGTGTTTTTGTAATGTACTAAGTATTCCGCAAAAGTAATGTAATGTACATGTACGTCAAGCTTCGGGTCTCTACATATATGGTGGCTTCTTGTTGGGAAGAATTGGTGTTCTCATGGAGTAAACCATTTCACCATCTAAGAAAGAACTGAGGTGAACTTTCTTGTTGAATGCTCCCAATACCTTATTTTGATGCCTTTACAAATTTTGAATGGCACTAGAATATTCTCATCAAGTACTTCTAGATCATATAAATGGATTTCAGATACTTTTATCATTGCCTGCTGATCGCTAAAAACAATACAAAATTTTGGTAAATGAATCTTGATGGGTAGGACAACCTATGTTCCATACACTAGGGAATATTGGGTCACCTAAGTTGAAATATGAGTCGTTGTTAAATAATGCCAGAGAGCATTGTATAGTCTGTCCGGTAAACTCATCATGTTCTGACCAACTATCTTCATAAAAATGATATAAAGGGTTTTTTTGAATGCCTTTATTTTCTCATTTTCTATCAGAAGATTATGAAAGGTATGATTATAAGATTATTGTACATGGTGTACAATTTCATCAGGTCAGATGCTCGGAATATGGTGTTGTTATAGATTAGCATGGTTTGAGGGACTCTGAATCAATATATGTTATTGGATTTCACAAACTCAATGATATAATAGGCCTTGACTGCCTTGAGTGGATCTTTCACTACCCTCTTAGAAAAAAATTTGTAGTATCCATGATGAACATGTATTGGAGTGTTGTCTCTGGTGGATATGACCCAAATACATCGAGTCCCCAGAAGAAAAAGGGCCAATAGTACTTGATTGTGTGGAATGGTTCTGGTGGACGATACAAAAAAATTTCATGGTTTTGGAATGGAAGACACATCTAGGAAACCTCAATAAAATCATGGATAATGGTGGGGAAAAAATACCCCAATCTCCATATCTCATGAGAGAGTTTTGACCTTATCTGATGTGCCCTGCAGGAACCAGTATGAACTCCCTGCATGAATACATAAATTTCACCTATATGAATGCAATAGTGGAGAATACCATCGAAGCCAAATCTATAGAGGACCTTCTCAAGACTAGGAAAACTCTGGAGGGTGAACTGCATTTCTTGATAAAAGAATTGCTCGCATTAGGTCTAGTCTCTCAAAATATTACCAAGCTAGAGATACTTGATAAAGGGAGTGTCCTATAAAGGGTCCCCTCCAACAACAGGGCAGGGATACCTTGAGTTCCTGAAGTGGAGGCACCGACTGTATGGTGGCTTACATATTTTCAATCAACATCATACAGGGTGACAGGAGCGATTAATATTCGATAAGCCACATGGATAATCCAATCATTATAGTCAGGCTCTGCAAGGGATGAGGCCAGGCTAGACAAGGTGTCAACTGAGCCATTTTATGATTGAGGGACATGAGTAACTTCTAGTTGAGAAATAAACTGGGCTATCAACAGATGAGTATGCTCTAACAATGGTACGAGCTATGGATTCTTGATGATGTAGTCACCGTTGATCTACATACGATCAGTTTAGAGTCCCCATTCACAAGAAAATGGGGAATTTCAATCTCGATAGCCCGTTTGAGTCTAGTGATGAGGGAGTCGTACTATTCATTATTACTAGTAAAACATTCCCATAATAGGAGAAAATACTTTAGAAAATCATGAGGAGGCATGATGAAAACAATACCCAGACATAATATTTTGAGTTTGGCATCATTGAGAATCCTTATGATAGGGGTTTGGGAAGCTCCATCAATGTGAATTTTCGAAAATGAAATGGATTGATCTACTAAGAGTATTTCCTCATTTGGAAAATCACGATCCATAGTCTATTCTATGGGAGATGGATGTGAGGAAAAGAAGTCTTCCAACACCTATCCTTGATAGCATTCTGGGGGGAAAAATTAATGTCAAACTGTTGGAGGATTGCTGCCCACCGATCTAAAAGTAATTTCAACATGGGGCGGCTTAGAATTTTCTTCAATGGATCCACATAAGACAAAGATAAATCTCATGGTGCTGTATGTAATGTCGTAATTTATGCACTGTGAATACGGGCATAATTAATCACTTCATGAGAGAGGAATATATGGCCATGGTATCGATGAGCATGTGGATGAGATATGACCAGTAGATCGTCAATCTAGCATTCCACCAATTTTCCAAGGATTTAAGTCAATATTATTTTTATGGAACGCTGATAAGTTGAACCAGTGATTCTTTAGACTGAAAGGAATTACTTTCGAGAAAAAAGTAACATGTGTTTCCCTGAAGGTTGTAGACTCCTCACCCTTAGAGGACATTCATATTTTCTTATTTCTTGAATACTCATCCATGAAGAAGATATCCTGAAACAAATCCATATAATCAATCATCTGTTCTATCATGGGAAGTGGAAAGACATCCTTCGGGTAGTTACAATTGAGATCATGGAAATTAAGGAAACTCTGATGTGTCTGTTCTTATTCCTAATGGGAGAAATATTAGCTAAGCATTTGGGGTACTAGTCTTCCTTGACAAAGTTGGCTCTGATGTTCTTATCAATCTTGCTATCGACCATGGCACTAAGAGAAGTGTGCCTATTTATGGGAGGCTGCATGATCCCGTGATGATTTTCTAGAATACTGAGATGGTGGATAGTGACGTAAGTATCTAGCCCTCACATTTCTCCATAACTTCATGTGAATACATCAGGATTATGCTACATGAAATCTTGGTATCAATGTTTCTCTTTCTATAGGCATAATGGTTCCGTTCAGCGTTGGTTTCAGATCCATCTCATTATCAATGTTCACTTGTAGAAAATCATCGACTATGATGGAGAAACCATCATTGAATGTTAGAGGTGTGTCTCCCAAGGCCTATTCTTCATCAACAGTGTGAGGGTAATAGGAAGGAGATAATTTATCTGAGTCAACATACCCTGACAGGACACTAGTACCAGCCTGAGCTGCTCTGGACACAACCTCAAGGAGATCTTGTACTATGAAAACCATCGCGAAAAAAATCTATTCACCCGATCCCATTTGGCCTTTGACCTAATAGGAAACACATGATGATATCAAATAAATAGTTTTGAGTTGTCTTGAGACAGTTTATCCCGTCCTGAAAAAACAAGAAAGAATGACATATATTCGTTTCCATGGGGTGGAAATCGAGATACCATATTATAATATGGGGCTATAGGTTTTCTTGAGTCTGATTCATATAGTAATATGAAGTAATAATTCATCACTCCTTGGACATTGTAATTTGTCTCCTCTTTATTTGATAGAAAATGAGAATTTTTACCATGTCTAAGGTTGTGGATTCCAATCAGTTGACCGAGAAAATTTAGGCATCATCCATGTCTTTCCTTGAGTCAGTCAAAGACATAGAGTGTTCAACCCCATTCACTTGAATCTTCATGTCTGTTCTCTTGTAATAGTCCTTATCCATGTAGCAGGATTCACAAGAGGAAAAGGGAGACATATCACCTTGGTGTACACCTACTCGACCATTATGGGAGGTCTTATGGCACTAGCGATATGAAGAATGGACCATCGCGTGTATGTGAATCCATGGAATACCCATAAATGCATTGTAATTGGTGTTTGTGGAGAAAACCATTACCTCTATACTAGCAACTAGGCTACTGATCTGGGTATTTTGGAAAAAATTTCCAACTTGTGTGTGCTCCATCTAGTCATAACTGGGAATTTTAAGGATAAAGGTGCTCAGATATACTTTGACCTCTCCCATCTTTTGGAGTGACCAGGTTGGTATAAAGTTGATCCTAGAGATTGGGTCGGTAAGACATCGGCGAAGATCCACATCAATAAAATTGAAAATGACGTAGAGTTGGAAAATGTGCCTCTGTATAGGTAACCTTCATCTACTCCAGTGAAAGATGCGATTGCCTGAAATTTTTCATTCTCGACCGCCTTATCCTGGAAGAATTCTGTAGCTGTTACCTCTGTCTTAAATTGGGGGGGGGGGGCTTCTTAAAACATGGGTAAGGGATTCCTGAAAATATGCTAACAATAGAAGAGACTCAATGATAGATATAATTACAAGAAATATAGAAATATTATTGAAAATATTGTACATATATGCTAGTTGGGAACCTCTACTGAATAGGTGTCTCCCTCTATTATGAGGAATGACAATACCTGTGGGTTGAACCAGTGGAATCTGGCTTGTGCTGGTAATATCCCACTACTCACTAGTTGAACAGCATGGTAATACTACCAGCTAAGGGATAGATGAATGTGGATGATCCACAACATAATGTTGCCGATCATAACATGGTTGTGGTGGTTCTGCATAATCAAGAAAAACAAATAGTGGTGGAGGTGGATCTGAGAAAATATGATGAGAATGTTGTGAGTGATGAGCTATACGCTCGTTCTGCTACCTAGTCTTGGTGTCATTCATATCTTTGTTGGAAGGACATACCAATTCATTCTAGTGATTCAAAAAATCATAGCTCTGTCGACAATGGCATCAGCTAAGGACATTGGGAGGATCTTCCAGGTGCTCTTCATCATCAGAAACCATGTAGGGGTCTACTAGCTACACAGTGATAACTGAAGTGTACCATTGATTATCACATGAAGTATCCTCTATAATTGAGTGGATTGTAGGGGGGAATTTCCATATCTGGGTGAATGAAATCACTGAGAGTATGAGAATATGGTGGCATTAGTGGGGGACTCTTTCGTTGATTCATCCCCTTATAGGAAGACAAAGGTTGATATGTTGACACATAAGTAGTGGCTTCAGGTAACGTAGTTACTTCTGAATTCTCTAGTCGATTCAAATGTGTAGGAATAATACCATGTTCACGGTCGACTACCTTGTGACCCATCCAATCGTTGTACTTTTGTGTACTGCTGTTATAAACCATTTACCATTGAACCTCACTATCACTGTCATGATTTGTAAACCCACATTCCACTTTTTACAAGGCTACATATAACATGACAATGTTTTTAAAGACATGACATTGGAGCCAGTATTAAAGCACATAGAACTAGTTAACGATGTGCCCACGGATCTGGTGATAAGGGAAGTAATTAGGGTCATCAGTGAGATATTCCTCATCAGGCCTCCTGTATTCTTAAAACCGTAGGATTCAGTGGTCTAATGTGCTTCGGAATTAATCAGGTAACTATGCCTCATTAAACAAATAAATTTTGTTCCTTCTGTCTAAGAATGGGGATTTACGATCCTAGCACAGATGAGGGGGTGGAGGAGCCTGTCAAGGTGGTTTAACCTGATTAACTCACCTAGGTGGGAGCAGGGAGTTACGTGGTAGCGCTGACATATTATGTGGTAGGCAATGTTGGGGTGGAGGATACGCTGAAGTCAGTGGACCTTGGTGAGGCTGGGGAGGTGGTTCCATAGGTAATGAATCCAACTACTTGGGAGCCTCTATTTTTTCTACAGTGGAGGGAAAATCCCTAGTGTCTATTCTCTCAAGAACTACACGAGGAAAGGGACATTTCTATTAGGCTGGGAGCATGACTTCCTCAAGATTGTGGGTTTTGTCAGAGAAATCTTGGAATCTACTCTAGAAGTTATGAGTTATTAGAGAAGGATCCAATTATGTTATTTCATTCCCCAGACACATTTTTTGAAGTTTTTCTTGAGTTAGTGGCATATTAATGAAATACATGATGAGTTTCCACATGGAGACAATGTCTACAATGCGCTTGTAAAACATTTTCTTTCACATGAAGATATCAGAAATACTCATTTTCTAGCGGTGGAACAAAAATAGTATAAACAATCACTATGAAGATCCTCCCAACCGGCTACTAGAACAATGGGTAGATGCCTATACCGAATGAATGTGGGTCCTTCCAACATCTCTATGATAACCAGGGCTTGGTTGCCTCCAACTAAGCTAGTGTTTCCAGCGTGGGTCCACACCTTGAAATACAGTGGACCAGTTGCTGCAGCATATCACCTGTCCCAATAAAGCAGATAAGGTATGATTTCCAAAACCAAGGGCAGTAGCATATAATCTACCCATGTCGGATACAGCTTTCCATCACATAGGATCTCCAATTTTCGAGTTTATCGGGCCTTGAGGGTGTCAATGATAGTATCCATTGGATCCTATTGGTTGGGGTTCCAATCTAGACAAGGATCAATAACCACCAGTAAATTGGAAGGATCATCAACATGTCTAGAGGATCATTGGATCATAGAGTGGCTGGTGAGATGACTTGTAGGAAATACAGGGGAACGACCAGTGGGGCTGCTGAGGGAACCTGAGATGGGGCATGAGGAGGGTTATCTTGTAACATGTGTGGATTTGGTGATGCATATCGTGCCCCCATTACATAAACTCGGACCTCTGTTCTGTATATATAATTAAGAAGGTCATGGTAACCTAGAGGCAATTCCCTAGGGGGAGGTTATTCCAACCCATGCTGCCTTAGTCGAGGATTATTGTAGTCTGGTCGGAATTCCCAAACACATTCAGGGGGAAGGTCATTAACCACCTTTTTTGATCTCTTTTTTATTGATGAAACACAGCCTTTTGGGTCATATTTCATCATCTGCACTGATCTAGACATGACATAAAGTTTTAATGTCCCATAGTTCTCTTTAATCATACTAGGGTCCCGACTGAATAATAATCACTCAAAAGATGCAGGAAGTCCAAATAAATTTCTGTAATGTTGAGTAACCCTTCCCAAAGGATCTGAACCACCTCAGGGGTCAGTGGTAAGTTCTCTTTAATGATTCCCAAATTGGTCTCTTCCTATGATAGTTTTTCCATGTTAAAGGTGACTATACCTGAAGGCATAGTCTCAATATTACCTTCCAAGTCGTGTTGGTGCCATATATAACAAAAATGAAAGACATCATACAGCCCCCAACCGTGGAACTGAACATGGGGGAATCCTCATTAATAATATTATGGGTCACTATAAAGATCTAGAAATATCTATGCTAGAGGGTCCGGTGGTCACTAGGAGACTTAGGGCACTGAGCCACAGGAAGCGCAGCCAAGTCGACCATGAAACATTGATGGATGATTTCATAAATTTTTTCCTAGGACATAGGGTAAGCCACCCACCAATGAAGGAGACAAATTTTGGTTTCCTATAGAGAATGAAAGAATCACATGAACTCCTATTGTGTGAGAGATTTTGGAATACAGAAACCTACTATTTAAATAGACAGAACATCTCTGGGGTACTTGTCCACTGAAAGGATGTCCCTCAATATCCTTGTATCCGACTCAGTATACATGCCTTGGTTTCCCCATTCATAAATTAGGGGTCGTTGAGGGAACTATAATGGAATCGAAGCATACTGTTCTGATTGTAGACTAATAGGTGGATATTAGAACATTTGAGAAGACAAGACGTTTAATCTTGGGATGTCTTCTAATAAATGTAGTCATTGCGCCACCACATCCATGTAAGAAAGAATAATGGACACTAAATCTTGTATTGGGGGAATGGTAGGTGGTGGTGGTTCATGGTATTTCTCATCCCCTATTGACACCAAGAACAACTCTCAATGATATATGGTTGAGGTTGAAAATGATCATGTTGATAATAGGGTGGAATATATGGCCAGGACCAGGAAAGAGGCCAAATACTCCTCCTCCAGGATGTACATTCAAAGGAATTCAATTATCTAGTGGTCATCAATTTATATGAGGATGAGGATAATATGCCTCATTCCTACCCCAGCCCCTGACACAAAAGATCAATGTGAGGGCTGTATACATGAATCTAAATCTTCCAGAAAGTATAAAAATCTGAAGGGTTTGATTGTGGTTTGAAGCTTCATTGGATTGTTCCTCGGGAAGTAGTGGCCGACCCTCTTGACATGGGTTGGTTCACAAACATAGTGTATGTATCTGGCATTGGTAGGTCCTTCACGCAGATTGGCACTAGAGTGGGGAGGACCTTCACATTGATGAGTTAGAGTCTGAGGGGAACTCAGAAAATTGTCTAAGGGAACACTGTGAGGACCTCTTTGTTTGATAGTGCTAGAGTATTAAGGGTATCTTCTAGAGCTGGTAAATACATGGGGAGGTCATCCATGGATGAATCCAATAGTGGAGGGAGGACCATCACTTCATATGGCCATGGAAATAGTGGTATGAGAAGAGCCTTTATACTGATTATATTAGAAACTATAAGGTCACCCTTGTTCTATATTGATGAGGCAGGGAGGACCTCCAATTTGGCGATTACAAGAATGGGGAATCCCTCCACTAACATCGATTAACACATGGGGAGGGCCTCCAGGGTGTTGGGTTACTATGCATTAAATACTCTTGCATTGATAACCGATTAGGAAAGGGAAATTCTCGTACTAGAGACTAGGATAATGGGGTGTTCCTCAGTTCTGCGTGTAGTTGAATTAGGGAGGGCCTTCGCTAGAGTTGATAATGGTAGAGTGGGGACGACCTCCAAACTATATGATGGAGTGGCGATGAAAATTACTATGACTCATAATAGTATGTTGAGGACATCCATACTCGGTTCCATCATCATCGATCGGTCCACAACAGTTGCTTACTACCTTGGTAATAAGGATATATTGTTCAATATGCTTACAGGGTGACTGGTGCTTCCACTTTGGTTGCGCTGTAAATTCCCCTTCCCCATCCCAATGTGGATAGTGGATTGATATCCCTTGTTGGTGGTGGCTCAGACCACTGAAGTTATGGATGATGATTTCCCCTGGTACACATACTCTTATGCTTACAAATGGAATTGAGGTCAGGTTAGCAGAACATGAGCAAATAGTTTTGGTGGATGAACCACTTACTCTTTGGTCTGTGGGCTCAGCTGGTGATGCTGACATGGCTGGGTGGGTTCTCTCCTAGGCATATCCCTAGATGAAATTGTATCTTGGTGGACTTAGACATCCCATAATTTGATAGAACATGGGATTAATTCATATGATCACACCAGGGATAGGCTACCAAAGTTGTGGAAGGTCGGAGTGGGGAGGAGTGGCTCCATGGATGGCCCTTGGGGGTGGTATTGCTGATGGGGCACGAAGGCCTCCATGTCCTTGGAGGCCATGTACATAGTTGAGATGAATCTTTTATGTATATATTGTCGAACAAGAGTATCAGTAACCCTTTACTATATAAATTTGGAGGGTGAGAGTGGTCGTCGGTTCACAATGTCTACATGCATGAAATCCATCGCAAAGGAGATAAATATGTGGGGAATTGCAGCATTCGTACAACCCCTACCCTTGCATCTGCGGTAGTGAGGTGATCCGTTTTTTGTTACTTGATCATGGGTCCTGTAAAGTAGGAGAATTAACTAAGTAGTATGAACAATAGGAATGTGATACACAATTAACCAGTTCCATTTAGTCTAACACAACTTGAAAGAAAGATCCATACTGACAACATTGTAGACCGGGATTCCCAAGGATCAACTACCCTAACATTTGTGAGTTTCACACCATGCTGAAAATTTTTATGTAGAGACGTGGTACTAGATAGCTATTTCTAGTGACACCATTAATCAATGATTTCTCGAATGCTACTAAAATCATTATTGCGGAGAAGAGCTCACGTTTGGTTCCCCATTGGTATTCAAGATGCTCTCATGGGGGCGCACGCTGTCGTGGTACAACTAACTGGTAGTTTCCCCACAATCACACTTTCCCAAGGCGGGTGAAATACATCACATATTCCGGGGTGTTTTCCCATTTTATGAAATGGGATGATGGTATGTCAGTTCCTCCTCCCATAGATTCCTCCTCAATACTCATCACATAGTCTCAGTCTCCCTCTAACAATTAAGATGTTGTTCATGAAACACTTCATAGTGTCACATCTTAATGGATTCCAGTTGATTACACTGCTGTTGTCAGTACATTCCGAAGGTTCCAGTCTGAGTATCAACATTTGGACAAAATAGTAGTCATGTTGGAAATCATTGTCATGTCTGGACGCTGAACCACTATTACAGCTGTATTTATTCCCCTTAGGATGCATGGATTTTTCCCTTATTATAGTTCTTCTCAAGGGCACGAATACCTGAGGAATCTCATGTAAAATTCATGGTACTATATTCCATAGGCATGTATTTTAGGATTTACTTGGCTTCCCATGTTTATCATAGGGAATTACACAAGTTTAATGTCTATTAGTGATAGATCATACATATTGGAACACAGATTGTAGTGGATACGACAGGTACATCCCTAAGAGGGAGAACCTTAGGGGTTTACGAGATGGCAGGCACAAACCACTCAATGAGGATAGATATAAGGAAACCTGGTTTCCTTCAAAGGGGACACCATGGTATACCATCGGCTAGCATTGAACCTCAGTGAGGTTTCATACGTACCATGTATATATGAAAGTTATTAAAACCCACATAGTTTGAGAGGGTGATGAATCAGGGTGTAAACAATGGACAAAACCCCAAATACATGTTAGGGACTACACATGGTTATAGTTCCATCGAAAGAGGGAAAATCTTGGTTGGATGATTATGGATTGTGTGGGTCTTATATATGGTCAGTTGTCCAGGTGATATAAGGAGTAGTGGTGGGATTGGTCACATGATCTCATCCAGATGTGGTGGCCCATGTAAGAATCAGGATGGATGGAAGATGATTGAACAATGTTGATGTGAGGAATGGAATGGAAGTAATACATAGATGATGATGATGTTGGTCATGAAATTCGGAGGTGCTTACTAAGTATCCCCATGTAATGAAATCAAATTCCATGTAGTTGCGATGGGATTAATCCTAAAAGAGAATTCTTATATACCTTTCCAGGAATAGGAAATGATCAAATTCCATGTAGTTACGGTGTGAGGGATGGGCCTCACACACTAAGGAATCCCAAAGAGGGTGTCTTGGTAGATGTTTACTCTAAGACCATGTGATTCATTCTCGGTGTGGGAATCAAGAAAAAACAATGAAATGATGATCACATTTCATAAGGTTCATCTGTGAATAATAGTGTGGGGGTTACGTGTGGTTAGTGAGCCAAAGAGTATACATGGGCTTACTCTGCGGGAGAATCCAAAATAGGGGCCCATATGCATGATAAGGATATAGCCACAATACATGGAACACCCCATCATAGGTTGTTGGGGATTATGTGGAGAATGGCCGAGGTGGGAATGGTGACAATGCCTATAGGGAAAGACAGAGAGGGAGGGTACTTTTGCCCATCCCACTCTAATCGTATTTGAATTACCGCTCATTATATGATCAAATATTAATATCTGATGCAAAGGATGCTGTTTCTAGAAGTTTAACATCCTACATCTCAGATGGTGAGGATCCTATGCTCTCCCATAGGACATACATATCTGGTGTATCTTGACCCTTGGTTAAGGGATGACACTAGAAATGATGCCTGGTGATGGGGTTGGGGTGTGATCCATTGATGGGATCCTGTATGCGTGGGTATGGAAACAAGTAATTGGTGTTATCATTCCCATGAGATGATGAATGAGGTAATGCAACACAACATGAATCACCACCCCAAGGTTTATTGAAATCTCATCATACATCCTTAGAGGGATTCATAGAAAAATGGTTTATTAAGAAATAGGCCTTACAGAGATGGGATTAGTAAATCTCAATTGGCCTCAGAGCAGATGGATTTTCAATGCACATGGATTTGTAGAGTACAAATTCTCTTAGTAAAAAGGACTTCGTAGAGAAATTGGATTTACAAAGAATATGGATTCGCATCGAATAATGGATCATGGAGGAACAAGGGTTTCATATCAATTGGTCTCACAAATAACAGGGCTTCGCAAAGAATAGGGCTTCACAATGCACATGGCTTCACAAAGCATAGGGAGTTGAAAAGCACAAAGGCTCACAGAGGATATGAATTTGAAATGAGGAGGTCTTTACAAAGTATATAATCTCATCCTTATCATTGAGTGCACATGTTTTGGAGGTTGCTTCATGATGAATTGGAGCTTTTCATTTTCATGAGTACCCAAGGGGCATCCTTCCTTATTGATGGCCCATAGGCTTCAAAAGGGGATTCCTTCTTTGAATACGGGTAAACATGAGTAAAGAGAAGGGTATTTAACTATTTTCAAGTACCTCAGATGATTCAGTTTTTCAAATGGTTCCCAAATCCAAGGGTTCACAGTGATTTGAGAGTTTGGAAGGTTAAAGGCCCGTCTGTCTATTTCTTTAGAGTGAGGGGAGTAGGGTATTTATAGGAATGAGGGGGCATGAATCTCGAATGGAACACCATGAATCCACTTGTGCTTCACCATCAGAGGTATATTCCATCATGTTTTTTTATAACTCAGATGTTAACCATCATCCCCTCCGTAGCGCGGAGGATCCCATTACCACCTCGGGCGCTTGCAGAGGTTTCTGTAATTTTCCAAGAAATCCCATAAGTGATATTCTTCCCTGCACGGTGTGAAAACATCCGTTAATTTATTCATAACCATAGATTCTTCCATCTCTTTCTCTATATCTTGTGCAGAGATGGCCTCAACTTTTCCCCAGCCACATGACTAAAGGGACTCTAAAAGGTTCTTCATGACGAAGAATATTTTGGAAATACTGGACCCATTGATTATTTTTCCCACACACATACTTTAGATCCAAAAATACAAATATTCTAAATGATTAGGGATGAATATATTAATAGATATTATAAATAACATGGTGATGTAAATACTCATTCCATTAAAAAACAACTTGTTTGTTTGATTTTTCTAATATAGCATAATTTTTAGTAGATTGTATTAGGAGATATATTTTTTAAAATTAATTCATCTAAATTAATAGATTCATATAATTTTTAATATGTTCCCATCAGTATCATAGAAGTTATAATGGATAAACTAACTTATATAAACCATTTAAACCACAATGCAGGAAATCATAAATAATGAAAAAGGTAAAAACACACTATTTATTATAAGATGAATGGGAAAATACACCAAAACACCAATGGCCATAGTCTTTTGATCATTTCATTATTAAATTAAAATGTTTAGTGATTTTTTAAGCCACATAGTAGAAAAACATGGTAATGTTAATGAATATTATCTCACCTAACATATTTATTAGGAACAGTAACTTTGATTACATCGCCATCGACTAAATATTGGGTCACAACAACTAATAATTATATCATTTAAAGGATATATTGTTGTGATAATTAACTCTTATCATATTCATTTAAGAAAACTGTTTAGATAAAATATGTCTTTAAAAATCCACATGAAGGATAAGGTGTGTGGGTTGTTGTTTTAAGAAAGAATCCATGTAGTATTAACAATGGTATGAAAATATAATATAAAAACATGGGGAATAGTATATTATTAATGATGCCTCATACCCTTACACTTTGATATGGTACTAGGATAAAATCCATTTTAGAATTGATTCTTTAACATTTATAAATTCCCTAACATAACTATACCATAATTTCATATCCTAAATAAAATAGTGCATTGCATACATTCACATATCAATTTAGATTTGTATCCTCATAAATTTAATAAGAAAACTATAATATAAAAATTTATGTGTATATCAACTAATATAGAATTTTACATCTATATAAAACACAATAGAACCCATAAAAATTATTCTAAATATCCCAAAATAAATCAACATTTATAATCATTCATAAAATTTCACTTTTACGAAATTAATTTATTACCATTGGAATAGAAAAAAAGAGAAATGGGTTTTTTCAAACTATAAATAATGAACAATGATTAATGAATCAATAAAATATATATTAATGGACTAAATAATATATAAATAATAGATAAATTTAATAATTCCATAATCAATATAAACATAGATAAATATATACCCCCTAAAATAAATTAGTACAAATATATTTTTATCATACTAATGGAATTTATACTTTTGGACATAAAAAACTTTAAATAATTATCCCAAAACATATCTAATATGTTTATTCGGTATATGACAAAACCCAACCTATTTGGTCTCATGAGACGTACTGATTCATTCATATACCAAAACAATTTTGGCTCCCACCATCACTTAATAATGTCTAATGAATTCACTATATGATTCAAATATATTATTCATACATTTACATAATGAATAAATAGCTAAAAACATCAAAATTAATATAATAAAGACTCTTGAATATCATTACATGACTATACAATGTTATCGGTTAATAATTTTAGAGACACCATTGCAGTAAACCCGAAGTCAGTGTCTAAATTATAGATTGAAATAAGATACAGTAAATCACATATAGAAGGACTATACAATTTCATCATCTTTGTAAACTGTATAAATACGTGAAAATATCATTACAATTGATAAAAAACAATACACAAGTTAATTTATTTTATACCACCATTATTCATTATAGATAATATCTACAAATCAATAACATAATATTTACTTACATCCTTCAGATACTAATTTATAGAAAGGGTTGACCTCATATTATCAGTAATTGTAAGTATACAGTGGATGCTATTAATAAATAATGAATAATAAACATATAAAGAAAAATAAATAAAACAAAATCAATATAATATATATATATCAAATAATATTTTAGGAGTAAATATTGATCAAATAATTCCATATAATTAATAACATCATATAGAATCATAACCCCATATAAAATAACTAATCACATGATAACATGGAATATCAGTGAATTAAATCATAATAGGGGAACTATTAATTATACATATTATGAAAATACAATCAAGGCCTCTTACCATGAATTCATACCATTATGGCCACATTGTAACTTATCTTATACAAACGGGTAAGGCCTCAACGAAATACGAAGGATAATATTTCTCATGAGACCTAATGATGTCTCAAAGGGTTATTTAATTATGGTCTTGAAAAATTAAATTATATATCCAATTTATTCATCATATGATAGGGTTCAAACATCATTGAGTGAAAAAATCATAAATAAAAACAATCATATGAAAAATAATTACCTACTCTAATCAATAAACATAATCATAAACCATCAAGTGTAATATCTTGAAGGGAAATAAAATTTTACATCCCCAATAAAAATGATCATAAATTATTTGGATAAATAATAATGATTGTATAAATAAAACATATCCCATGTATATAACATGTAAACTAATGGTTTGATATCATTGATGAATATGAATTCCACAATAAATTCATTAATGTTTTTTGATAAAATAATCCATTCATGTTGAAAATGTTTTTTACAACAAATTTCATAAATTATTTTTAACATAATTTTAATTTAATATATCCTTTTATCACTTTTAAAATAATCATAAAAACATTTCAGTATTGATGGATCAAAATTCATTTAATTTATTAAACATTAAAACAAACATTGCATTCCCATTTTCAATAAATGATAAATGTACCATGTTTTGAAAATGACTACAGGATGTATTTCAGGTAAAATTTTATATAGAAATAATTGGTAAATTTTTATTTAGTAAATCAGTTTTAAAAGGATAAAATCATTTTTCTATTTTTTTAAAACAAGATTTTTTTGAAAAGGTATTTTTGACAGAAATAGAAATAATTTCAAGGTGTCTAAAAAACATGTTCATTATCATTTTTACTTCCAAAGTATTAATAACTGATACTAATAAATAAAAAATTTAATAATTAACCAGAGAAAAATAATATATATTTATTTTTAAAATATAAATATCAAATTGATCTATCAAAGTAGACTTAAAATATAATTTGGAATAATGAAGAGATGGTGGGAAAACCCATAACACTTTTCTAAATTTGGAATTATAAGGCCTATTAATGAAATAATATAAAATAAATATTCAAAGACCAATAAGATAAATTTATTAATGATATAATTTCAAATGGGACAGAATATAAATTACACACTTTAATTAGTTCAAATTATGTAGTATGTCTCACAGATGTAAATGTGAGATGAGAAACCATTAAAACTTCATTGAATTACAACATATTTTTCAGAAACTATTGAATAATAAATATAGTATTATTAAAAAAACATTTAATTAAAATAATAATATATATCATTCCACATATTATTTACTTATATTCCTTTTTTCATATTTTTTTTATAAATTCATTGTTAAATTCGTTGTTTGAGGTGATTAATAGTTCATATTTTTTGTATCTTTGGATTCAGTAATGTTGGACCTTTATTATTTTATCTTGGTTAGATCATCAAAATGAAATCAAACCTGATGATAAAATAATTATATTCATATTTTATTTATTTATATTATTATATATAATTTATATATTGAAAATGTATTACAACATTCATGGAGATGGTAGGCCAGATGTACACATGAACGATGTTTTCATTTTACTCGATAGGTGGACGGAATGGAAAATTAATATTTATTAAAATTTAAATATAATTATAAAATTATAGATATCATTAATAAAAATAAAATAAAAAATTATTACCATCTATGTAAAATTGAATTGAAAAAAATTTGTGATCACTACGTGAATGTTTTAGCCCACATGTACGAACGAGCAATGTTATAGTATCCCTCATAGAATAGAATGTAATAAGATATAAGTTATAACATAATTTAATATTTATAATAATATCATGTATATATATATATATAATTTATCATCACTTGCACCCTTTATAAGTGGTGATATAAAACAAACTACATCAATTCGTGTGGTGGTAGTTCGACGTACATATGATTGATGGATTATTTTTCGATTTTATGGATGTTGAGAAGGGTACATGTAACGCCCCGACCCCAGCTACCCAGAGTCGGTGCATTACTTCGTAACATTGGCATGATCACAAAAGATCAAGTCTCGAAAGACCGATTAGTTTAGTAGCCTTGGAAACACTAGATACATTCGTAAACGTTACATTACATCATAAAGTGAAAAACTACAATAACAAAGTCTCCATAGTCCACACTCATATCCTCTTCTGACTATCCCTGCAGGTCATTCATAAAATACTTCTTCACATCCTGGAAAATATTAAAACATTGAAAGGGGTGAGCTCAGATGCTCAGTAAGGATAACAACATTGCGGAAGCTTTCATAAATAAACATTAACAATTATAGGCAATGTATAACTAAAACAAAAGCCTTTTAAACATGAACTTCAACATAATATGGCAAAAGTAAAATGAGATAATGCCATTCTCTTCTTCACATGGATATTCTACTGGTCGAATAATCACATGCAATATCAATAACCACTTTCATAATGATGGAATGCATAATGCCAGACTATCATAACCACGTAGTCAAGGCCTCGTGCCAAGACCACAAATAAGATTTTGTCAAGGCCTCGTGCCAAGACAGTAGTTTGTCTCATGAGACCTGCCGATGCATCGAGGAGCTATAGCGGGCTCCACCCGTCACTTATTAAGTCCAATGCATTCCTCATATGAATAGGTTTAAACATATCATAAACCATAACATAATCGTATCTCATAAAACAGGCATAAAGGAAACATAACATTTCCACATTTCAATCACAAGATATAAATACAACACATTGATATAATAAAAATGCTTTCAAAACCATTTTCAATACCAAAATAAAAGAGAGTTAAAACTTTGTATTTATTTTTCATTAAAAAAAATGATGGCTTGAAGAGGAAGCCGGATCTCAAATAATGGTCACGGCGGCGGAGAAGTCGTTGTCGCCGCATAAGTACGGAAAGAAAAACATTCCCTTTTGTCGTTTAGTAAAACGCTTCGTATAAAAAAGATTCCTTTTGAATAAATGCAAAAGTCAAAGGGTTTTATACACCGTATAAAAGGAAAGTTGTGTATAAAGCCAAAATATGCCTCAATGAAAGGGGATAGAGACGAAGTCCTTAAAAAGATCATTTTTAAAAATAAAATAGATCTATTATGTGTATTCACTATAGGTACACATAAAGAAAGTAAAAATAAAAAAATAGGATATAATATCATGACATAATTTGAAAGTAGGAGATTAACCCAAAGAATGGAAGTTGGGTTAAGAAATTCCCTTACCTCGTGTCTGACTTGACTCAACCGTTCTTTAACCTCCTGAATAATAAACTAGAGTTAATATATACCTTATTAAGAACCATTTTCAATTTCATTATCCTTATTATATCACTTATTACAATGATATGAACATTATGTAATTATTTAAGTTAATAACGGTCGTTTTGTCGATCTTTGGTACTTGAGTCAAAAATAAACTTCTTATAATTACAAGTTGTTCATGTGGTGAAATATACATTATATCCGGAATTATATTCATGATGTAGATATCATATATATCATATATACAGTATATACATTCATTCATAATGTCACGTAACATTTAGAGGTAAGAAATGAAATGCACCGTTCATGGAGACGGTAAGCCGTACGTACGCATGAACGCTACTTTCATTTCAATTTCATATTTAATGGAAGTAAATCATAATGATATAAATGTATAATATAATTCCAGTATAATATAGTGTATAATACCATTTACTCCATCCTTTATACATCCCACATATGGCATTTACGATTCAAATCACTTTGAGGGGGCGGTAGTCCGCACTTCCTAAAATGAAATTATCGCGTTTTACCCATAATGGAAATCATAAAGTATGCCATAAATGAGAAATACAGAAGCATAAGTAAAACAAAAACATATTATATATCATATATAAAAATAGTGACATCTTAATGGCCACCTTTGAAGGTGTTATATGAGTGTTGAACAATCATCGCTTCGTGAGGCAGAAATTCGCCATCCACAGAAACCGTATGTTCTTTAACCATTAGATGTAGGTGTGTGTAAGTGTAGCTCGAATCCTTCTTATAACAACATCCTAGTATATTGAGGATACTGGTGTTGTTACAAAAGAAATTAATAAAAAGATTTTAGGGGGTTGGAGAAGAAAAATAAAACAAAACAACATTATAAAAGACATTACCTCAAAATCGGGTAACTCTTTTTGATTTGAGCCAAAGGCTTCCTTGGGAAGAGTTCTGCCCAAAGTGAGGATTCTAGGAGTAATAGAGGGATGTTGGGAGAGTATTTGGGCAGAGGTTGGCCGAGCCAAATGGCTTGAAGGTGTGAATAAGGTGGGAGAGGTGGGGGCCTTTTATAAGTGGAGAGGAGGGGCACTTTTGGAAAGTAATGAAATGTTACATTATTTCAAAATGCTTTTCGGATTCTAAAGGTCCCACATCTATATAATTCGAGGCTAAGGTGATAAGGTTTCGAAATATCTTCATCCAATAGGCTTTGGACAAGTGTAAGCCTCGGATTTTGCATTATCTTCTCATTTTATTTAAATCGTCAAATAATGATGTCATCGCTGCATCATTATTATGTCATAAATACTTTAATTTATTTAATGTCTAAAAATTATAAAACAAATACTATGATGTAGGAAATCTTTTTAGCTTTCCAATGACTATTTATAATTAAAATTTGGACTTGTATAACCCCAATTAAAAATTGTTTTAGTAGAACAATTTATGTTCGTGTCATTTTCACTTTAACATTAAATAAAAACTAATTTATGTCATTTCCCAACAAAAGTGGATCCATGGGGTCCCCAAGTTAGGCCATGGCTTGTCTTGGTCGGCCATGACTCAACCAATGAGGTTGGGACATGTTTCTAGGTCATTTAATATTATTAAAGTATTATCTATACCTTAAACTACACTAATTACCACTAATCGCGATTAAGAACTTAATAAGTTACTATTCACCAAAAAATTATTATAATCTCATTGAACCACATTTTACTTCTTAATGACAACCATGTATGTCGGATTTTTGAAAATCAAATCACAGAAGTGGTAATATTTCATTTAAACGAAAAATCAGTTATTTAACTACCACTTAGTGGTTTCACTATTCATCAAAAATTGAAGTTTCTCAGAACAATGCCAAAATTTCATCCTAAGCTATAATTGATATTCCGAATTCAAAAATGATGTCTATTTTACAAAATTCCAAACATATAAGTTGCATTAATTAATTTTATAATTAATTCCCGCTGTTACGACAAATAGCGTGTTTTCAAGAAACAATTTATATCAAAAGATTGGCAATTGTTTATGTCCAAATTCAATGTTAAATTAATTCTAATGACCACCATTGGATAAAATGGTAAAAATATATTCTAATTATACATTAAATCCACTCAATAGTATAACTTATCACTATAAATTATTTTGATTAAAAAAGTTGTTTTAAGTATTTTTCACTATTCATAAAAAATTAGAAGTTCTCAGAAAAATACCAAAAATTCAACATAGGCTAATTTCGATATTACGAATACAAAAATGAAGTCCATTTTGAAATATAAAATTTCTATAATTTTAAAAAGTGGTTATTACTATTCATAACGGCTAGTTTGATTTGTCGCGATGTTTTAGAACTCGAAGTTGCGTACAATGCAAGCTATTGTATTATTGAATGAGAAGCGTATCGTGGAAGCTCGGGGTGTTACATTCTCCCCTCCTTCAATAAATTGCGTCCTCGCAATTTGAAATTTTTCTTGGAAAATAAAAGGTTGAAAATAGAAAATACCTTTGTGGAAAACCCACATCGGAAATAAGGTTAATAGAATTTAGTCTTAATAAGAGGGAAATGGAAATAAGAAAGTCACCACCAAATCATGATCTCGATAAGGAGAACATTGGTGGCAATTAGAGACATATAATTTGAGGAAAAACGTAAATATTTGTAGGGATTGATTGAGGTCATCAATCACAATCAACTGTCAAATTGAGGGCCTCAAAGCCTTCAATCTATGTTGATTTAAAATATCATCAGTTCAACAAAACATAAGTTATTAGGATAACACATTTTTTTTGTTTTAATATCCCTTTACTAAAGTTTAAGAATTAATTTATTCATTGAATAAGAGATAGGTATATATATATATATGTGTTTGACATTAGAGTTTCAACCTTCAACTCATCTTTCACTCAAAAGATAATAGAACTCAAAAATATTATACTTATCCTAATTGTATAAGGTTCCAAATGTTAACACATACCATTTAGATTAGTAAAATTATTTTGTAATAACCGGGGACTTCCTGTAGGCTAGTGGTAGGAAATAAAGGCCTGTCGCACTATGATTGTGGGTTCGATTCCTGCAGCTTTGTCCGACGCGACGGGTTATGCCCCACCCTGCAGGTTGTCCTTTTCCTAAAACTATAGTATCATAATATTCCAAAAATAATCTTCATAAATTTTTTAACCTTAAACAATACTATCCATGGTTCAACTTAATCCATTACAACCTTAATAGTTATCCAAAATACATCTGTCCAACTCACAGTCCAAATTTTATAAGGAAGGTAAACATAATGAAGATCCTTTATCCCACGTAACAACATGTGAGCACCTTCATCATGTATTCTTTTTAAACATACTGAATTAACATGATCCCTTATTCCTTATAGAATACTAGATATACTCCTTCTATCCAAAAATGTATACAAAACATCAATCAGTTTCAAGGAAGTTAAGTATATCCAATATAATTTATCCAAATCAATCACGTCTTATTCCAAAATCACAATCTCAGTATCAAAACCATATTATGGTTTATCTTTCTCTCAACCATATATTTTCCAAAAATTTAACCTACTGTGGAGTCACTTTTCTTGGTTCCACACAATCTCAAGTCCTTGATGAAATAGTACTGCAGTACAATCCTTATATACTCCATAATTATTATAACCAGTACATCATTGATACAACACTCAAATTAAAAAAAAATCTTTAATAACAACATAAGAACTCTAATCATTACTCCTCATCTGTGGTAGTATCATAACTTGATTATTATCCAATAACATCATTTGGGGCATGCTCTGATGATTTGGACATTGGTTTGCGTAGTGTCCACAATCCTTGCAGAAGAAGCATTGTACATTTGAAACCATTTTCTTACCCTTGCAGTCACGCACTTTGTGTCCTTTTTCTCTACACTTATAACAAACTCCCATTCCCTTTAGGCAAGTTCCATGATGTTTCTTCCCACAATTACCACATATTGGAAAATTCTTCTTTCCCCTCATCCCTTTATCCATCATTCTCTCTTCCATCCCTTTCATATCTTGCTTCGCTTCAAAGCCATAGGACTCAGAGAATTCTTTACTTATCCTATTAACACATGATACTATTTCTTCATATGTTGAGAACACATGGGAGACTATTTCCCTTCGAAATGTTGGCTTAATACCGTGAAAGATACTATCCTTCTTACTCTTTGGATCATACGTACCGCTGGAGTTCACATTCCTTCTACTGGGCGCCATTTCTATACAACGGCATAAACTAGGTTAGTTTATGAATCAAAATACATAATTCCATACTTGTAAAACACTTTACATAAATTGAACTATTTATGGATATAATCCATAATCATAAAAAGAAATGTTTTCTTTGAGGAAGTATGTACTCATAACCCTTCATAGTGGTTTGTAAGTAAAATGAGAATTATCCTAAGCATATCCCCCGGGAGTGTCGTAACCAAGAGTGCAGCAAGGCCCGTTTTCGTGCACCAGTTCCCGTTCGAGTCTAGCTCAAAGCGGTGTTTTCGGGTTTTACCCCTAGGTACATCTGTGCCAGAGCCGCCTCTACCTGCTCGTATCCAGACAGGGATGTATTGCTCGGAAAAGTCATAACATCTCTATATAATACCAAAATTCTAGGAAGTTCTTTTATACTAATCCTCAGAGTTCATCTTAGGTCTACGTGCTCTAATCAGAGTTTATCTAAATCTAGCTTCCAAGGTTAGTACTAAACTGCCTCTGATACCAACTGTAACGCCCCGACCCCAGCTACCCAGAGTCGGTGCATTACTTCGTAACATTGGCATGATCCCAAAAGATCAAGTCTCGAAAGACCGATTAGTTTAGTAGCCTTGGAAACACTAGATACATTCATAAGTCTTTCATTACATCAAAATTAAACAAACTACAAAAAAAACATGGTCTCCATAGTCCACACTCATATCCTCTTCTGACTATCCCTGCAGGTCATTCATAAAATACTTCTTCACATCCTGGAAAATATTAAAACATTGAAAGGGGTGAGCTCAGATGCTCAGTAAGGATAACAACATTGCGGAAGCTTTCATAAATAAACATTAACAATTATAGTCAATGTATAACTAAAACAAAAGCCTTTTAAACATGAACTTCAACATAATATGGCAAAAGTAAAATGAGATAATGCCATTCTCTTCTTCACATGGATATTCTACTGGTCGAATAATCACATGCAATATCAATAACCACTTTCATAATGATGGAATGCATAATGCCAGACTATCATAACCACGTAGTCAAGGCCTCGTGCCAAGACCACAAATAAGATTTTGTCAAGGCCTCGTGCCAAGACACTAGTTTGTCTCATGAGACCTGCCGATGCATCGAGGAGCTATAGCGGGCTCCACCCGTCACTTATTAAGTCCAATGCATTCCTCATATGAATAGGTTTAAACATATCATAAACCATAACATAATCGTATCTCATAAAACAGGCATAAAGGAAACATAACATTTCCACATTTCAATCACAAGATATAAATACAACACATTGATATAATAAAAATGCTTTCAAAACCATTTTCAATACCAAAATAAAAGAGAGTTAAAACTTTGTATTTATTTTTCATTAAAAAAAATGATGGCTTGAAGAGGAAGCCGGATCTCAAATAATGGTCACGGCGGCGGAGAAGTCGTTGTCGCCGCATAAGTACGGAAAGAAAAACATTCCCTTTTGTCGTTTAGTAAAACGCTTCGTATAAAAAAGATTCCTTTTGAATAAATGCAAAAGTCAAAGGGTTTTATACACCGTATAAAAGGAAAGTTGTGTATAAAGCCAAAATATGCCTCAATGAAAGGGGATAGAGACGAAGTCCTTAAAAAGATCATTTTTAAAAATAAAATAGATCTATTATGTGTATTCACTATAGGTACACATAAAGAAAGTAAAAATAAAAAAATAGGATATAATATCATGACATAATTTGAAAGTAGGAGATTAACCCAAAGAATGGAAGTTGGGTTAAGAAATTCCCTTACCTCGTGTCTGACTTGACTCAACCGTTCTTTAACCTCCTGAATAATAAACTAGAGTTAATATATACCTTATTAAGAACCATTTTCAATTTCATTATCCTTATTATATCACTTATTACAATGATATGAACATTATGTAATTATTTAAGTTAATAACGGTCGTTTTGTCGATCTTTGGTACTTGAGTCAAAAATAAACTTCTTATAATTACAAGTTGTTCATGTGGTGAAATATCCATTATATCCGGAATTATATTCATGATGTAGATATCATATATATCATATATACAGTATATACATTCATTCATAATGTCACGTAACATTTAGAGGTAAGAAATGAAATGCACCGTTCATGGAGACGGTAAGCCGTACGTACGCATGAACGCTACTTTCATTTCAATTTCATATTTAATGGAAGTAAATCATAATGATATAAATGTATAATATAATTCCAGTATAATATAGTGTATAATACCATTTACTCCATCCTTTATACATCCCACATATGGCATTTACGATTCAAATCACTTTGAGGGGGCGGTAGTCCGCACTTCCTAAAATGAAATTATCGCGTTTTACCCATAATGGAAATCATAAAGTATGCCATAAATGAGAAATACAGAAGCATAAGTAAAACAAAAACATATTATATATCATATATAAAAATAGTGACATCTTAATGGCCACCTTTGAAGGTGTTATATGAGTGTTGAACAATCATCGCTTCGTGAGGCAGAAATTCGCCATCCACAGAAACCGTATGTTCTTTAACCATTAGATGTAGGTGTGTGTAAGTGTAGCTCGAATCCTTCTTATAACAACATCCTAGTATATTGAGGATACTGGTGTTGTTACAAAAGAAATGAATAAAAAGATTTTAGGGGGTTGGAGAAGAAAAATAAAACAAAACAACATTATAAAAGACATTACCTCAAAATCGGGTAACTCTTTTTGATTTGAGCCAAAGGCTTCCTTGGGAAGAGTTCTGCCCAAAGTGAGGATTCTAGGAGTAAGAGAGGGATGTTGGGAGAGTATTTGGGCAGAGGTTGGCCGAGCCAAATGGCTTGAAGGTGTGAATAAGGTGGGAGAGGTGGGGGCCTTTTATAAGTGGAGAGGAGGGGCACTTTTGGAAAGTAATGAAATGTTACATTATTTCAAAATGCTTTTCGGATTCTAAAGGTCCCACATCTATATAATTCGAGGCTAAGGTGATAAGGTTTCGAAATATCTTCATCCAATAGGCTTTGGACAAGTGTAAGCCTCGGATTTTGCATCATCTTCTCATTTTATTTAAATCGTCAAATAATGATGTCATCGCTGCATCATTATTATGTCATAAATACTTTAATTTATTTAATGTCTAAAAATTATAAAACAAATACTATGATGTAGGAAATCTTTTTAGCTTTCCAATGACTATTTATAATTAAAATTTGGACTTGTATAACCCCAATTAAAAATTGTTTTAGTAGAACAATTTATGTTCGTGTCATTTTCACTTTAACATTAAATAAAAACTAATTTATGTCATTTCCCAACAAAAGTGGATCCATGGGGTCCCCAAGTTAGGCCATGGCTTGTCTTGGTCGGCCATGACCCAACCAATGAGGTTGGGACATGTGTCTAGGTCATTTAATATTATTAAAGTATTATCTATACCTTAAACTACACTAATTACCACTAATCGCGATTAAGAACTTAATAAGTTACTATTCACCAAAAAATTATTATAATCTCATTGAACCACATTTTACTTCTTAATGACAACCATGTATGTCGGATTTTTGAAAATCAAATCACAGAAGTGGTAATATTTCATTTAAACGAAAAATCAGTTATTTAACTACCACTTAGTGGTTTCACTATTCATCAAAAATTGAAGTTTCTCAGAACAATGCCAAAATTTCATCCTAAGCTATAATTGATATTCCGAATTCAAAAATGATGTCTATTTTACAAAATTCCAAACATATAAGTTGCATTAATTAATTTTATAATTAATTCCCGATGTTACGACAAATAGCGTGTTTTCAAGAAACAATTTATATCAAAAGATTGGCAATTGTTTATGTCCAAATTCAATGTTAAATTAATTCTAATGACCACCATTGGATAAAATGGTAAAAATATATTCTAATTATACATTAAATCCACTCAATAGTATAACTTATCACTATAAATTATTTTGATTAAAAAAGTTGTTTTAAGTATTTTTCACTATTCATAAAAAATTAGAAGTTCTCAGAAAAATACCAAAAATTCAACATAGGCTAATTTCGATATTACGAATACAAAAATGAAGTCCATTTTGAAATATAAAATTTCTATAATTTTAAAAAGTGGTTATTACTATTCATAACGGCTAGTTTGATTTGTCGCGATGTTTTAGAACTCGAAGTTGCGTACAATGCAAGCTATTGTATTATTGAATGAGAAGCGTATCGTGGAAGCTCGGGGTGTTACAGTACAGGTTTTAAAAATATCATTATAAAATTTATCTATTTATATTATATAATGGAGTTTTTATTTTTTTAAAATTTATAAAATATTATATTGAGTTAGAAGAAGTAAAATGAATACAAACTGTTAAAAAATTACATCTAATTCCAGAAAACTCATTAGGTTCAACCAAAAGCCATCATAGGATATAATTAGGATATAACCTAGGAATAAATTTTGTGGGGTGGAATGTATAGATGATATTATTTTGGGGATTACCCAATCCAAAAGGAATTTGAATTGTTAATAGTAGGGTGGAGAGGGTGCAATATTATAAGTGGGGGAAGAGACACACTTGGTATTTTTGAAAATAATTAATTAGACCCATGTTTATATCATGAAACAATAATCAATAATTATTTAATATAAAAAAGATTATAGGGTAGAAATATTTCGAAAGAATTGGTTTTTTACTGGCGGGTAGGACTTTTTAACACTTTTCTTTTTAACTTTAACCCTTGGTGAACCTAATTAATACTTAGTTGATGTAATTAATATTTACATGTATTACTATTCATAATCATGAAATTCATGTTTGAAATATTTGATAATATTAATTTATATAATTCATAATATTTAATAAATATTTTTCATATTCAATTCATATATGTGGTAGAATCCAATTCAAAATTATACTCACAAATGCGACAAATGGGGGGTTTCAAAAAAGATAATTCAGATTATTATAGATGTTTTAACATGAAAATAAAATATAAAATATTTATAAATGCCCTAAATTAGATATAAATAATTATAATTGAACTATTTTTACATTATTACCCTTTTAAGATATAATTTAAAATTTTAATTTTTTTCGTTAAAAATGAAATTTTTAATTAAAATTTATTATTATTCACTACACCATAAAATATTTAATTTTTAATAGTCTTCAAAATAATTCACCCAAATATTATTTTGAAATATCATTTTAAATAATGAATCATATATTATCAATTAAATTTTCTATAAGTAGAAAAATTTAATTTTAAATTATGTGCACAAAGTGAGACTAACCTTACATTCAACCAAATTTAGTTTGTCAGAGAATCATTCATTCTCATATAAATAGATTTTTGTTTAATTCACAAAAATATATAAATACATAATTTATCTTATATAAATGAACACCGTATAATTTCCAAAATTTAGTGAGTCATATTTATACCCTCAAACATAATGGATAATTTTTTTTGTACTTGTTTAAATAATAGAATGTAATATTTCATTTGTAGTTGGTGTTGAATGCCTCATAATATATCAAATTGAATGAATTTATTTAAAAATGAATACATTTTCAAGTCATATGGGTTATATTTCCATTTATTTTTTGACATTCTTGTCATACATGCTACAAACATGATTTTCCTATTTTAAAATACAGGGGTGTCTCATTCTACACACATTAAATATATTGTTCACTCAATATATAATCCTGATCTCAATAACCAAGGGTTTGAAATTATAAAATTCCCTGACTGAATGTTAAATTTGTGAGATGGGTTAAGAAAACATCCTATTGAAAATAATAACGGGAAGTATACATTTAATCTAGAATGACCACATAACTAGGATTCCTAGAAGAAGAAAATTGTACGGAAGATAGGATATGCACATGGATGAAATTAATAATTCCTAAATAATGATGTATGGTGATAGAGGCCATTATACCCATAAAGGTGAATGATTAATATAAAGGTAAAAAAACATAACCATAAATCCATAATGAGTTAAGGGACTATTTAATTCATTATAATTGAATCTACTATGATAAATTTTAGGATTCAATATCCTTTCACTAATAGAGAACCAATATATACCCACAGATCAATACTGAGGATTTAGAGAAATGATGGGAATAATATGTCTACCACACCTACACCCAATGTTTTAATAAAACCATTGGTATAAGTTTTACAAAACAATCAGTTTTCTATAAATCATGGGTATAGATCTTTAATATGGGACCCTCTGTTAGGCTTCTCCTCCCTGACCTCATTCAATGTACTTCCTCTCCTCTCCCATGTAGTGTATGGTGTCCAACCTCCCCTCTTTCTATTACAATACTTGTAACCCTCCCCACTATTGGAGACCCTCCACTCGTTTGGTGACCACACACATCCATGTCACCTCCTTAGGAGGCCTTCAACTTTCCTCTCCCCTTCAATAATATCCCTCTCACTTAATTAAGTGACGACCTCCCATCTCCTCTCCCCTATTTTAAATTTTTTATTATATAGGAAAGTATTCCTAGTATTGTTTCTATTATATTTTATTCAATTCAGTTTTATTAAATTTCATTTAGTTTAGATTGTCTTGGTTAGGTTTAGTTCACCTCTATACCAATAAATTTTGTTTTGTTTTAGACTATAAAAATAATTTGTAATCAATTAAAAATTTTAAGGATCTAGTTTTTTTAATTTAATGTTTTTATTTATTTATTATTTATTTTTAAATTTAATTTAGATGATTTGTTTCAATATTTTTTTTCTCAATATTAGTTTAAAATTATTTGGAAACATTTTTATATATTTTTCATAATATATTTGGATTTTATCTTTTAAATTTGGTTTTTTACTCATCTTGTATTGGATTAATTTTTTTATGTCATACTATATTAACATTCTAATTTTAGTATATTGATATTATTTTAGTTTTCTATAGTATCATTTTTATCTATTTTTCACAAACTATTTCAGATTGAAAATTTTCACATATATTTTTCTCAATGTTAGTGGGTCCACTTTGGTCCAATTTGGTATTGTGTGAGATATTTCGATTTAGTATGGTCAGTTTACGTATATATGGTACATATGTATTCATTTTAGTTTGTTTATATTCCATTCAATTTTTCTCAGTTTCATTTTAACTATCTATAAATGAATAAAATCTATTCAACTTTTTAGATTTATTAGATTCAATTTTATTTATTAATTTTTATTTGGATTTTTAATACAAAACAATAGAATATTTTATTTAATTTTATATCTTTTGGTTAGGTTTTATAATATTTATTTCAATATAGTTTTGTTCAATTATGTTTATTTATGTTTAAGTTGTTTTGTTTGGTTCTATTTGTCAAGGATAGGGATAGTCAGAATAACTTTACCTGTATTGTGTTAAATTCTATTTAGTTTAGTTTGGGATGAATTAGAAAAATTATATATTATTTTTATTGGGTTTATCTTATATATATATATATATATATTCAATTTGGCATGATTCAGTTCATTTTGTTTTTATTTTCCTTTTTTTAATATTGTCTAGATTTATTCATTTATATCAAGTTATAATTGGGACAACCTTATTCACTTATAATATTTCAAAACTACCTAATTATTATTTTTACATTCCAATATGGAGAATTTTTTTTCATCTCTTAAATTTGATATTACTCTATTTTAAATAATTTTACTCCATTAAATAGAAATAATTTTGTTCTATTTTAATTACTTCGATATAGATCAATTAAATTTTTCATTGTTTTGTTTCGTAATAATACATCACATTTTATTATCCTTAATTAAAAATGTAATGTATTGATCTAATTTTCTTAAGATTATGTTCCTAATTTTAGAAAATATTTTAATATAAGAACATGGGAGTTAAATTTAGGTTGTTTCCATACTAAATAATTAAATTGATCAAGACAAATATAAAATGAGAACCTTTAAATTTTTTTTATTTT
This sequence comes from Viscum album, assembly GCA_963277665.1. NCBI lineage: Eukaryota > Viridiplantae > Streptophyta > Magnoliopsida > Santalales > Viscaceae > Viscum > Viscum album. The sequence continues at coordinate 197,724,215 of OY728150.1, forward strand.
TAAAGAAAACTTCCCTATTTATATGTTTCATATGTCAATTAGGATTTTATGTATAAGAAATAAATTAAATCAATAATGTATAGGATACAAGTTATTTTATATAGGTTTAGGATTACCTTTATTATCCCCTTCTCAAATCCAGTAATACTAAATATGAGTATGATGAATTCCATTGTAAAATACATTCACCTATATATATTTATAGATAACTATAAGAATAAAAATTTAATATTTTACAAATACATGGTATTTTAAAATAATATTTTAAAAAATGTCATTCTTAGGGTCGTAATCCCCACACAATTTACAAGTATAGCATATTTTATGAAATTAAATAATTTAGAAAGATGATATAAAATCATGAGATTATGAATGTTTCTAAAAAATAATTACTATAAAGAAATTCATATTTTATAATATGTTATTTATCAGTTATATCATTAGATAAAAGATATCTGACCATGGTATATGATTAATGTCACGACCCATTCCTCAGGACCCATGCTGTTACTACCTCAAGCCCGCCTTCCATAGGCCAGGGGATGGTGACTAGCACCAAAAGGCATATTCCCTAAAACCGGGAAGATATTGACTTTATATCCTATAAACACACTCAACCAAGAAGACAACAAAATGCGAACTCAAGTGAACTGTAAAGTAAAAAAAGAGTGTGTACAGTATGTAAAAGGGGGAAAAATACATGCACAAGTGGAAAGTATAAGAAAACTGAATGTAATCATAAAATGAAAAGTAAAAGTAGACTAAAACAACTCATGTGAACTCCTGCCAAGGATCCAACCTAAAGGGTAGGTACAGCTCTCTAACTGTCATCTTTTCAGCATGCCTCTTCCACAGTCCACCTCTAAGCTACCACTAGTCCTGATACTCTCATCCTCGATAAGCGTTGTCGGTCGTCTGCACCAAACACAACAAGGTGCGGGCATAGCCAGTGCATGGTTGAGAATAACGATACTCAGTAGGGACCCCAAGACCCTCGAAGGTCTCACAAGAACCACAAAGGATAAAACAAAAATCATTAAAATATATAACAACCCTACTTAGTTAAATGCCCGTACACATACCTAAGTAATCAAGTATACCCATCTCATTCATGAGGAAAACATAAGGCCCAACACTTATCCAAAGCTCAACTATTCCACGAAAGAGGAAACACAAGGTAGGTAACACCACAAAGGTATATTCCACAAAGGTAATTCCACAGAGAAGAATACCACAATGGTAACACCCCGAAGGTATGTACCACAATGTTAAGAAACACAGAAGAATTCCCTAATGGTATCACCATGATGGTAAGTACAACAAAGATACGCCACACATTATAATACCAAAAAGGTATCTTCATGAAGGTAAGTACCAAAAAGGTATGCCACATAGAAGAATACCACAAAGGTAAAACTCAGCTCAGACCCGGTATAACTTAGGTACGGTAGTAACGATGATTTTATGTAACTACTAAATCATCTTACTCAGTTAAAAGGCCGACCAAAATTGGATCAAAAATCATCATACCCACATAGGATCCTAAATCATTAGACCAACATAGGATCCTATTACATCATCAGACCCAAACAAGATCCCAGTACAGCAGACCCACGTAGGATCCTAGAGTAGTTCCATGTGGATTCCCAGAGTAGATCCAAGTGAGACTCTCTAATACAGACCCAAAAAGTATCCCAAATCAGAGACCCACATAGGATCCCTTTCTCATGTTACAACTAGCTATAGGGTTCCCACACTAAGCTTTCTTGATGCGGGGAGGATCCGCTCCTCAAGCCATTGTTCGATACTCTGACTGTCATGAAGTACCACGAAAATTTATCCTAAATGAACTCCATGTAAAAGGGGTCTTAACACAACATACAATGCATCAATAAAATGCGTAGTCTGTAAGTTATTGGACTTTTAGTCCCAAGGGACTAGTTAGATTCATGTTCCATCTAACCAGTCCATACTGAAACTCTAACCAAAACCCAATTGGGTATACCAAAAGGAAAATCATGATCCAAGGTTTCTATCATGACAGAGAGTTCATCAAACAGACACTCGTAGCTCATGTTATGGATGAAATAACGAAAACGTACGAAGATGGTGTGGGTTCGGTCTGACCTGGTCTGCCCGACCCCGCTCGACCCGACCTGGGCTGACCCGACCCTATTCATGTTGACATGGCCTGTCCTAGGTCTGGCCATGGGTCCAATCCGGCATGCTGGGTCTGGGCTGTCCCACAATGCCACAGCCCACTGGGTGCACCGTGTGACAGCCCATGGTGCGGCGGCCCGTGGTGCAGTGACCCATAGTGTGGCGGTCCCCTGGGTGGTGGCCAGCTGTGTAGTGGCCCTCGGTGCGGCGACCATTGGGGAGGCGGCCCGTGGCGGCAGACTGGATAGCCATCCCCTCCTCCGTGTGGCGCAGTTGCACGCTGCGCCTTCACTGGTGGCCGGATACAAGCCGACCGACCTCCACATTCCACCGTGGAAAAATCCCACAGCTCTAGCATGCCGAGCGGCGCAGATACATGCAGTCGACCTCATAGTGAGGCCAGACAGAGTGTCGGTCGTCGCCCTCGCTCCGCCCTGACCGACATTCCGTGACACTTCTTTGGTGGTTTGGTTGCGTCGTCGCCATCTTCGCAGCCGGCCGTGGTGCCGACCACCGCTCCCGAGTCCCACTGATGTCAATCTCCAACACCAGTCACCATCCCCCTCCATTGCGAAAAAAAAATCAAAAACCTCAATGGTTAGTGGAGGGGTAGGCCCATGATCGTTTGGCCCACACCATCTGCGTTAGGGCAGTATCAATTGGCTCAATAATTATTGAATCATGAAGAACATCAAGAACGGGTAAGGGGGAATTCAAAATGACAAACCCTACATTGTCTTTCATTTTAGGACGTTTTCGGAAAGAAGGCGAAGTTGTTGGAGATCATCGGAATTCATTGCCTCCATAAGGAGCTTCTGATCCGGGCTCGGGGTCGGTTCCTCTTTCTTCGTTGGATAGGAATTCTTTGTTGGAGAGGAAGAGTTTCCCTACATATATCTCCCAATTCTACTCTTTTCCATCACTTCGCCCATCAATCCTCTCGAAATATAAGAACCAACTTATTAAAAATATGTTTATGGAATAATTTAATTATATTTATTACGTTAATTATGATGATGTTGGCATAATAATTTATAAGAATCCTAGTGTCACCACCCTCATTAAATAGGGAGTTCAAGAGTCGGGTGGTCCTCACCATTAAGAATTCAATTTGGGGGTTTTTAGTTCTGGTGGTCCCCACCTCCATAACCCATGTAGATCGGTTTCAAAAATGAAATAAAACATTGATCTTTATTTTATTTTTTATTACATGAAAAACACGATAACTAACATTCACCCTTGTCCTACTTCCGTCAAGATGAATGTACCCATAAGTGAATACTGGTGCTCCAAGTTCAACAGTGTCCTTATATTTCAATTCCGAGCATTGGTTCAGATGTTACAAAAACCCACTCTCAAGTTTAATGAATGTGCATATAAAAAACTTTATAAATTCATTTCGGGCACACTAGGCCTCAGAATCACGCGCCATCAATTTTTGCATACTTGTAAAATTCCAATATAATTAAAAAAAATATTTTAATGAAATTTCTGGGTCATTACATTTTCCCCACCTCATGGATTTTAATCCCCATAACCCACATCCCAATCTAAGGGAAAATGTTGGTGTAGTTAGCACGTGTCTGAGCCTCCCTCTCTCATGTGATATCCTTGAGGTTCCCATGCTGCCATCATAGATACACCAAAGGTATCGATCACCCATGAAGGACTCTCTCCTACCGATCCTCAATCTCCACCGGAACCTCCATAACGTCACCCCATCGTTGATGTCCATCTCATAGTGGTCAGTGATGTGAGAATGGTCATGTATGTATCTCCTCAGATGGGATACATGGAAGACATCCTGCACCCAGTGAAACTAAGTGGGAAGTTCTAGGAAGTAAGCCACCTCTCCAACTCTGCTGAGGACCTAGAAGGGTCCCATGAACCTCGAATATAACTTACCACACCAAACAAATATCCAAAAACCTCATCGGGGTGAGACACATAGGAAGCTGTGGTCACAATCCTTGAGCTCCCGAGGCCATTGTCTCCTATCGGCATAAGACTTACGCCGGCTCTATGCAGTATTCATCCACATATGAATGATCTGAACCTTTTACATTGTAGCTCGTACCATATTTTGTCCCATGAATAATGACTCCCGAAGGATAGTCCAACACAAAGGCGATCTTCAAAGTCATGTGTACAACTCCTTGAATGGTGGCATCCCAATCGTGTAGTGATAGTTTTTTATGAAATCTCCCCCAAGAGAACGTGATACTCCCATCTGTGACTGAAATCAAGGATGCAAGCATGCAGCATGTCCTCAAGGGTCTGAATGGTCCACTTATTTTGGCTATCCTTCCGAGGAAAGGAGGTGGTGCTCAAACAAATTTGCGTCCCGAAAGCCTCCTTAAACCCCAATAATGATGTGATGTGAAACATGAATCATGATCAGATACAATCATCATGGGTACTCCATGTAACCGTACAATCTCATACACATAGAGGTGTCCCATGCTCTTTAATTAAACATGCAAATTAATTTGTAATAAGTGGGCCGACATGGTGAGTCATTCGACGATCACATTGATAGAATCATGAACCGTGGATGTACGTGGATGTCCTATCTCGATGTCCATGGATATCCAATCCCACTTCCACTCTGGGACCACTAAAGTCTGAACTAAGCCTGCTGGTACCTGATGCTCCACTTTCACTTACTATGAAGTAAGGCACCGAGAGTCAAACTCTCCTACTACATTCTTCATTCCTGGTAACCAGTGATGTCATCGGAGATCCTGGTAAATCATCACTACTCATGGATGTAACACTAGAGGGGATGTGGGGAACTCCTTCAACACTTCCTCCCGAAGTGACACCGATACAATTGTACGTCCTCTGAAGAGGAGGAGATCCTCTCCACCTTCATAAAAACCATCAGGTGCATATCCTGTGGATATCTGAGCACGTTGATCCACGTAGTCAGTTTCCTCACATTGTGCCTCCCTAACTCATGGAAGAAGTGGGGGAGTGACAGTATGACACTGCAGAAAAGATTCTCTATCTCGTTCTACAAAGGATATCTGCAAAGTGGATAGCTTCTCCGTCACCTCACCTAGTAGCTTTATACCTGACCTCCTACTGAGTGCATCTGCTATAATGTCCCCCTTCTTTTGAGTATAGACTATCTTGAAGTCATAGTCCCTGAGAAACTCAATACAAGGTCATTGTCTCAAGTTCAGGTCCTTTTGCGAGAAGGTATAAATCATGCTCTTGTGATCAGAGTAGACTGTAAAATGTTCATCCATCATGTAATGTCGTCACATATTCAAGGAGAAGACCACATCTGCTATATCCAGGTCTTGGGTAGCATTGTTATGCACATGTTTTCTCAGTCGTCGAGAACCATAATTGATAAATGATCACTCCTGCATCAGGACTCATCCGAGTCCGGTCCCTAATGCGTCGCAATAGATTACGTACCAAATTACCACCTATGGAAGCCTCAAGAAGGGGGAACTAGTCATTCTCTGCATCAGCTCTGGAAACATCCATTGACATCTCTCTGACTAAACAAAGGGTTTCCCCTTCTTCTTCAACACTGATAAAGGTGCTGCAACTATGGAGAAATCTGGCACAAATATCTGGTATTATCTGGGAAAACATAGGAAACTCTGTACCTCTATCACACTCCTGGGTGGCTCCCAAGAAATTACCACCTCAATCTTCACAGGATGAACCACAACCCAGCCTCCGAGTTGAGATTTCATAGAATGTGAACCTCTCAGATCCAGAACTAGCACATAGAGATCATACCATAATGCTGGTGCTCTCAGAGTTTGTACAGAACTATCTGCAAATGATAGGCATGATCCACCCTGGTAGAGGAGTAGAACAGAATGTTTTCAATGAACACTACTATAATGCGATCACGGTATAACTGAAAGATCATGTATAAGAGTTCCATGAACACTGCTTGAACGTTGGTCATGCCGAACGACAAGACCAAATACTCATAATGGTCCTTCCAACATCTGAAATCCATCTTCTGCATATCCTCTTCCCATACTCTAAGCTGGTGATAGCCTGATCTGAAGTCAATATTCGAGAACCACCGTGCTCCCCTCACCTGATCAAAGAGGTCTTCAATCGTCGGAAGTGACTACATGTTCTTCATGGTCACCTGGTTCTGGCGCTGATAGTCAAAAAAAATTCTCAAGCTCCCATCCGCCTTCTTGGAAACCAAAATCAGGGCTTCCCAAGGAGAAACATTAGGCCGAATGAACCCCTTACCTTGAAATTCCACTACATGTACCCCCAACCCACTAAGCTCCACGGGAGCCATCCGATAGCTGGGTGTAGATATCGATGTCATCCCGGGGTACAAGTAAATGAAAATTCCACCTCTCTGTGTGGAGGTCGACCTAGCACATCATCAGGGAAGAAATCCATGTACTGGTCCACCACTACAAGATAGCTTGAACTCACCACATCAACCTATTTGATGGTAAGGCTAGCCAAATAATGAGTGATTGGCTACACTCTCCTTCGGGTATGTCCATAATGTGATGAAAAGGCTCCCTTCTCACTAGTGAAGATAAAAATATTCCCATCTATGTAGAAACACAACACTTTTCACATAATTAAGTCAATCAGATCATAGAGTGTAGATAACCAATCCATACCCAAGATGACATCATAAGGCCTCGATGCCACTCCTAGGAGATTACAGAAGAGGACCTCGCCTCCTAGAGTAAAATCACACTGTCAGAACTAGTGTGTAACCATCAAATCCTACCCTTTAGGAGCCTCTAGCTTTAAGGATCCAGCCAATGACTCCACCAGAATCTTCGAGCTCCAAACGAGGGCAGTGGCAATAATAGAATGACAGGAACCTGTGTCTATAAGTACTTCATCTAAGTTGGAGAAGACATAAATTAGACCTCGTATCATATTCAGAGTTCCTTGGTCATAGGCCTCAGATACCTGGAGCAGAGCTCTCCTCTATCCACCTGCTACCTGTGGTCGGGGTGGACAACCATGTAGTGGTGGAGGTAAAATTTAGAATTTTCTCCCACCACCAGTTGCACGACCAGCTCCTGTGCCACGTCCGCCTGCTCCCTGCAAACCTCCTCGGTCGAACCAATATCTCTAGCTAGGCAGGCCTTTGACCATCTGCAGATCATTCGTACAGTGGTTCGAGTAGTCATGAGCCATGTGACCCTGCCTACTGCATGCAAAAAACTGCCTCGTCCTCGCATGACAAGCTATGTCTCCGGTGCCCCGCACAACCGACCCTGAATTCTACGGTCGTCCACCTATAGGCCTGGTCCTCTTGGAACTCCATGAAATATGTCTGTTTCAAGTTACATAAGACTCTTCCACATGACTCCCGGTGGTGGGTCTCACTGGTGGTGACTGCTCACCAAGAAAAACCTCCACTAAGAGGGATCACTCTAAACCCCCCGCCCGTGTTGGGATGTTGAGAGAAATCATCGAAGCCTTGATCTACCACCTGAGTCTCTGATCGAATGACTGGCCCTAAATAATGGGTCCCTCACCTTATCAATGGAGTAGTGTGAGAGGTAGGTGAACCACGCTTAGTACTGTGCCATAGTCATGCTTCCCTGCTACATATGAATAATTTCTTTTATGCGCACTCTACAAAGGGTTGCTGGGACAAACTCTGCCTGAAACAGGCTGTCAAAGTATGCCCAGAGAAGTGTCACCTCTTCGTGAGCCTGGAATATCATGATCCACCATCTGCCTATTATTTCATATAGAATATTGGCAACATGTATCACCATGATATCATCTAGTGTCCTTACCAGTTGGAAGACTCTCACCATGATCTCCAACCAATCCTCAGCCGCCAGAGGGTTTGTCATGCCCGAGAACCTCGGTGGTCTCCTGCGTTGGAAATCGTGCAATGCGCTCAAGTGGAATTCACACTTTGATGTAGGGGCTATTGGTATCCGTGTCCCAATGGGTAATGGTACCACTGGTTCCTCTGCTAGTGCTTTTACTGATAAAGGGCCCCGATCTGAAACCTCATCGCTTGGTGGGCTATCAGTGCCTACTATACCCGGAGCCCTAGTTGGATGTAAGCATGGTGGTATCCTAAATACAAATAGGTGCTCCAAGGACAATATGTTATACCTGGTGAGCTAACTCAAAGAGTTTATAGAGAAAACTTTTCAAAACACGCACACAATGAGAGTTTTCAGGCACTGTGTTAGAAATCAGAAGTAAGGGTCCGGGTGTATGGATACGTCGACCCGAAGCACCAACACCAGTTTCCCTAAACTGATAACCACACTCACTACACTTAACACTATTGTAATTAAATGATTAGAGTCAAATTTTATATGGTATAAATTACACCTCTGATACCAATGTTTCAGGACCCGTCTCCCGGGGCCAGTGCTGTGACTACCCCAATACCGCCTTCTATAGGCCAGGGGATGACGATTAGTACTGAAAGTTGTATTCCCTAAAACCAGGAAGGCATTGTCTTTATATCATAAAAACAGACTCAACCATGCACACTGCAAGATACGAACACAAGGAAACTGTAACGTAAAAAAGTGTGTGTACAATAAGTTAAAGGGTTCATAATACAAGCCCAACTGGAATGTACAAGAAAAATGAAAGTACATGTAAACTAAAAAGTACAAGGAAAATGAATCATATCCTATTAAATCCCACCAAGGACCCAACCTTAATGGTTTGTATGGCTCTCGAACCATCATCTATGTTGTACGCCTCATCTATGGTCCACCTCCAAGCTACCACAACTCCTGGTACACTCATCCTCAGTTAGCGTTATCCGTCATCTACACCAAACACAACAAGGTGCTGGCATAGCCCATGCAGGGTTGAGTATAATGATACTCAGTAAGGACCCCAAGACCCTCGATAGTCTCAAAAAACCCAAAATGGATAAACCATAATGAATGAAAACATTTGGCAACCCTACATAGGTATATTCCCACACATATACCTAAGTTATCAAGTATACCCATATCATTCATGAGGAAAACACAATGCTCAACTCTTAGCCAAAGAGAAACTGTTCCCCAAAGGAAAGAATACCACAAAGGTAATGTAACAACCCAATATTCCACGATACGCTTTTCCTTGAATAATACAGTAGCGTGTGGTGTACGCATCTTCGAGTTCTAACACACACCACAACCAATCAAACTAGCCATTATGAATAGTAATACCAACATTTTGAAATTTCATACATTTTATCTTTCGAAATGCACTTCATTTTTAGATTCAAAATATCAAAATTATCCTACGGTAAAATTTTGGAACTTTTCAAATAACTATTATATTTTGATGAATAGTGAAAATTACTAAATTTCAATTAAAAACCACATTTTTAATCAAAATAAGTAATAGTGATAAATTATGAATTTAAGTGGTTTTAAAGTATATTTAGAATATATTTTTACCATTTAATACAATGCTGGTCATTGGACATAATTTCACAATTAAACCGGACATAAAAAAGTGTCAATCTTTTGATAGTTATTATCTATTAAAAACACACTTTTTGTTTTAACAACGAGAATTAATTTTAAATTAATTTCTGCCACTTATGTGTTTTGAATTTGGAAAAATGGATTCCATATTTATAATCATGATGTCCAAATTTTGTAAATTGGTAACTTTTATTTTTAGACATTTTGAATAATTATTTCGGTAAATATTTTATTTACCATTGTTAAATGGTAAATCCGGTAAATAAGGGTAAAAAAATAATATTATAATAAAACTAAATTACCCTAAAATGTGTCCTAACCGTATTGGTTGATACATGTCTGACTATGGGAATCTTTGGGTCTATTTTTGGACCCCATGGATCCACTTGTAAGTGATAAGGTCACTTTATATCTATTATGTTAAAATAAGTACAAAAATGACATAATCATATATCTTTTAGAAAAACAATTTTTACATAGGGTTGTATATGTAAGGGATAAGATAAATTCAAAAAGTTTCATTCCTAGGCCACATAATCTCAAAAGTGGGGATATATGAGGATCCTGCAAAAACAGAGGTTATCGAAAGCTGGTCGAGACCAACAACAGTAACCGAGATCCGAAGTTTTCTTAGTTTGGCTGGATATTATCGACGTTTTATGAATGATTTTTCACAATTATCTAATCCACTCACCTATTTGACTCGAAAAGGAGTTATGTTTGTGTGGATGGAGGAATGTGAAGAGAATTTCAAGGAGTTGAAAAGAAGGTTATCTAGTGAACCTATGCTCACACTTCCTTGTAGTGGAGAAAGGTTTGTGATCTATAGTGATGCATCCAAGAATGTACTAAGGTGTGTTCTCATTCAAAATGATATGGTGATAGCTTATGCCTCACGATAGTTGAAAATCCATGAGCAAAATTACCCAACTCATGATTTGGAGTTAGCTGCGGTAATCTTTTCATTAAAGATTTGGAGCCATTATCTTTATAGAGAAAGGTGTAACATTAATACTGATCATAAAAGGTTAAAGTATATTTTCACACAAAAGGAGCTGAATATGTGCCAAAGAAGATGGTTGGAGCTGATTATGTATTACAGCTGCTCAATTCATTTCCACCCTGGGAATGAAAACAAGGTGGAAGATGCATTAAGTCGACAAGACCATGCTAGCTTATCCATGACGACGATCACAAAAGATCAAATATTTATGGATATACAAAGGATGGATCTTGGAATTATAATGAAAGGGGAAAAATTGTATCTTTCTCAAATGAATTTTCAACCATCTATACATGTGAATATTAAAGAGGCACTGAAAGAAGATGTATATTTACAAAAGAAGGTGAGAAATGTTCCGGAATTCAACCTTGATTGTGATGGAATAATAAAGAATTGGGTTTTTTCCCTTCCATCCCTGAGTTAAAGAAGGATATTCTGGATGAGGCTCTTAGATCTTCATTATCTATTCATCCAGGAAGCATGAAGATGTATAAGGACCTGGAAGAGTACTTCTGGTGGGATGGAATGAAAAGAGATGTTGCTGAATATGTCTCTCGATGCTTGGTTTGTCAGCATGTTAAAGCTGGGAGACAGAAGTATAAGGGGATGTTACAACCATTACCCATACCTGAATGGAAATGGGAAAACATCACTATGGACTTTTTCCCCGGACTTCCTAAAACATCCAAAGCCAATAATGATATCTGGGTCATAGTTGATCGTCTTACAAAGTCGGTACACTTCATTGCCATTAGAGAGGATTTCTCTATAGATCATCTCTCCATGATATATGTAAAGGAAGTGGTAAGATTTCATGGAGTACCACCTTCCATTATATCTGATCGAAATCTGAGTTTTACCTCAAAGGTTTGGAGAAGTCTTCACCATACTCTGGATATAGAGTTCAGTTTCAGCACTTCTTATCATCCTCAGACAGACGGTCAGTTTGAGAGGCCAATTCAAACTCTAGAAGATATGTTGGGAGCATTCTCTATGGATTTCAAAGATGGTTGGGATCAACACCTACCTTTGGTGAAATTTTCTTATAATAATAGCTTTCACTCCAGTATTCAGATGGCTCCTTATGAAGCTCTCTATGGTAACAATTGCAAGACTCCAACTTGCTGGGATGAAGTTGGGGAAAGAAAGCTATTAGGACCTAATCTTGTTAATGAGATGGCAGGAAAGGTGAGATCTATTCAACATCACATAAGAGCAGCTCAGAGTCGACAAAAAAGGTATGCTGAAAACTGAAGAAAAGACATAGAGTTTGAAGTGGGTGATAATGTGTTCTTACGAATATCTCCTCGGAAGAGTGTAATGATATTTGGAAAGAAGGGAATGCTGAGCACTAGATATACCGGTCCTTTTGAAATACTGGATCGTTTTGGGACGGTAAATTACCGATTGGCGCTTCCACCGAATCTTTACCAAGTTCACGATGTGTTCCATGTATCTCTCCTGAGAATGTACATACCTGATCCTTCACATGTACTCATCTTAGAATTTGTAACGCTGGAACAAGATCTTTCTTATGAAGAACAGCCGATAGAGATTCTCGATCATAGCGAAAAAGTCTTACGGAACAGGACCACTTGTTTAGTGAATGTTTTATGGAGGAACCACCAAATAGAATAAACTACATGGGAGCTTTAGGATATCATGAGGGAGAGGTATCCTCATCTGTTTGTTACATAGTGATGAATTTCGAGGACAAAATTCATTTTAATGGGGGTAGAATGTAACACCCAAAGAATTTACGGGATATATTTTTTTTATGTTATATATATCATCAAATTAATCTTTCACTGCACGCAACACTATCTTTTCTTGATTTACACGCAATTGCGACCTTCCTTGATAGCTTTCATTGTACGCAATACCGAGTTTCACTGAACAATGATATACTATTAAAATATTATTAAAACTAGCCGTTATGAATAGTGATACCCACTTTTAAAAATTTTGTAATTTTTATTTTTCAAAACGGACTTCATTTTTGGATTTAGAATATCAACTTTATCCTACGGTGAGATTTTGGTATTTTTCTGAAAACATTCAATTTTTAATGAATAGTGAAAACACTGGGTTACTATTTAGGAACCGACTTATTATTTAAATAATTATTTATTTTTTTTAAATTTATTTTTGGTCAAAAATGATACATAATAACTATATTAGTTCAAAGTAATTCATTAGTGTCATTTTATAATAATTTTAGATATATAAAAATTTTATTGAACTTTTCACCGTCTTTTACCAATATCCTAGGAGAATTTCCAAATTCACATAAAAATTAATTTTTCCGCTTCTGTGAGTGGAATTTCAAAAATATTAGAGACACGGTTAATATCAATGACTAAAATGTGGTTCAATGAGATGAAAATAGTTTTTGGTGAATAGGAACATTTTACTTATTTTTACCACGGTTAAAAGTAAATAGGATAATTAAGGGTAAAAATGATATTATTATTACCCTAACACATGTCCTAATTCTATTTGATAAGTATAATAAAACCAAAATCAACCTTAAGAATAAAATATGATCATTTAGGTACACTTGGATTATATTAGGACATTTAATATTATTTTATTTAAAGAATATTAAAAATAGTTAAAATCAATGTTTTATAACTAAAACATTTTTAATATAGGGTTATACAGAAGATAAATTTGACTATAAATATTCATTAGAAAGACAAAAAGATTTCCTACATAATGGTATTTTATTTATAATTTTTAGTCATTAAATAATTTAATGATGATGTAGTAATTATCTAATTAATGAAATATTGACAAAATTGATGTTATAAATACCCAAATAAATGTAATTTGAGACTTTTTATGAATTAAAATAATTTTATAGGTTAATATGACATGTTAGTATTGATTTTATTAACTTTTTTCTAACTAATATTTCTGTTATGATTTTCACAAAAATCAATTACCAAATAGTGTCAAAATTGACATAAAATAGTTTTTTTAAAAAATATTATATTATTAATTGTTATTTTTTTCCTAAAAATATAAGGTTTGGCCAAATGACTTAGATAAGGTTATATATATTAATAATAAACAACTTGGGGTTCGTTTGGCTTGTTATGGTAATTTTATTTACCTTATAGTGTATGAAAACAAGAAGACATGGTAAAAGATAAATTATCTAACTAAAAGTTAAATCAAAATGATAAGGTTAAAATAGAACCCTAAACATGTATAAATTCTATTGGATGAAAGGATTTCGATCCATCACCACCTTAGCTTTGAAATAAGTCAATTTGTATCTATTAAAAATAGAATATGACTTTATAATAAAATAATATTTTTATTTTTTCCAAAGGTGCCCCTCTCCTCCCTTATAAAAGGGCACCTCCTCCCTCTCTTCCTCACACCACATTGAGCCTTCAAGCTCGGAAAACCCCTACCAAAATATCTTCTCCACTTCCCTAGAAACATCCTAGAGGTCCTGGTATTCTTCAATGACCAATGTTATTTCCCTAAAATGAGGTCTCAAAGAGGCGATTCAAAGAAGAGGTAATGTCCGTTACCGATTCTTTCAAATTTATTTCTTATTCCACTTCTTCTTCCTTAGTTGATCCATTATGAATTCATAAATCAGTATCACTAATATACTGATATGTTATTATAAGTATGAAACAACCCTATTTCACCATCTATCCATCATACGGAAAACGAAATCACCGCGTGTGCGTACATACGGAATACCGTCACCACGCCGTGGGGTAACTTATTTTACACCAACACCTTACTTGGATGGGTATAATGGTGTAAAGAATAACTATATATGATTATTTTAAAGTTATATTGATTCTGGAATAGTATACATACACTCCAATAAAATTCCACGATCATGGGAACGATATCATCGCTCGTGTGTACGTACGGAATACTGTCTCCACGATGTGATGCGACTCGTTCTACATGATCTTCACTGCATAATGATTATATAAATGAATTGAATGAATGGTTATGATATATATAAAACTAATAACATTCTGGAAATGAGGTATCTATAACCGAAAAAGAGGAATAAGAATTTATTCGACAAAACACGCATAAGAACAAAAAGTAATAAACACCCGAATAACAAGTAGTGATGAAATATTACTAATATGAAGCTAATAATAAAACCATATATGATATCATAAAAATAATCATGATTCTGGAATAATCCAATAACATTATTTAAATCATTATACAGGAGGTTCAGACACTTACGAAGCAAATCAGACCTAAGGTAAGGGAAAATCTTGCAATCTCATTTTTATCCGAGATTGTTTATAGTTCAGAATTTATTAGGGAATATTTATCATCCACATACATGTTTACTCAATATGTAATATTATTTCCATCAACCTACAATTGTTTAAATCCAATTTTACCCTTCGTTGAGTTTTTAGTAGAAGATATGAAAGGAATCTTTTGTCGTTTTTCGTTCGAGGTAGTTTTTAACTTGTCCGGCCAAAGTATGAGAATAATGCTTTTTTTAAACTTATACATCATGAATGGATTTTTTAGAACATTATTTCCATGATGCTTCCTTTACAAGTTTTCAAGTTTATTTTTAATCAACTTCTTTTAGTTCAAAATTATATGACATGTTAAGAAAGGAAAATGTTTTTGAAGTAAAAAGGATATTTTCCTCAAAAATGGAGTTCAAGTGTTTTATCAAAATTATTTTCTATCTATGATAATATAGGGTTCTATTTCTAACCCTATTTTTACATTTATTAGATTATGTTATGATGGAATTATTTTTATGACATCCTTTTATCTTTTATAGATTATGTTATGATGACGTGATGTTTAAGAATTCCATTTTTATTACATGGGTTATGCTATGATGTATGGTTTATGATTTTGTGTCACACATAAGAATGGTATCATTATGAGATGGGTGGGACCTATATCTCCCTCCATTGCATTGGGTAAAGATTTATTTCTCATGAGATAGACTTGGCTGGAATGGAAGGTTAAACCGGTTTAGTGAAACAGGATTGAAACGAGGAGTGAACTCGGTTTAGAAATGGACTGTGTCCGCTAAGATAGTATTGGCTATGAGTCTTGACTACTAAGAAATAATTCTATATGATTATGTTTTTATGCCACAAATTTTCAGGTTTTAAGTTATGATTATTGGGATTACATTTCACTACTATGATTTATCCCATGTTATGAAATTATTATCTCTTTTGCAGTTTAAGATTTCCAAAATGTTATGTTCTTGTGAATATGATGTGATTGATATTTCTTTTGTTTACCCTTACTGAGCATTTGAGCTCACCCTTTTTTATGTTTTATTTTCACCAGGTCAGGAAGAATGATATTAAGAAAAATATTCCAAAATGGACTCCAGATATGATAAAATAAAAGGGAGACAGTGTAGATGATTTATGAACCGGTTGTTTATGTTTCCCAATTTCTGAAGACACTATATCTATACAGTTCTTTCCTGGTTTGGTTATGTGTTGTATTAAGTGTTCTTCAATTATGAAGTAATGAAAATGTATGTAAAGTGTGGGTCATTATATATGTACTGCACATAATTTTATTATTTTTGTAATACACTTTAATTTTTGTGTATTTACATATTCATTGAATGATACCTCTTTCAAGGGGTGTATGTTTCTTAAGTTACCAAATTGGTAAAGGTTAATTCCTCAATCTCATTATTATCCGAGATTGTTTATGTGAAAGTATTTACTGGGAAATATTTATTATCCATGTCCATTTTTCATTTAAATGATTTCAAAATGAATATTTTAAGGATTTTTGAAAGGTAATTTTTATCAAGATCAGAATTTTAAATGTTTTGAAGATCTATCTTTCTAAATCTTTTTAATTAATGTCCATGTTTTCAATATTATTTTAAAGATTTATTTATATGGACATGAATGTTTTGAAATGATAATTCTTTTTAAAATCTTCAAAGTGGTATGGGACAATTTGATTAAAAAATGTCTTTAAATGACTTATTTTCAAAATTATGTTACTTTTAGATGTTTTCATGAAAAGGGGTATATCTCTCAAAGAGTTTTACAAATCATTTTCATCAACATCAAAATCTTTTAATGGATTTTAATCTTGTTTTGGAGTTGATGTATTATGATACAAATTTTCCATATTGTATATAAGGTTTTGTGATATGTTTGACAGTGGATTTTATATTTTTATAACATTCATAGTCCATGATTAATGTTTTAGCATTTTGTATGCTAGTTTTAATACGAATGTTTATGTTATATTTCATCATCTTCTTAAGATGAATGTGTTGGACTAGTATGTTTTGGGTTGGGGACGAGTAAAAGTAAGCCCTCTGGGTTGGGGTCTAGTTACAACAGACCCTCTGGGTTGGTTCTCGGTTATTAGAGGAACTCCGGGTTGGTGTCCGGTTATTAGAGGCACTCCGGGTTGGTGTCCGGTTACAGAGGCACTCCGGGTTGGAGTCCGGTTATAGAGGCTCTCCGGGATGGAGTTCGGTTATAGAGGCTCTCCGGGTTTGGTTCCAGTTACAGTTATCCCTTAGGTCTTGGCACGAGGCCTTGACACAGAATTTAATGTTCAACATTATGCATTTCGTCTTTATGAAAGTGGTTATTGAAACTGCATGTGATTATTCGATTAGTAGAATATCCATGTGAATAAGGAAATGTCATTATTTCATTTTATTTCTGCAATATTAATCTTATGATCAAGTTTAAAATTATTTTGTTTTAGTAATACTTTTCCATAAATGTTTATAATTATTTATGAAGGTTTCCAATATATTGTTATCCTTACTGATCATCTGAGCTCACCCCTTTCTATGTTTTATTTTTCCCAGGATTCCAAGAAGTATATTGTGATTGATATGCAGTGTTTAGCCAAGGGAATAATGACATTCGTGAAGTATTATTTATGTTGTTTAGTATGTTATGAATTTTAATGTAACATTCATGTATGTAATCTATTTTCCAAGACTGCTAAACTAATCTGTCCTTCGGGACTTGATTCCTTGTAATCATGCCAATGTATTAAAATAAGGCACCGACTCTGGGTAACTGGGGTCGGGGCATTACAGTTAGTATCAGAGGAAGTTTAGAAATAACCTTGGATACTAGATTTAGATAAACTCTGATTAGTTCACATCGACCTATTATATACTTTAAGGATTAGTATAGAAGAACTTCATAGAATTTTGGTATTGTAGAATTTTTGTGAGTTTTCCAAGCAATACATCCATGTCTAGATACGAGCGGGTAGAGGCGGCTCTTGCATAGATGTACCTAGGGGTAAAACCTGAAATCTCCTCTTTGAGCTATAATTGAACGGGAACTGGTGCATGACAACGGGCCTTGATGCACTCTTGGTTACGACACTCTCGGGGGATATGCTTAGGTTAATTCTCATTTTCTTTACAAACCATTATGAAGTGCTTATGAGTATATACTTATTCAAAGAAATTTTTTTATGATTATGGATTATATCCATAAACTGTTAAATTTATGTTAAGTGTTTTACAAGTTTGGAATTAGGTACTTCTATTCATAAACTAATCTAGTGTATGCCATTGTTTAGAAATGGCTCCCAGTAGAACTAATGAGAACTCCAACAATACACATGATCCAAAGAGTAAGAATGATCATAACATTCATGGTCCTAAGCCAGAATTTAGAAGTGAAATAGTCTCCAACATATTATCATTATATGAAGAAATATTATCATTTGTTTGTATGATAAGTAAAGAATTATCGGAGTCCTATGTCTTTGAAGGGAAGTCGGAGAAGAAAAGGATGGTAGAGAGAAGCACAGATAAAGGGAAGAAGGTAAAGACGGATTTTCCCATATGTGATAAATGTGGAAAGAATCACTTTGGATAATGATTTAAGGGAATGAGAGTATGTTATAAGTGTGGAGAAAAAGGACTCCATGTACGTGACTTCAAGTGTAAGAAAAATGTTTCAAATGTTTTATGCTTCATCAACAAGGAGTTTGGACACTACGCGAACCAATGTCCCAGTAATCAGACTATGCCGCAAATGAAGGTATTGGATAATAATCAATTTATGATACTACCACAAATGAATAGGAATGACTTGTAACACCCAAGAATTTTATGAGAAATATTTTGGTATTATGTTATATAAATCATCAATGGAATGTTTCAGTACACACAACACTAGCTTGGCTTTCTTTACACGCAACTGCGGCCTTCCTCGATAGCTTGAGTCGTACGCAATACCGAGTTTCACTAAACAACGATATCCTATTAAAATATTATTAAAACTAGCCATTATGAATAATACTAACTGAATTTTTAATTATATAACATTTTAATTCAACTTATACATTTTCTAGAATGAGGTATAAAAGAAAAATCAATTTTTTGGGATAAAAGAAATATTTTTAAAAAAATATAGTTTTTCCACCTTTTGATGGTGCACCCACATTAAATCTATTTATTGAAATGTTTATAAGTTCAATTTGACAAAATAAAATTCTCCTTTTGAATCATGGTATAAAAATTTACTTTGGATAAATTTTTGATATTTTTCTGATAACATTAATATTTTGATGAATAGAAAAAATACACTAATTTTTAATTAAAAACAACTTTTTAATTGAGATAATTTATATGGATAAATTATAATATTGAATGGTTTTAATGTATAAATAGAATATATTTTTACCATTTAATATAATGTATGTCATTAGCATTAATTTCACACTGAATTCATTGGTAAAAACATTTCAATCTTTGGCAATGTTTTAACTTCTAAAACCCGTTTTCTTTAACAACGAGATTTATTCTAAATTAATCAATGCAACTTATATGTTATGAATTTTGAAAAATGGATTCCATATTCAGAATCAGTGGGTCCAAATTATATTAATATGCTACTTTTTATTTTTGGGAATTATGAATAGTAACTACGGTAAATTTTATTTACCCTAGTTAAAGGTAAATCGGGTAATTAAGGGTAAATATAAGATTATAAAATTACCCTAACACCTGACAAAATCCTATTGGATGACTAAACGTAGACCCATATCACCTAAGGGTCGGATTAGATTCATTCAATGGACTTTTGTCCATGAAAATAATTTAATTATTATTAAAACCAAAGAATGTGACAACATGTCACCTTCTTAAATCTTATAAGTATAATAATTTTAATTTGGTGATAATCTTAATGAAACATTGAACATGAATAGTATCCAAGAAATCTAATACAGTTATCTACATCATAGTAATTTATTTATAATTTTTAAGGATTAAATAATTATCATTAATTATGACACAATAGTGATGTTGAAATTATTTTATTAATTAAAATATCAAATAAATGGTTTTAAAAATAATAAAATAGATATTATATGAACTATTTAATGTGCTACACTAACCTTCTAGATACATATGACATTTTATGGATCTATTAAATCTTTTAGTTCGAACATATCTTCTGTATATATTTTATTTAAATTCAAATAAATGAATAGTGTCAAAATTGACATTATTGTTATTTTATAAAAATAACATATTATAAAATTGTTTAAAAATAAAAAAAATATTTAAAATTTATAAATTAAAATTTATATGGTCGAAAATGTCATAAATTGTAAAATTATGGAAAATTCATAACACATATGTAATAATTTATAATAATTTAAAATTTAGAATATTATTACCACAAATAAAATCAAATTGATAAATAAGGATAAATCAAGTTGATAATGTTTAAACTAAATTACCAACATGTCTAAATATTATTGGTTGATGGGATTTCAACCCTGTCTCATCTAATATTCGGATATGATTCATTTTAGAAGTTTTTATGTAGGGTTGGGATTTAATATAAACTAATATTTCTTATATTTTCAAAGGTTCCCCTCTCCTCCCTTATAAAAGGGCACCTCCTCCCTCTCCTCCTCACACTAATTTGAGCCTTCATGCTTGGCCAAACCCTGACACTTCCTCCTCTCCACTTCTCTAGAGACATCCTAGAGGTCCTGTTATTCTTCAATGACCAATTTTAGTTCCCTAAAAGGAGGTCTCAAAGAAGCACCTCAAAGAAGAGGTAATGCCCGTTACCGAATCTTTCATCTTTATTTCTTATTCCACTTCTTCTTATTTAGTTGTTTTATTATTAGGTAATAACATAAGAATCACTAATATACTGATATGTTCTTATAAATATGAAACAACCCTATTTCACCTCTTATCCATCCTATGGAAAATGAAATCACCGCACGTGCGTACGTACGGAATACCGTCTCCACGCCGTGGTGTAATCTATTTTCCACCACCACCTTACTTGGATGGGTATAAGGGTGAACGTAATGAATATATATGATTATTTTAAATTGTTATTGATTCTGAAATAGTATACATACACTCCAATACAATTCCACGATCATGGGAATGATATCATCGCTCGTGCGTACGTACGGAATACCGTCTCCACGATGTGATGTGATTCATTAAAAATGATCTTCATTGAATAATGATTATATAAATGAATTTAATTAATGAATATGATATATATTACACTAATACAATTCTGGAAATGAGGTATCTATAACCTAAAGGGAAGAATAATAATTTATTTGACAAACACACAAAAGAACAAAAAGTAATAAACACCTGAATAACAAGTAGTAATGAAATATTACTAATAAGAGGCTAAGAATATGACCATATATGATATCATTGCAATAGGTATGATTCTGGAATAAGTCAATAACATTATTTAAATCATTATACAGGAGGTTTGGACACTTACGAAGCATATCAGACCTAAGATAAGGGAAAATATCGCAATCTCATTTTTATCCGAGACTGTTTATACTTTGGTATTTACTAGGGTGTATTTTATCATCCACATCCATGTTTCCTCAATATGTAATATTATTTCCATACACCTACAATTTTCTAAATCCAATTTTACCCTTCTGTGAGTTTTAGTAAAAGATATGAAAGGAATCTTTTGTCGTTTTTCGTACGAGGTACTTTTTGACTTTTCCGACCAAAGTATGAGAAGAATGTTTTTTTAACTAATATGGAATGAATGGATTTTTGAAACATTATTTCCAAGAAGCTTACTTTACAAGTTATCAATTTTATTTTTAATCAACTTCATTTAGTTTAGAATTGTATGACAGGTTAAGAAAGGAAAAGTGTTTTTGAAGTAGAAAGGATATTTTCCTCAAGAATGGAGTTCAAGTGTTTTATCAAAATTATTTTCCATATATGATAATAAAGGGTTCTGTTTCTATCCCTATTATTACATGGATTTGATTATGTTGTGATGAAAATATTTTCATTAATTACTTTACCTTATATGAATTGTTTTATGATGTCACGATGTTTAAGATTCCCATTTTTTATTACACGGGTTATGCTATGATGTATGGTTTATGATTTTGTGGAACATATAATAATGGTATCATTATGAGATGGGTGGGACCTATATATCCCTCCAATGCATTGGGTAAAGATTTTATATCTCATGAGATATACATGGATGGAACGGTAGGTTACACCGGTTCAGTGAAACAGGACTGAAACGAGGGTGACTCAGTTCAGAAATGGACTTTGTCCACTAAGATAGTCTTGGAAATGAGTCTTGAATAATAAGAAACGATTCTCTATGATTATTTGTGTATGCCAAAAAGTTTCATGTTTTATGTTATGATTATTGGGATTTCATTTCACTACTATGATTTATCCCATGTTATGAAATTATGCTCTCTTTTTCAAGTTATGATTTATAGAATGTTATGTTCTTATGAATATGATGTGCTTGATATTTATTTTGTTTACCCTTACTGAGAATTTGAGATCACCCTTTTGTATGTCTTCTTTCCCCAGGTTAGGAAGATGGTTATTAAGTATGATATTCCAAAAGGGACTATAGATATGATGAAATAAATGGATACAGGGTAGATGCTTTATGAACCAGTTGTTTATGTTTCCCAGTTTCTAAAGACACTATACCTATACGGTCCATTCATGGTTTTGTTATATGTTGTAATAAGTACGCTTCAATTTTGATGTAATAACAATGTATGTAAATTATGGGTTTTTATAGTTGGTATCAGAGGAAAGTTATAGTCAACCTTTGGAAACTAGGATTTGAAATCCCTAGTAAGAACCCTAAGGATAATTCTAAGCATAGAACACAATCTTAGTGTTTTAGAAATTACCATGAATAACCTAGGATAAGACCTTACGTGTGAAATTTTATTCTTGATTATGTGGTTTTCATATTATAATTATTGTTTCTCACACTATTCTTCTTGGTTTTAGTCAATGGATGGAACCCGAAGGAACCGTGTTAAGGAGGAATGTGACGAGCAATGCAATGATTGACCCCCTGAGCAACCAAAAGTTATGGGATCTGGAATGAAAAATCTTGTAGCCATGCTCACACAAATTTCTCAAGCTATGAATCATGCAGGACTTCCAAACGAGCAAAGGAAGGAGCAACATTCTGCTGAATCCTTCATGAGGCAGCGTCTAGCTTCTTTCAGCGGGTCTACTGATCCATTAGTTGCTGAACAATGTATTAGTACCCCTAAAAAGATATTTTCTGTTCTTCAATGTTCTGAACATGATAAAGTCATCCTAGCTGTGTATCATTTGGAAGAAGATGCTGATCAATGGTGGAATCTTATTAAGAATATGAGGCAAAGGGATGAAATTGAGTCCACAGAATTGGACGAGTTCAGTAACTTATTTTTCAATAAGTACATCCCTCGTATTCTCCGAATAATGATAGAGAAAGAGTTTCTTGAACTGAAGCAAAAGGATGATGAATCTGTTGGTACCTATGAAGCAAATTTTACATGACTTGCAAGGTATGCTTCTGGTATCATTATCCAACCTGAGAGTAAGATCGATCGATTCTTTAGTGGCTTAAAACCAAGTCTTCAAAGGGCGTTAGCCATAAGGGACGTCAATAGCTATGAGGAAATTGTTCGATGTGCTCTCAAAGTTGAGATGGAAATTGGAGTAACCCATCAGTCATATGGGTTTGATAAGAAGAGGAAAATGGAATTTAAAGGAAAATCTAAAGAGCACACTGAAAAGAAGATGAGCTTTCCCTTATTCTCAATGTGTGGAAATAAACATGGAGGGAGTTGTCTTAAAAGGAACAAGTAAATGTTTCAAATATGGAAAGGAAGGTCATCGGGCATTTGAATGCCGCAATGATGGCAAGAAGATGTCTAATGATGAAAACAAAGGAAGGGACACACATAATTAACCTACTACACTTCAATGTTTCAAGTGCAAGGAGATGGGGCATTATGCCAATAAACGCCCTAATACAAGGGTTGTTGAGGATGATCGACATCACCAAAATCTTAAGGCTAATGAAAAATGAAATTCACATGCAATTTCTATCAGCGATGTGGAGTACAACAACGATGTGGTGAAAGGTACACTTACCATCCACTCTAAAGTAGAAATTTTTTTATTTAATTATGGATCCACCCACTCTTTTATTTCTGATGATTTTTCTAAGGGTATCATCATTTTACCTCAACAATTCGATGTTGAGTTAGCTATGACAACAGCTAATGGCACAAGAGTCACATCAAAAGATTATAATTCTTCCCCGATTGAAGTTTGTGGGAAAGTGCTTCCTGAATATCTTGTGATCCTTCCTATAGTGGAATTTTATGTGATTCTTGGCATGGATTGTCTTTCTCTATATGGAGCTCATATCAATTGACAAAGAAGGGAAGTCACATTTCATATTTCAGATCAATATATGATCTTCTATCGATGCAAGGATGAACATAACCTTTAAGTGGAAATTTCTTCCATCTTATGGGTCTGGATTCCACTAAATGAGGGTTATTTATCTCAAATGGTTGGTGAGAAACTCATGATTAAGAATATGCTTGTTGTACGAGATTTTAATGATGTCTTTCTGGAGGAATTTCTGGTCATCCACCAAATCGTGAAGTTGAGTTTTCAATAGAACTCATACATGGTGCTTTGCCTATTTCAAAGACACCTTATAGGATGGCCCCAATTGAGTTGCAGGAATTGAAGAAGCAGCTCCAAGAGAATCTTGATAAGGGATTCATACGCCCTAGTGAATCACCTTGGGGAGCACCTGTTCTATTTGTTAAGAAGAAATATGGATCAATGAGACTCTGCATTGATTATCGTGAACTTAACAAGCTCACTATCAAGAACAAATATCCTCTCCCATGCATTGTTAACCTATTTGACCCACTACGCGGAGCTCAATACTTTTCCAAGTTTGATCTTCGTTCAGGGTATCATCAATTAAGGGTCAAAAGAGAGGATATACCAAAGAAGGATTTCCGTACAAGTTATGGACACTATGAATTTATAGTGATGCCATTTGGTCTTACTAATACCCCTGCTATCATCATGGATCTGATGAATAGAGTGTTAAGAGACTATCTTGATCAATTTGTGGTAGTCTTTATATATGATATTCTTGTCTATTCAAAGAGCAAGGAAAAACATGAAGATCACTTGAGAATAATATTGAAGACCCTGAGAAAGGAGAAACTTTATGCCAAATTTATCAAGTGTGAATTTTGGCTTCAAAATGGTTCATTTTTGGGTCACATAATCTCAAAAGAGGGGATATCTGTGGATCCAGAAAAAACAGAGGTTATCGAAAGATGGTCGAGACCAAAAACAGTAACTGAGATCTGAAGTTTTCTTGGTTTGGCTGGATATTATCAACGTTTCGTGAAAGATTTTTCACGATTATCTAATCCACTCACCAGGTTGACTCGAAATGGAGTTACGTTCGTGTGGACGGACGAATGTGAAGAGAATTTCAAGGAGTTGAAAAGAAGGTTATCCAGTGCCCTCTACTCGCACTTCCTTGTAGTAGAGAAAGGTTTGTGATATACAGTGATGCATCCAAGAAGGTACTGGGATGTGTTCTCATGAAAAATGATATGGTGATAGATTATGCCTCACGACAGTTGAAAATCCATGAGCAAAATTACCCAACTCATGATTTGGAGTTAGCTGCGGTAATCTTTGCATTAAAGATTTGGAGGCATTACCTTTATGGTGAAAGGTGTGATATTTATATTGGTCGTAAAAGTTTAAGGTATATTTTCACACAAAAGGAGTAGAATATGCGCCAAAGAAGATGGTTGGAATTACGACTGCTCAATTCATTACCACCCTGGAAACGCAAACAAGGTGGCAGATGCATTAAGTCGACAAGACCATGCCAGTTTATCCATGATGAGGATCACAAAAGATCAAATATTTATGGATTTACAAAGGATGGATCTTGGAATTATAATGGAAGGGGGAAAATCATATCTTTCTCAAATGAATGTTCAACCATCTATACATGTGAAGATTAAAGAGGTACATAAAGAAGATGTAGAGTTACAAAAGATGGTGAGAAATATTCTTGAATTCAACCTTGATTGTGATGGGATAATAAAGTTCCGGAATCTGGTTTGTGTTCATCCCATCCCCGAATTAAAGAAGGAGCTGCTCGATAAGGCTCATAGTTCTTCATTCTCTATTCATCCTGGAAGCACGAAGATGTATAGGGACCTGAAAGAGTACTTCTGGTGGTATGGCATGACAAGAGATGTTGCTGAATATGACTCTCGATTCTTGGTTTGTCAGCAAGTTAAAGCTGAGAGATAGAAGTTTAAGGGGATGTTACAACCATTACCCATACCCGAATGGAAATGGGAAAACATCACTATCGACTTTGTCACAGGACTTCCTAAAACATCCAAAGGCAATAATTCTATCTGGGTCATAGTTGATCGTCTTACAAATTCTGCACACTTAATTGCTATTAGAGAGGATTTATCTCTGGATCAGCTTGCCAGGATATATGTAAAGGAAGTGGTAAGATTACATGGAGTACCACTTTCTATAATAGATGATCGGGATCCGAGATTTACCTCGATGATCTAGAGATGTCTTCAGCATACTCTGGATACATAGTTGAGTTTCAGCACTGCTTATCATTCTCAAACAGACGGTCAGTCTTAGAGAACAATTCAGAATCTAGAAGATATGTTGAGAGATTTCTCTATGGATTTAAAAGGTGGTTGGGATCAACACCTACCTTTGGTTTATTTTTCATACAATAATATCTTTCACTCCAGTATTCAGATGGCTCCTTATTAAGCTCTCTATTAAAAGAAATGAAGGACTCCAACTTGCTGGGATGAAGTTGGGGAAATAAAGCTATTAGGACCTGATCTTGTTGATGAGATAGCAGAAAAGGACCGATCTATTCAACAACACATAAGAGCAGCTCCGAGTCGACAGAAAAGTTATGCCGACAACCAATGAAATGACCTAGAGTTTGAAGTGGGTGATAAAGTTTTCTTACGAATATCTTCCTGGAAGAGGGTCATGAGATTTGGAAAGAAGGGGATGTTGAGAACTAGATATATCGGTCCTTTCGAAATACTGGATCGTGTTGGAAAGGTAGCTTAACGATTTCCGCTTCCACCGAATCTCTCTCAAGTACATGATGTGTTCCATGTATCTCTCCTGAGAAAGTACATACCTGACCCTTCACATGTACTCTGCTCAGAAGTTGTACCACTAGAGCAAGATCTTTCTTATGAAGAATAGCCGATAGAGATTCTGGATCATAGAGAATAAGTCCTACGAAACAAGACCACTCTCTTGGTGAATGTTTTATGGAGGAACGGCCAATTAGAAGAAGCTACATGGGAGCTTGAGGATATAATGAGGGAGAGGTATCCTCATCTGTTTGTTACAAAGTGACGAATTTTGATGGAGAAATTCATTTTAAGGGGGGTAGAATGTAACACCCGATACTTTTATGAGAAATATTTTGTTTTTATGATATATAAATCATCAAAGAAATCTTTCACTTCACACAACTCTAGCTTGTCTTTCTTTACACACAACCGCGACCTTCCTCGATAGCTTGCGTCGTACGCAATACCGAGTTTCACTAAACAACGATATGCTATTAAAATATTATTAAAACTAGCTGTTATGAATATTACTAACTGAATTTTGAATTTTATAACATTTTAATTCAACTTATGCATTTTCTAGAATGAGGTATAAAAGCAAAATCAGTTTTTTTGGATAAAAGAAATATTTTTCAAAAAATACAGTTTTGCCGCCTTTTGATGGCGCAACCACATTAAATCTAGTTATTGATGTGTTTATAAGTTAAATTTGACAAAATAAAATTCTTCTTTTGAATCAGGGTATAAAAATTTACTTTGGATAAATTTTTTATATTTATTGATAACTTTCATATTTTGATGAATAGTAAAAATACGATAATTTTTAATTAAAAACAACTTTTCTCATTGAGTTAATTTATATGGATAAATTATAATATTGAATGGTTTTAAAGTGTAAATAGAATATATTTTTACCATTTAATATAATTTATGTCATTATCATTAATTTCACATTGAATTAATAGGTAAAAACATTTCAATCTTTGGCAATGTTTTAACTTCTAAAACCCGTTTTCCTAACAACGGGATTTATTTTAAGTTAAATACTGAAACTTATATGTTTTGAATTTTAAAAAATGGATTCCATATTCAGAATAAGTGGTTCTAAATTATGTTAATAGGCTACCTTTTATTTTTGGCCATTATGAATAGTAACTACGGTAAATTTTATTTACCCTAGTTAAAGGTAAATCAGGTAATTAAGGGTAAATATAAGATTATAAAATTACCCTAACACCTAGAAAAATCCTATTGGATGACTAAAAGTCGACCCATATCACCTAAGGGTCAGATTAGATTAATTTAATGGACTTGTGTCCATGAAAATAATTTAATTATTATTAAAACCAAAGAATGTGACAAAATGTCACTTTCATAAATATTAGAAGTATAATAATTTTACTTTGGTGATAAAATTAATGAACAATCGAACATGATAGTCTAAATGAATCTAATATAATTATCTACATCATAGGAATTTATTTAAAATTTTTAGGGATTAAATAATTATCATTAATTATGATACAATAGTGATGTTGAAATTATTTTATTAATTAAAATATCAAATAAATGGTTTTAAAAATAAAAAAATAAATTTTATATGAGCTATTTAATGTGCTCCACTAATTTTCTAGATACATATGAAATTTTATGGATCTATTAAATCTTTTAGTTCAAACATATCTTCTGTATATAGTTTATATAAATTCAAATAAATGAATAGTGTCAAAATTGACACTATTGTTATTTTATAAAAATAACATATTATAAAATTGTTTAAAACTAAAAAAAGTATATAAAATTTATAAATTAAAATTTATATGGTCGAAAATTTCATAAATTGTCAAATTATGAAAAATTCACAACACATATGTAATTATTTATAATAATTTAAAATTTAGAATATTATTAACACAAATAAAATTAAATTGATAAATAAGGATAAATCAAGTTGATAATGTTTAAAATAAATTACCAACATGTCTAAAATTTATTGGTTGATGAGATTACAACCCTATCTCATCTAATATTCTGATATGAGTCATTTTTTAAGTTTTTAAGTGGGGTTGGGATTTAATATAAACTAATATTTCTTATATATCCAAAGGTGCCCCTCTCCTCCCTTATAAAAGGGCACCTCCTCCCTATCCTCCTCACACCAATTTGAGCCTTCAATATCAGAAAACCCCTGCCAATTTATCCTCTCCACTTCCCCAGAGACATCCTAGAGGTCCTGGTCTTCTTCAAAGACCAATTTTAGTGCCCTAAAATGTGGTCTCAAAGAAGCGCCTCAAAGAAGAGGTAATGCCCGTTACCGATTCTTTCATCTTTATTTCTTATTCCACTTCATCTTCTTTGGTTGTTTCATTATGAGGTAATAAAATCAGTATCACTCATATACTGATATGTTATTATAAATATGAAACAACCCTATTTCACCTCTTATCCATCGTAAGGAAAATGAAATCACCGCGCGTGCGTACGTACAGAATACCATCTCCACGCCGTGGTGTAATCTATTTTCCACCACCACCTTACTTGGATGGGTATAAGGGTAAAATTAATGAATATATATGATTATTTTAAAGTGTTATTGATTCTGAAATATTATAAATACACTCCAATACAATTCCACGATCATGGGAACGATATCATCGCTCGTGCGTACGTACGGAATACCGTCTCCACGATGTGATGTGATTCGTTCTACATGATCTTCATTGAATAATGATTATATAAATGAATTGAATGAATTAATATGATATATATTACACTAATAACATTCTGTAAATGAGGTATCTATAACCTAAAGAGAATAATAATAATTTATTCGACAAACACGCATAAGAACAAAAAGTAATAAACACCCGAATAACATGTAGCAATGAAATATTACTAATAAGAAGCTATAAATATGACCATATATGATATCATAACAATAATTATGATTCTGGAATAAGTCAATAACATTATTTAAATCATTATACAGGAGGTTCGGACACTTACGAAGCATATCCGACCTAAGGTAAGGGAATATATCGCAATCTCATTTTTATCCGAGATTAATTATACTTTGGTATTTAATGGGGTGTATTTTATCATCCACATCCATGTTTCATCAATATGTAATATTATTTCCATCCACCTACAATTTATTATATCTAATTTTACCCTTCGGTGAGTTTTAGTAAATGATATGAACGGAATCTTTTGTCGTTTTTCGTACGAGGTACTTTTTGACTTTTCCGACCAAAGTACGAGAAGAATTTTTTTTAACTAATACAGAATGAATGGATTTTTAAAAAATTATTTCCAAGAAGCTTACTTTACAAGTTATCATGTTTATTTTTAATCAACTTCTTTTAGTTTAGAATTGTATGACATGTTAAGAAAGGAAAAGTGTTTTTGAAGTAGAAAGGATATTTTTCTCAAGAATGGACATCAAGTGTTTTATCAAAATTATTTTCCATCAAAGATAATAAAGGATTCTGTTTCTATCCCTATTATTACATGGATTTGATTATATTGTTATGGAAATATTTTTATGAATTCATTTACCTTATATGAATTGTTTTATGATGTCATGATGTTTAAGATTCCCATATTTTATTACATGGGTTATGCTATGATGTATGGTTTATGATTTTGTGGCACACATAAGAATGGTATAATTATGAGTTTAGTGGGACCTATATCTACCTCCAATGCATTGGGTAAAGATTTTATATCTCATGAGATAGACATGGATGGAACGGTAGGTTAAACTGATTCAGTGAAACAGGATTGAAACGAGGGTGACTCGGTTCAGAAATGGACTTTGTCCACTAAGATAGTCTTGGAAATAATTCTTGCCTAATAAGAAATGATTCTCTATTATTATGTGTGTATTCCACAAAGTTTCATGTTTTAAGTTATGATTATTGGGATTTCATTTCACTACTATGATTTATCCCATGTTATTAAATTATGCTCTATTTTTTAGGTTATGATTTCCAAAATGTTATGTTCTTATGAATATGATGTGATTGGTATTTTTTTGTTTACCCTTACTGAGCATTTGAGCTCACCCTTTTGTATGTCTTCTTTTCCCAGGTCAGGAAGAAGGTTATTAAGTAAGATATGCCAAATGGGACTATAGATATGATGAAATAAATGGGAGACAATGTAGACGCTTTATGAACCAGCTGTTTATGTTTCCCAGTTTCTAATGACACTATACCTATACGGTCCTTTCATGGTTTTGTTATATGTTGTAATAAGTACGCTTCAATTTTGATGTAATAAAAATGTATGTAAAGTATGGGTCGTTAAAGTTGGTATTAAAGGAAAGGTATAGTCAACCTTTGGAAACTAGGATGTGAAAGCCATAGTAAAAACCCTAAGGATAATTCTAAGCATAGAACACAATCATAGTGTTTTAGAAATGACAATGAATAACCTTAGATAAGACATTAAGTGTGAATTTTTATTCTTGATTATGTGGTTTTCCTATTATAATTATTGTTTCTCACACTATTCTTCTTGGTTTTAGTCAATGGCTGGAACCCAAAGGAACCGTGTTAATGCGGAATGCAACATGTAATGCAATTATTGTCCCCCTGAGAAACCAAAAGTTATGGGAGTTGGAATGCAAAATCTTGTAGCCATGTTCACACAGCTTTCTGAAGCTATGAATCATGCAAGACTTCCAAACAAGCAAAGGAAGGAGCAACATTATGTTGAATCCTTCATCAGGTAGCGTCCACCTTCTTTCAGCAGGTCTACTGATCCATTAGTTGCTGAACAATGGATTAGTACCACTAAAAAGATATTTTCATTTCTTCAATGTTCTGAAGATGTTAAAGTTATCATAGCAGTGTATCGTTTGGAAGGAGATTCTGATCAATTGTGGAATCTTATTATAAATACGAGTCAAAGGGATGAAATTGAGTCCATGGAATGGGACGAGTTCAAGAACTTATTTTTCAATAAGTACTTCCCTTATATTCTCCAAAAAAATATGGAGAAAGAGTTTCTTGAACTGAAGCAAAAGGATGATGAATTTGTTGGTACCTATGAAGCAAATTTTACAAGACATGAAAGGTATGATTCTGGTATTATTTTCCAACCTGAGAGTAAGATCGATCGATTCTTTAGTGGCTTAAAACCAAGTCTTTGAAGGGCGTTAGCCATAATGGACTTCAATAGCTATGAGGAAATCATTCGATGTGCTCTCAAAGTTGAGATGAAAATTGGAGTAACCCATCAGTCATATGGGTTTGATAAGAAGAGGAAAATGGAATTGAAAGGAAAATCAAAAGAGCACACTGAAAAGAAGATGAGCTTTACCTTATGCTCAATGTGTGGAAAGAAACATGGAGGGAGTTGTCTTAAAGGGACAAGTAAATGTTTCAAATATGTAAAGG
Organism: Viscum album; assembly: GCA_963277665.1. Lineage (NCBI taxonomy): Eukaryota > Viridiplantae > Streptophyta > Magnoliopsida > Santalales > Viscaceae > Viscum > Viscum album. The sequence goes on from OY728150.1 coordinate 197,756,722, forward strand.
AAGGTCATCAGAATTTGAATGCCGCAATGATGGGAAGAAGATGTCTAATGATGCAAAAAAAGGAAGGGACACACAGAATGAACCTACTACACTTCAATGTTTCAAGTGCAAGGAGATGGCGAATTATGCCAATAAATTCTCTAATCTAAGGGTTGTTGATGATGATCGACATCAAAAAAATCTTAAGGCTAAAGACAAAGGAAAGTCACATGCAATTTCTATCATCGATGTGGATTATGATAACGATGTGGTGAAAGGGACACTTACCATCCACTCTATAGTAGAAAATGTTTTATTTGATTCTGGATCCACCCACTCTTTTATTTCTGATGATTTTTCTAAGGGTATCATCATTTTACCTCAACAATTAGATGTTGAGATAGCTGTGACAACACCTAATGTCACAACAGCAGCATCAAAAGTTTATAATTCTTCCCCGATTGAAGTTTGTGGGAAAGTGATTCCTACAAATCTTGTGATCCGTCCTATAGTGGAATTTGATGTGATTCTTGGCATGGATTGGCTTTCTATATATAGAGCTCATATCAATTTTCAAAGAAGGGAAGTCACATTTCATATTCCAGATCAATCTATAATCGTCTATCAATGAAAGGATGAACATAACCTTTAAGTGGAAATTTCTTCCATCTTATGAGTCTTGATTCCACTAAATGAGGGTTATTTATCTCAAATGGTTGGTGAGAAACTCATGATTAAAAATATGGCTCTTGTATGGGATTTTTATGATGTATTTCTGGAGGAATTGCCGGGTCTTCCACCAAATCGTGAAGTTGAGTTTTCAATAGAACTCGTACCGGGTGCTTTTCCAATTTCAAAGTCACCTTATAGAATGGCCCCAATTGAGTTGCAGGAATTGAAGAAGAAACTCCAAGAGAATCTTGATAAGGGATTCATATGCCCTAGTGCATCACCTTGGGCAGCACCTGTTCTATTTTTTAAGAATAAAGATGGATCAATGAGACTCTCCATAGATTATCGAGAACAGATCAAGCTCACTATCAAGAAAAAATATCCTCTCCCACGCATTGATGACCTATTTGACCAACTACGCGGAGCTCAATACTTTTCCAAGTTTGATCTTCATTCAGGGTATCATCAATTAAGGGTCAAAAGGGAGGATACACCAAAGAAGACATTCCGTACAAGGTATGGATACTATGAATTTATAGTGATTCCGTTGGGTCTTACTAATGCCCTTGCTGTCTTCATGGATCTGATGAATAGAGTCTTTAGGGACTATCTTGCTAAATTTGTGGTAGTGTTTATAGACGATATTCTTGTCTATTCAAAGGGCATGGAAGAACATGAAGATCACTTGAGAATTATATTGAAGACCCTGAGAAAGGAGAAACATTATGCCAAATTTACCAAGTGTGAATTTTGGCTTCAAAAAGTTGCATTTTTGAGTCACATAATCTCAAAAGAGGGGATATCTGTGGATCCAGCAAAAACAGAGGTTATCGAAAGATGGTCGAGACCAACAATAGTAACTAAGATCCGATGTTTTCTTGGTTTGGCTGGATATTATCGACGTTTCATGAAAGATTTTTCACGATTATCTAATCCACTCACCAGGTTGACTCGAAAAGGAGTTAAGTTCATGTGGACAGATGAATGTGAAGAGAATTTCAAGGAGTTGAAAAGAAGGTTATCCAGTGCACCTGTACTCACACTTCCTTGTAGTGGAGAAAGGTTTGTGATCTACAGTGATGAATCCAAGAAGGGAATGGGATGTGTTCTCATGGAAAATGATATGGTGATAGATTATGCCTCACGACAGTTGAAAATCCATGAGCAAAATTACCCAACTCATGATTTGGAGTTAGCTGCGGTAATATTTGCATTAAAGATTTGGAGGAATTACCTTTATGGTGAAAGGTGTGATATTTATACTGATCATAAAAGTTTAAAGTATATTTTCACACAAAAGGAGCTGAATATGCACCAAAGAAGATGGTTGGAACTGATTAAGGATTACGACTGCTCAATTCATTACCACCCTGGGAAAGCAAACAAGGTGGTAGATGCATTAAGTCGACAAGACTATGCCAGTTTATCCATGATGAGGATCACAAAAGATCCAATATTTATGGATTTACAAAGGATGGATCTTAGAATGGAAGGGGGGAAATAATATCTTTCTCAAATGAATGTTCAACCATCTATACATGTGAAGATTAAAGAGGCACAGAAAGAAGATGTAGAGTTACAAAAGATGGTGAGAAATATTCCTGAATTCAACCTTGATTGTGATGAGATAATAATGTTCAGGAATCGGGTTTGTGTTCCTCCCATTCTCGAATTAAAGAAGGAGCTGCTAGATGAGGCTCATAGTTCTTCACTATCTATTCATCCTGGAAGCACGAAGATGTATAGGGACCTGAAAGAGTACTTCTGGTGGGATGGCATGAAAAGAGATGTTGCTGAATATGTCTCTCGATGCTTGGTTTGTCACAAGATAAAGCCGAGAGACAGAAGTCTAAGGGGATGTTACAACCATTACCCATACCCGAATGGAAATGGGAAAACATCACTATGGACTTTTTCAAAGGACTTCCTAAAACATCCAAAGGCAATAATGCTATATGGGTCATATTTTATCATCTTACAAAGTCTGCACACTTCATTTCTATTAGAGAGTATTTTTATCTGGATCAGCTTGCCTGGATATATGTAATGGAAGTGGTAAGATTGCATGTAGTACCACTTTCTATTATATCTGATCGGGGTCCGAGATTTACCTCGAAGTTCTAGATAAGTCTTCAGCATACTCTAGATACAGAGTTGAGTTTCATCACAGCTTATCATCCTCAGATAGAAGGTCAGTCTGAGAGAACAATTCAAACTCTAGAAGATATGTTGAGATCTTTCTCTATGGATTTCAATGGTGGTTGGGATCAACACCTACCTTTGGTGGAATTTTCTTATAATAGTAGCTTTCACTCCATTATTCAGATGGCTCCTTATGAAGCTCTCTATGGAAAGAAATGCAGGACACCAACATGCTGGGATGAAGTTGGGGAAAGAAAGCTATTAGGACCTGATCTTTTTTATGAGATGGCAGAAAAGGTCCGATCTATTCAACAACACATAAGAGCAGCTCAGAGTCGACAGAAAAGTTATGCCGACAACCGAAGAAAAGACGTTGTGTTTTAAGTGGGTGATAAAGTGTTCTTAAAAATATCTCCCTGGAAGAGGGTCATGAGATTTGGAAAGAAGGGGATGTTGAGCCCTATATATTGTGGTCCTTTCGAGATACTGGATCGTGTTGGAAAGTTAGCTTACTGATTGGCGCTTCCACCGAATCTCTCTCAAGTACACGATGTGTTCCATGTATCTCTCCTGATAATGTACATACCTGACCCTTCACATGTACTCAACTTAGAAGTTGTACTGCTGGAGAAAGATCTTTCTTATGAAGAACAACCGATAGAGATTCTGGATCGTAGAGAAAAAGTCATAAGAAACAAGACCACTCTCTGGGTGAACGTTTTATGGAGGAACCACCAATTAGAAGAAGCTACATGGGAGCTTGATGATATGATGAGGGAGAGGTATCCTCATATGTTTGTTAAAAGTGATGAATTTCATGGGTGAAATTCATTTTAAGGGGGTAGAATGTAAAACCCAAGTCTTTTATGAGAAATATTTTGTTTTTATGTTATATAAATCATCAAAGGAATCTTTCACTACCCACAACACTAGCTTGGCTTTCTTTACACGCAACCGCGACCTTCCTCGATAGTTTGCTTCTTACGCAATACAGAGTTTCACTAAACAACGATATGCTATTAAAATATTATTAAAACTAGATGTTATGAATATTAATAGCTAAATTTTGAATTTTATAACATTTTAATTTAACTTATACATTATCTAGAATGAGGTATAAAAGGAAAATCAGTTTTTTTGTATAAAAGAAATATTTTAAAAAAAATACAGTTTTGCCGCCTTTTGATGGCGCACCCACATTAAGTCTAGTTATTGACATGTTTATAAGTTCAATTTGACAAAATAAAATTCTTCTTTTGAATCAGGGTATAAAAATTTACTTTGGATAAATTTTTGATATTTTTCTGATAACATTCATATTTCGATGAATAGTAAAAATACGCTAATTTTTAATAAAAAACAAATTTTTTCATTTAGATAATTTATATGGATAATTTATAATATTTAATGGTTTTAAAGTATAAATATAATATATTTTTACCATTTAATATAATTTATGTCATTATCATTAATTTTACATTGAAATCATATGTAAAAACATTTCAATCTTTGGCAATGTTTTAACTTCTAAAACCCATTTTCTTAACAACATGATTCATTTTAAATTAATTACTACAACTTATATGTTTTGAATTTTGAAAAATGGATTCCATATTCAGAATCAGTGGGTCCAAATTATTTCAATAGGCTACTTTTTATTATTGGGCATTATGAATAGTAACTACGGTAAATTCAATTTACCATAGTTAAAGGTAATTCAGGTAATTAAGGGTAAATATAAGATTATAAAATTACCCTAACAGCTTCCAAAATCCTATTGGATGACTAAACGTAGACCCATATCACCTAAGGGTCGGATTAGATTCATTTAATGGAATTTTGTCCATGAAAATAATTTAATTATTATTAAAACCAAAGAATGTGACAACATGTCACTTTCATAAATCTTATAAGTATAATAATTTTAATTTGGTGATAAACTTAATGAAACATCGAACATGAATAGTCTCCAGAAATATAATACCATTATATACATAATAGGAATTTATTTAGAATTTTTAGGGATTAAATAATTATCATTAATTATAAAACAATCATGATGTTGACATTATTTTATTAATTAAAATATCAAATAAACGGTATTAAAAATAATAAAATAAATATTATATGAACTATTTAATGTGATCCACTAATTTTCTAGATTGATATGACATTTTAAGGATCTATTAAAGATTTTAGTTCGAACATATCTTCTGTATATATTTTATTTAAATTCAAATATATGAATAGTGTCAAAATTTACACTATTGTTATTTTATAAAAATAACATATTATAAAATTAATTTAAATAAAAAAAATATTTAAAACTTATAAATTAAAATTTATATGGTCGAAAATGTCATAAAGTGTCAAATTATGGAAAATTCACAACACATATGTAATTATTTATAATAATTTAAAATTTAGAATATTATTACCACAAATAAAATTAAATTTATAAATAAGGATAAATCAAGTTGATAATGTTTAAAATAAATTACCAACATGTATAAATTTTATTGGTTGATGATATTACAACCCTATCTCATCTAATCTTCGGATATGAGTCATTTTGGATGTTTTTATGTGGGGTTGGGATTTAATATAAACTAATATTTCTTATATTTACAAAGGTGCCCCTCTCCTCCCTTATAAAAGGGCCCCTCCACCCTCTCCTCCTCACACCAATTTGAGCCTTCAAGCTCGGCCAACCCCTGCCAATTTCTCCTCTCCACTTCCCAGAGAAATCCTAGAGGTCTTGGTCTTCTTCAAAGACAAATTTTAGTGCCCTAAAAGGAGGTCTCAAAGAAGCGCCTCAAAGAAGAGGTAATGCCCGTTACCGATTCTTTCATCATTATTTCTTCTTCCAATTATTCTTATTTATTTGTTTCATTATGAGGTAATAACATAAGTATCACTCATATACTGATATTTTATTATAAATATGAAACAACCCTATTTCACCTCTTATCCATCCTAAGGAAAACAAAATCACCGCGCGTGCGTACGTACGGAATACCGTCTCCACGCCGTGGTGTAATCTATTTTCCACCACCACCTTACTCGGATGGATATAAGGGTGAAAGTAATGAATATATATTATTATTGTGAAGTTTTATTGATTCTTAAATAGTATACATACACTTCAATACAATTCCACGATCATGGGAACGATATCATCGCTCGTGCGTACGTACGGAATATCGTCTCCACGATGTGATGCGATTCATTCTACATGATATTCAATGAATAATGATTATATAAATGAATTGAATGAATGAATATGATATATATTACACTAATACAATACTAGAAATGAGGTATCTATAACCTAAAGTGATGAATAATAATTTATTTGACAAACACAGATAAGAACAAAAAGTAATAAACACCCTTATAACAAGTAGTAATGAAATATTACTAATAAAAAGCTACGAATATGACCATATATGATATCATAACAATAAGTATGATTCTGTAATAAGTCAATAACATTATTTAAATCATTATACTGGAGGTTTGGACACTTACGAAGCATATCAGACCTAAGGTAAGGGAAAATATCACAATCTCATTTTTATCTGAGATTGTTTATACTTTGGTATTTACTGGGGTGTATTTTATCATCCACATCCATGTTTCATCAATATGTAATATTATATCCATCCACCTACAATTGTTTAAATCCAATTTTACCCTTCGGTGAGTTTTAGTAAAAGATATGAAAGGAATCTTTTGTCGTTTTTCGTACGAGGTACTTTTTGTCTTTTCCGACCAAAGTACGAGAAGAATGTTTTTGTAACTAATAAGGCATGAATGGATTTTTAAAACATTATTTCCAAGAATCTTACTTTACACGTTATCAATTTTATTTTTAATCAAATTCTTTTAGTTTATAATTTTATGACATGATAAGAAAGGAAAAGTGTTTTTGAATTAGAAAAGATATTTTCCTCAAGAATGTAGTTCAAGTGTTTTATCAAAATTATTTTCCATCTAAGATAATAAAGGGTTCTATTTCTAAACCTATTATTACATGGATTTGATTATGTTGTGATGGAAATATTTTTAATAATTCCTTTACCTTATATGAATTGTTTTATGATGTCACGATTTTAAGATTCCCATTTTTTATTACATGGGTTATGCTATGATGTATGGTTTATGATTTTGTGGCACACATAAGAATGGTATAATTATGAGATGGGTGGGATCTATTTCTCCCTCCAATTAATTTGGTAAAGATTTTATATCTCATGATATAGACATTGCTGGAACGGTAGGATAAACCGGTTCCGTGAAATAGGACTGAAACGAGGGTGACTCGGTTCAGAAATGGACTTTGTCCACTAAGATAGTCTTGGCAATGAGTCTTGACTAATAATAAATGATTCTCTATGATTATATGTGTATGCCACATAGTTTCATATTTTATGATATTATTATTGGGATTTCATTTCACTACAATGATTTATCCCATGTTATGAAATTATGATCTCTTTTGCAGGTTAAGATTTCCAAAAATGTTATGTTCTTATGAATATGATGTGATTTCTATTTTTTTTTGTTTACCCTTACTGAGAATTTGAGCTCAACCTTTTGTATGTCTTTTTTCCCTAGGTCAGGAAGAATGTTATTAAGTAAGATATTCCAAAAGGGACTATAGATATGATGAAATAAATGGGAGACAATGTAGACTCTTTAGGAACCAGTTGTTTATGTTTCCCAGTTTCTAAAGACACTATACCTATACGGTCCTTTCATGGTTTTGTTATATGTTGTAATAAGTATGATTCAATTTTGATGTAATAACAATGTATGTAAATTATAGGTCGTTATATGACTAGTGTTCTTATGTTGTTATTTTTGAATTATTTCATTTAAGTATTGTATAAATGATGTTTTGGGAATAAATAAGCATTGTACTGTTGTACTATTTAATTGAGGATTTGAGATTTTATGGTACTAAGAAAAGTGACTCTACAATGAGTTAAATTTTTTGGAAATTAAATGGTTTAAGGAAAGATAAACCTTAATATGGTCCTAATATTGAGGTACTGATTTTGGAATAAGATATGGTTGATTTGGGTAAATTATATTGGATATTTTTGAATACCTTGAAACTGATTAATGATTTTTCCTTGTTGGAGTTTACAAAATTTTTGACAGAAGGAGTATATCTAGTATTCTATAAAGAATAAGGGGGAATGAATGTAATCAATAAAGTTTTATGGTAATTCAGGATGTTACCATGTTTTAAAATAATACATGTTGAAGGTGTTCACATGTTATTACATGGTAAAAAAGAACTTCATTGTTTTTAACTTCCATATAATTTTTGGACTGTGGGTTTGGATAGTTGTATTTTTGATTAGTCTAATGGTTGGAATGGATTATGTTTGAAAAGTTATTTTTGGATTTTTATAAAAGGATAACACGCAGACCGTGTGACAACCCATCACGGTGGACAAAGCTGTGGGAATCGAACCCACAACCATAGTGAGATTGAGATTTATCACCTACCACTGGACTACGTGAAGTCCATGGATTGTATAATGTAGTTTCTTTTTTTAATGGGTCTGATATGTGAATTATGAATTCATTATATTTGGAACCCTATTATGTGTTATTTTTGGTAACCTTCATACTTACCACTCTTTATTTTAAATAGAGGCCTAATTAATTCATTTTTCAATGTGGGATTTCAACTAAGATATTTTGAAATGTCAAACCCAAGTTTCCAATACTGAGAATAAATTGCGAGGAAGCAATTTATTGATGGAGGGGAGAATGTAATACCCCATGCTTCCACGGTATACTTCACTTTGAATAATACAGTAGCGTGTGTTGTACGCAACTTTGAGTTCTAACACACACCACAACCAATCAAATAGCCATTATGAATAGTAATACCCACTTTTGAAATTTTATAAATTTTATCTTTCAAAATGTACTTCATTTTTGGATTTTGAATATCTAAATTAGCCTATGGTAAAATTTTGAAACTTTTCGGATAACTTTAATATTTTGATGAATAGTGAAAATTAATAAATTTTAATTAAAAACAACTTTTTTAATCAAAATAATTCATAGTGATAAATTATGAATTTAAGTGGTTTTAAAGTATATTTAGAATATGTTTTTACCATTTAATACAATTTTGTTCATTGGACATAATTTCACAATTAAACCGGACATAAACAAATGTCAATATTTTGATAGTTATTATCTCTTAAAAACACTCTATTTGTTTTAACAATGAGAATTAATTTTAAATTAATTTCTGGCACTTCCGTGTTTTGAATTTGGAAAAATGGATTCCATATTTGGAATCAGGATCTCCAAATTGTGTAAATAAGTAACTTTTATTTTTAGACATTCTGAATAATTACTTCGGTAAATATTTTATTTACCAAGGTTAAAGGGTAAATCCATAAAATAAGTGTAAAAAATAATATTATAATAATAATAAATAATCCTAAAACGTGTCCTAACCTTATTGGATGATACTTGTCCGACCATGGGCATCTCTCGGTCGATTTTTGGACCCCATGGATACACTTGTAAGTGACTAGGACACTTTATATTAATTAAGTAAAAATAAATACAAAAATGACATAAACATATATCTTTTAGAAAAACAATTTTTACATAGGGTTGTATATGTTTGATTTTAGACTATAAATATTCATTAGAAATATAAAAAAATTTCTTACATAATTGAATTTTATTTATAATTTTTATACATTTAATAATTAATATTATTTATGACACAATAATGATGTAGTATTTTCCTTATCAATGAAAGAACCAAATAATTGGTATTATAAATGTTAAAATAATTATAATTTGAAAGTTTCGATGTAATCCATGAATTTTATTGGTCAATATGACATTATAGGATTGATTAAATGAATTTGGTTCGAATTAATAAAGTTGTTAAGACTTTAAAATAAATCAATTATTGAATAGTGTCAAAATTGACATAAATGAGTTTTTAAAACAAATATTATATTATTAATTGATATTCTTTTCCTAAAAATATAAGGATCAGAAAAGTACTTATATCATTATAGTTGTATCATTAATGGACCACTTAGGGGTTTCTTGGATGTATATAGTATGTTTATTAACTATATAATATAAAAATGCAACGTGACGTGGTAAATGTTAAACTACTTAACTAAGAGTTAAAACTAAAAAAAGGTTAATATAATGACCCAAACCTGTCTATATTCTATTGCATGAAATTATGTGGACCCATACCCACCTTATACTTTTTATAATCCACTTTGGAGCCATTATAAAACTAATATGAATTTATTATAAAATAATATTTCTACCTTTTCCAAAGGTGCCCCTCACCCCTCTTATAGAAGGGAACCCCCCCTTCTCACGATTTCACACATTCAAAGCTGTTGGGCTCGACCAACCTCAACCCAAATACCCTCTCAAATATCCTCCCCTAATCCTAGAGGCCTTAATTTAGTCATAATTCCAACCTAAGTATCCCTTTTGGTTAAATCAAAAGGAAGAACCCGAAGAAGATGTAATGTTTTCACCACCCTCTTTCAAGTTCCTTTCATCTTCAACATATTCCTTCATTGTTATTCCCATTCAAAAATAATAACTCCAGTATCTTCTATATACTGTGATGTTATTATAAATATGGTACAACCATATTCAGTATTATATCCATCCTTTTAATGACAGGTCACCATACGTGCGTACATACGGCATACCGTCTCCACGTCGTGTTGTAATTGTTATTCCAATTATTATTATTTGGATGTTTATAATAATGATGTGTAATTCATGTAAAAAATAAATATAACATGATAATGATTATATATATATGATATACTATCCAATTATATATTATATTAATATCAAAAGAATGATATTTTCCCTCGTGTGTACGTACGGATTACCGTCTCCACGACGCGATGAGATTCATTTCCAAGTCCACCATTCATCGACGATTATAAAAATATATTACTAATAAGTATTTAATATATGAAATAATAATTCTACTGGATATATATATATATGTATTTATGAACTTACATATATCTTATTCCCTTAGTTTCGTTTAATACAATATGAAAACGGAAACAACGTTTATGCGTATGTATGGACTACCGTATCCATAAACGGTGTTTTCTATTTCAAATATATTTATATTATACATATTTATATTGTAAATATATATGATATATAAATCATGTTTTATATTCTAGATGTATTTAAATCATGATCTATGTGATACAATCAAGAGTAACAAGTTAAAACACGTACGATAATAAAAGGGATTATTACCAGAAATGTTAATTTAACATTGAAATTATTATTAAATGGGTAGAATAAATTTTCAAATGAATAATGTATAATATCATAAATGTTAATATGATTCTTTTATAATTTTATAACATACTACTGTCTTCATACAAGAGGTTAAACGTACCCTCAACTAAAGGAAAGTTCAAGGTAAGGGGTTTTCATCTCACTCCTTATTCCCGTGAGATTCATGCCATATTGCCACTATTACCTTTTGTGTGGTGTATGTACTGCCCATAATTGTATTATTTGTGTAATACACATTAATTCATGTGTATTTACATATTCATTTAATGATACATATTTCAAGCGGTGTATGTTTCGTAAGTTACCAAATTGGTAAGGGTTAATTCCTCAATCTCATTATTATCTGAGATTGTTTATGTGTAAGTATTTACTGGGATATATTTATTATTCATGTCCATTTTTCATAAAAATTATTTCAAAATGAATATTTTAAGGATTTTCAAAAGGTAATATTTATCAATATCATAATTTAAAATGTTTTGAAGATCTATCCTGATAAATATTTGTAATTAATGTCCATGTTTTCAAAATGATTTTTAATATTTATTTATATGGACATGAATGTTTTGAAATGATAATTATTTTCAAAAGTTTCAAAGTGGAATGGGAAACGTTGATTAAAAACATTCTTTAAATGAATTATTTTCAAAATAGTGTGACTTTTAAATGTTTTCATGAAAATGGGCTATATCTCTTAAAGAGTTTTACAAATCATTTTCATCAATGTCAAATTCCTTTAATGGATTTTAAAATTGTTTTGAAGTTGAATTGTTATGATACAAATCTTCCATATTGTATTTAAGGTTTTATGATATGTTTGAATGTGGATGTTCTATTTTGATAACATTCATGGTCCATGATTAATGTTATGGAATTTCGTTTAATAGTTTTAATACGAATGTTTATGTTATATTTTATCCTCCTCTTAAGATGAAAGTGTTGGACTAGTATGTTCCGGGTTAGGGACCGGTAAAAGTAAGCCCTTCGGGTTGGGGTCCGGTTAGAGCAGATCCTCCGAGTTGGTGTCTGGTTATTAGAGGCACTCCGGGTTGGTGTATGGTTATTAGAGGAACTCCGGGTTGGTGTCTGGTTATGAGAGGCACTTTGGGTTGGTGTCCGGTTACAGAGGCACTCCGGATTGCAGTCCTGTTATAGAGGATCTCCAGGATGGAGTCCGGTTATAGAGGCTTTCTGGGTTGGGTTCCAATTACTGTTATCCGTTATGTCTTGGCACGATGCCTTGACACAGAAATTAATGTTCGGCATTATGCATTCCCTCTTTATGAAAGTGGTTATTGATATTGCATGAGATTATTCGATTAGTAGAATATCAATGTGAATAAGTAAATGGATTTATTTATTTTTATTTCTTCCATATTATGCTGAAGTTCACATTTAAAAGGATTTTGTTTTAGTAATACATTTCCTTAAATATTTATACTTATTTATGAAGGTTTCCGCTTTATTGTTAACCTTACTGAGCAGCTGAGCTCACCACTTTCTATGTTTTATTTTTCCCAAGATTCCAAGAAGTGTATTGTGATTGATATGTAGGGTTAAGCCAAGGGAATAAAGATTTTCGTGAAGGATTATTTATGTTGTTTTATTTGTTATGAAGTGTAATTTAACATTTATGTATGTAATCTATTTTTCAAGACATCTAAACTGATCGGTCCTTCTGGACATGACTCCTTGTAATCATGCCAATGTACTAAAATTATGCACCGACTCTGAGTAACTGGGGTTGGGGCATTACAAGTAACACCGCAAATTCTAGTACCACAAAGGTAACACCAAAAATAAGATTACCACAATGGTATCACCACGAAGGTATGTTCCACAAAGGTATGCTACACAGAAGAATACCCAAAATGTATCACCACAAAGGTAAGTACCACAAAGCTATGCCACATAGAATAATACCACATTGGTATCACCACAATGGTAAGTACCACAATGTTACACCACCCATAAGAATACAACAATGGTAAGACTAAACACAGACCAGAATTAACATAGGTATGGTAGTAAAGATGATTAAATGTAACTACTGAATCATATTACTCTGGAAAGTGGTAGATCCACGTAGGATCCAAAATCATTAGACACACAAAGTATCCAAAATCATCTAACCCACCTAGGATCCTAGCACATCATCATACCCATTTTTGGTCCTATTACAGTAGACCCACATAGGATCCTAGAGTAATCCCATGTAGATTCCTAGAGAAAATCCATGTGAGACTCTCTAACACAGAACGACAAAACATCCCAAAGCATAGAACCACGTAGGATCCCATTATCTTGTTACCACCAGCTACATGGTTCCCGTACTATGCTTTATTGATTTTGGGAGGATCTACTACTGAATCCACATGTCTATACATCAATTTCCTTGAAGTCCCATGAATATGTATCCCAGAGGACCACCACATAAAAGGGGTCTCAACACAACATATGGCACATCAATTAGACGCTTGGTCTGTAAGTTATTGAAATTTTAGTATTGATGGCCCGGTTGGATTCATGTTCAATCCAAACTAGCCTTAATCCAACTATATCAAAAACCCATGTGGGGTACGCCAAAAGGACCATCATGATCCATGGTTTCTAGCACTGCTAATGGTTCATCAAACGGAACCCTGTAGCTCATGATATGGCCGAAGAATGAAAAGCATCAACGTTGGTCCGGGTCTGGTCCAACCCGGCCTGGGCCGACCCAAGCCAGTTTGGGACGACATGGCCCAGCCCGTGTCTAGCCCTGGTTCTGACCTGGTCTACCGGGTCTAGCCCAGCCAGGCCCGCCGCGACAGGCCTAACGGCAGACCCCTCCTCCGCGTGGCGCCGTTGTGAATGACGCCTTTACCGTCAACCGACAGCAAGCTAACCATCCTCCTCTTACCGAAGCGGCAAAAGGTTTCAACTCTTGCACGTTGGGCGACGAGGATGTGTGCTGATGTCCCCATTGTGTAGCTAGCTGGAGTGCCATCCGCAACCCATGCTCCACCATGGCCGACGGGTCATGTAACACCCGAGACTTTTATGAGAAATATTTTGTTTTTATGTTATATACATCATCAAAGGAATATTTTACTACACAAAACACTAGCTTGTCTTGGTTTACATGCAACCACGACCTTCCTCGATAGCTTGCGTTGTACGCAAAACCGAGTTTCACTAAACAACGATATGCTATAAAAATAGTATTAAAACTAGCCGTTATGAATAGTAATACCGACTTTTTGAAATTATGTAATTTTTATTTTTAAAAACAAACATCATTTTTGGATTCGGAATATCGAAATTAGCATAGGGTGAAATTTTTGTATTTTTCTAAAAACATTAAATTTTTGATGAATAGTGAAAACATTGGGTTACTATTTAAAAACCGACTTTTTATTTAAATATTTATTTATTTTTTTTAAATTAATTTTTTGTCAAAATTGATATATAATACCTATATAAGTTCAAATCAATTCATTGGATTTATTTTATAATAATTTTAGATATATAAAAATTTATCAAACTTTTCACCGTCTTTTACCCACCACCTAGGAGAATTTGAAAATTTACATAAAACTTAATTTTACCACTTCTGTGAGTGGAATTTCAAAAATACGAGAGACACGGTTAATATCAAGGACTAAAATGTGGTTCAATGAGATGAAAATAATTTTTGGTGAATAATAACTGTTTACTTTTTTTTTACCACGGTTAAAAGTAAATAGGGTAATTAAGTGTAAAATGTAATTATTATTACCCTAACACATGTACTAATTCTATTGGATAAGTTTAATTCGACCAAAAAATCCTTAGGAATAAAATATGACCATTTAGGCCCACTTTCATTAGATTAGGACATTTATTATTAATTTATTTAAAGAAGTGTTAAAATAGTTAAAATCAACGTTTAATAACTAAATAATTTTTAATACAGGGTTATACACAAGATAAATTCAACTATAAATATTAATTAGAAATCTAAAAAGATTTCCTATATAATGGTATTTTATTTTTAATTTTTACACTTTATATAATTTAATTTATTTATGACACAATGATGATGCAATAATTATCTTATTAATGAAATATTGACATAATTGATGTTATAAATAGCCAAATAAATGTAATTTGAGACTTTTTATGAATTTCACTAATTTTATAGGTTAATATGACATGTTATTATTGATTTTAATAGCTTTTTTCGAACTAATCCTTCTGTAATGAATCTCACAAAAAGAAATTACCAAAGAGTGTCAAAAATGACATAAAATAAGTTTTTCAAAACATATTATATTACTAATTGTTATTTTATTCCTAAAAATCTAAAGATCGACCAAATGACATAGATAAGGTTATATATATTAATAATAAACAACTTGGGGTTCGTTTGTCTTGTTATTGTAAGTTTATTAATCTTATAGTGTAAGAAAACAAAAAGACACGGTAAAAGTAAAATTATTTAACTTAAAGTTAAATCTAAATGATAAGGATAAAATAGAACCCTAAACTTGTCTAAATTCTATTTTATGAGATGTTTCGACCCATCCCCACCTTAGATTCTAAATAAATAAATTTGGAGCTATCAAAAAACCGAATATGACTTTATAATAAAATAATATTTTTAGTTTTTCCAAAGGTGCCCCTCTCCTCCCTTATAAAAGGGCGCCTCCTCCCTATCATCCTCACTCCACTTTGAGCCTTCATGCTCAGTACAACCCTGCCAAATTCTCTTATCCACTTTCCTAGAAACATCCTAGAGGTCCTGGTATTCTTCAAAGACCAATTTTAGTGCCCTAATAGGAGGTCTCCAAGAGACCCTTCAAAGAAGAGGTAATGTCCGTTACCGATTCTTTCAACTTTATTTCTTCTTCAACTTCTTCTTCGTTAGTTGTTTCATTATGAATTAATAACATCAATATCAATCATATACTGATATGTTATTATTAGTATGAAACAAACCTATTTCACCATCTATTTATCCTACGGAAAATGAAATCACCGAGCGTGCGTACGTACGGAATACCGTCTCCACGCCGTGGTGTAATCTATTTTCCACCACAACCTTACTTGGATGAGTATAATGGTGTAAAGAATAACTATATATGATTATTGTAAAGTGATATTGATTCTGAAAAAGTATACATACACTCCAATACAATTCCACAATCATGGGGATGATATCATCACTCGTGCATACGTACGGAATATGGTCTCCATGATGTGATGCGACTTGTTCTACATGATATTCATTGGATAATGATTATATAAATAAATTGAATGAATAAATATGATATATATTACTCTAATACCATTATGTAAATGAGGTATCTATAACCTAAAAAGAAGAATAAGAATTTATTCGACAAAACACGCATAATAACAAAAAGTAATAAACACCCGAATAACAAATAGAAATGAAATATTACTAATAAGAAGATAACAATATGACCATATATGATATCATAAAAATATCTATGTTTCTGGAAGAAGTCAATGAAATTATTTAAATCATTATACAGTAGGTTTGGACACTTACGAAGTAAATCAGACCTAAGGTAAGGGAAAATATCACAATATCATTTTTATCCGAGATTGTTTATACTTCAGAATTTACTGTGGAATATTTATCATCCACATCCATGTTTCCACAATATGTAATATTATTTCCATCCAACTATAATTTTT
The DNA here is from genome assembly GCA_963277665.1 of Viscum album. Lineage (NCBI taxonomy): Eukaryota > Viridiplantae > Streptophyta > Magnoliopsida > Santalales > Viscaceae > Viscum > Viscum album. The sequence goes on from OY728150.1 coordinate 197,773,567, forward strand.
TAAATCCAATTTTACCCTTCAGTGAGTTTTTAGTAAAAGATATGAATGGTATCTTTTGTTGTTATTCGTACGAGGTACTTTTTGACTTTTCCAACATAAGTACGAGAAGAATGTTTTTTAACTTAAACGTCATGAATAGATTTTTAAAATATTATTTCCAAGAATCTTATATTACAACTTTTCAAGTTTATTTTTAATAAACTTCTTTTAGTTTAAAATTGTATGACATGTTAAGAAAGGAAAAATGTTTTTGAAGTAGAAAGGATATTTTCCTCAAGAATTGAGTTCAAGTATTTTATTGAAATTATTTTCCATCTGTGATAATATAGGGTTCTGTTTCTATACATATTATTACATTGATTTGATTATTTTGTGATGGAAGTATTTTTATGAATTCCTTTATCTTATATGAATTTTTTTATAATTTCACGATGTTTAAGAATCCCATTTTTATTACATGTGTTATGCAATGACGTATGATTTTTGACTTTGTGGCACACATAAAAATGGTATCATTATGAGATGTGTGGGACATATTTCTCCCTCCAATGCATTGGGTAAAGATTTATATCTCATGAGATCGACATGGCTGGAACGGCGGGTTAAACTGGATCAGTGAAACATGACTGAAACGAGGAGTGAACTCGGTTCAGAAATGGACTTTGTCCGCTAAGATAGTCTTGGAAATGAGTCTTGACTAATAATAAATTATTCTATATGATTATGTGTGTATGAAACAAGGTTTCATATTTTATGTTACGATTATTGGGATTACATTTCACTACTATGATTTATCCCATGTTATTAAATTATGATCTCTTTTGTAGGTTAAGATTTCCAAAATGATATGTTCTTATGAATATGATGTGATTGAAATTTATTTTGTTTACCCTTACTGAGCATTTGAGATCACCCTTTTGTATGTTTTCTTTTCCCCAGGTCAGGAAGAAGGATATTAAGTAGGATATTCCAAAAAGGGACTCTAGATATGATGAAATAAATGGGAGACAACGTAGATGATTTATGAACCAGTTGTTTATGTTTCCCAGTTTCGAAAGACACTATACCTATACGGTCCTTTCATGGTTTTGTTATAGGTTGTAATAAGTGTACTTCAATTTTGAAGTACTAACAATGTATTTAAAGTATGGGTTGTTATAGTTGGTATCAGAGGAAACGTATAGTCAACCTTTGGAAACTAGGAAGTGAAAGCGTTAATAAGAACCTTAAGGATATGTCTAAGCATAGAACACGATCTTAGTGTTTTAAAAATGGCCATGAACAACCTATCATAAGACCTTAAGTGTGAAATTTTATTCTTGATTATGTGTTTTTCCTATTATAATTACTGTTGCACACACTATTCTTCTTGGTTTTAGTGAATGGCTGGAACCCGAAGGAACTGTGTTAATGCGGAATGTGACGGGAAATGCAATGATTGTCCCCATGAGAAACCAAATGTTATGGGAGCTGGAATGAAAAATCTTGTAGCCATGCTCACACAACATTCTCAAGCTATGAATCATGCAGGACATCCAAATGAGCAAAGGAAGGAGAACCATTTTGTTGAATCCTTCATGAGGAATCATCCACCTTCATTCAGCGGGTCTACTGATCCATTAGTTGCTAAAAAATCGATCAGTACCACTGAAAAGATATTTTCAGTTCTTCAATGTTCTGAACATGACAAAGTCATCTTAATAGTGTATCGTTTGGAAGGTGATGCTGATCAATGGTGGAATCTCATCAAGAATACAAGGCAAAGAGATGAAATTGAGTCCATTGAATGGGACGAGTTCGAGAACCTATTTTTCAATAAGTACTTCCCTCGTATTCATTGAACAAAGATGGAGAAGGATTTTCTTGAACTGAAGCAAAAGGATGATGAATCTGTTGGTACGGATGAAGAAAATTTTACAAGACTTGCAAGGTACGCTTCTGGTTTTATTATCCAACCTGATATTAAGATTGATGGATTATTTAGTGGCTTAAAACCAAGTCTTCTTAGGGTGTTAGCCATAAGTTACTTCAATAGCTATGAGGAAATCATTCGATGTGCCCTCAAAGTTGATATGGAGATTGGAGTAACCCATCAGTCATATGGGTTTGATAAGAAGAGGAAAATGGAATTCAAAGGAAAATCTAAAGAGCACACTGAAAAGAAGATGAGTTTTCCTTTATGATCAAAGTGTGGAATGAAACATGGAGGGAGTTATCTTAAATGGACAAGTAAATGTTTCAAATGTGGAAAGGAAGGTCATCAGGCATTTGAATGCCACAATGATGGGAAGAAGATGTCTAGTGACACAAAAAAAGAAAAGTCTACAAAGAGTGCACCTCCTACACTTTAATGTTACAAGTGAAAGGAAATGGGGAATTATACCAATCAATGCCATAATCCAAGGGTTGTTGATGATGATCGACATCAACAAACTCTTAAGGATAAAGGAAAAGGAAAGTCACATGCAATTTCTATCAACGATGTGGAGTATGATAATGATGTGGTGGAAGGTAAACTTACCATCCACTCTAAAGTAGAAAATGTTTTATTTGATTCTGGATCCACCCACTCTTTTATTTATGAAGAATTTTCTAAGGGTATCACTATATTTCCTCAACAATTAGATGTTGTGTTAGCTGTGACAACCCATAATGGAAAAACAGTCACAACAAAAGTTTACAATTCTTCTCCAATTGATGTTTGTGGGAAAGTGCTTGCTGAAAATCATGTTATCCTTCCTATAGTGGAATTTGGTGTGATTCATAGCATGGATTGGATTTATTTATATGGATCTCATATCAATTTCCAAATAAGGGATGTCACATTTCATATTCCAGATCAATCTAAAGTCATCTATCGATGCAAGTATGAACATAACCTTCCAGTGGAAAATTTCTTTCATCTTATGGGTCTTGATTCTACTAAATGAATGTTATTTATATCAAATGGATGGTGGTAAAATCACGATTAATAATATTCCCATTGTATGGGTGGTTGATGATTTCTTTCCGGAGTAATTTTCAGGTCTTCCACCAGATCATGAAGTTGAGTTTTCAATAGAACTCGTACCGGGTGCTTTGACTATTTCAATGACACCTTATGGAATGGCCCAAATTGAGTTTTAGGAATTGAAGAAGCAACTCCAAGATAATCTTGATAAAGGATTCATACGCCCTAGTGCATCACCTTGGGGAGCACCTATTATGTTTGTTAAGAGGAAAGATGGATCAATGAGACTCTTCATTGATTATCGAGAACATAACAAGATCACTATCAAGAAAAAATATCCTCTCCCACACATTGATGACTTATTTTACCTACTACGTGGAGCTCAATAATTTTCCAAGATTGATCTTCATTCAGGGTATCATCAATTAATGGTCAAAAGGGAGGATATACCAAAGACGACATTCAATACAAGGTATAGACACTATGAATTTATAGTGATGCCATCTGGTGTTACTAATACCCCTACTATCTTCATGGATCTGATGAATAGTGTTTTTAAGGACTTTCTTGATCATTTTGTGGTAGTCTTTATAGAAGATATTCTTGTCTATTCAAAGAGCAAGTAAGAACATGAAAATCACTTCATAATTATATTGAAGACCCTAAGAAATGATAAGCTTTATGCCAAATTTACCAAGTTTGAATTTTGGCTTCAAAAAGTTTCATTTTTGGGTCACATAATCTCAAAAGAGGGGATATCTTTGGATCCAGCAAAAAAAGAGGTTATCGAAAGATGGTCGAGACCAACAACAGTAACCTAGATCCAATGTTTTATTGGTTTGGCTGGATATTATCGACGTTTTGTTAACGATTTTTCACGATTATCTAATTTACTCACCTGGTTGAATCAAAAAGAAGTTAAGTTCGTGTGGAAGGAAGAATGTGAAGAGAATCTCAATGATTTGAAAAGAAGTTATCCAGTGCACCTGTACTCAAACTTCCTTATAGTGGAGAAAGTTTTGTGATCTATAGTGATGAATCCAAGAAGGGATTGGGGTGTGTTCTCATGAAAAATGATATGGTGATAGCTTATGCCTCACGACAGTTGAAAATCCATGAGCAAAATTACCCAACTCATGATTTGGAGATAGCTGTGACAATCTTTGCATTAATGATTTGGAATCATTATCTTTATGGAGAAAGGTGTGACATTTATACTGATCATAAAATTTTAAAGTATATTTTCCCACAAAAGGAGCTGAATATGCGTAAAGAAGATGGTTAGAGCTGATTAAGGATTACGACTGCTCAATTCATTACCACCCTGGGAAATCAAACAAGGTGGAAGATGCTTTAAGTCGACAAGACCATACTAGCTTATCCATGATGAGGATCACAAAAGATCCAATATTTATGGATTTACAAAGGATGGATCTTGAAATTATAATGATAGGGGAAAATCGTATATTTCTAAAATTAATGTTCAACCATCTATACACGTGAATATTAAAGAGGCACATAAATAAGATGTAGAGTTACAAAAGAAGGTGAGAAATGTTCCTGAATTCAACCTTGATTGTGATGGAATAATAAGGAATTGGGTTTGTGTTCCTCCCATACTCGAATTAAAGAAGGATCTACTGGATGATGCTCATAGTTCTTCATTCTCTATTCATCATGGAAGCACGAAGATGTATAGGGACCTGAAAGAGTACTTCTGGTGGGATGGCATGAAAAGAGATGTTGCTGAATATGTCTCTCAATGCTTGGTTTGTCAGCAAGTTAAAGCTGAGAGACAGAAGTCTAAGGGGTTGTTATAACCATTACCCATACCTGAATGGAAAAAGGAAAACATCACTATGGAATTTGTCACCAGACATCCAAAAACATCCAAAGGAAATATTTCTATATAGGTCATAGTTGATCATCTTACAAATTCGGCACACATAATTGCTATTAGAGAGGATTTCTCTCTAGATCAGCTTGTGAGGATATATGTAAAGGAAGTGGTAAGATTTCATGGAGTTCCACTTTCCATTATATCTTATAGGGATCCGAGATTTACCTCGATGTTCTGCAGAAGTCTTCAGCATACTTTGGATACATAGTTGAGTTTCAAAATTGCTTATCATCCTCAGACAGACGGTCAGTCTGAGAGGATGATTCAACCTCTAGAAGATATGTTGAGAGATTGCTCTATGGATTTCAAAGGTGGTTGGGATCAACACCTAAATTTGGTGGAACTTTCTTATAATAATATCTTTCACTCAAGTATAAAAATTGCTCCTTATGAAGATCTCTACTGAAAGAATTGCAGAACTCCAACTTGCTAGGATGAAGTTGGGTAAAGAAAGCTATTAGGACCTGATCTTGTTGATGAGATGGCTGTAGACGCCGGAAAAGTCTGTTGTTCCCAAACGAAGCTCCGGATGCGGAAAGCGAGGTCATATTTGGAGTCAGAAGCATGTTTCGGAGGGCCCGGAGGCCTTGCGCGGAATTTTGGAGTCACGCGCGCAAAGTTGAAGTCAGGCGCGCAAACCTCCCGGGATGCGCGCAATGCGCTGGGTCGGCGCGCAATTTTGCGCGCCCGTGGCCCGCGCGACTCCCTTGCGCGCTGGGCCCGATTCCGCGCCCGCGAAGGAAATTCTGCGCCCCCGCCCGGGGTTGCCTATAAATATAAGGCGACCCCCGACGTTTTGAAGGTTGCTGGAATTCGAAGAGTTGCTTGTTCGCGCAATCCAACCCCCTCCGCGCGCAATGTTGATCTTCAGGTAACCTCCTTTCTTTCGCGCAATAAATCCTTGGGGTTCGCCTTCGCGCATAATCCCTTTGGCTCCTTTCCTTTGAACTAACTCTTCTCCCAAAGGCCTTCGCGCGCAAAAGAAGCCTCTTGCGCGCAATTGCCCCCCGGGTGCGCGCAATCCAGCCCGATTGCGCGCACCCCACTTTTTTTGCTAAGTGGCCATTCGTTAAGGAATGAGCCGTTGCCCCCGCACGCTATCCGAAGCCCGGTGCGCGCAATCTCCCTCTTCTGCGTGCAAAGTGCTGGCCCAATTCCGCACCAGCCCGTCCATTTGCGCGCCGACCCGCGGTATTGCGCGCCAAGCTCCTCTTTTGCACGCAATCCGCCGGGGTCGCCCCCTTTGACCCCCTGAGGGTACCCGCCTGCGTGGCGCCCGATGATCTTCATCCCGGGTGCCCGCACCGTACGTTGTCTTCCCCTGCGGCCCTCCAGGTTCGCGCGAAGTGACACGGACCCATTGGCGGCACTACCTCATCCGCGCTGCAAGATGTTAAACTGCCAAGCACCTTCGTCCAACATGACGTTAAACTATACTCCGTCCGAGCTACAAGACGTTAAATTGTTCATCATTCGTCCTGCAAGACGCTAAACTGCACCACGTCCGTGCTGCAAGACGTTAAACTGCCAAGCACCTTCGTCCTCAACACACGACGTTAAACTGTACTTCGTCCGGCAAGACATTACACCGTCCGCATCGCCCGATCTCGTGCCTCGCACGCAGGGTCCCCCTCCCGATTTAGATGTGGCCACCACCCGCTCGTCTCTGCAGGGATATCGGGATTGGAGTGGCCTTCTCCCACGGGGGTAGAGTATTACAGACAGAACGAACTACGTGGACTTTGATCCCTGTCTCCTAAACAGGGTACGTAAGAAGCCTCTCCGAGGTTCAAGCCCACCACCTGGTCGTCCCGGTCGTATTCACGTCGGTTCGTCCATCATTGGACCCCTCCCGGGTTCACACTTGCGTCGATTCACCTATGAATCCGCCCTTGTGGGAGACTGCACGTGTGTATCTCCATTGTGCTTCCCCACTGCCGAAGCCAGTGGAGGGCATGACAGGGATCGAGGTCTCTTACCTTCGGCCCAATTCCCTCTCCAACTGAGTTTTGCCGCATCCGGGCCGCCTCAGTTCGTAAGTCCTGACAGAACGAACTACGTGGACTTTGATCCTAGTCTCCTAAATAGGGTACGTAGGAAGCCTCTCCGAGATTCAAGCCCACCACCTGGTCATCCCGGTCGTATTCACGTCGGTTCGTCCATCAGTGGACCCCTCCCGGGTTCACACTTGCATCGATTCACCTATGAATCCGCCCTTGTGGGAGACTGCACATGTGTATCTCCATTGTGCTTCCCCACTGCCTTTTTCTCCTTTCAGCGTCTAGCATGACGTGAAACTGTGATCCACCTGGCCGTTCCGTCCCCCTCTGTGCGAGGTGGTTCGGTTCAATCCTCCGCCCGACAGCCTCGACCTCCTTCTGAGTCGGCTTTCCAACATCCAGCATGACGTTAAACTGTATATCCGAACTACGATGACGTTGATCCGTGCTAACGCGCGGTACGTAGGAAGCCCCTACGGGGTCCAAGCTCTTCACTCCACCATCCATCCTGATCCTTATTCGGGCCGCCACATCCCGGTGGGGTCATGCCATTTCATTCCACTCCACTTCACTCGGGAAGCCGCCCATGTGCTGGCCCCAGCATCGGAGGTTCAACGCGAGGGGTTCTGTCATCTGATCCACTTCTCGTGTTGATCAGTCTGATGCCGTCCCCGCTAGACGTTAAACTCGCGGCATACCCCGTGTTAAACATGGGAAGCTGAGGAAAACCTCAGGTAACACAGTTCCCCGCACCCAGCGTGGGATGCCTCAGGCCATCACGCCTTCGAGAAGCCCTATTAGGGACGGAAGGCAGACATGCAGAGCCGCAGTGTTAAGACACGCCCCCAACACCCAGAGCTGCCCGGTCTCCTCACCGCAGGTTGCTGCCCCGACCAGACCCCTTGGAGCGTCTGGGCGGAAGCAGCGTAATTAACCAGTGTCCATGAAGATATGGCGCCGGGATCGAGATTCACGATCACTTCTTAAATCTATGAGGGAGACCCGGATTAGGCGACGAGTTCCGAGGAGACGTCCATGGAAGGAGAAGCCGACATCCCATCATCCCGATTTCGATCAAGGAGCAGGCTCCCCTGAACAAGGGATGGATGCCGCCCGCCTTTGGAAAGCGGGACTGCGGGGCCACAAGCCGCGCGCCCATCCCCTCGGGTCGACGGGCGCACGCGCGAACGCGTCCTGGCAGAACAGCGTCGGAACAGAAACCCGACGCACATCCGCACCGAAACAGAAAAATGGTGAACCCGACGTGAATCTCTTCTCCTCAATACGAAGACCGATTGCTTTCAGAGGTGTTGGAAGACCAGCATGTTGCCCGGCCAATCATTCAACACTGGGGCACGGAACCCGCCAGGGGCTGGGGAAGGGAAATCGGGCACTCCGTCTCACGACGTCGATGGCCTGGGTTCCCCCCACGGAAGGCGTCGTGGCACTAATGGTTGGTTGTCGATTCCTTTTCCTGTCAGTGTTAATGGGTTTTTCTCCCTGCTTTCAGGAATCAAGTCGCCCAATCTAGTTCCCGATCGCCACCCGCCCACTGGCGCAGGGGTAGGGGAAACACCGACGCGGCTACTCCGCGCGGTCCCGCCCGTTCCACGGCCGTCCCAGCAGCCGCAACTGCGGGGCAACCATGCCCTCTCTCCCCCTCGGAGGTCATCCAGAGATGGGTGATCAACAACTTGGTGAGGAGATATGAGGAAGAGGGAGTCATCCCCACCAGGGACATGGCTCGCCTAGACCTCGAGGAAGCTGCACCTCGCCACCAACGCCGCCCCCAAGGGCCGCGCCGGGAGGCACCGTTGCCTACCTCGACGTCCAACCGCTTCGGGAGTTTATCCCCGGAACGCTCCGACAGCTCCTTCCCCTATGCGGATGAGGTGGAGGATGTCCGGGACCACCTTATCCGAGATTCGCTCCAGGGATCCGCGATGAGGGCTCCTGTCAGGCCACGGCGACACCGCCGCCAGGCCTCTCAAGTCGAAGAACAGGCTCTCCACCTGCCCGCGCCGCTCATCTCGACTCGTTTGTCCCGACGCCAACGTCGGGCATGAGCGGAAGAGGATGCCCACCATGGGGCCCTAACAACAGCGGTCGCGTTGGCTCATGCCACTGCTGGTTCTAGTCACCAGGCCCCTTCGCATCCTGAGCAGGGTCACTTCTATGCCCGACCTGGATCGAGGCCCCGACCGCCCCAAAGCCAGGTTGGGTTGACTCTCCCGGTTGCTGGTACAGGCAATAGCCACTGCGGACCACCTCGCGGTAGCGCTATTCACCAACAGGGTCTACTCCGTGTGGCCGATCCAAGAGGCATGGGTCATCCCACCTTCCGACCCTGGCCCGGAGGCCTTCCCGGAGTCATCTCTCCCCGCGTCCCCTTTGATATCTGTCCCGGTGCTCCTTGCACCTTGGTTTCCAGTCCTCTTGGCCCCAACACCGGTGCGGCCAGAGGACGCCAGGACAGAGATCAGCCATGCCCCGAAGAACCACCCAGGGGTAGGAAGGCGATGCGTCGACGTAGAGGGAGGAATGTTACGGAATTCCGGACAAAGATCTGACCGGTTCGTTTCTCTGATACAGAGGCGGAGTATGATTCGGCGACAGAGCCCTCCCCCCGATCCCGCCAGTCAGGGGCAGGGGTAGGAATGCGGCACGTCAGCCTCGTAATTCCCGAGAGCGAGATCGATACGATCCCTGCTTCTCTACGAAGGTATATCCAGAGTAGTGATGGCCTGGTAGACCCCCAATGATCAAGCTTGCGGTTGTTACCGGCCCCTCCGGAAGCACCTTCTGCCTCGATCGGAGAAGCCGGAGATTTTTTCTGGGGACCGACGGTCGAACCACGATCTAGTGCACCCTCGGCGAGCACCGACGCTACGGCAGGATGTTCGCTTGCCGGCCCGTCCTATCGTGATGTGGTAGCTAGGGCACCGCCACCCTCAGAGGGCGGACCGGGATATGGAGGCCAATCGGCCTGCTCGCCGTATTCACCGCCGGCCAGCCCGTCAGCCCGGCGGCCCGCCTCGACACCACTGCCGGTTCCCCGTCCATTCCTAGTCGTTGAAGAGGACCAAGGAGACCTGGGTCCCGAGTTTGAATCGTGGAGCTTCTGGACCGTCCTTGCAGAGGACCACTTCCCTGAGAAGTTTTGGCCAGTCGCAGGACCAGACATTGATGCACCCGAATCACTCACCCTGGATGAGTTCGAATGCTTCCGCCAAACTCTCCTGGAGACTCACTCCCGTCTTAACCGCCTACAAATGCCATATCCCGGGAGTCAAGCACACCTGGAGGATATTGGTGAGCAGTGCCGTCAAATTGACCTGGCCAGGCTCCCCGCGGTTCGGCACCCCGGGTCATTTGGGCACCACGAGGCCCTCCAACAACGATGCGTTGAGTGTTTTCAATTACTCCGCAAGGTTATCGAGGAAGCCACCCCCCACGTGTATATCCGTGGATGGGGGCAGTATGCTGCCCTACGCTTCAGTGCGATTCGCCGACAGCCCGATTCACTGGGTGGCCCTGAGGGTACATCCCCAGGGACGGAAACGGTCAATATGGATGACCTGTCGGGAGAGGGGAACGACTTGGAACTTCTCGACGGGGGCTCTCCCCTCGAATACAAGCCGTCATTGGATCCATCGGTGAGAGTTACTCGTCACCAGAGGAACCTCCTGGGTCTCCCCACACCCACTGAAGCACTGACGTTGAGCCGAAACGTCAGCAAAGGTAAAGAGCACGGCGGGGCTATAAAGCCCGCCGACCCATCTGCCTCCATGCAGAGGGCAGTGGAGGATCCCGAGAAGGCCACGCTACGTCAACATCTCGCTGAGCAGAAGAAGCTGGTTGATCAGCTCCTCGCTGAGCGCGCTGCAGAGCGGCGGCCTGACTACGGTGATCCTAGGCCATGACAGCAGGGACAGGAACAACCACCCCTCGATGAGGCTCTCCCGGGAAACCGTGATTATGCCCTGTTTTCCGACAGGGGAGAGGCCATTGCATATGTCAAGAGGGAGCGGTATGTTTCACCGCACCCTCCCGAGCGGCGTGACTACCTGAGAGACCCCGCTCGGATTCCTCCTGCTGCCCCAAGGGCCGCTCCGCCCGCCATCCCACGAGCTGCCGAGTTCGACAACCCGGTCGACGACCCGATTGAAGGGCCATGCAATGCGCTCGTGGTTAGAGATCCTCGCCAGGACTGGAACCCATGTCCAGACAATCCGATGGCGGCACTCATTTCCCGCTTGGAAGCCTTGGAGACTCGGCAAGTGGCGATCCCACCGGACGGCAAGCCATACCCAGCATGGGTGGATGACATGCCGGCACCTCCGGGATTCGGGAACCCCACTTTCACCCCCTTCAACAGGACTGGAGATCCGCCACATCATTTGGCCCATTTCAACTTGAGGTTCGGGCCTATGTTGGGAACTCCGGCGCAGCAGGAGGCCGCTAAGCTTCGCTGCTTTGTCCAGACACTGGAAGGGCCAGCATTTGTCTGGTATAGCCAGCTCCCCGTCGGGTCGATAACTAGCTGGGAGGACCTTCGTAGACAATTCCTCTACCAGTTCAGTTCCACGACCCGGAAGAAGAGTATCGCAGACCTCTTCAAGTGAAAGCAGAGGCCTGATGAGCGAGTCGCGGATTTCGTCGCCCGATGGAAGGGTCTCACGTATTCCCTTGACATGCCATTGACTCAGGAGCAGTTGCTGACAATGTGCGTCGGGAACGTCAAGACCGAGCTGGTCCCTTCCTTGATCACTCAGAATTACCCCGGAGGGTTCAGGGACTTCTCAGACAAAGCTCAACGTCTTGAGGAAGCCCTGCAACAGGCCAGTCAGGCACACCCGCTGCCTCCTATGATCCCTGCAAGGAGAGTCAGCAGGGCTGAGCCCGCCGCTGTTGCCCAGATAGAGGCCCCCAGGCCGTTGGAGCTGCTGCCGGCGAGTCCAGATCCACATCCTCACAGGAATCCGCCTCCACGGGCTCAGTTCCCGGCCCAGCAGCGGCAGCCCCAGAACCGGCCGGCCCCTCCGCGTAATGTACCGCCACAACCCAGGCGAGATAATCAGGGTCCACCTCCTCGGCAGGCCCCTCCAGCCCCTCGTCAAGACCACGCTCCCAGGGGCCTGCGATACCTGACTTACTAATTTCACGAGGATCAGGTCCCCGGTTATTTCTGGAGCGCCCTGGAGGAGAGGATTGTGCGACTGCCTGAGTGTTGGAGGCCAGAGGAGGCACATCTCACGGATAACCCCCGCTACTACCCTTACCATCGGGCCCTGGGGCACACCATCCGGCGGTGCTACGTGTTTAAGGACTGGCTCCAAGACCAGATTAACAACAATCTAATCAGGTTGGGCCCAGCTCCAGCACAAGTGGCGGGCGTGTTCGTGGGATCGGATGACGATAGTGGCAATGAGGACGAATGGCAGCTGGTCTCCGACCGCGGATCCCAGAAGTATAATAATAGGATGGCCCGCAAGACGATCATTCGCACCCATGGAATCATCCGTGTGCGCTTGAATCAGCCTGAGCCCCCAGAATCTTCGGGTGCTGCTTCGACATCGTCATCCCAGCCTGCCTCTTCCGAGAAGAGCAAACGGCGGCGGCGCAAGAAGGAAGAGCGCGCCCCGCCAGTTCCGCCACTATCCCGCACTCTCGGCGATTTCATGCCCCCGGAGATGGGGATCCCTCCTCGGATCCGCCCGGTGATGGATGATTCGTCCGATGACAGTGTTGGGTACGCTTCGGTTAATACCGTTGAGCTGGTAAATCCCTTTTCGGTTCCCGACGTTGAAGAACACCAGGTGGACCTCCCTAGTGTCCCCGGTCGTCGCCACCGTCGGAGGAACCGCAACAACAGGAGTTGCCGGGGCACAGCAGTTGGTACCTCCAGCCAGGCCGTGCACGCCACTGAGACTAGGCAGCAGGCTCAAAACTGAGCTCAGCGCGCGCAGCCCCCCCATCCGGGGATGACGGATTCTCCTCCGCCACTGTTTGTGGTGTGGGACCAGGCAGAACCGCCTCAGCCGTGCCGCGACCAGCTCCGTCCTGCCACGAGTCCATCCCGGCCTCCTGACCCCAGTACGGTGACTTCTTCCCGGGCTTCAACCAATGAACAGCGAGATGCGCCAAGTACCAGTCGGCCGCCGGTCCAACCGGAAAGGCCCGTCATGCCTCCAACCGCAGAGCAACCTCCTGCAACCAGGGGCTCGCGCTTGGCCAAAAAGTATGATGTCCTGAAGCACTTGGCCGACATCCCAGCAAGGCTCTCCATCCTTGAGGCTCTGCGCATGTCACCTGAGATGCGCGAGGCGCTCGCTGAAGCCCTGAAGAGCCCCCTCCAGTTTGAGACAGAGGTCGCGGCTGCAGAGGCCTTTCACGCCGAAACGATTGAGGACGCCGAATGTCAGGAAGTTATCTCGTTCTCTGGTAAGGATGAAGACCCTCCTATACAGGGGCACATTCGTCCGCTGTATGTTACTGGCCAGTTCAATGGCCTTGAAGTCTGGCGCTGTCTTGTCGACACGGGGTCCGGGATTAACCTGATTCCAACTCGGACGCTCCGGAGATTGGGGTTGTCTGAGGAAGAATTGATTCCCTCCGACCTCAGGATCCATGGGTACGACCGCACCGAGCAAACTCTGGTCGGCAAGATACGCTTGAAGACCCAGTTCGGTGACCTGGTTTCCAACACCGAATTCATGGTATTCTCTCAAGACACTGCGTATAACGCATTGATGGGCAGGCCATGGATCCACCTTCATGCGGCGGTTCCCTCATCATACCACAAATGCCTCAAATACTCCCTTAACGGTTGAGTAGGCGTGCTTCAGGGAGATGCCTCTCCTTTTGCCTCATGTGAAGCCCGCTATCTGGACGCGGACTATTACAAGAGCAAGGATAAGCAGATCCTGGCAGGTGAGGTTGAGCCTGTCGCTGTTGCAAGTGATCCCTGGGCAAGCTTGGATGACGCTTACGTCCTCCCGATTCAACAGTTGGACGTAGCCATGGTCTCGACGGCCTGTGAGTCTCCTGATGAGATGACCGCGACCGCCCATGCCAGCACCAGCGGCCCAGCAGGATCTGGTAGCCCCAATGCAGTTTTCAACGCAGTCTCTCCCGTGGACGATCCCTCCCTGAGTGGAGAGTACGTGGAAGATGCCCCCCAGCCTTTGAGGAGGGCGTCTCTGCCACAGTCGATGAGTTAGTACAGGTGAACCTTGGAACCGAAGCAGATCCAAGACCCACGTTGGTCAGTGCCGCCCTGCCCTCTGAGGAGCGGCAGCAGTACGTGGACTTCCTCAGACAGCACCGTGATGTGTTCTCTTGGGGCTATAACGAGATGCCGGGGCTAGATCCTCAGGTATCCGTCCACCGCCTTGGTCTCCCGGTGAACCATCGCGGGTTCAAGCAGCCTCCCAGGAAGATGCACCCATTCCACGGTGCCATGGTTGAGGCCGAAGTTGACAAGCTTATCAAAGCCAACTTCTTGAGGGAAGTTCAGTACCCCAAATGGCTGGCCAACATTGTGCCGGTCAGGAAGAAGAACGGGCAGATCAGAGTCTGCATCGACTTCTGCGATCTCAACCGCCACTGTCCGAAGGATGATTTTCCCCTTCCAATGACAGAACTGTTGATTGATGCCACGGAAGGGTTCCAAGCCCTCTCCTTCATGGATGGATACTCCGGATACAACCAAATCCGGATGGCCCCTGAGGATGAGGAGTTCACTGCCTTCAGGGCCCCCCAAGGTATCTTTTGTTACCAGGTCATGCCATTCGGCCTGAAGAATGAAGGTGCCACCTATCAACGGGCAATGCACCGCATATTCAATCCAATCCTCGGCACACTGGTGGAATGCTACGTCGACGACTTGGTGGTCAACTCGCGCCAGCATCAGGACCATCTCAAAGATCTTGAGAAAGTGTTCGGCTTCCTCCGGTGTCGCTGCCTGAAGATGAACCCGTTGAAGTGTGCCTTCGGGGTCACCTCCGGAAAGTTCCTTGGATTTGTGGTAAGATACCGGGGTATTGAGATCGACCCAGAGAAGATCAGGGCGATTAGCCAGATGCCTCCCCCAAGTAACATCCGGGAACTGCAAGGGTTCCAAGGCCACTTAGCCTATATACGCCAATTCATCGCGAATCTGGCCGGCAAGTGTAAGCCCTTTTCTCGGCTCATGAAGAAAGGTGCCACCTATGTATGGGATAAAGAGTGTCAGAACGCTTTCGAGGAAATCAAGCAGTACTTGCTTCAACCTCCAGTTCTGATGCCGCCTGTATCCGGGAAGCCGCTGGTCCTTTATGTGACCGCCCTGGAACGGTCCCTTGGTGCCCTTCTCACCTAGAAGAACAACGAGGGAACAGAGAATAGCCTCTATTACCTCAGTCGCATGCTCCTCGATGCGGAAGTTAGGTATTCCCCCATCGAGAAGAGCTTCCTGGCGCTCGTATTTGCCGTACAGAAATTACGGCACTACTTGCAGCACCACGAGGTATAGTTGGTTTCTCGGGTAGACCCGTTGAAGTATATCCTGAGCCGGCCTATGTTGACTGGCCGTCTAGAGCGGTGGGCTGTGCTTCTCCAGCAGTTCGACATCAGGTATGTGTCTCAGAAGGCCATCAAAGGGCAAGCCTTGGCAGACTTTCTGGCTGCTCACCCGACCTCCGCGGATCAGCCGCTGGATCTAGGCTTTCCTGATGAGGCCATTCTCTCGGTCGATCATGCCGATCCATGCTGGCAGATGCACTTTGACGGTGCCTCCCGGAGCCCCACCAGTAGAAGACTCGATAATCCTAAGATCAACAGAGTGGGCTTGGGTATCGTCTTCATTACCCCGGAGCAAGCCGTGCTGCCATACTCTTTCTTGTTGTCAGAGGGCTGTACCAACAATGAGGCGGAATACCATGCCCTCATCACTGGCCTCGAGTTGGCTCTCGAGATCGACGTGCCCCATCTGTGTGTGAAAGGGGACTCCGAGCTGGTCGTTAAGTAGATCAATGGTGACTATGTTGTCAGGAAGCCGGAACTTGTGCCATTGCTGGAGTGCACCCTCCTTCTGATGGCCCGGTTCCCTTCTCGGCCAGAAATTGTCCATATTCCCCGGTCGTAGAACGGTCGAGCAGATGCTTTGGCCAGCCTTGCTGCGTCACTCGCAGAGCCTGAACAGGACAACCTGATCGTCCGCGTGACGCACCGCAGGCTCATCACTCCCGTTATCCCGGAGGGAGATCGCGGCCCGTCGGTAAGTAATCTCACCACGGTTTCCCCTGTGCCCGGAGCTCCGAGTACCCCAGGTATGGCAGTCGAATCAGCCCCTGATTGGAGGGAGCCTTTGGTTGAGTACCTCCAACATGGCATTCTCCTGTCATATCGGGCCGAGCGCGAGCGAGTTCGACGCCGCGCATCGCATTTTGTCTTCCAGAGGAGTCCCGGCCTGGAGTAGATCCTCTATAGGCGCGGATTTGATGGTGTTCTCCTCCGTTGCCTTCAAGGAGTTGAGATCCCACGAGTCATGCAAGAGGTTCATGCTGGTTCATGTGGTGCCCACCAGACTGGGCCGAAGCTGTCCCACCAGATTCGGAGGTTGGGATACTTCTGGCCCTCCATGATCCATGACTGCATCGAGTATTCCAGGAGGTTCCATGCGTGCCAGGTTCATGCGAACTTTGTGCATCAGCCGCTGGAGCCTCTCCATACCACTAGGTGTTCCTGGCCCTTTGCAGTCTGGGGTCTGGACGTTGTGGGACCTTACCCGCCGGCGACGGCTCGCCAGTGCCGGTTCATTCTGACCGCCACAGACTTCTTCTCCAAATGGGCAGAGGTGATTCCGCTCAGAGAGGTCAAATCCTGTTCGATCGCTGACTTCGTGACCTCCAACATCATTTATCGATTTGGAGTGCCTCATGCTATCCTCACGGATAACGGAGCCAATTTCCGAGCAGCCGAGTTGAAGAAGTTGTATGCCAAGTACAAAATTCGCTCGAACCATACATCTCGCTATCATGCGCAGGCGAATGGAAAGATTGAGGCGTTTAACAAGACCCTCTCTAACATTCTGCAAAAGATGGTTGGTCAGAACAAGAAGAGTTGGCCGGACAAGCTCCCCAACGCCCTCTGGGCTTATCGGACGACGACTCGCAATTCCACCCAGATGACCCCTTATTCCCTGGTGTATGGAGATGAGGTCGTCCTGCCCATCGAGATCCAGTTACCGTCCTTGCGCACCACGGTCTATGACCAGCAAGCGCCTGACAGAGCTGCTGAAGCCCGTCTAGTCGAGTTGGAAGCACTGGATGAGAATAGACTTCGCGCTTTGCACAACTTGGAGAGGCATCAAAGCAGAATGGCTCGAGCTTTCAATAAGAAGGTTCGCCTCCGCTCCTTCCTACAGGGTGACCTAGTATTAGCCCTAAGAGCACCAATGATCCCCGGCAGGAAGCCTCCCAAGTTGGAGCCCAAGTGGGAGGGACCTTTTGTTGTCCACAAGGTCTATCCCAATGGCGCGTACTCCCTAGCAACTATGGATGGTGAGCGTGTCACTCCTCCCACCAACGCTAGGTTCCTCAAGCAGTACTTTGCCTGAGTGCACTTCGTCCGCGCGACAAGACGTTAAACTGCCAAGCATCTTCGTCCAACACGACGTTAAACTGTACTTCGTCCAAGCTATAAGACGTTAAACTGTTCAGCATTCGTCCAACATGACGTTAAACTGTACCACGTCCGCACTGCAAGACGTTAAACTGCCAAGCATCTTAGTCCTACATGACGTTAAACTGCCTCTGAAGAACTACGTGCAGCTTGATTCCCATCCTTATGGGATATGTAGGACCGCCTGAACATTCATGTTTCAGGCCCAGCCCCATCCTTCGGGAATTTCCATCCCATCTCGGGCCCTTGGCCCAGTTGCCTCTGGGTATGCGGCGTATGGTGTGAACGCGGGGCTATGCCCTCATGCAAGTTGGTTTGCTCGCCACGCTGTACGCCCCCCACGTTTGGGGATGCCTTCCGCTCCCCCCTTTTTCTTTTTTCGTCCTGCATGACGTAAAACTGCACTTCAAGAACTACGTGCGGCTTGATTCCCATCCTAATGGGATACGTAGGACCGCCTGGACATCCATGTTTCAGGCCCAGCCCCATTTCCCGGGAATCTCTATCCCGCGTTGGGCCTCTGGCCCAAGTTCCCCTCCTTTTTGTGCGAGGCGTGTGGCGTGAGCGGGGGATTATGTCCTCATTCACGTTGGTCTACTGGTCGCGCCGTACGCCTCCCCCGTGTGTGGGACTACCTCACACCCCTCATCGTCCTGCATGACGTTAAACTACCTCTCAAGAACTACGTACGGCTTGATTACCATCCTTATGGGATACGTAGGACCGCCTGGACGCTTGTGTTTCAGGTCCAGCCCCGTCTCTTGGTCGATCACGGGGATCTTCCGTCTTTTGGTTGCTCTCAGGGTGAGTCCTCCGACCCTTTCCGGTGATCTGTTAACATGTTTTGGGTACTTCGGTCTATGACCCGTAGTGTCGGATTCAATCCCGACAAGTCCTGTGTTGCTTGTCGGGTCTCGCGCTTCCTCTTGTTCGAGCCTTCACTCAAAGGGATCCTCGTTAGCGGTTTGGGTACGATGCCTCAGTGCTCTCCTACCGCTCCGGGTCGATTTACCGGCGGGTCCTGGGCCTCAAATCTATATGAATCCTGCGCTTGAGCGGTTGATGCTCGTTTGCTTGCCCCATCCTAGGCTGACGCGATAGGTTGTTGTGTTGCGAATATGGTCGGCGACATCCTTGATCTCCATGTCGGCTCTTTCAGGCTCTAAACATTGGTTGCCCAGTCCTCATCACACTCCGTCTTTGTGCGTTGTAGTGGAATCTCGACACTCTCTTCATACTGACCTTCAGTACACCTCTACACGTTAGGCAGGCCAACCAGGGTAATGGTGTCTTTCGAGGCTCCCACGATCTGAGCACCAAGGATATATGCTGATGTCCTCCCTAAGGGCCATGTGTAGCTGGACCCTCGTCCCCATAAGGAGGAAGGAGTCGCCCGAACAATCGCGTTCTGGGCCCAGTATAGCTGGAGGCTAGCATCTCTGCCCCTCGAGTGATGGACATACACAGGCCCCTATCCCAGGATCCTTCTCCAGGAATCGTGCGTGACCGCAGGGCTGGGTATGTTCCCACCTCCGTTGGGTCCTCCATATCGCAATAAGTGGATTCCTCCATGGTCTGAACCACACGACCTTAAACTGTGTTGTCTGGTCCTACCACACGACCGTAAACTGTGATCGTCTTGGCCGCCCGACGAGAAACGGCACTGCATCGTGATGTTCTCCTCAGTGGACACTCACATTGGGCGCTGGTTAATAACCACACCATTTATCAATGCCTTTCATGGCTTGATTATTGTGGCGACGCCAGGGATTTCTTAGTCACAGGCATGTCGCTTCACAAAGAAAAACCATCTATCTTTAAGGACAAACAAGAAATATCAAATACCGCTTCTTCTGGGTGCGAGGGCCAAACCCGCACCCCTCCCCGCGCTGGTGCCCGATTGTGTTGTGCCGCGCTTCAAGAACTACGTGTGGATTGATTCCCATCCTTATGGGATACGTAGGAACGCCCGGATGTTTGAAACTTCGGGTCCAGCCCCCCACCTCTTAAAGATTCCCCCTTCTCTGGGGAATCCGCCGCCTTCAAGTCACCCTCAAGGCGTGTCCCTTGACCCCTTGCAGTGGTCCACCGGTGTCAAGAGTACTCTGGTTTATTGCCAGGAGGGTCAGTTTCATCTTGGTCAGGTTCCTTCCACTTTTCAAGCTTCGTGCTCCCTTTCATTCGGACCCATTGACTACGCCCTGGATGGAGCCCCCGTGAGCGGTTTGGACACAATGCCTCAGTGCTCTCCCACCGACTCGCGCTGGTGCCCCCAAGGGCCTCGGGCAGCAAATCGATATGAATCCTGCGCTTGAGCGGTTGATGCTCGTTTGCTGCCTCATTCCGTCAACGGTCAGTGCGATATTGATGCTGCTTTTCCGCCACGGTCGGTAGTACTCCCATATCGTTACGCCGGTGCCCCCAGTCCTTGAGTGAATGGCCGCATGATTCGCATTACATTTCCCACCTCCCATTCTGACCAGGCGAAACCTCGACACTCTTGACACTATCCCTCAGTGAATATTTGCATATCCAGGGGATAGGACCACGATGTGGCGTACTTTGAGGTCCCTATGGTCCGAGCTCTAAGACCTTAAACTAAGATCTGCCCCTATGGTCCGAGCTCTAAGACCTTAAACTAAGATCTTCCCCTATGGTCCGAGCTCTAAGACCTTAAACTAAGATCTGCCCCTATGGGCCGAGCTCTAAGACCTTAAACTAAGATCTGTCCCTATGGTCCAAGCTCTACGACCTTAAACTAAGATCTCCCCAAACGGGGTTCTACGTCCCGCATGACGTTAAAACTGCACTATGAGAACTATGTGTGGCTTGATCTCCAGCCCGATGGAGTACGTAGGAATGCCCGGGCATCTCGGCTCGGGTCCAGCCTCAGGGATCGCTAAGTCCCGCCCCTCCTCGTCGCCAGTCGTTTGGCCTGGCTTCTGGTAGAGTGGTGCGATTGTGATATTCTCCCCGATTCAGCTCGGGATTCCCCATTGTAATGATGGGAAGTGACAGTTTCCTCGTCAAAGAGGTTCTATCTGAGAATTGGGGCGATT
The DNA here is from genome assembly GCA_963277665.1 of Viscum album. Taxonomy (NCBI): domain Eukaryota; kingdom Viridiplantae; phylum Streptophyta; class Magnoliopsida; order Santalales; family Viscaceae; genus Viscum; species Viscum album. The sequence goes on from OY728150.1 coordinate 197,794,141, forward strand.
CACGGCCAGATTAGTGCATCCGCCTAATACGCTTTCCCCACGGTGGCGTAATTTTGAGAGCGTTAGATTCTGTCCGAACAAATCGTCACTTCGCCCCACGCTTCGCATGCCCTGTTGATCTGGATTTCCACCCTTGTGTCTGAAGGAACCCCCAAAGCGGCATTGATGATGACATGTGATCCACCTCCTGCAAATATGACCTTCGGTCCGTCTATTGCAGTAGTATGGTCGATTGATCCATTCTCCGCTTTCCGTCTTGGGCATTTCCTGGAAGGCCGACCGTCGTGGATTTCTGAATTCGGGACACGCGATTCACCCTTTCTCATTTCCCTATGTTCGGATAAAATCTCAACGCCCCTAGCGTTGTCCTGCTCGTGTGTCGGAACAAGTTGGGGGGATGATACATTGATTAGGTCTGAGGTCTCCTTTCCTAAGAATGACCTCCCTCTTTTCTTTAGAAATCCAGGCCCAATTGTGGATGCCTGAAGCTTGGTTAACGCTCCCGCGAGACAATGAATTCTGGTCGAGCATGTTAAGCCAAAAGATGCAGATAAATATATTGGTTCATACAAGTGGATCGATGTATTGAGTAGTAGAAGAAAAATGTTCTGGGAATGGAAAAACAAAGCCCCTAGGGATTAGCGTGCTGAATAAGTCTTTCTAACGCCGCTACCCTTTGGCTGGCGGCCTCCAAAGCTGCTTCTCGCTCTCTGCGTGCCCTCTCCTCGTCGGCGGTCGCAACACGCAGCTCGCCGATCCTGGCCTGTGCACGCTCCCGCTCGACTTGAAGTGTGACCATCTGTTGGCCCGCCTCCGTCAGCTGTACCTGGGCGTCAACCAGCTGGGCCGTTAGTTGCTCCACAAGCTCAGTGCACGCTGCGACGAAGGCCTCCTTCTCTGCCGCCTGCTCTTCGAGGCGCCGGACATCCTGCTCCGCCACGCGGAGCGCCCGCGTGTTCTCCGACACGTCCCGACATTGTGCGACGTCGGCACGCCGGCGGCTCTCGCGCATCTTTTCGGCCATGAAATCACGGACCGTCAGATGGAGGCGTTGAGCATCAGCTCCTCCGGCACAGAGGAAGCGCATCCAGGTTTGAAGTGATCCCATGCGCCCCAGCCACTCCAATGGGTCTCGCTTGAGGAGGCGCTGGATGCACTTCCACCCCCTGCGGCGCGTTATCCGGCTCTCCACGACCGCCTCCACGTCCGAGTCGTCCATCTCCTCGGGGTCGGCAGGCCGGTAGGCAGGGAAGGCAGCCAGTAGGTCTGCTGCGGGATCCTCCCCTGGGATGTCCTCACGAGGGATAGGTTCCCCAACATCTGGGCGACCTTCTTCTCCCGCCCCAGCGGCGTTGACACCCTCATCAGCCCCCGACCTCTCTCCGATGGCATCACCGCCGGCGTCCGCTGCCCCCTGATTAGCAGTTGGTGGGGCCGGCTCGGTGTGAGAAGTCTGTTCCGGAGCAGGCGGCATGTCTGCCACTGGTCCACTCGTAGATGGCCCGGGTTCGGCAGGCCGACGAGCCTCTAGTATTGAGATCACTGCGCGGGGCATGCCGTGGTTAGTCACGGAGCGTCAACGGCAAGCACCAACAGTAAAGTAAGGAGACTTACGGGAATCCAAGGCGTCATCTTCCGCTGTCCCGGCCGCCGCAGGAGCAATTGCAGCAGGGGACCCCTCAGCGCTTGTCAATTCAATGATGGGCGTCTGGCCCCCGCCTTGTCCTGCTGGCGCCTCTCCTACTCCTACTGAGGATGCCTGACCAACATCCGTGCACTCCTGAGGAGGGTGAAGAAACGGGTTAGAAGCTGCATAAGAGAATGGACGAAGCAGGTTGAGTAGGGCTAGAAGAAGACCTCGAGGAGCTCGGTGATATCGACATTGTCAGAGCCAGCCACCTCGCCGCTCTCTCGCGGGCTCCCCGGATGGGACCTTCCCTCCGAGCCTTCATCCTCCCCCGTCTCCTCCTCTTCCTCGGAGTCGTCGTTACTGTCATCTTCATCCGATGGCATCTGTTCTGGAGCAGGCTCTAGACCGAGCATCACCTTCACCAGAAGAGACGGCTCCGCACGCTGACCACACTGGCGCGCGTACTCGTCCATGGCCGTCAGATATGCATACCGCCGGTGGAAGTTCACCCTGTCGGCGACCTGAAGGTGCCCGACCTCTGGCAGATGGATTCCTTCACTGGTTATCTTCTGCCAGATGATTTCGGTCCCCAACGACTGCCGCAAGGTCATCCAGGCCGACCACAGCGCTAGGAAGACTGCATCGTTGGAGGGTTCGAGAAGACGCCTTACCTGCTTCCCGGGCCGCTCTTCGACCACCGCATGTGCCCCCTCTCTGGGCGCCGAGGTCGTAGCGGCAGCCTGCGATGTGCCCGCCGCCGAATTCCCTGCTCGCGCCGGCTCCACTGCTTGGCGCGCCTCCGTTCTCCCCCGCGTAACGGTGCCTCGCCTCCTTCCTTGACGCCCGGTCTCCGCACGGGTGACCTCGAGCCGCCGAACTGGTTTCCGTAGAAGCCCCTCGGGGTACGTGATGGCCCAGTGTTCAGCGTACTCGGTTGCCAAGCCTGCGTCGACCCCGGTAGGAGGGAGAGTGATGACCTCGCCAGAGCCGAAAGTGGCGAACATTAGCCACATCTGGCGAAGGACGCCAGGGTTCGTCTCCTCCCAGACATCAGTGAATACCCTCTTCGGCATCCGTTGAAGGCACCCAAACTGCCTCGCGAACCGGGTTGGCACGTAGGGCTCGCAGATCACCTTCCCGTCGATCCGAGCCATGAGCACCCCGCCCCGCATGTTCAGGAAGTATTCGTGCTGCTCCAGCGGACCCTGCCCATTGTCGATCATCTGGCCAACGAGAGTGGGGAACGGAATGAAGTTGAAATTGGCGTGATTGCCAATCCGAATCCTCACGCCCTCCTCATTTAGGGTCATCGGAGCGACCCCCGCGATGTTCAGTAGGGAGGGTCGCAGGCCGTTGCCCGGAGGAATGATGGTGTTTGGAAACGTGTACCCACCAAGGTGAGCATCCACCCAGCTGTGGAATAATTGAAAGGGCCCACAGATCCTTCGTGGCGACCCCCCTCGCGAGATGCGTCCCAGGATGGCATACAGCTTCGCCAGCACTGGGACCCCGAGGTTGTATCTTTTGTTGGCGGCCATGGCGCCCGCCATCGCCAGTGTCGCCAGGTGGACGCCCATTCTCGCGTCCCGCACTGGCAGGAGCCACCCAATCAGAAAGGAGGCCAGGAACGCCGCGTACCAGACATTAGGGTCCCGGGACTCGATGACGCGGTACCCCCATGAGCGGTAGTTGCCCGTCTCCAGGACCCGCCAGTACGACCCGTTCCGGCTCCTCTGAGCCGCGGTCGGGCACCGCTTCCCCCTGCCTGGCATCTTGACCGCGGGGTCATGCTCCATGAACTGGCTGAACCACTCCTTGTAGGCTATGTCCTTGTGGAAGTCCTTGATCCCGAGCCGCTGCGTAGCCAGGTCAAGTAGATGCCATGTCAGAATGGGAGTCCGTGACCTGTCTTCCCAGGTGTTCTTCGGGGGCAGGAACTCATCGTATCGGTAACCCTCCAGCAGGATACCTCCGATGCAGTGGATGTCACAAAGACAGATACTAACCTCCCCATGGTGAAGATGGAAGGTGTTGGTATCCGGGGACCAGCGGGTGAACAGCTCCGGCCTGAGCTCGGACTGCTGGTAGAAGTGGAACTGCGACGTCCACACCGCCTCAAACATGCCGATGTACCGCAGCTCCTCCGCGAAGTGATCGCAAGTGTGGCGTACGCAGAACGCCCAGGCCCACTCACTGGTGAAATTGCCCCCAGACCGCATGTCCTAGTCCTTCAGCCAGCCCTTGGTGTCGTCGGTGTCACTCTGGTGATATGTGCTCGAGTAGAGGGCTGGAGAGTTCTCCGCAGTAGGCTCACTCCCGACGATGGTTCGTGTCCTCGGGTTCAGGACATAGACATCTAAGTGTCTAGTCTCCCTAACAGGATTCCCATTGTTGGTGATGTTATAGCGGGGCAGCTCGTCCTCCCGAGTCACCCAGGTCCGTGGCGCATCAACCTCGAACCCTGGCACCGGAACCTCATCCAGGATGCCAAAGTTCCAGAGCGGCAGGTTGTCCGACAGCGGATATGTCTTCTGGGCCGGCGTCAGCAAGTCGAACAAGGATTTATTGTTGGAAACAATCTCCTTGGCTCCGTAGACCGCCTCGTTCGCCGCCATATCAGCTCTGCGAATGGCGGAATCCCCCTCATTCCCTTGATTCGCGGCCATCTCAGAAGCTCCGGGAGTCGTGTGGGTTAAGGGATGAGGCGTGCGGAATCGGAAGAGGCTGGTAGAGAAGTTTGAGAGGTGGCGCGCAATCCTAGTGGACGACGCGCAATTGGGAAGTCTGTCGCGTAAAACCACGGGTGTTCGCGCAAAAACATGCCGAAATCCGGAAAGGTTTGCGCAACGACCGGGTGATTTCCGCGCCGGCAACGGCAATTTCGCGAACGAGAGCTTGGAAGCTTGTCGCGCGGAAAGCCAGTGTACGGTACGGGGGACCCAGGGCCCCTATTTATAGGCGAGGCCGGGTGTCCGCGCCGCGCGGAAAGCGCTTTGCGCGACCGCGACAGCGAATTTCACACCCGACGCCCTTTTTGCGCGCCATAGTCCCGCGCCACCCAGGACTTCGGAATTCCAGCGTCTCCCTCGGAACCTGATTGTTGCGACCTCTCTCCGATCAGATTCCGAGGGGGGGCTTTTGTAGACGACAGAAAAGTCCGTTGTTCCCAAACGAAGCTCCGGATGCAGAAAGCGAGGTCATATTTGGAGTCAGAAGCATATTTCGGAGGGCCCGGAGGCCTTGTGTGGAATTTTGGAGGCACGCGCGCAAATTTGAAGTCAGGCGCGCAAACCTCCCGGGATGCACGCAATGCGCTGGGCCGGCGCGCAATTTTGCGCGCCCGTGGCCCGTGCGACTCCCTTGCGCGCTGGGCCCGATTCCGCGCCCGCGAAGGAAATTCCGCGCCCGCGAACCGGATTCCGCGCCCAGGGTTGCCTATAAATATAAGGCGACCCCGACGTTTTAATGGTTGCCGGAATTCGAAGAGTCGCTCGTTCGCGCAATCCAACCCCCTCCACGCGCAATGCTGATCTTCAGGTAACCTCCTTTCTTTCGCGCAATAAAGCCTTGAGGTTCGCCTTCGCGCGTAATCCATTTGGCTCCTTTCCTTTGAACTAACTCTTCACCCAAAGGCCATCACACGCAAAAGAAGCCTCTTGCGCGCAATTGCCCCCCGGGTGCGCGCAATCCAGCCCGATTGCGCGCACCCCCCTTTTTTGCTAAGTGTCCATTCGTTAAAGAATGAGCCGTTGCCCCCGCGCGTTATCCGAAGCCCGGTGCGCGCAATCTCCCTCTTCCGCGTGCAAAGTGCTGGCCCAATTCCGCGCCAGCCCGTCCATTTGCGCGCCGACCTACGGTATTGCGCGCCAAGCTCCTCTTTTGCGCGCAATCCGCCGGGGTCGCCCCCTTTGACCCCCTAAGGGTACCCACCTGCGTGGCGCCCGATGATCTTCATCCCGGGTGCCCGCACCGTACGTTGTCTTCCCGTGCGGCCCTCCAGGTTCGCGCGAAGTGACACGGACCCATTGGCGGCACTACCTCGTCCGCGCTGCAAGACGTTAAACTGCCAAGCACCTTCGTCCAACATGACGTTAAACTATACTTCATCCGAGCTACAAGACGTTAAACTGTTCAGCATTCGTCCTGCATGACGCTAAACTGCACCACGTCCGCGCTGCAAGACGTTAAACTGCCAAGCACCTTCGTCCTCAACACACGACGTTAAACTGTACTTCGTCCGAAAAGACGTTAAACCGTCCGCGTCGCCCGATCCCGTGCCTCGCACGCAGGGTCCCCCTCCCGGTTTGGATGTGGCCCCCACCCGCTCATCTCTGCAGGGATGTCAGGATTGGAGTGGCCTTCTCCCACGGGGGTAGAGTATTACAGACAGAACGAACTACGTGGAATTTGATCCCTGTATCCTAAACAGGGTACGTAGGAAGCCTCTCCGAGGTTCAAGCCCACCACCTGGTCGTCCCGGTCGTATTCACGTCGGTTCGCCCATCAGTGGACCCCTCCCGGGTTCACACTTGCGTCGATTCACCTATGAATCCACCCTTGTGGGAGACTGCATGTGTGTATCTCCATTGTGCTTCCCCACTGCCGAAGCCAGTGGAGGGCGTGACAGGGATCAAGGTCTCTTACCTTCGGCCCAAGTCCCTCTCCAACTGAGTTTTGCCGCATCCGGGCCGCCTCAGTGCGTAAGTCCTGACAGAACGAACTACGTGGACTTTGATCCCTGTCTCCTAAACAGGGTACGTAGGAAGCCTCTCCGAGGTTCAAGCCCACCACCTGGTCGTCCCGGTCGTATTCACGTCGGTTCGTCCATCAGTGGACCCCTCCCGGGTTCACACTTGCGTCGATTCACCTATGAATCCACCCTTGTGGGAGACTGCACATGTGTATCTCCATTGTGCTTCCCCACTGCCTTTTTCTCCTTTCAGCGTCCAGCATGACGTGAAACTGTGATCCACCCGGCCGTTCCATCCCCCTTTGTGCGAGGTGGTTCGGTTCAATCCTCCGCCCGGCAGCCTCGACCTCCTTGTGAGTCGGTTTGCCATCGTCCAGCATGACGTTAAACTGTATATCCGAACTACGCTGACTTTGATCCGCGCTAACGCGCGGTACGTAGGAAGCCCCTACGGGGTCCAAGCTCTTCACTCCACCATCCATCCTGATCCTTACCCGGGCCGCCACATCCCGGTGGGGTCATGCCATTTCATTCCACTCCACTTCACTCGGGAAGCCGCCCATGTGCTGGCCCCAGCATCGGAGGTTCCCCGTGAGGGGTTTTGTCATCTGATCCACTTCTCATGTTGATCAGTCCGATGCCGTCCCCGCTGGACGTTAAACTCGCGGCATACCCCGTGTTAAACATGGGAAGATGAGGAAAACCTCAGGTAACACAGTTCCCCGCACCCAGCGCGGGATGCCTCAGGCCATCACGCCTTCGAGAAGCCCTATTAGGGACGGAAGGCAGACATGCAGAGCCGCAGTGTTAAGACACGCCCCCAACACCCAGAGCTACCCGGTCTCCTCACCGCAGTTTGCTGCCCCGACCAGACCCCTTGGAGCGTCTAGGCGGAAGCAGCGTAATTAACCGGGGTCCATGAAGATATGGCGCCGAGAATGAGATTCACGAGCACGTCTTAAATCTACGAGGGAGACCCGGATTAGGAGACGAGTTCTGAGGAGACGTCCACGGAAGGAGAAGCCGACATCCCATCATCCCGGTTTCGATGAAGGAGAAGGCGCCCCTGAACCAGGGACGGATGCCGCCCGCCTTTGGAAAGCGGGACGGCGGGGCCACAAGCCGCGCGCCCATCCCCTCGGGTCGACGGGCGCACGCGCGAACGCGTCCTGGCGGAACAGCGTCGGAACAGAAACCCGACGCACATCCGCACTGAAACAATGGCAGAAAAGGTCAGATCTATTCAACAACACATAAGAGCAGCTCAGAGTCGACAGAAAAGTTAGGCTGTTAACCGAAAAAAATACCAAGAGTTTTAAGGGGGTGATAAAGTGTTTTTATAAATTTCTCCTTGGAAGAGAGTAATGAGATTTGGAAAGAAGGGAAAGTTGGGCCCTTGGTATATTGGTCCTTTCAAAATAATTGATCATGTTGGGAAGGTAGCTTACCAATTGGCACTTCCACCGAATCTCTCTCAAGTTCACGATGTGTTCCATGTATCTCTCCTGAGAAAGTACATACCTGATCCTTCACATGTACTCAGTTCAGAAGTTGTACCGCTGGAGCATGATCTTTCTTATGAAGAATAGCCGATATAGATTCTGGATCGAGGCGAAAAATTCCTATGGAACAAGACCACTCGCTTGGTGAAAGTTTTATGGAGGAACCACCAATTAGAAGAAATTACATGGGAGCTTGAGGATATGATGACGGAGAGGTATCCTCATCTGTTTGTTACAAAGTGATGAATTTCAAGGGTGAAATTCATTTTAAGGGGGTTAGAATGTAATACCCGAGACTTTTATGAGAAATATTTTTTTTATGTTATATTCATCATCAAAGGAATCTTTCACTACACACAACACTAGCTTGGCTTGCTTTACACGCAACTTCAGCCTTCCTCGATAGTTTTCATCTTACACAATACCAAGTTTCACTAAACAATGATATGCTATTAACATATTATTAAAACTAGCTGTTATGAATAGTAATACTCACTTTTTGAAATTTTGAAATTTTTATTTTTCAAAACGGACTTCATTTTTGGATTTGGAATATCAAAATTACCCTAGGGTGGAATTTTGGTATTTTTCTGAAAACTTTCAATTTTTGATGAATAGTGAAAACACTATGTTACTATTTAAAAACCGACTTTTTATTTAAATAATTATTTATTTTATTTAAATTTATTTTAGGTCAAAATTGATACACAATACCTATATAAGTTCAATGCAATTCATTGAAGTCATTTTATAATAATTTTAGATATATAAAAATTTTATCGAACTTTTCAATGTCTTTTACCCACCTCCTAAGAGAATTTGAAAATTTACATAATACTTAATTGTACCGCTTCTGTGAGTGGAATTTAGAAAATCCGAGAGACACGTTTAATATCAAGGACTAAAATTTGGTTCAATGATATGAAAATAATTTTATGTGAATAGTAATTTTTAATTTTTTTTCCCACGGTTAAAAGTAAATAGGGTAATTAAGGGTAAAAATGTTATTATTATTACCCTAACACATGTCCTAATTCTATTGGATAAGTGTAATTCGACCAAAAACAACCTTAGGAATAACATATGATAATTTAGGCACAGTTGGATTAGATTAGGACATTTATTATTAATTTATTTAAAGAAGGGTTAAAATAGTTAAAATCAAAGTTTAATAACTAAATTATTTTTTAATATAGGGTTATACATAAGAGAAATTCAACTATAAAAATTCATTAAAAATATAAAATGATTTCCTAAATAATGGTAGTTTATTTGTAATTTTTAGACATTAAATAATTTATTTTATTTATGACACAATGATGATGCAGTAATTATCTTATTAATGAAATATTGACATAATTGATGTTATAAATACCCAAATAAATGTAATTTGAGACTTTTTATGAATTAAACTAATTTTCTATGTTAATATAACATGTTAGTATTGATTTTATTAAATTTTTTCGAACTAATATTTCTGTTATTATTTTCAAAAAAATCAATTACCAAATAGTGTTAAAATTGACATAAAATAGTTTTTAAAACAAATATTATATTATTAATTGTTATTTTATTCCTAAAAATATATGGTTCTTCAAAATGACTTAGATAAGGTTATATATATTAATAATAAAAAACTTTGGGTTCTTTTGGCTTGTTATAGTAAGTTTATTAACCTTATAGTGTAAGAAAACAAAAAGACACGGTAAACGTAAAATTATTTAACACAAAGTTAAATCTAAATGATAAGGTTAAAATAGTACCCTAATCATGTATAAATTCTTTTGTATGAGAGGATTTATACCCATAGACACCTTATCTTATAAATCAATCAATTTGGAGCTATTAAAAACCCGAATATGTCTTTATAATAAAATAATAATTTTAGTTTTTCCAAAGGTTCCCCTCTCCTCCCTTATAAAGGGGCACCTCCTCCCTCTGTTCCTCACACCACATTGAGCCTTCATGCTCAGCCAACCCCGGAATAATTATCTTCTCCACTTCCCTAGAAATATCCTAGAGGTCTTGGTATTCTTCAAAGACCAATATTAGTGCCCTAAAACGAGGTCTCAAAGAAGCGCTTCAAAGAAGAGGTAATGTCCATTACCGATTCTTTCAACTTTATTTCTTCTTCCACTTCTTCTTCTTTAGTTTTATAATTATGACGTAATGACATAAGTATCTCTCATATACTAATATGTTATTATATGTATGAAACAACCCTATTTCACCATCTATTCATCCTACGGAAAATGAAATCACCGCGCGTGCGTACGTACGGAATACCGTCTCTACGCCGTGGTGTAATCTATTTTCCACCACCACCTTACTTGGATGGGTATAATGGTGTAAAGAATAAATATATATGATTATTGTAAATTGATATTGATTCTAAAATAGTATTGATATAGGCCAATACAATTCCATGATCAATGGAATGATATCATCGCTCGTGCGCACGTATGGAATACCGTCTCCACGATGTGATGCGAATTGTTCTAATGATCTTAATGGGATAATGATTATATAAATGAATTGAATGAATAAATATGATATAAATTACACTAATACCATTTTTGAAATGAGGTATCTATAACATAAAAACAGGAATAAGAATTTATTCGATAAAACACACATAAGAAGAAAAAGTAATAAACACCTGAATAACAAGTAGTAATGAAATATTACTAATAAGAAGCTAGGAATATGACCATATATGATATCATAAAAATAAGTATGATTCTGAAATAAGTCAATGAAATTATTTAAATCATTATACAGGAGGTTTGGACACTTATGATGCAAATAAGACCTAAGGTAAGGAAAAATATCACAATCTCATTTTTATCTGATATTGTTTATACTTCAGAATTTACTGGGGAATATTTATCATCCACATATATGTTTCCACAGTATGTAATATTATTTCAATCCATCTACAAATTTTTAAATCCAATTTTACCCTTCTCTGAGTTTTTAGTAAAAGATATTAAAGGATTCTATTTTTGTTATTCGTATGAGGTAGTTTTGACTTTTTTGAAATAAGTACGAGAGGAATGTTTTTTTAACATATAAAGCATGAATGGATTTTTAAAACAATATTTCCAAGAAGATTCCTTTACAGGTTTTCAAGTTTATTTTTAATCCACTTCATTTAGTTTAAAATAGTATGACAAGTTAAGAAAGGAAAAATGTTTTTGAAGTAGAAAGGATATTTTCCTCCAGAATGGAGTTAAAGTGTTTTATCAAAATTATTTTCCATCTAAGATAATATAGGGTTCTGTTTCTATACCTATTATTACATTGAATGGATTATGTTGTGATGGAATCATTTTTATGAATTCATTTATCTTTTATGAATTGTTTTATGATATCACGATGTTTGATAATCCCATTTTTATTACATGGGTTATGCAATGATGTATGATTTTTGATTTTGTGGCACACATAAGAATGTTATCATTATGAGATTGGTGAGACCTATATCTCCCTCCAATGCATTGGGTAAAGATTTATATCTCATGAGATAGACATGGCTGGAACGGTAGGTTACACAGGTTTAGTGAAACAGGACTGAAACGAGGAGTGAACTCGGTTCAAAAATGGACTTTTTCTGCTAATATAGTCTTGGAAATGAGTCTTCAATAATAAGAAATTATTCTCTATGATTATGTGTGTATTCTACAATGTTTCATATTTTATGTTATGATTATTGGGATTACATTTAACTACTATGAATTATCCCATGTAATGAAATTATGATCTCTTTTGCAGGTTAAGATTCCCAAAATTATATTTTCTTCTAAATATGATGCGATTGATATTTCTTTTGTTTACCCTTAATGAGAAATTGAGCTCACCCTTTTGTATGTTTTCTTTTTCCCAGGTCAGGAAGAAGGATATTAAGTAGGATATTCCAAAAAGGGACTCTAGATATGATGAAATAAATGGGAGACAACGTAGATGATTTATGAACCAGTTGTTTACGTTTCCCAGTTTTAAAGACACTATACATATATAGTCCTTTCATGGTTTTGTTATATGTTGTAATAAGTGTACTTTAATTTTTAAGTACTAAAAATGTATGTAAAGTATGAGTTGTTATAGGTCGTGACCCCTCTCCGGTGATGCAGTTGCGCCGCGTCCGTCTTCGCGGCCGGACATGGTGTCGGCCACCGCTCTTGAGCCCACCGATGTCAATCACTAGCCCCGGTTGCTTTTCTCCTCCATTGCAAAAAACACATCAAAAACCTCAATGATTTACAGAGAGGTCATGCCATGTTTAGTCGGCCCGCAGCCTCTGCATTAGGGTGGTAGCGAGCAGCTCAATAATTTTTGAATCACGAAGTACTCCTAGAACGGGTAAGGGTGTATTCAAAACAACAAACCCTATATTTTCATTTGTTGGAGGGCGTCACAAGGAAGAAGACGCAGTCATTGGAGAAAAACAGTGTTTTTTTCCTCCACAAGGTGATTTCGAAAATGTATCAGGGTCAGTTCCTCGTTATTCATTGGAGAGGCATTCTTCGATGGAGAGGAAGAGTTTCTCCACAAAATTCTCCCAATTCTACTCTTTTACAACACTTCACCAAACTATCCTATGAAATGTGAAGAGCCAACTTAATAAAAATAAGTTTAATGAATAATTTAATTCATGATAGTACTTTAATTATTATTATGTTGGCATAATTAATTTAGATGAATCCTAAAGTAACCTCTCTCATTAAAGAGGGAGATCAAGAGTCGGGTGGTCCCAACATTAATGAATTTATTTTGGGGTTTTTAATTTGGGTGGCCCCCACCTCCGGAACCCATGTAGAGAGGTTTCGAAAATAAAATAAAAGTTTGATCTTTATTTTATTTTTTATTTACACAAAAATCATGAAAAATCTCTTTCACCCATGTCCTAATGACATCGAGGTGAAAGTAACCATAAGTGAATACCGGCTATGTGAGTTAAATGGTGTATTTGGATTTCATTTCTAAGCACCAGTTCAAATGTTGGAAAAACCATACTGCACGTTTACGTAAGGCACTCAAAAAATGTTCAGAGATTCATTCCGGGCACACCGGGCCTCGGAATCACACAACGTCAATTTTCGCGGACTCGTAAAATTCCCATATAATAAAAAAGTTACATAGAATTTTCTTTCCTTTTCAATTAACATGATAAATCTTAAAAAGTTATTCTCAAAACAATTTCACTAAAAAAATTTATTAATACCACAAAATCATCTTTATATTTTTTATTTTCTCTCTCAATGAATTATATATGTATGTATAACGTGAATATAATTTTAGGAAATTCATATATTTCCCTAAAACAATGGTTTGAATTTCCTAAAATGTATATTTAATAATAATAATTAAACTCACCAACAACATTTATCATTTATCCCAAATACAAGTTTTTAATATAGAATAATTAATTTTAAAGAAACAATTATTGCCTAAAGTAAATCCATCAGTTTAATTAATAAATATGATTACCCAATCATGCACTTCTAAATCCAGTTTTTGAAATACATATTGTTTATCCCTTATTACATATGAAATTTACCTCTTTCTTTGTCTTACAAGATTCTATAATTCATAGATGAATTTCATATTAAAATATGTTGTAAAGAATTTTTTCATTGTGGTTTATTTTTTTATTGGTAGATTCCTTTTTTCCCTATAATAGAATGGATAGAAGCTTTATGTATCCTACTTATCATATATAATTTGAGTATCAAAATAATTTTGAATTTTTTTAGGATTTTTTTAGTTAGAAATGATTCATATGGAGGTTGTATATAGTTTACATGCCTCAAATGTCTTTTATGTCCATGGTTATGTCAGGAATAAGTTAGATACTATATAACAAAAGAAGGATTTAAAAAATTTTATTATGATATGTGTCACCATGGAGATGAGACACTCTCTATTTTTCATTAGCAAAATAAAAGTATAGTCAGGGTGAATTTTATATTTTATCTGTTTCCATTGGTGCATCATCATGAGATAGATGGTATACAAGTGCATGAAGGAAATGATATCAATAAACAAAAGGAAAATATAAAATATGAGTATGTTTATAAAGTGAAAAAATTAATGGATAATTCTAGAAACATTTTATATCATGAATATAATAAAATGACAATGTTGAAATTTTAATTTGGATATATTATCATGGAAATCCCAATTTTGGAATTTATAAAACCTCCCTTAAATATTCCTACATTTTTGAAATTTTTTTTTGATGGTGCAGATATTCCTTCAAAACATTATAAGGAATAAATCATAATTAATAAGATTGGATTTTCTATAAATAAAGTTCTTGAATATTAGGAATATTTTAGTATATTTTGTGAGAAAACATATTTCCTTGATTTCTATGAAAATTTAGTAGATCTCAATGGTAGGAAAACGTAGATGGAACATCCTCTCGTACTCTAGAGAATGTCATTTAGTAAATTCTTATTTATTCTGAGGCTTCATAATCAATTAATATCTATAAGAATTTTATCCAATATGTGATGGCATGAATCTAAGATAATTAAAGGTGTTGATGAGTTTATTCATCCAATATATGGATTTTCATTGTGGTAATTTGATGCACAACATAATTTTTCAGCTCAGGTGTATAATGTTAGGTTGTGACTATCTTGGAATGGGATTAATCTATATGGTCAGATTCTTATATCACACAGAATGTGGGATGTTTTTATTGGTGTTCATTATATCCCCACATGCATGTGTATGAAAAAAAACATTGACTATATTTATTATAATAATATCTGGACCACTTGATCATGAGAATAATTTAGACATCTACTTTCATTAATTTATAATAGAGGTCAATTAGCTTTGGGATATTGGTGTTTTCACATTTGATGCATCTTCATAAAATATATTTAAGATATGTGATGACCATATATGGAAAATGAATTATTTCCTATCTTTTGAAATAATGTTTGGTTTAATAAAAAAGGAAAAAATATAAGGTCCTATTTATATAAGGAATATTTGATCAATTAAGATTAAATATCATCACAGTTTCAATTTCATAGGGATTAAATAATCCATTCCAATGGATCATGATTACAAGAAGAATCATTAGATTATTTATAATGATTTGATATTGAAACACCCCTAAAAAATTTTAGGAATCTATGTGCATAAATAATTGATTTTTTTTTTGTTTTTTTATTGGGGAAAGGTCAGATGTCATCCAAAAATATAAAGAATATTGTCCATGAAGCCACATATAATTTGAAAAATAGAAGTAACGTTTCAATTTTCCATATTGTTCTATTTATTTGTTACATTATTTCTTATATGTAATGCGCATTTAGAAAAATATATGGGAAATATTACTTTAAATTATTCTAGATATCATGGAAAAAAGAAATAAAGACTTCTGATCACATAGGGACTTCATAGATTGGGATATTCCACTAGATCGCCATCCTACATGTATCGACAAAAAAAATGGAATATTTCTTGTGATTTTATTGCAGTCACACCATAAAAGAATGACCAACTTATAGAAGTATTGGAGATTATCTAGGTTCCAAATGGCTATTCTAGAAAAAAATCAAAATCAATCAACAGAAGGGATTTCAAACTAAAATCTATAAAAACTGAAGATTATAAATTTTTTCTACATGAATCGATTCCAATAAAATTTCATCATTTTCAATCCAATAATATATGGGTGGAAAATATTTTATTGTTCCATTTTTAGAGACCATTAAATTAAATGGTTATCCACTATGTTCATAATAAAAATGAAGCAAGATGTACCATTAATTTATTGATAGTTCGAACAAAATTCCTCAATTATTTTTCACATGCTTGTGGCTTTTAAAATTTCATCTTCCAACTAAAAAACTTCATGGGGTGCTAGTTACATTTCAGTTGTTGTATCATACTGAAAGAAATATATTCAAAATAAAATATTATGTCTTAAACTATAAATATCTTGAAGGTTCCATTGTGATTTATTATCAGGGACAGGTATGTATGGATTCTTTTCAATGTATTTTTATTAAATGAGAACAAGATATAAATAGACGATGACCAATGAAGATGAAATGTATTTGAAATTTATCACTTATTTCCATCTCTTCCCCAAATTAGAGGAATTGTTTGGATATATACATTGGCTACATTGAACAATGAAGAGCGGTATATGGCATATCCAACAATCTTATTTAACTATGTTTTTTCGATCACTATATCAAGTAATTATTTTCAATAAATATATGTTATCACATACTATGTCATTTCACATATACCATTGACTATTATTGTCATTTTATATAGGGAACATAAAAAATATGTAAGTATAGTTCATTGATCATTTCTTTTGACAATGAGAGAGGCTTTTATAGGTAAGATTTTATAACATGGTTGTAATCAAATGTATTACAACTAACTTAATTAACATAAAATATATATATCTATCTAAATTTAATATTAATATATTTTTTAGGTATTGAGTCGTCCTAATCAATATGGTTCTCAAGAATTAAGAGTGTATGATTTTCCCAATCCATTGGATCGTGGATGAATATATTTAACATTCCATGGTTATAAAATTCAGAAATATTATTGAGTGGTGAAAATAAAAACACAATATGTGATGTATTTTTAACTATAACAATAAATTGTGATTATAGTGCATGAGATTGTTAGAATCTATATAAAGATTTGTTATATTTTGTACTTGTTGAGATAATATTGTGATTTTATTACTATTGTTGAGCTCATGTAAAAATAATGAAATACAAATTGATTGATTCAATGAAATGATATAGTACATTTACCGACGGTTGTGGATTTAGAGTTATTGACGCGAGTCGATTCCAATATACATATGGTATTAAAGGATTAAAATTTGTTTTATATAAATGATCATCATAGATCTTATTATGATATCATTAAGGAAGTAATATGAAGATATATTTTTTTTTATAATTTTGGGGATGCAATTCCCTACATTGAAAGCCCCATTGTGTAGACCAAATACTACACTTGATGACTCAAAATTTTTAATTACAAGAGATTATATTGAAAATGATGTAGTGTTGGGTAATATGTACAATCAACCATATATTTTTGAAATTCAATCATGTTACCTTTACTTGAGTTTCATAGGATGGTATTACTATAATTACATTAATTTAATGTTAGTTTGGAATGATATGTTTTTTTAGTTTTATTTGGTTTCATATCATTTTTATAGATTTATTTAAATTCAAAAAACTAGGATTAAAATAGGTTTTTGTTAATATTAATGTCTTGGTTTCTAATTATTATTACTACAATATATTGTTATATTGTTTATGCCTTCTTGGAATTCTATGTTGTATGAATGATTTTTAAAAACTGTTTCTTAAAAAGTTACTAGACATTCATTTTTATATTATGAAAAATAATTCATAAATTCAAATGAAGAAATTATTTTACCCTGATCGACATATGCATGAGCCTGTGTTTCTTCCTTCACTTCCCTAAGTGACTATATAATTCTAATAATTCTATTCTACATTAAATATAATACCCTGATTATATTAATTATCAAATGTTTTAGGTAAATTTAGATCCACTCGAGTGTACTTCTTGTTAAACTAGCATTGGTCTGAGTGGGGATGCTCTTAGAACAAGATTGATCACCCACCATAACCATTCCCACCCAAACCCTCCATCGGTCACACTTTATACCATGCCATTAAATCATCCACATGAGCCTCTAGGGCTGTTACAATCCTTGCCTCCATCATTTTCTCATCTTGGATCTTATTCCCATACTATATATATGATTCCTCTAAGGATGTTCCCACTCATACCTCCATTATCATCTAATTTAGCCTCTTATCCACATAGAATGTCTACGAAATCTCCACAGATGTTTTCACCTAATACAATATCAAGATCCTTTGATGTATACCGAAGACCCCTACTTGTATTTTTTTAATTTTTATGACATCACCATTTCCTACAATACATCATGCATATGATGAGTCTCTTCTTCAAAATACATTCTAGTGCATGATGATCAACCATAGTATGCATCAGAATACACAGATTCATTAGAGGCTAATAATCAATGAAAATCCATGGATCTATCATAGGAAATTGAGTAGACTGTATCATATTTTATTTATTATAACTATGTCGAATTATATGACATAATTTTTTCCAAGTGTAGTTTGACATAAATCTTCTTTTTTCCAAATCATCTAATTTTGTGGGATCTTATATTAGGTGACAAGGTTGAACTCATATTAAATAATTCAAGAATATCCAAATAGAGATAATGGTGGATTATTGTGATGAAAATCAGAGGATAGGTAAAATATTGTAGGTAGTGTAAAGGTTTCATGGACACATTATCCAAGTACCACAATATAATTCTATTGGAAACAGTCTCATTAATTCATATCAGAAATAAAAACCATGAATTATATATTGGTTGGTGGATAAGAGTTGAAAATAAGTTAGAGAATGTACCCAAACACCCCAATTATCCAAAAACTCCATATTAAAAAAATGAATGCATATCAGAATACTGATGAATTTATAGAGTTCGCAATCTATAATGGTTTTCATATGAAGTATAATTCTCATTAATTTTATTGAGTTTTTGATTTTCATAAGCTTAGAAAAAAATATTCAATTACATATCTACACACATTTGGGGCATTCTACATTTCTAGAGTATGGTAAGCACTGGGTCCATTAATTTGAATTAAAATAATATCCTGATTCATTTTGTTACTTTTTACAATTTTCAAGATGAACTTTAGGTCATATAACCGTTAATACCATTTATATAATTCTGAAAATACCAATTACAAATGTCTTTTAGTCTTAATGGATAATTAGTTATAATGAATATAGGAAAATTCACCATTAGTCATATATTCCAATTGGGTGATTAGAAATATTGGCCAATTGGGATTTATGACTGATGGAAAATATTCAAATAGACCTATGTAAACATTGTACGATCTAATTGATAATTGTTTTGTTGGAATGATGGAAAATTTCTATCAAGGCCTAATGGATAATTAGCCTATAGACATGAAGGCCATTTGTCCTATTGGAATATAGTCTTGAATTCCAATTGGAATTTTGGTGTCATGTCCAATTGGCATATATGCCTCATCTCCAACTGGCACAAAATCCTGTATTCTAATTTCCCATCAAGACTATAGCCCATTTGTCAATTAGGAATATTACCCAATTTTACATCCTTCATATGTGTATGATCCTCATGTTTAGTAATTATATTTTTATTACACATAAATTATGGATATTTACTTCTATATGTTATACAATAAATTATTTAATTATAGTTATTTATCATTAATTTTTCAGAAATTAATTGATAAATTTATTGTTTCTGGTGAAAATTGTAGTGTTTTTCTAGTATGTTTTTGGTTAATTAATTTTTATAATTTTATTTTGATAATGTTTAAATCTCCATAAAAATTATAATCATCATATAAATATAATATAAATTCATTGTATAAATATTTTTTGAGTAATCTATAAAAAATAGAAATAGGACTTGGATTACATATTTATTGAAGATGGTATGCCATAAATAGGCATGAATGCTATTTACATTTATTTACAAGATGAAAATATAGGAAAAAATATTATATAACCACTTAATGAATCATTTTTATGTAACAATTATCATTTATATTAATAAATTACATTCTTATAACAATCCGTTTAAGTATAAGATATTTTTTTTACAACACTATGTGGATGCAGTGGTCCACACTAATGCATGAGAATAATTGTTATTTTACAATGGATTGGATGTTAATATGTTATAATTGATATTAAATTTAAATAATTATTTTTATATCATAAATATAAAATATATTCATCAATCACTATCATTATTACATTCCACATAATTTTTAACCTTATATTAAATAACATTGTGTAATGAGCCTGTAGTTATCCATACACACAAGCAACATTATTGTGTCCCTCAGAGGATGAAAATAAATATGGTGTATGTGATCTTATAATTCAAAAAGTAAAATAATTTAATAAATAACTTATAAATATGTTAAATCTATAATTAAATCTATTTTTAAAATGTGGTATTGGGTAAAAAACTACACTGGTTTCCGAGGTGGGTGAACACCATTCACATAATCGACAATTTCATTTTCTGGTTTATTCAAGTGGGGATGAATATAGATTATTATATTAACATAAACAAATTTCTGAATATATTTTATAATGTTGTTTTTATTTTTTCATATATGTAAATAATTAAAAGGAACTAGTATAATAAGAGAAAAATGTATATTTAAAAACATTACCTATTCTTTGAGAAACCTCATTTTGTTTGACATAAAGCCATCTATTATAAGGTTGATGATCTAAAAAAGGACTATATGACATGAGTTTGGATTTAATGAAGATATTTGGGCTAGTGTTGTCTAATTAAAATGGCTTGGGAGTATGAAGAGATGAGTAGAGGTGTGGCCTTTTAAAAGTGAGAGAGAGGATAATAAATGGTATTTTTGAAAAGAGCCAATTACACTAGTGAATTTATAATGCTAAAGGAATGAAAAATATGAAATTATAGGACAATTAATATTTTTGGGCTAAATATATCCATATAATGGGGTTTTAAAGGGTTTTAGTTCCTTTTTAAATTTATCATTTTAGTTTAAATCCCATTGTAAACTTATTTTTTCTCAACCACTATAATTAATTTTTTCTATTGTTACTATTTATAACATTCAAAAATTATGATAGACCTAATAGATAATATATATTAAGATGATATTAATTATATAGTTAATTTTCATAAATTCAATTCACATATATGGAATAATATTAATCAATATTATATCCCTAGATGTAATGAAAAAGTGGGTTTCCAACTATACATTTTTCATAAGTATTGACAATTTTAATATTAAAATAGAATCTAAAAATGGTTTCGAAAACCTTAATAAGTTAAATTTTAATTTAATTTAACAAATTTTAATTTAAAATCAAATTTAAAAATAATTTATCTTTATCAATCATTTTAAATGAAATGGTTTTTTTCAATTAAAAATCATCAATTCTCATTATTCATTAAAAAATTGTTTTTTAAAAATTAAAAAAAAACAATTTAATGGAAAATTTATATAATGAAGCTAATAAATATAAAATATATATATACATAAGTGTTAAAAATTAATTTTAAATTATATTTATAAAGTGTGATTAATCACCTATTTAAAAAAAATTAGTTTTTAGAAAACATTTCTTTCCCTTTAATATGGTTCTTACTTTATATATAATATATATCCCTTGAATTTATTAAATAAATTTGTAATCATGCTAATTTTTTAAAAAAATTCATATTCCTAAACACCAACATAACACCTTTTTTATAACGGTTAGGTTTAATGTATATAATTTCATGCTTCTATTAAAACTGGTACTGTGTACATAACAAGACGTTAACGATATTGAATTTATATATAATGAAATATATCATAATGTATCAGAGATATGTGTTCACTTGATATCATGTTCCTTCATTTCATAAATTTTATCGAACAAGATATTCCTATTTTAGAATTGTGTAGTGTTATAATAACTATCAAGAATCACGATACTTATTCTACATTAATATTGGGATAACGTGATCATATCCCATAGAGAATATGAATCTGGATATTTCATTAATACATAGTGAAAATTCAACATTTCAATAAAAGAGATATGTAGATCATGCATATTTCTTATCATGATGGTATCTTATTTGAAAATAACATAACCCAAGAAGTGATAAATATTATTCCAAGAGCTATGTGGAATAAATTTTTATCCTCTTAAGAAACTAGATAATGAAACATAAAAAATAATAATATATAAGTATGTTCCTAACAAACATGAAATAAGATCTTGATAATGGTCCAATATCAATAAATGAAAGTTGTGTTAAAAAATCATTATTAATGCTGAAAAAACGAATTCATTACACATGTATAGTGGAACATTAACTAGATAGTAAATATAAATGAGTAAAATTTGAATGATAAAAATATATATTTGGGTAGTTATTATTACATACAATGGATTCATTTTGAACAAAATATGTTATATCTCAATTAATCATAATAAAAATCATAAAAAAAATTTATTTCTGCCGAAACATCTGAATCAAAACCCCCTTGAAAGATATTTATTGTAATTAAAAAAAATATAATTAATAAAATAATAGTAATTATTTGATATAATAAATTGTATGCCAATAAACCATGTAATTCTTATAAGGTTAATGATACCAATCATTTACCAAAGAATTGAAATTGAGAAAAAAACACTCACCTCTATGATAACTCATTTTGCAGAAGTACCAATGGTCTAAAATAATTTAAAATAAAATTTTATTCCTATTTAAGATCTTTATTCATATATATATATTAAATTTAAATACTTACTTATAATCAATATATATGTATATATTTGAGTATGTTTTTACAAATTATCATCATTAGGTGAATATAACAATTATATCATTGAACTGGTTTCTTAAAATAAATATAGGGGCCTATTTTTTCTCTATAACATATATTTTATCTAAAATAGATTACAAGAATAGTGTTTCTAGTATATTTCATAATTAGTTAATTATTTTTCTTGTTATATTTTATTATAATACATGAGGAAACAATATCTGAGGACCTTGTTTCAGTGATTGTTAGTGATGAAATGCTGAATTTATCATAATTCATTTGAATTATGATATGAATTTATAAGAAAAAAATATTTTAAAATATTTTATATCATTTTAAACAATAATTTATGTTCTTATAATCATAAAATATATAAAAGAAGAAAATTTTAAATGTCTGTGGTCAAGTTCATGAAAACATAACCCTACCTTGATTAGTGGGAGATTATGAGGTGGTTTTGTTGTAATATCATTATACTCAAAGAAATGATTTCATATTTATATATTATTAGTTCAATACATGATATTTTTAATGATATAGTAGGTGGTTATAATATATATTTATTCATTTTTTAGAATAATGATTCCATTTTTCTCTTTGTATGATTGTTAAAATGATTGAATGAGTGATGATCATTTGTTGATCACACCATTAATAGGTTAACAAAATTTCCATAATAAATTATTTATTCCATTATAATTATATTTATAATATTATACAATCTACATGAAAACCAGTGTTGGATATTTTTGAAAAAATTGGGAAAAATAAATTATTAATTATATGGGGTTTTCCACATGTACATGTTGTTGGAGATATCTATTTAAATTGAAGTGTATATTTATATAATATGGTTTATTTTTGTAAAAACATAATTACTATACAACAGAAAAAATATATATAAATGTAACCATTTTTAGAAAACAATTATGGCCCTGAATATAAACGAAACAATTTTATTTGGGGAGATGGTGGTCTGCACGACGCACATGTGACTATTTGTTTTTACTCAATTTGAAGGGAATTGGTCATTATTTCTTGTATGGCCATTATAATGAGAAAATAGTGTAATAATTCTGGTAACGTTGTAATCATGGGATGGTGGAATGAAATTTCTGGATGAAGAAATTCACATTGAGATATTAGAAAGCGAAAGAGTGGTTATGAACTAATAGAACGTATCATGGATTTTCTCATTCGAAATAAGGGTTAAAGAAATAAGTCAAGGTATTTTGAAAAGAATATGATGCAGTTAATGTGTATTGAATAATTTTAGATTATTTGGTTTATATTATTTGACAAAAAAGGGAATTTTGTATGTGGTGACATAACATATCACCTCACATCATTTACTTATGAAAGCAGTATGATGATACTTTTCTCTAGGTAACATCCCCAATACACGAAATGACTTAAGTAAATTAAAAGGGCTTCATAAATAGCTGGTGGAAAATTTTCCTTTTGGAATTAAAAAGAACCAAACCATGAAAATAATAACCAAACAATTACTATATGTTGGATTATAATAATGTAATTGAAGAGAAAGTTATTCCAAACTGACAACACAAATAAAAACCATATCAGAGTACAATGCGGAAGTCAAAAAACAACAATTTCTTAAAAAACCATGACATAACTCCACTTCTCCCAAAATTATCCATGATAAAACTACACGATCCATCCCAAATGAATCACGTTACACCACTAAAAATTGAGATATCTTACCTTTACTTACATATTGATAATAAATATTGACATAAAAACAATGGTTCCCAATATAGGGGTGAGTAATGATTCTTAGTTGGATTTAGCCAAATTAATTTATGACTCACCCAACTAGTATATAAAAAGTTATGAAAAATAATATTAAAAAATCATATAATTTTTTTCAAAATTGTTCAATAGATTGTATCAAGGACAAAGATGTTTTAAATAAAACAGTTTTCATACCAATCTAGTTTTCAAGACCAAAACCATTTCCATGAAATAAAACTATAAAAAAACTAATAACCATTTCAAAAAACTCATTTAAAATTCAATTTTTAATAATACCTTCCATTTAACATATCCCAAAATCCATCCATTCATGAAACCATAAACCACCATATACATGTTTGTGGTGAGTCATCTATTCCCCAAGAACACACATGGTGAACCATTCTGATAGGGTAACGTTTATATCCTTATTAATCCCATACTTTTTTGGGAAAAATTCATACACATATCCATCTTAAATTCACATTTAGTCAAAGAAACCATTTTCCTAAAAACCAAATCTAAATGACCAATTTAATTCCATTTTGATAAAAAAAATATTTAATTTAAAATATTACCATCAAATAGTTTCCATGAATCCAAACAGGTTCACATTTTAAAATAATTATTTTAAAATCATTAAACAAATAACTTTTCATAATAACCAATTTCCAAAATGTTTCAAAACATCACTATAAAACATTTAAGCCAATAAAATCAAAAACAATTTATAATAAATATCAATAAATTAAAAAAATTGAATCTAAGACTTCATGTTCAAATAAGAGATATCGAGAGTGAAGCCACAAATCTTTAAAAATATTGAGAAAACAAATAATGACATAAATAGTTCCACAAAATTGGGTTCAAACACTAAAAAATGACCATAGATCTCATTACATGTCATCCAAAAAAATATCCCCTTAGTATTAGCATAAAACAACATAGATCCTTTATCAATGGATTTGATTTATGAATAAAATAGATTAAAGAAAAATAGATCTAATTTAAAACACCAATAAAAAATACATTCCATGATATTCGGCCTCCAACACTCCAAGATTTAACCACAAACTGCTACAAAATTGAAGGGAAGGATCGTTTTATCCATTAAAATGAGTTAAAAATGTGTTTGGAAAATACTAGAGGAAATACGATTCATTATAGAGAAAAACGATCTTAGATCCACTATTTTAGATCTAACATACAGTTCTGTATTGTTTGGGTGCATTGATAGGAATACCAAGATATAATTAGGCATATGACACTTCCTCAAGAATCAACTCTCATGGGTGGTTCACCAAGTTAAAATAACCATGCACCAACTTGTACAAGTCATATTTCACAAAAAATATTGGTTTCTCCTAGGTGTTCACATAGTTTTTCCAAAACATGTGCCAAACTATGCCCCTCTTAAAGCACATGGATTCGATTTTCAATATTTTTAGAGGGGTTTAATGTCTTCTAAAAACTACATTAAAACCCTAAACCTCCATGAAAGCTCTTAAAACATAAAAAATTCATTCACACCCTCTCGAACATAATTAAATCACTCAAAAAACATTTATACACAATGAAAGGGGTACTCACCTAAAATCAAAAGTGCTATATTCTCACGACCATTGGCATTAACATTAATAGAAAGTTGAAAACACCATTATCTTGTAATATTTTGGGACACTAAAAAACCACATCCTTCTCATGGTCACATGTTTTTTATTGAATATGACCATGATTCCAATAAACCCACACAATATAAATGTTTTTCCCATGAATGAATCTTTATGGACAGTCTACAATTCATACAGGCACAAGTACCAACATAATGTCCAACTATAGGATAATGTGATCCCATCAAATCTCATTGGTTGAATTAGGATTATAATTTTTCTATTGATATACATGGAACACATTGTTCACTAAACTGATCCATGGTGGAAAAGGCAGTAAATAAGACAGCTCACCAACCCATTCATGTTTAAAAAATGCATATTTATCATGGAAATAGTAATCCATGGTTCCCAGCATAACATTTCTTAATCCATGGAGTGATTATCAGGAACATATGATCACTCCCCTCAAATAAAAATGGCCATCAGTGATGATCCACATATGAATTATGATGACATTGAACATTCTCTGTCCATTTCCTGATCAAATTCATCTTCTATACAATCACTTGTTCAAGGATAGTTCTAACTAATGATGTCTCACCTATTTTAATACAAGAATTTGGAAAATGAAAAGGACACTCATACAATGATTTAAATAGATCCATAAGTACTGTGTCCTGATAAATATTTATATATGAGAACACCAGTAAAGGTAAGTGCTCCTCCCATGATCCAAAAAATTTCAATACATTGGAATGAAACATCTATTAAAATGATTTTATCATCCTTGAAAATTTCC
Source organism: Viscum album (assembly GCA_963277665.1). Lineage (NCBI taxonomy): Eukaryota > Viridiplantae > Streptophyta > Magnoliopsida > Santalales > Viscaceae > Viscum > Viscum album. The sequence goes on from OY728150.1 coordinate 197,820,613, forward strand.
CATCCATATGAGGATGATATTTTATACACATAATAAAAAATATCACAATGTATTTGTATAAGTATTTCAAAAATTGGGTTTTAAAAGTCGTATATTTCACTAATAATATTGAAATTATTATGTAATACCTCTTCACCACCTCTCTGATATATATTTCACAATAGTCCTCCAATGTATGAGATTTCCAAATAGAGGTGAAATGGTTTGATAATATAATATGATCCATTATTACCCATACTGAATCATGTTTCTGAACCACCCTTGGATTAACATTCACAAATTCAATTGTTATCTACTCCCTTTTACAAAAACATCTTAGATATTCCATCATACAAACATTACATTGGTGCTATTTCATAACATTATTAATATTAAAGCATCTTGAAACAAACTCAACCAAATTTCCATTGATGTTAACAAAAAATCATTTATTTTAGTTCCTTATACATATTATATATTATAGGATGAACAAACCATCTTAAATTTTGGTATGAATGATGAATTTTTTCTTGAAAATATGAAGGCATGACCATCCAAAATCAAAACCTCAAATCTCAACTCACATTAATCTTCTATCCCACAATTGTCTCCCAAAATTATTTTTTTCTAATAAATAAGAATTCAAAATCTTATTTTTATGCCTATTTAATCATCACCAACTAATGTTAACCCAATTAAATGGGATGGAAAAAAAATCTACTACCTATGTCTTCACAATCGAAGTGCATGTCATATATCATCGACATCGACCTCTACTGATCTAAAGATTCTTTTTACAAGTTATCATATGAATTTATTCTTCATGCATCCTGAAGAAAAGAGGTAATGACACTAGGTATTGAAGCTCTTTTGATATGTAAACATTCTCTATTTCTCACTGAAGAGGTTATGAAGCTATGTATTCAAATAATGGATAATGAGAACTCACTCTCAATCATGTGTTGGGAAGTTATTGTTATTAAATTGTAACATCCATGATCCATAGGAAACAAGATGATATCACATCATGGGGACACATCTCAACCCCGATCATGTAACAATATAATAAACCACATTCCCTTTTCCGAATACCAGAAAAACCATGATTGGTTTTGATGCAAGAAGAGATTTATGTTAATGAAAATAAATATTACATTCATCATTCAATTGAAATGGAAGACCTTTACTTGTCAATACTTTTTTAGTTTAAAATAGACATGAATGTTCAAGGAAAAGGTGTCAATAATTACTAATTAGGAAAATGAAAATTCATATCTCGATGAAATTTTTTGGTAGTTTATAAGAGTTAATAGATTTTATATTTTTTGTATGAAAGAAACTCCTCATTTATATATTAAATGTACAATGACGTTTACTTATAATATAAAAAAAATCACACATATATAATTTTGAATATATAGGATGATCTGTCAAAATTCCAAAAACCATCACCACATGTTACTAAAGCTCAGATCGTGTTCTTTGGTAATCAAATATTTTATCCACAAACACCACCAGAAAATAATCCATATGTAAATGGAATATTAAATTCCTAAATTCCATAAATATTTTTGGTTTATTCTTAATATAAAAACGAAAATAAAAATAATTATAATCACCAACTATAATTATGAAAGATATTTTCGTTATATCCTCCTTCTAAACCTGAAATTAGTGATATCCTGACGAGAAGTAAATTTTATAAAACAAATTATCTCCCATAATTTTTTCAAACATATCACCACTGAATGTAATTGGATACTAATTCATTATTTTTACATGGTTAAAATTATGACAATATACAAAAATCCTTAGAGTTTCGTCCTGCTTTTTCACTAAAAATACTAGTGCTTCCCATAGAGACGTATTAGGATGAATAGAACCTTTTTATTCCTATAATTCAATCTGAAAATTCAATTCCATTTGTTCTGGTGGTTCCATATGATATCACAAAAGTTATAGATGAAATTTCTTTCAGAGGAGTCCAATCATAAAATCCACTTTAATTTTTTTTTGCAAACCATGATAAATTTTCATGAAAATATTTAAAAACTTATAAAAAACTCTTATATGACATATATTATCAATCACATCCACCGATACAAAAATCATAGCTTCCATATAGTATGAGATCATTCCAACTGATAGTGTCAACAATCCTTTTTAACCTATCCTTACATTATAATCTCCTCTATAGAGATGTTTGAGGCTATCATGAACCACAAAACTAACCCTTCTAGTATAATCGTCGATGTGAGATTTAAAACATTTCAGCTAACTCATATATAGGATTATGAAATTACATCCATCCTAGTAATATAGAAATAGCATATCAACTCATCTCAACTGATTTTTATAGAACATGATTTTCCAAAAATGTATTGTAATTCTATTTGATGAATGAGAGTTTGGTGTTTCAAAATAAAAGGCTTATTTAAATTTGAAAAAATAAAAAATGAACAGAATGATAAGAAATAAAATAATGGGATTCAAATACATCAAAAAATTATTTAATAGGGGTATAATTTATAAAAATAATAACACTCACCAATGATTTTTTTGATTGATTATCTATAATAACTTTCTCAACTATATATAATTTCTTACTCGATACACTTTTATCATTGTTTCTTGGTTGAGATTTCCCATATTATAGAGTCATCATATTCCTAGAATCCCTATGGATATCTCTGCTCTAGTGAAGATATTTAATATCCAAACCTTGTCCAATCGAATCATATATCCTCTGAAAAACATTATATCTATATCAAACACATAACCATGGTGTGCTCTGAAAGTATAAGTAAAGATTCCCCATATCTTTTTAATTGTACAATTAGATAGGTGGTGTTATACAATCATTCTTTATGTGGTGAAAGGAAACGTATTAAAAAATCAATTTTTTCACTATGGTTTTGGAGGAAGATTCAAAAATCCATCAATATTATTCAGATCCATTACAATACATTGAAAATGTGTGTCACTCTTCCTCCTATTATCAATATTAGAGTTACGACTATTTCATATAGGTATCAACATAATTCCTCCACTAATACTACACATGATGTTCGTTTCTGCCATTGTCTCTCTATTTAAAATATAAATATAATCTTTTATAGAGAGAACAATAATCATTTTGAGAATCTCCTACCCTAGCCCCAATTAAAAAAATGAATGAATTCGAGGATTCACTTACAAGAACATCGTGCAAAAGGAATAATAAATTCATTAATTTAAATGCATATTCTTTCATTAATAGATTCTTAGGATTCAATACAATAAATTAGTACATTGTGGAAATATTGAATTAGTGAGGATAGAATTATCTGTTGAACAATTCTTCAAAATCATCTTATATAATTCCTTATTATAATTTCTCCTTAACATCAAAATCCCACCAGTCCATTTTTTTTATTCTCTAGAATATATTTCACCAAAAATAATATTATCAAAATTGGTGTACCTATGAAATTGAAGGTTTGATTCAACATATTTAGAAATACAACTTCCTTCTCTCGTTTTAAGCCACCCTAAAACCTGAGAGGAATATAATTCCATAAAAAATAAAATGATAAAATTTTATTACTTATTTACTATATATCGCACTATCCAATGCCAAAAAATTCATAGAAAATGGTTTGAACCAGCATTTGGGTCACCGGTGTCTTATGTGAAACTAGATTCTCAACTATTTATTTGAGTTTGTATCTTCTAGGCCTTCGAGGTTCCATCTTATATTACCACACAAAATTCAATAATTATCATTTTATTATGGATAAAGGATTAACAATAACAAATTAAACCATATTAAATATATGATAACATTCCTTTCAAAAATAAAACATTTCCAACATTCAACAAATTTTTTATTTTTTTAATTATTTTGATAATAAACAAAATTTCAAAATACCTCTATCATAAATTTTCAAATTATATTTTTTAAAACTTATTTCTAAACTTTTCAAAAATCAAAAATATTCACCAAATCATAAATCATTACTCAAAATGAACTATTCACTCCTAGTGGGAAGTCATTTCAAAAATAAATGTCATGATCTTCTGATTGGCTAATCCAATGACAATGAGATTAAAACTCTTATAAGTTTGTCAAGAAACTCATGTAACCTTTTCCCTTGTAACTTTTGATTATAAATAATAGGTTATATAATCCTTTTTATGCTCTACATTTCATGTTTTGATTATCCTACTCATTGAAACACACCCAATTCATGGAATAATCATGAATGATTTTCCGAATCCCTGATAGAAAAAGCCAGACCATTTGTACCAACATAGGATTCACCAAAAAAGACTGATATTATTTGAAATATCCTTCCCCGCATAATTGTATTTATAATGATGTTTGATTTTACAAGTCATTATATGAGTTCCCCATAACACAAAAGGATGATAATAAATCCCAAATGATTCATAAACATTTGGGGGATGATTGAACTTTTAAAAGAAACATAACCAAACAATGAACCGAATAAGCAGACAACTACTATATTATTCATTATTATAATTTAATAAAAATCATGTTAAAACAAAACTTTCCACACAACTAATTACTATATCATATTATTAATAAGAATAAAAAAAACCAACAATGCTTGAAGACTCTAATATATCTCTCCAATTATCCATAGATTCTCTAAGATCAATATCCACAATATATTCCCACATAATCATGATGCATTACTAAATCAATGATATAACTTTCCTTTTCTCTTCCCTTGGAAAATAATATAAAAAAACACACTGTTGTTTCAATGTCGGGGGGTGATTCATGTAATTAATAGCTTCTACATAACATAATTATCTTCTCAAGACACATGGATAAAATATGTAAGAACAATATTTATAATTAAATTTAAAAACATATCAATAGTTATAATCTAGACCAAATAAGAAACCTACAAAATTGTTTTCATAATAAATCGTTTTCCAAACCAAAAAACATTTCTATGGAAAAAATCCAAACAAATCGTTAAACAATTTAAAAAACTAATTTCCAATTCTATTTTCAAAAAACCCATTCAATTTCACATATCCACACATCCAATTGTTCTTGAATCCATTGACCTCCATATACTAATGGGTTTTGAGTTACCCTTTCACTATTTTATCACTTGGTTAACATTTTTTTTGGTATTGTTAATACCCATATCCATCCAAATTTTGACAGAGCTAAACTTTATACCCTTGACCATCAAAAATTCACATAAAAACACTGAAATAATTCTCCCAAAAACCAATTCCATGTCAACAAATGTTTTTCTTTAAAATTAAATATTTATTTTATTGAAAAAAATTCCTTCAGACCATTTATATGAATCAATTGTTGTTTTCATTTTGAAATAATCAATTCAAAATCCATATACAATAAACTTTTCACCCAAACCAATTTCCAAAAATGTCCTAACCATCAGTAATGAAAAGTTTTCCCAAGGTTCAAACATCAATGTGATAAAATATTTCTAAAAATTGAATCAATTTTAAACAAATCCATGATTTCAGATATGAGGAGTAGAGGATGGAGCCACATATTACTAAAATGGTGGTGGAAATGAGGAACAATAACAATTCATTAGAAAAACCATGTTAAAACAAAAAAAATAGACTTAGGTCTCAATAATTTTTATCAATGAAACCATAATGAATAATGTTTTGAATTAACAAACAAATATATATCCCCACAAAAATTTATTTAAAAATATAGAATAGGAAATGAGAAGAGATCTAATGAAAACCACCAGGAATAGACAATTACTAATAAATGTAGCCTTCAAGGAACTACAATTAAAAAATGGTTCTCTAACAAATTTAATTGAATGTTATAAAATGACTTTTGGGGGAGAGAAATACTATTTAGTGTCATAAAAGTGGGAAAGGGGGCCATTTAAAATCGAAACCGAGTTATATTCACTATTTTATGGATATAAATTTTAGATGTTCATATTTAGGGGGTATAGTTAGGAAAATTCTTTGAAAATCATGCATTTTTCTCTAAGTTAAGAATCTGAATGAATTGTTTTCTAACATTGTTAAACAACTCATGTTCCAACCATGTAGAAGCCCTTTTACCAAAAAGAATCATTTCAACTAGGTGGTTGTATGGTTTGGCCAAATGTGGGTCTATTTGTGGGCCTACCATAAGATCATATATTCATATTGAGTGGTATATTTAAAGTGTTTAATGGTTATAATATCCATTATTAATATGTTATATACCAGAAAACATCAAATAACATTATAAATGTTCTACAAAACCTCCCAAAACATCATCTATACACATAAAATTAACAAAAGACATAAATAATTTGTTATTTACATGAAACTGGGGACGCTATAGGTGACGTGAAGAGAGGAACATCTATTTTATATTTGAAAGGTAAGGAATATTTTAAAATATGAAAAATGTTTTAAAAATGGGAATAAAAAACATGGAAATAAACTCCTAATTTGACAATAATATTTGGGTACTTGTGTGGTTATTCAAGTTCACATAAATAGATTCCCATACATGTTTTAAAAATGATTCAATTATTTTATGCTTATATTATTTATTTTTCAAATTTATCTTTTCTTGTGGTAACTAGTATGAACCTAATGTAACTTATCTATATACCCAAAGGTGTCCTATATAGATAATATTGATCCATGAAATATAAATTTGAAATTAATTACATTTGATTAAATTTATAAATGCTACAAAAATTAATTATAAAATAATAAAATATTGTATTTGATTATTTTTTGAAAAATATCACTTATCTATAAAATTTTCAAATATGGATTTTTAAATTAAATCCAAAATTATTAAAATTATATTATAAAATTTATAATAAATAATGTGTTCCCTAATTTGAAAGTTCATATATATATATTAATTAGGTAATTAATGAAAAGTAATTTTTTAATATTTTGATTAAAACTATTCACATAAGAAACATTATTTTTACAAATATCCATAAAATTAATCTAAAGGAAATTTTAATATTTTGAATTAAAAAAGTAAATTAAATTTTTCTAGATTACAATCAATAATTTAAAATTAATTTTTTTGAAGAATATATATTGAAAATAAATTTTTACTAGAGAAATAAATTTTCAAGTATTTACTATTTTCCCTATTACATATCATTCACCAAATAAATGAGGCTGAAGTTATTATTAATATAAAAAAAATTTATCATTATTAATAAATTTATTCTGGATTTTCCAATTCATATATCAACGAAATATATTTTTTGATAAATATTATTTTCTAAATAAAAAAAATGACCTTTAAATTTTTTTCAGATAAACTAATTGAATTTTACTAATACTAGTTTAAGATATTTATTCATTATATATATTTCATTAATTGGTTAGTTCAATTAATTCCCCCCAATTAAATGAATTTTTCAGTTATAATACATTAAATTTATAATTTTTTATTAATATATCATGGTATAGTTTTAGTTCAAAATTTCACATGGATAATGTTTCCATTCACATTAAGATTATTTTATGATAATAATATATTAAAATATTAAATTAGATTAATAGAGTGTTGATTGACCCTAGGGGTGAACTCATGCACAATTTTTGTTTCACTAGGTTTTCCCTCATAATCCTTCAACTAAAGTTAATTAGAGCCCACTTCCTATATGAACGATGGTTAGTCCCTATCTATATCCACTCTAATCAACCCAATTATCTAGATTGATCCATTAGATAGAAATATTGTACAATTCCATCTGTGATTAAATTTTCATGGCGTCTGATATTATTCTTTGACCATTATTGTGTGGGGATCACGTGGAGATGATTTCTTTGTGGAGATAGTCGCTGACAGGTGGGGTTTTGACATCCTTAACAACAAATGTCGAAATGTTCTAGTTCCTACATTATATTTTCCTAATCCTACTGTAGTAATAAAATTCATGTTAGTGGATTGGTCAAGATTGTAGATATTGGGATTCCATATTCTTAACCTAGATATTTCAATTCTAGAAATATTTTCTTGAATTTCAGGTCATTTTCCAGACAGTGTCTTCAATGGTTTTGGTGGTATGTCATCTTCTATCATTTAATAGATCTAATATTTCAAATAACAATCAAAAAATACATTTTAGTAGAATTTTTCTTTTTCTCTATATCTGGTCATATGTTTTCAGTGGTGTTTGGGATTATGAATGATAGTTTTTCGGCATATGTGTCACTGAATACGCTTAAATATCCGAATGTGGATCATGGTCCTCACATTTTCTTTAGTTTTGATTATTTTTTTCTATGGTTTATTAGAGTTAAATATGTTATCTTCGTAGATATCCATTTCTCCATGACAAGGAGGTCTAGAATCTAAGAGTAGTGTCACCCAATGATGGTCTTGGGTGGTTGTGATGCTTATCAGTGGGGGCTGATGATGAACATTGTTGATGATAGTTTTGTGGTTATAAAGGAGTAAAAAACATTTGAGTAATAGAACGGTTTCTGTAATGGACAATACATTTTAACGGGTCATTGATCAATGTTTTTATTTATTATATGATATTATAGGATTGCAAGCCTATGATTGAAGATCTCATTAGGGGCCTTGCGGACACGACTATCAATGATCACCCCTTTTTCTAACATTTTTTCATTAAATTTCTCACATATTTTAAATGTGATTTCATTTGTGAAATTAAAACATATTTTTTTATTAGATAGAGTATTGGGTTATTACATTATCCCCCCTATAAAAAATTTCATCATAATAATCTTACTTATAACATTACAATAATTTGTATATTAATTTCATAATTAATATATACATCTAGATGATCATAATAATATATAGGATGTGGAATGAGATTTATATAAATGGAAAATTATTAGTTATACTAATTAATGCGATCTTATACATTCTAAATCTCACTGAGAATTATAAAAAATGTAGAAGATCTATATCCATTAAAAATAACTTCTCACAAACCATGAAAATTATTTACATCACAATAACCCCACTATGTGTTTTTATTTGCAACATAGTATCCATTATTTTATGAAAACATTCATGACATTGTAAAATAGAAAATATTTAGTGAAAGCTCACTTATTGACTTATTACATGTGCTTTCATACGAAGACCCTAATTCAAATTATTATATGAGACTATATTAATTTGTGGACATTATATTGGGGAATTGAGTCGTATGGTGGAAAACTATATCGTAATTAAATAAATAATATTTTTATCTTGTCACATTCCATTACTATAAGGCCCCAGCCTTAAAACTTACTTAAAATTGAATTAAATGAATAATTCACATTGAGGATCTTTTCAGGTGTAGAGTTTTAGAGAATTAGGACATAACTATTACATCTCAAAAGATTACAAAGTAGTCTCTTCTACTAAATTTCCATAAAATAAAAAATCTTAAAAGGAAACATGTCTAGTTTCATGTTTTAGGTAGCATTACTTTCCCTTGATCCCATCCTTGACCCGATTCCATGCTAAGTCCTATGAAAAACATTTCAAAAACTTGGGATGAGCATAAGAAGCTCAGTAAGGGATACACAAAGAATGAAAACTGTTAGTTTTTCAAACATCAAATAAACCATATATACTATATCAAAGTAATACCTTCACCTTCATGAAGTAGTAAAAACTCTTCACTGAATAAAGTATCATTACATGCCTTTTCGTAACCAAAGGATTACCATAAAATCCATAAAAAGAACACATAACATATATAAAGGTAACTTGGGACATAAACATACTTAGGTGGAATAACCATACGGTCGACTTCCACACATATCACTTAATTGAATAGCCATATGGCCAATTTCCATACATACTTAATGGAATAGCCATACGGCCAACTTCCATACCCAATGCATTTGAGGTTATAACGTAACCACCCGTCCTGGTATTCACAGCACCACCCGTCATATGGTTTATAACGTAACCACCTGTTAAAATGTCCAAGTACCAGTATAAAATCATAAAACATAAAACCAATATAAAGGAATGATAACATTTCCACATTTCAATCACAATAGATCATAAATATATTGACATAATAGAATCATTTTTCAAAACCATTTTCAATACCAAAATACATAAATGAGTATATGGTATTTATTTTATTCTAAAAAAATTACGGCTTGTTGAGAAAGCGAAAGACCAAATAATACTCGCGGTGGCGGAAAAGGTCATTGTCGCCGCATACGTTAAAAGAAACATTCCTTTTTGTCGTTTTGTAAAACGCTTCGTAGAAAAAGATTCTGTTTTTATAAAAGTAAAATTCAAAGGGGTTTATACACCGTATAAAATAAAGTTGTGTATAAAATGAAATATGCCTCAATGAAAGGAGATTGAGACAAAGTCCCTTACCTCGGGTCCGACTTGACTCGATCGTTCTTTAACGTCCTGAATAATAAACTTGAGTTAATTTATACTTGATTGAGAACCTTTTTAAAGTTCATTATTCCTTTTATATCACTTATTGCCATGTTATAAACATTATGTAACCATTTATGTTAATAATGTTTGTTTTCTCAATATTTGGTTCTTAAGTCGAAAGTGGACTTCTTACAATTACATGTTGTTCATGTGGTCAAAGGTTCTTTATATCCAGAATGAAATTACCGATTTGGATATAATATGTATCATATATATACAACATATACATGTATTTATAATATTACATAATCATTTAGGGGTAAGAAATGAAATGCACCGTTCATGGAGATGGTAAGCCGTACGTACGCATGAACGCTACTTTTATTTCTTTGTCATATTAATGGAATTAAAACTAAATGAGAGGTATGTATATTTTAATTCTAGAATTATATTCATCATTTATATATATCATTAATTATATATATCCATTATATACATGTACTTTTAATAGTACATTACATTTGGGGATAAGAAATGAAATGCACCGTTCATGGAGACGGTAAGCCGTACGTACGCATGAACGCTACTTTCATTTCTATCTCATACTTTAATGGAAAGAAATAATAATGATATAGAGATATATTATAATTCCAGTATAACATCATATATAATAACTTTAAATCCATCCTTTACACGTCCCACATATGGCATTAACGAATCACATCACTTTGAGGGGGCGGTAGTCCGCACTTCCTTAAATGAAGATATCGTGTTTACCCATAATGGAAACCATAAAGGTATGCCCAAAATGAAAAATACAGAAGCTTAAAGAAAACATAAACATATTATATATCATATATAAAAATAGAGACATCATAATGGCCACCTTTGAAGGTGTTAAATGAGTATTGAACAATCATCGTTTCGGGAGGCATAATTTCTCCATCCACAGATTCCGTATGTTCTTTAACCATTTGATGTAGTTGTGTGAGATATTAGCTCAAATAAATATTATAAAAACATCCTAGTATATTTAATATACTGGTGTTGTTACAAAAGAAGTAAATAAAAAGTTTAGGGGGTTGGAGAAGCAAAATAAAACAAATGAACATGAGAGAATGAATTACCTTTAAAACTGTAACTCCTTTTGATTTGATCCTAAAGGCTTCCTTTGAAAGGATTATGCCCAAAGGGAATCCTCTAGGATTAGGAGAGGGATGTGGAGAGTGTACTTGGTCAGGGGTTGGACGATCCAAAGGCTTGAGGAGTGTGTGTAAGGTGGTAGAGGTGGGGGCCCTTTATAAGAGGAGAGGAGGGGCACTTTTGGAAAGTAAAGAAATATTAATTTATTTGAAAATGTGTTTCGGTTTTAAAAGGTCCCACATTGATATAATTCGTGGATAAGGTGATAAGGGTTCTAAATACACTAATCCAATTGGTTTTGGACATGTTTAGTTCATATATTTTACATTATCTTTCCATTTTATTTAAATCGTCAAATAATGATGTCATCACTGCATCATTATTATGTCATAAATAATTTAATTTATTTAATGTCTAAAAATTATAAAAAAATACTATGATGTAGGAAATCTTTTTATCATTCCAATTACTATTTATAATCAAAAATCTGATCTTTATAACCCCATGTAAAAATTGTTTTCGTAAAACATATTATGTTTGTGTCATTTTTACTTTTACATTAAAAAAAAGTTATTTATGTCATCTCCCAACCAAAGTGTCTCCATGGGGTCCCCAAGTTGACCCATGGCTTTTCTTGGTCGGCCATGACACAACCAATGAGGGTAGGACATGTGTCAAGCTCATCTTATTTTATTAAAGCATTATTTTTACCTTAAACTACACTAATTACCACTACTCGCGATTAAGAACTTAATAAGTTATTATTCACCAAAAAATTATTATAATCTCATTGAACCACATTTTACTTCTTAATGACAACCATGTATGTCGGATTTTTGAAATTCAAAACACAATGATGGCAAAATTTCATTTAAACGGAAAATCAGTCTTTATAAGTACCACTTAGTGGTTTCACTATTCATCAAAAATTGAAGTTTTTCAGAAAATTACCAAAAATTCACCCTAAGATATATTTGATATTCTGAATTCAATAATGAAGTCTATTTTACAAAATTCAAAACATATAAGTCACATTAATTAATTTAATAATTAATTCCCGCTGTCAGAGCAAATAGCGTGTTTTTATGAAACAATAAGTATCAAAAGATTGACACTAGTTTAAGTCCAATTTCAAAGTGAAATTGATTCCAATGACCACCATTGGATTAAATGGTAAAAATATATTCATATTACACATTAAGACCAATTCAAAAGATAATCTAATCATATAAATAAATTAGATTAAAAGCATATTTGATGTAAAATGTAGTATTTTTCACTATTCATTAAAAAATGAACATTGTCAGAAAAATACCAAAAATTCACACAAAGTAAATTTTGATGTCCCAATAATAAAGAATAAGTTTATTTTGACAAACATAGTTTATAAAATTGCCAAAAGATAGATTTAAAAGGGGTTTTCCATCATAAGGCATTAAAACAATTGTTTAAGAATATTAGTGTATTCCATTCTTAAGATTGGATTTATTTTCATTTTAAGCCTCTAAAACACTATCTTAATCATTAATAGACATAGATAAAAATATCTATTATTCATTACTTACTTGGGATGTTACATCCTTCCCCCCTTTAGAAAATTGCGTCCCCGCAATTTATTTACTTATCGAATAAATTGGGATACTTATCCCTCATTGCATTTTCAGATTCTCATGTTGCCTCTTCAATCATGTGGTTTTTTCCACAAAACCATTACCTGGTGAATCACCTTATTCCGTAACACTTGCTCCTGTGGTCAAGAATCTAGACCGGTTGTTCCTCATAAGATAGGTTCTCTTCCAGCTGAACTGCCTCTGGGCTCAAAACATGAGATGGATCTGGAATATACTTTCTCAACATCGAAACGTGAAAAACATTGTATACCTGAGATAAACTTGGAGGTAAAGCCACCCGGTATGCAACTGATCCATCTCTCTCCAGAATTTCATATGGTCTAATAAACCTTGGACTCAACTTTCCTTTCTTACCAAATCTCATCACACTTTTCCAAGGAGAAACCTTGAGAAAAACATGATCACCTACCCCAAAAGATAGATCCTTCCTCCGGTTATCCGCATAACTCTTCTGCCTGCTCTGAGCTGTTCTCATGTGCTTCTGAATCAACTGAACTTTTTCTTCCATCTCTTCTACCAATTCTGGTCCCATCAGCTTCCTTTCACCCACTTCATTCCAAAATGCTGGAGTTCGACACCGCTTCCCATATAATTCCTCAAATGGTGCCATCTATATACTGGAATGAAAACTGTTATTATAAGAAAACTCAACCAAAGAAAGATGTTGGTCCCAACTTCCCTGATAATCCATAGAACAAGCTCGTAGCATATCCTCCAATGTCTGTATTGTTCGTTCTGACTGCCCATCTGATTGAGGATGAAAAGCTGTACTAAAATTTAATTCCGTACCCAACGACTTCTTAAGGCCTTTCCAAAAGATAGATGTGAACCTGGGATCACGATCAGATACAATGGAGAGAGGAACTCTATGTAACCTGACTATCTCTTTAAGATACAAACGGGAAAGTTGATCTAGAGAGAAAGTATCTCGTATAGAAAGGAAATGAGCAGATTTGGTCAAGCGATCAACAATAACCCAAATTGCATTATTACCTCGAGATGTCCTCGGTAATCCCACAACAAAGTCCATGGATATGTTTTCCCATTTCCACTCTGGCACTGGTAAAGGATGAAGCATCCCTTTCGGTAACTGCCGCTCTGCTTTAACCTATTGACATGTCAAATACTTCACAGTAAAATCAGCAATGTCTCTTTTCATTCCATCCCACCAGTAATACTCCCGCAGATCTCTGTATATCTTAGTACTGCCAGGATGAACTGAAAACGGGGAACTATGAGCCTCACATAACAACTCATTCTTCAACTGTGAATCACAAGGCACACATATCCTCTTCCCAAACCTCAAAACACAAACACAAACTTATCCAAGAACTCATGGAAAATTTTATTCATAAGGTCCATGAATACAGCAGGTGCATTGGTTAACCCAAAAGGAATAAATACAAATTCATAATGGCCATATCTAGTACGGAATGCAGTCTTCGGAACGTCTGCTTCTTTTACTTTCAACTGATGGTACCCCGACCTCAAGTCAATCTTTGAAAAATACTGTGCTCCCTGGAGCTGATACCACTTCATTCGATGGCCCAACATCTGCTGAAGTTGTTGCAAAAGATTTCACCACCCCTTTCTTGTTGTAGTCTGGCTGCATTCCCCCAGTTGAGTTCTTTGTTGGACACTCGTTTGCATAATGACCCATTTCATTACACTTAAAACATCTTACCGTTGGATTTTCATTTCCTTCTTGATCATCTTCCTTACAATTACGAGAAATATGACCAGATGTACCACACCGAAAGCACTTACCAGACTTGGATAAACATTCTCCGGGATGCATTTTACCACACTTCTCACAGGATGGATATTTGGTTTTCTTACCTCCTTGTTTCTTTGATGAATTCTTCCCCTTTGCCTGCCAACTAGACCTCTTATTCTGTTGTTTGTCATAGAACACCTAATCATCGGCAACCTCCATTTCCACCTTCTCCGCACATCGAACAAGTTTTTCATAACTTTTGAACTCACGAGAAGCTAAAGCCCTTCAATACTTTGGATTTAACCCTGAGTAAAAACGGTTTATTTTACTATCTAGATCTCATATGAAGTTTGGAGCATACCTTGCCAATCGAGTGAACTTTTCTTCATAAGCATCCATTGAATCATCCTCCTGCCTCAATTCTAGGAACTGTTTTTCCATCCTAAGACGAACCACCTTAGGAAAATATTTCTGAAGAAACATACCTTTGAATTCGTCCTAGTGAAGATCCTCAATCTCATCACCATCCCTTATATTTTTCACCATCGACCACCACTGATCAGCTTCACCTTCAAAATGGTAAACATCAAGACTAACCTTTTGATGTTCTGAACACCCCATGAAATCAAAAATATTCTCCAGTGCTTTAATACACCCTTCAGCTTGCACAGGGTCAGATGATCCTCTGAATGATGGGGGATGTTGCCTCATGAAATGTTCCACCACTGACATGTTCCTCTGTGGTTGATCTGGCTGATCTCTTGCATGGATACCACCACCATTTATAGCCTGAGTCAACTGTGCCATCACTACAACAAACTATTCAGTTCCGATTCCGACCATCTCAGGTTGCTGATTTGGAAGGTTATCTTCCTCCTGATGTCGTCCCAACATAGCTGCTTTGTTTCCTTTGTGGAAAACCATTCTGAAAACAGAAATATCTTAGGCGAAGCAACATGGTAATTCGTAAATCCTATATCATTTTAATAATATTATAATTTAACACTTTTCTAACTCCTAAAGTTGTCTAAACCGACCTCTGATACCAACTATAAGGCCCTAGCCTTAAACCTTACTTAAAATTGAATTAAATGAATCATTCACATTGAGGATCTTTTCAGGTTTAGAGTTTTAGAGAATTAGGACATAACTATTACATCTCAAAAGATTACAAAGTAGTCTCTTCTACTAAATTTCCATAAAATAAAAACTCTTAAAATTAAACATGTCTAGTTTCATGTTTTAGGTAGCATTACTTTCCCTTGACACCATCCTTGACCCTATTTCGCGCTAAGTCCTATGAAAAAACATTTCAAAAACTTGGGATGAGCATAAGAAGATCAGTAAGGGATACACAAAGAATGAAAACTGTTAGTTTTTCAAACATCAAATAAACCATATATACTCTATCAATGTAATACCTTCACCTTCATGAAGTAGTAAAAACTCTTCACTGAATAAAGTATCATTACTTACCTATTTGTAACCAAAGGATTACCATAAAATCCATAAAAATATCACATAACATATATAAAGGTAACTTGGGACATAAACATACTTAAGTGGAATAACCATACGGTCGACTTCCACACATATCACTTAATGGAATAGCCATATGGCCAATTTCCATACATACTTAATGGAATAGCCATACGGCTGACTTCCATACCCAATGCATTGGAGGTTATAACGTAACCACCCGTCCTGGTATTCACGGCACCACCCGTCATATGGTTTATAACGTAACCACCCGTTAAAATGTCCAAGTACCAGTATGAAATCATAAAACATAAAACCAATATAAAGGAATGATAACATTCCCACATTTCAATCACAATATATCATAAATATATTGACATAATAGAATCCTTTTTCAAAACCATTTTCAATACCAAAATACATAAAAGAGTATATGGTATTTATTTTATTCTAAATACATTACGTCTTGTTGAGAAAGCCAAATACCAAATAATACTCGCGGTGGCGGAAAAGGTCGTTGTCGCCGCGTACGTTAAAAGAAACATTCCTTTTTTGTAATTTTGTAAAACGCTTCGTATAAAAAGAATCCTTTTGTATAAAAGTAAAAGTCAAAGGGGTTTATACACCGTATAAAAGAAAGTTTTTTATAAAACGAAATATGCCTCAATTAAAGGAGATTGAGACGAAGTCCCTTACCTCAGGTCCGACTTGACTCGATCGTTCTTTAACGTCCTGAATAATAAACTTGACTTAATTTATAATTGATTAAGAACCTTTTTAAAGTTAATTATTCCTTTTATATCACTTATTTCCATGTTATAAACATTATGTAACCATTTAAGTTAATAATGTTTGTTTTCTCAATATTTGGTTCTTAAGTCGAAAGTGGAATTCTTACAATTACATGTTGTTCGTGTGGTCAAAGGTTCTTTATATCCAGAATGAAATTCCCGATTTGGATATAATATGTATCATATATATCCAGCATATACATGTATTTATAATATTACATAATCATTTAGGGGTAATAAATAAAATGCACCGTTCATGGAGACGGTAAGCCGTATGTACGCATGAACGCTACTTTCATTTATTTGTCATATTAATGGAATTAAAACTAAATGAGAGGTATGTATATTTTAATTCCATAATTATATTCATCATTTATATATATCATTAATTATATATATCCATTATATACATGTACTTTTAATAGTACATTACATTTGGGGATAAGAAATGAAATGCCCCGTTCATGGAGACGGTAAGTCGTACGTACGCATGAATGCTACTTTCATTTCTATCTCATACTTTAATGGAAAGAAATAATAATGATATAGAGGTATATTATAATTCCAGTATAACATCATATATAATAACTTTATATCCATCCTTTACACGTCCCACATATGTCATTAACGAATCACATCACTTTGAGGGGGCGGTAGTCCGCACTTCCTTAAATGAAGATATCGTGTTTACCCATAATGGAAACCATAAAGGTATGCCCAAAATGAAAAATACAGAATCTTAAAGAAAAAATAAACATATTATATATCATATATGAAAATAGTGACATCATAATGGCCACCTTTGAAGGTGTTAAATCAGTATTGAACAATCATCGTTTCGGGAGGCAGAATTTCGCCATCCACGGAAACCGTATGTTCTTTAACCATTTGATGTTGTTGTGTGAGAGTTTAGATCAAATAAATCTTATAACAACATCTTAGTATATTGAAGATACTGGTGTTGTTACAAAAGAAGTAAATAAAAAGAGTTTAGGGGGTTGGAGAAGAATAATAAAACAAATGAACATGAGAGAATGAATTACCTTTAAAAGTGTAACTCCTTTGGATTTGAGCCTAAAGGCTTTCTTTGAAAGGATTCTGCCCAAAGGGAATCATCTAGGATGAGGAGAGGGATGTGTAGAGAGTAATTGGGCAGGGGTTGGCCGAGCCAAAGGCTTGAGGAGTGTGTGTAAGGTGGTAGAGGTGGGGGCCTTTTATAAGAGGAGAGGAGGGGCAGTTTTGGAAAGTAAAGAAATATTACTTTATTTGAAAATGTGTTTCTGTTTTAAAAGGTCCAACATTGATATAATTCGTGTATAAGGTGATAAGGGTTAGAAATCCACTCATATAATTAGTTTTGGACATGTTTAGTTCAGATTTTACATTATCTTTCCATTTTATTTAAATCGTCAAATAATGATGTCATCGCTGCATCATTATTATGTCATAAATAATTTAATTTATTTAATGTCTAAAAATTATAAACAAAATAATATGGTGTATGAAATCGTTTTAGCTTTCCAATGACTATTTGTAATAAAAAATATGATCTTTATAACCCCATGTAAAAATTGTTTTTGTAAAACATATTATGTTTGTGTCATTTTTACTTTTACATTAAATAAAATGTTATTTATGTCATTTCCCAACCAAAGTATCTCCATGGGGTCCCCAAGATGACCCATGGCTTGTCTTGGTCGGAAATGACACAACCAATGAGGGTAGGACATGTGTCAAGCTCATCTTATTTTATTAAAGCATTATTTTTACCTTAAACTATACTAATTACCACTAATCGCGATTAAGAACTTAATAAGTTACTATTCACCAAAAAATTATTATAATCTCATTGAACCACATTTTACTTCTTAATGACAAACATGTATGTCGGATTTTTGAAATTCAAAACACAATGATGGCAAAAATTCATTTAACGGAAAATCAGTCTTTATAAGTACCACTCAGTGGTTTCACTATTCATCAAAAATTGAAGTTTTTCAGAAAATTACCAAAAATTCACCCTAAGATATATTTGATATTCAGAATTAAAAAATGAAGTCTATCTTACAAAACTCAAAAAATATAAGTCACAATAATTAATTTAATAATTAATTCCCGCTGTCAGAGCAAATAGCATGTTTTTATGAAACAATAAGTATCAAAAGATTGACACTAGTTTAAGTCCAATATCAAAGTGAAATTGATTCCAATGACCACCATTGGATTAAATGGTAAAAATATATTCATATTACACATTAAGACCAATTCAAAAGATAATCTAATCATATAAATAAATTAGATTAAAAAGAAGTTTTGATGTAAAATGCAGTATTTTTCACTATTCATTAAAAAAATGAACATTGTCAGAAAAATACCAAAAATTCACACAAAGTAAATTTTTATGTCCCAATCATAAAGAATAAGTTTATTTTGACAAACATAGTTTATAAAATTGTCAAAATATAGATTTAAAAAGGGTTTTCCATCATAAGGTAGTAAAACAATCTTTTAAGAATATTAGTGTATTCAATGCTTAAGATTGGATTTATTTTCATTTTAAGCCTCTAAAACACTATCTTAATCATTAATATACATAGATAAAAATATCTATTATTCATTACTTACTTGGGATGTTACAACATATGTGAGGCTGATAGCCTTTATCTATAAAGATTTTAAAAATTTCTATCCTATAAATTTAATTTTCCTCTCACTTCATGAAATAGTTTTCATAAGTGTAGAATTCAATCATCTCAGTATTATAATATTAACAACCTTTTTTACATTATAATTCTTACTTATATTCATTTTTTTGTTTTGTAAATGTCCTATTTTAATATTATAAATCATATTTCAAGATCTGTGGTACTGAATAATCACATGGGTTTTCAGTCCATCTCCGATTCTAAGGGGACATCCATTGGGTTAATCTAAATACTTTCATGTACATGTATTATTAATTTATATTCCATCGAATACTATGGGTGGATAAGAGTGACTGAAAATTAGAAACACCATGTAATATTATTATTAAATATTATCATTCCATCAAGAATGACCACTAAATTAGTAGTCAGACCAACCTTTATATGGCATCAATCACAACTCCACATTTTCTATAGAATACTGACAAGAAATGATGTTATGATGGTGGTATAATGGGGTGACTATATACTCATAATTAAATGGATACATTCATATATTAACAGATTAAATCAAGGATAAATGTTGAAACATATCAAATAATGGAAATAAATAGCAAAGATAGAGTAATAACGACTGATATTAAAAATAATAAATGCTTAATGAGATATTTACAATTATTCATTCTTGTCAGATGATTCCATGACATAACAAAAAATAACCAAATACAATAAAGCACATTATAATTAATAAAAAATTCAATTGATAAATCCATGAGTAACCCCTATACTAGCACATTCATGTCGTCCGAAACAACTAGGTACAACTCAGAGCACAAGAAATCATCCAAGGACTTGCAAACATGAGGTCCGGTTAGGTACCCTCTTATAATGGTGGCATTAGTAGGGTTTGAGATATACTTAGTAGGCCACCACAATAGTGTCTAAAGAATAATATAGTCTATGATTTTAAATTATGCTGATGTGCTGATATAGATAAGGGAAACTGATGAATAATTAATCATAACAAATCGGCTCAGGTTCTTTAATGACACATAGACAACCGTAACTTCATTGGCCTAAGAAATATTTTATATTATTGAGGTGAACCTATATAAATATGGATAAGTCCAAGATGGGTCATCATAAAAAATTAAAATGATGGATTGAAGAAATGCATTTTATTTCGCCGAGAAGATGCGCCTTTTAATTTAAAAAATTATTAATTTTCATTTCGTTAAAATAGATATTCCTCTTGTACTCAATAAAAAGGAATCCTAGTCCAATCCAAGGTGATCTTTATATAAGAAACCAGGTATCACAACAACATCATAACATTTACCCAAGGATGAAGTAGTCATTCTATGGTCATTTTTATGGAATTACCTAGTATCACTATCAACATAATTTAAAACTTTTCCCCTCTAATCCCGTCCCTGATATCCCACAAAGGGGCCCAAGGATCTCTCATGGAATGGTGAAACCATCATTCCACTTAGTCAGTCAATATTAGTTGCCTTGGGAAATAATATTGCTCATATAGATATAGGAATCATGTAGAGTGAATCCATCCAAAATATAACATGTATCTCCCCCATGTATAAATCGACATTTAACCATGATCAATTCTGTGGTTTTCTATAAGGGGGGATCTGAGTATATCTCATGTTGTAATCAATACATTA
Source organism: Viscum album (assembly GCA_963277665.1). Classification (NCBI taxonomy): domain Eukaryota; kingdom Viridiplantae; phylum Streptophyta; class Magnoliopsida; order Santalales; family Viscaceae; genus Viscum; species Viscum album. Next base: position 197,842,058 of record OY728150.1, read on the forward strand.
CTTCCTTTTAAATTTCCACACTAAATAGGCGATGTATATAATCCAACATAATAACAAACAAGGTGAAATGAAGTAGGGATAAAAATATAATCAATCCACATCACATTTAATGGATATAAAAGAAGAAGACGAATCCCATTGACCATTTCATTAACAAAGTAATTATACCCAAGTTTTAACCATGCCACCAAACCCTAAAAAATAAACCATTAAACATAACTTTTTTGGATTATAAGACAGTGCACCTCTATGATGGGTTTTATTGGAAAATAAGATATTATATTTAAATAGATCATTAAAATAACATCAATAATTTCATTCGATGAATCAATTATACATTCTGAAAATGTAAATTAAAAAATAAGTCGAACATTTAATTCATTGGATTTTATTTCATACAACTGAAGTGTGGGGACATTATGAGGCTGAAACAATCTTTTTATATGAAAATTTATAATAAATATTCTATATAATAAGTTCAGGATGAAGCCATTATTAAAAACCATATAAAATTTAGTCTATATTACATTACAAGGATATCTAGGCCTTTGAATTAATCAAATTGATATTGTGGTACTGACACCTGAGAATTATAGAATGAGGTATAATAGGATTATTCAATAATCAAATAATCATTGATGGAAAATATAATAACCACCTAATATATACCATGGACAACCCACCCATAAAACATCATGGGGTGATTTGGTATGTTTTGAGACAAATTAAAGAATACTAAGGAAATTTATAAAATTATGGAGAATTATTTCACCTAAAAATAGTACAACAAAGGATAAGAGAATCAAAGATAAGAATCCAATCGATTCTTAAAAATAACTCAAACTATCTATCTCTTTGGGAGGCATTTCAATTTATGTTCGGATCTAGTAGATATTGAAGAAATTAGATTAGGGATGAAGTGAACCCACAATATAAGAGGAGATCCACCCAATGAAATGATATTTGAAAATAAAAAAGTATATTTAAATTATCATTAATGGTAGAACAATAAAATCACACTTCAAGATATGGTGAATTATTTAGCCACGTGGTTTGGAAAAACTGAGGGAAAATTGTGTCTCTCACTACCTAAGTACCACATCCCACACAATTAAGAAGCACTCTTTGACAAAACATGAATCAACTATGTTCCAAAAATGCACACACACCCCATAATTGGAAATTATTTCCCAGACTAGTTGCACAGTGTGGTCCAAGCACCAAAAACCAATGTAGGTCACCACTACTCTCCTACACATGGAACATGGATTACACTGGTGGAGCACATAGTTTCAGATTAACTGTGCACCCTTACCACTCATCCAAAACATGATTTTACAGGGACTGATGGTCTCAAAACTTAATAATAATCCAAGGAATCCTACAGGTCTATCAAAAAATTCTATAAAAAAACAATTATGCCATAAAAATTCATATTTTTTTCATTGAATCTAATTTTACCATATTAACCTTCCATCCAAAGATAAAATTCAAAAACCATTGGAAATCAATCTTTTCTAAAATTTTTGGATTCTAAAAAATCCCCACTATATAACTCCTTGATTCTATGAAGCCTTGGAGAAAACAAAGAATGAAACACCTGACCCTATTGGGTAGTGAAGCTTCAACCAAATGGTGGCATTTCATTTCCAATGAACAACACACCTTCCAGGAATTATGTTTTGTTTATGTGTTATGTGTCATAATGACTCATTCAAAATCTCATTTCCAAAATTTGAACAACAAGATGGAGCATACACGATCCTACATGACTGAAGGTATGTTTACACCATCTTTCATTATGTAACCAGCCTATGGAACTCCCCTTTATATTTTATTCTATTTTGATGGTCAAACTCTGAATCATAGTACATCCACCATTAGCAGTTTTATTTAATCACTCTCTTATACTTCGAATGATGATCTTGGAGTTATTTTTAACTTTAACTAATATTAAACTCCAAATAATCCACTATTCTATGTCACGCTATCATTCATGAAATACATCAGCTTACTCCAACATCACATTCCAAAACATGGCAGCGTTTAATTGAGTGGTTCCTCACCGACCACACATGAAAAAAGACAATGATATTACATTGAGCCATAACAAGTCAACCAACCTCAAAATATTCATCATATAAAATTAGTGTAATTCAAAAGGGAGATTAGATATTTTTTTAGATCATTATTATTACATGCCGTAACTAGTTTTTGGTGACATCTGTAGAAAAAAAAATCAATTCATATATTCATGCCCTGAAGGAACATGGTTTAATGCCATATAGAACAATCCTAGATTATTAACCATTAAACCATTATTTTGAGACTGGTATTGGTCCATGTTAACCTCAGTAGATTTTTCTGGGAACCAAGGAGATCATTCAAGGAAACCCATATTTTGTATAGACAAGTGATACTTTGATACAAAGTTGAACATCCTCATACCGATAACATTAAATAAATAGAAAATAGAATATTCTAGGTGATCATGTAAAAGGGTAACATATAGTTTCCTTGCTTATATTAAAGTAATTCCTACCGAGGAACCTATTTTTAATCCAAGGATAACCATTCCCCTATATACAACCATTATTCTAGAGTGCACTCTAATTGAAACCAACTATCAATCCCAACTGCATTTATATCTAACATATTGTACTACAGAGCATTACAAGTATACCCAGATGTTTTCAAGCTAGAAGAAATTTTTATCAATATGCCTAAAGTACACTAACGGTATTTGAGTGATTTCTAAAAAGGTCTTGATTCACTTCCATCATATCCTACATTAAGTGATCAGTATGGTTTTGAATCAATCCAAAAATATCACACTTTATAAGGTCAAAAACATATCAAGATGACTTCTTTTAGAGGAAATTAGCTTCACCTATTGATATATTTCCATTAACTGATCACAGTCCAATAACATGTTATTTATTTCCTGATCTGTTAACTATATCCACTAAATTACATCCATAAGAAAAGTTGTTTTCAATGATTGTGAACATATCCCACAATGATGTGTTATTTATATTACAAAATATGATACGTAAGAAGTGATATTCCATCCATTAGTGAACCTATAGAAGGTGACCATTTCCTAACGGAATTACTTAGTTGTTCCCATTATACATAGAAGGACATGTTTATCTTGAATTGATGTGATGCTTCCTTCCTAGGGAGGCCCCTTATCATATAATTTTTATTAAGTGATTATCACCACATAGAATATACTATATCTACCTCTAACTATGGATACTAGATATGGCTGAAAATCGTGAACAAATTATAAATTAAGGGGAAGGATAATGAACCACTTTGAAGCGTGCACGAACAGATTTTATCTCAGAATACATGTGAAACTCCTTCCTTGTTTAGTCCCCACAAACTAAATCATTAGGAATATAATCTAAAAAAACTAGAAAAATATTCAAACACCTGATCCATTATGGAAAATCATCCCAAAAAATTGGGATGAGTCTAGATCATTTTTAGTGCCAAGGTAACTCAACTTCGGTTTTCACGGACATTCAAAGCGTAAAAGCGTAAGGTTTAAACAAGTACCAATGAACAGAAATAGTTAATTTCTTAATTCAATAAGATGAATTATATAATGTGTATCAACTCATACTGTAACACCCCATGAATTTAAAAATAGATTTATTATAGAATGCATGGATCACCGAGTCTCTAAAGACACGACTTTATTGTAACAAAGCTGTGTAAACATATGTTTGTCACTTTTGAGATTTGATTCTCGAAAATATGACATACATGATTGCGATGAATAAGTTATTTTGAGTCCGAAAAGGAAAAAATATTTTTTTTGTGAATAGTCACCTACCCTTAGGAATAGTTACACACCGTAACGAATAGTGATATACCCTAATGAATAGTAACCTTACCTATGATAGTATATAAATAATATTCATGTTGGATTACAATATACATATGTTTTCGAATAAGTAAATAAATGTTTTAAAACTGTTTTTTAGAATAAATTATGATTTTAATTAAATATTAAAAAAATCATATTTAGAAAATTATTTTCGAGAAATGGACATTATTTTTGGATTCTAAGAGTCAAAAAATGGTTACTGTGAATTTTTTGTATAATTTTGAAATACTTGAAGTTTTTATGAATAGTGAAATATGTTAAAATATAGTATATACAAATTGTTAGTTAAATACACTATTTATGACCTCACAAGTGATGGAATGCCACATGTTTCGAACCATCATGCATTTATCACTATTCTTGGTCATGGAATCATCACTATTTCTGTTCATGATGGATATTAATAAACTAATGATTAAACAATTATGAAAACTCTCATTTCTTACACTATAAAACCCCCTCTCACTCCATTTTCTTTTCACTTCTCCCAAGAAATTTTCATTCAATAGATTCTATAAAAATGTCCTCTAATCCTCCTCTCCCACATCAAGAATTCCTTTGTCTCCCAAAAGGTAAAAAACCTATCACTTAAGGAGGATCTCATTAATGTTTGTTTCAAGAGGTAAATACCTCTTTTAAATTCTTTTCCTTTCTTTTCATGTTCATTTGTTTTATTTTTCTATTATGACTTCTCTGTATCCAAATGTTGTGATGAATCTAATTCCATATATGTACTAGAATTTTTTCCTGAAAGTGGAATATGTAATCATCATCTATTCATTTTACATTCGTTTGTACTAGTAGTGAGAAAACCATCTGAGATGTGTCAATTTTCCACATTCAAGGATGATGGGATTTCAATTTCTATTATCATTCGTAATTCTAGTCATGAAAAATTATTATTATGGTTTAACCCGATTATAATATATGTAATATAACCTATGTGAGGTTTGGAAATCCCTTTTTACAAATGTTATTTTGTTATAATGAAAAATGAGTTCGTAGTAAACAAAACACACAAATTATCTGAAATTGTTATCATCAAAGATCTATATAATAATTCATCCTTATTCCAGTTAAAAATAATATATTAATGACCACTAAAACCAATATATTATCATAAATAAAATGAAAATTAATTTATATATATTTACATATATTCCACATGAACTAAGAACAAGTGAAGTGATTATGAAAATAAAGAAAACGAACAATGCAGAACAACGAAATTCAATATAATAACTTATCAGGAAGGGAATAAATGAAATAAAAAGAATTATGATAAACTAAATAAATGTATAATAGGTAATGGAAAAAGTTATTAATAATTCTAATTTAATATTTCATGACCTATTGTTCAATAGCTGGACACATTCAGAAATAAGGTAAGGGGAATCCTTATCTCACATCCATTTTTGTGAGCTTTCCCGTATTCACTAATAATAATTGTGTATGGTGTATGTATAATTCCCATTGATGTAAAATATCATTAATAACATTATTTTCAGGGTATTATAAGTATTATTTTAGTATTATATATTTTTGGGCATACTAATAGATTAAAAATAAAGTAGGAAGGGTTTTTCCACTCGAACATCAATTTTCATCCAGGTAACATTTATTGCCTAATTACATCAATATGATGTATTATAATGAAATCCTCATAAATTCAATGTGGGTGTTATAAATATGTTCACCAACCAGAATGATTCCTTATTTTATGGATAGTTACATGCTTTAAAAGGGGAATTCAAAATGTTTTCTGAAAAACGAACTCGATTCTTGGGATATTTTCAAATTCCTAACCATTTTCAAGTGTACTCAAAAATATATTTTAATACACCATTTGTTTTATAAAAACACTAATTTTATCATGAAAATTTATCATGGAAAATTTCTGGATTTAAGATAACAAGTATTCCTTTCCACATTATAATTATCTTTAATAAATTCCTAAAAATGCTCCAAAATGGTTTATTTATAAAGAATCTTAACAACATTCTTTACATGATTTTACTTCAATGGGACATCATTTATGCAAAAAATATAATTTCAATTTCCTAGTATTTTATTTTTTTAGGAAATTAATGTTTAAAATATAATTTCATGGAAAATATAAATGATTTTACAATAGGAATTTTCATTCAAATGTTAAAAGGATTTTTCTCATTTCTCATTTACTATTATGAGCTACATGCCTTTTTCACCACGTTTGTATTTCTTGTGGTGTATGTACTGCCCTTTGTTTTATCATACTGAGAGTCTTCTTTTTTCGTATGATATTATAATTGATTATGATTTGAATGTTTCCTGGTGTAATGGGACATTTTGTAATGTTTAAGGATTATTTCCTGAAGAATTTTCCAATGGTCTCATTAATAAAAATATTCGTCTATGTCAACATCCTTTTGTGGAATGTTGTACTCTATTGAGGTTTATATATTATGATATCATGTACAATATGTTGTTGAAGGGTTTCTGGTTATTCTTAATATGGATTTTATATTTGTATATCATTCACCATATTATTCTGATTGGTCAGTGTTTATATTAAATGATTCGGGAATGCTATTTACATTTGATATGTTAGATTCAATATAATGTATATGTTAATTATGTTCACCCAATTCATTCTAGTAATGAATTGGACATAGTATGTGTCGGGGGGGGGCTATAGCCCTTTAGTGCATCATTAGGTCTAATGAGACAAAGTATGGTCATGACACATGGCCTTGACAAGATGATTATTTATGTTCTCGACATGAGGCCTTGACGACATGGTTGTGTGGTCCCGCATTATGCATTCTCTCATAGGGAAAATAGAATTTATGAATCAAGGGGTTATTTGACTAGTGGGATATCCATGATTATGTTGTGTTATGGCATTAAATACTTAGCTCTTATTCATGCCATAATATGATCATGTTTTTATTAAAGGCACAAGTTTTTAGGTATTCAACGTGACTAATGAATATGTTATGATATATTTGTTTTTATTTATTATCCTTACTAAGCATTTTATCTCACCCCATGAATTTGTTTTTCCTTCCGCAAGTTAAGAAGAAGAGATCATTTATTGTGTTTTCTAGGATACATTTTATTATCTTTTGTTATGAATCATATTTTGTTTCATTTCAAAATGTAAAATGGGTTGCATGTATGTATCTAGTTTCTTCAAGACTACTAAAGTAATCGATCCTTCATGATACTTATTCATTTTTTATATACCTATGCAATCAAATAATTTACTGGCTATATGCAACTTGGGTTGGGTCCTTAGAGTTCGTATCAATCGATGTTTAGTAGAATCTTTGGAAACTAGATTTTGAAAATGTAGATGAGGGAAGAGTCCCTATAATAGTATTTGAGTATAAACATGCAAGAATTTTTGTAATTTTGGTAAGGAATAGATTATGTTGGTTATTCAAGAAATAAATCTCTATCTAGATATGAGCAGGTTGAGGCGGATGTTGCACAGATGTATCTAGGGGTAAAACTCGAATACACTGCTTTGAGCAATACTCGAACATGAAATGGTGCACAACAATGGGCCTTGATGCACCTTGGGTTACGACACTCCAATGGGATATGATTAGGATAATTAACATTTTATTTACCCATCATTATGAAGTATTTATTCATACAAAGTTACCAAAGTATATGGTTATAGAATTTATGATGAATAAATTTATGTTATCTGTTATACCAGGATTAAAGATATATAGATTACATGATTTTATGAAATAATATATAATATAGAATTGATTAGAAATGGGGCCTATAATAAGGAATTATAACATCACCAATTCACATGATGTGAATAGTAAGAAAGATCATATCCCTAATGGTCTTAACCCATCTTTTCTATGGAATATTTTCTCTCAAGTATCATCATAATATGAGGAAACAATATAATGTGATAACAAGGTAGGTAAACACATTTATGAGTCCTATGGATTTGAAGGGAAGAAAAGGAATATGAGGATAGCAGAGAAATACAAGGATAAAGGGATGAAGGGAAAAAGATTTTTCCCACATATGATAACAGTGGAAAAAATACCATGGTAAATGTTTGAAGGGAATATGTGTTTCATAAAAGTGTGCAGAAAAAGAATACCATGTTCATGATTGAAAGGGGAAGAAAATGGTTTACAATGTGCAATGTTTCAACTACAAGAATATGGGAACCTATGCGATTCAATGTCCCAAGCACTAAAGTAATATACCCCAAATGATGATTATAGACAATGATCAAGTTATGATGCTACCGTAGATGATGTAGAATTATTAATATTCCAAGTAAAGAATATTTTCATTTAAATATTTTATCAGTAATGTACTAATTATAGTAATTATGTATTTTACTATAGTATTACATCATTAAGGATTTGAATTCTTGTGATGAAGTGTACAATGGAAAAGTGATTCAGTAGAAAGGTAAACTTTTTCCAGAAAATTATGATTGGGGGGAATAAAACGCATAATATATATCTTATGTTTAGATAATGATGATGAAATGATTTATTCAGATAGGTACTAACTACACTAAAATTGATTTTTGACTTATTGACATGTGGTCTAAGAAATCATTGATAGAGTTTACAACACTTTTGGATTTGTGGAATATATCCAATAACATGTATCTTACTTAAACAATACGAAAGAATGCATGATTCCAATATTCTTTTCATGGTAAATCAAGTTATTACCATATTTCAAGAGGATACTTGATGAAGTCATTCAGACGTTTGGAATGTGAATTTTATAACGACTTCTTATTGATCAAGGGTTAATGAAATGTTCGTCAGGGAAATTTAGGGGACTACATTATAATGCATTGAATAATTATATTTTGAAATTTTTTAACCATTTATGAAATTCTGTAAGTTGATCATTCTATGAGATTTTAAAGGATAATGTATCGCTTAACCAAATGGAATAACCCCTGCTATTTGATTAGGTATAGATAGTATACTATAATAAAGGATTGGTTTATAAGTATAAAAATATGTTTCTACTCTTATTGAGTGGAATAATTCACCAACATGAGGAAAATAGTCTTAAATAAAAATTTTCCCTATTATCATAATCATTAATAATATCGATGAATTTAGTATTAATCAACATTCATCTGAACATGTCCTCTATCATGTTGTATCAGAACATCATAGTTATATTTTTTTCCAATGTACAGTTTTTTTTACTTCCACCTAATGTCACCTCATTCAAAAGCATACATTTTTGGTCGCCACATCATCTCCATCGACTTTTTTCAGAGGATACTATATTATACCTATCGTATATATGGGTCTCCATAACTGAATTTTCTTGTATCAACCATTAACTTTTAATGTTCAATTTCAAATTTTGAGGAAGAAATTTTGTAAGGTGGGGCTAATGTAACACCCCAATCATTTAAAAATATATTTATTATGGAAAGAAAACATCATTGAGTTTATAAAAACACCACATTTTTATATCCAATCCATGTAAACATATGTTTGTCACTTCTGTGAAGTGAATCTCGAAAATCTGACATACACTGTTGCGATGAGTAAGATATTTCGAGTTTGATAAAGAAAACCTAATTTTTGTTGAATAGTAACCTACCCTTATGAATAGTATTGTACCCTAATGAATAGTTATATACCCTAATGAATAGTAATATTACATATGATAGTATATACATAATGTTGAAGTTGGTGTATGATATACATATGTTTTGGAATAAGTAAATAAATGTTTTTAAAACAAATTTTTTAAAATAAATTATGATTTTAATTAAATATTAACATAATAATATTTAGAATATTATTCTTTAAAAATGGAATTCATTTTTTTATTCGAATCACCAAAAAATGCTTGGGGTGAATTTTTGGGATTTTTTTGAAATACTTCAATTTTTTATGAATGGTGATATATAGTAAAATACTGTATATACAAATTATTAGTTAAATACACTATTTATGACATAAAAAGTGATATAAGCCCACATAGTTGGAAATCACATGAATTTATCAATATTCATGGTCATGGAATCATCACAATTTCTGGTTTGAGGGAAATTAATAAACTAAGTATTATAGAATTTTGAAAACTATCCTCTCCTCCACTATAAAAATCCCCCTCTCACTCTATCTTCTCATGACTCCTATCAAGCCTTGTTCCTTCTCCAAATTCATTCCAAATATCCTCCAAAGCTCATATCACATGCCCATAAATCCTTTATCTCATAAAAATATGAAAACATTTCCCTTAAATTAGCTCTCAAGGATGTTTGGGTCGAAAGGTAAATTCCTCTTTTCATTTCTTCTCCTTTCCTTTCAATTTCATTTTTTTATTTTTCTATTGTTACATCCCCTTATCCAAATGTTCAGTTGATGCCAGCACCTTACATGTTGTCATGATAGTGGAATATGTTTTCATCATATTTTTAATTTAATTTCTATTATACAATAGCGAGAACACCATCCGAGATGTGTCAATTTACCACATTCAATGATGATGGGATTTGAATTTCTATTATCATTCTCAGTTATGGTCATGAAAAAATTATTGTTATGGTTGAACCAGATTATTATATATGTAATATAACCTATTTAAGGTTCAGTAATCCCTTTTTACAAATTTTATTAAGTTATAAAGAAAAATGAGTTCGTTGTAATAGGAACCCACAAATTAACTAAAATCTTTATAATTAATGTTCAATATAATAATTCATCATCACGAAATGTTACCAAATTATATAAATGACCAATAACACCTATATATGATCATAAATAATATGAAAATTGAATTTTGGAGATTTACATCTATTCCATATGAACTAAGAACAAGTGGATCGATTATGAACATAAAGAAAACGAACACTACAATACAAAAAAATTCAATATATTAACTTATCAAAAATAGAATAAATTAACTAAAAATTATTATGATAAAATAAATAAAATTATAATAGGTACTAAAATATGTTATAATATATCTAATTTCATATTCCAGAAACTAATGTTCAAGAGAGGAAGACATCCAGACTTAGGGTAAGGGGTTTCTTTATCTCACTTCCATTTTTGTGAGGTTTCCTATATTCACTACTAATACACGTGTATGGGGTATGTATAATTCCCATTGATGTAAAAAATCATGAATATATTTATTTTCATGGAACTGTGTGTATCATTTTAATATTATTAATTCTGGGGCGTACGAATCGATTGACTATAAAGTGGTAAGGGTTTTTCCACCTGAAGCACTGTTTTTATTCGAATTACATTTTTTGTCTAATTACCTCAATGAAACTATTTTTTATTATTATTTACTCCTCATAAATCATTTTTTGGGTGTTATATATATGTTCACCAACCATAATCATTACATGTTTTATGAATAGTTACATGCTTTAAAAGATACTTTCAAAATTGTTTTCGAAATACAATCATGATTTAAAGGATATTTTGAAATTCTTACACATTTTATTGTTTACTCAAAAATATGCTTTATGCCACCCTTAGTTCTATAAAAACACACATTTTATCCTAAAAAATTATCTTGGATCATTTATGGATTTAAGAGAACAAATGTTCCTATCCACGTAAAAATTATCATTAATACTTTCCTTAAAATGCTCTAAAATGTTGTATTTATAAAGAATCTTATGAAATATTTTTACATGATTTCATAATAGTGGGACATCATTTATTCCTAAATTATAATTTCAATGTAAATGTATTTCTTTGGATAATAATGTTTAAAATATGATTTCCTGTTAATTATATATGATTATCCAAAGGAATCTTCTTTCAAAAGTAGAATGGTTTTTTCCCATCTCTCATTAACTTTTATTAGATATATGACTTGATCAACACATATTTATTTCATGTGGTGTTTGTACTACCCTATTTTATATCATATATAGAGTCTAATTTATCTCATGAAATTCCATGCAATTATTATTTGAATCATTCAAGTTGGTATGGGATACTTGTTAATGTTTAAGGATTATTTCCTCAAGAATTTGACAATGGTATTATTTTTAAATATATTCGTCTATGTCGACATCAATTATTGAATGTTGTACTTAATTGAGTTTTATCTATTATGATATTATATAAAATATGTTGTTTAATTCTTTATGGTTATTTTGACTATGGATGTTCTATTTTGATATCATTCACCATATTATTCCGAATGGTTAGTGTTTATATTCAATGATTGGGAATGTTATTTACATTTCATATGTTAGTTTCAATATGAATTTATTTGTTTATTATTGTCATCCCATTCAAATTATGAATGTATTGGAAATAGTAGGTGTTGGGTGGGCCCTCTAGAAGCCCTCGGTGCATCGGTAGGTCTCATGAGACTAACTACGGTCTTCAGACATGGCCTTAACAAAATTAATATTTATGGTCTTGGCACGAGGCCTTGACGGTATGGTTATGTTGTATAGCAGTATGAATTCCCTCATTATAAAAATAGAATTTATGGTTCATGTGGTTATTCTACTATTATAATACCCATGATTATGTTTTATTGTGGAATTTCTTACTCAGCTCTTATTCTTGCCTTTATGTGTACATGTTTATGATAAAGCAACATGTTTTTATGAATTAAACACGCCTAATATTTATGTTATGATATATTATTTTTTATAGCTTACCCATAATGATTGTTGAAGCTCACCCCATTTATTTGTTTTTACTTCCCTAGGTTAAGAAAATGAGATCATTTATTGAGTTTTCAAGGATGCAGTTTATTAGCTTTTGTTATGTATCAAATTTTGATTCATTTCAAAATGTTAAATGGGTTCCTTGTATGTATCCAGTTTCTTCAAGAATACTAAAATAATCGATCCTTTGGGATCCTTATTCTTTATTTATATACCAATTTAATCATATAAGGCACTAGATATGGGAAACTGGGGTCGAGTCCTTACACATAGTTCCCTAATGTTTAATAGGAATAACCGAACATCCATGAAACAATCCTCAGGAATAAACATTCATATTAATTAAAATAACTGATGGACTTCAAAAAATGGAAATATATGTCATATTAATCCATTAAAATATTATCCTAACTGATAATGTATTGAGTCTACGATCACTACAGATTAGAAAGAATAGTCACACAACCAACCAAGTGGTTGACCATGCCCTATGTAAGCCTAGACTATTGAATGTGAGCATTACACAATACTCATTACCGTTTGAATAGGTCTACTTATTGAACTACCACCTTTATAGGAAAGGGTATCAAATATATAAATCTAAGATTCATACGAGGGATAAATGAATCTTTAAAAGAACCTTAAATAAAATTATATTAACAACAAAATAAAAAGGCACCTACAAATCTGGGGGCGCTACCTACAAAGGGATATCCTCTTAGCAACGTAGTATACATCAACCATATAACTAGAAATAACTAGAAGATATGTCTCTAGGATTAAGGGACTATGATTTTTATTCACCTAATAGTGAAAAAGTCTATGGTACCACTGATATGTCCATTTAAAGGAAAATCACATAGTGGTTTTAACTAACCATACACAATGGCTAAATCCACAAACACTACTTAAGTTTCAATTGAGCAGGTTTAGTTATTTACATAATAAATTAAAATATTTTTACGTCTCAGTTTCAGAAAAATAATTATTGATAACATAGAAAACAAATTTTATACTATAGATAGATATTACCATATAGAAAACCAAAATGTTATTATAACTAAACTTTTATTATTTATCATTAATTCACAACCTATAAATACATCATATTTATAACCTTAACACAATTTGTGAATCATTCATTTATTTCCATTCATTCACAACTATATTTTATAAAAAAAAATCAATTATAAATTATTGAGGAAAACACCTGTTGGATTATAATTATCATATTACTTAAATAATTCTTCATAAAAAGAGAACACAATAGTATTTAATGGTCTCTTATTAATTAAATATGTATTAGTTAAGTTATATTCCACCATAATATTATAATCTAACCATATAAATGGTTGTAGACTCTTTAAATGACCCTCACTATACAACATAATCATACACCTGTTGGGTTAATCATTAAGGCATATCCAGGAAAAGGAAACTCTCTAGAGTCATGTTAAGACACATTAGATTAAAATAAAATCAATCCAATCATTTTAAAAATTATCTTTTAAAATAGCATCAATTATTCATTAATTTAGAATCATTCCCTAACAGACCTACTTGGGTACAGTTTTTTATATAGAATTTTTGTAATGTTGGTCACTATGCCCATGTAATGGAGGTTCAATAAGGAAACAATTTCTTATGGTTAAATTTGTTAACATTTATATTAGTAAATAGTCTCTAATTATATAAGGCTCATAAAAAATACATCAATTATATGGGTTACCACATTTAAATTCTATAACGATTCTATTCACATCAAATGATGTAGGAAGACTCAAATTTAACAATTGAAAATTTATTCAGGATAAGAAGAAAAATTTAACAACTTTAACAATTATACAATAGATCTTATTTATTTAAGAGCGCATAAATAATGGCTTGATTATATGTTTCAATACATTCTAATTTATAAATATAGTATAAAACCAAAAAATAGAATATTAAATCACATTTAATCATAAGCAACGTGCTCGTCCAATTATAAACAATAATAGGGAATGAAATATGAAAGAAAGCACATTAATTTGTCACATACCAATGAAATGAATTATATAATATAAAAAATCATTTGGAATTCTAAATAATCACATTTCATGTAAAATAGCCATTTGAATAAAATACTTATTCATTAAAAATATAACATTTTATTAAAATTTCTAATAATGGATAAAAAATAAAAAATAAAGGTAAATAAAACATGAGAGAAAATCAATTACATCCGAGAAATGCAATATTCATGTAATGGAATATGCATGATAGGTAAATTTATATTTTTTTAGGATGATGCATGTAATTCATCTTCTTTCCACCATGAGGATAAATGAAAAATACCATGAATATCATAAATTAATAGAAACAAAACGTGCATTATTCACTCTTGGTGATATCATAATCAACATTAATAACAACTAGCATGATCTATAGTCCCATCCCTAGCCATGTGGACTTTTTATCATACATGGTTTAAATAATAAAAGGAATGACTATTATCGAAGAGAGAACATTTTCATAATATACTATCTAACAACAAAATATAATATGAAAATTTGAAACAAAACACTATGAAACAACTTTTTATTGTGTCAGCCCGACTGAATACCTAATCATTAGTCAGACCAGTCGCCACATTGCCTCAAGCGTGCATTCCCAAAGGATAAAGGTTAAAGTCTAGTTGTGAGGGTGTTTTGGTGGTATGGTGGGGGAGAATATAACCTCATTATCAGACTGGTTCATTAAGATAATAATGGTTTAATTCAAATATAATATTGGAAATAGTATAATTAATGGAATTAATGAAGAGTGGAAAATAAATAACAACATATGTAAATAATAAGGGATAATTAATTTAGGATTCCCAATTATTTATGCATTTGAAATGATTCTACAATATAACAATGAAGAAGGAAGGATGATTCAGTACATAAAAATGAATAAAATGTCCAAAGTATAACTCCATGATCATCCTGAGTACCCCCTTAGTATTTTTCTCCTAAGATAGCTTGTATAATGAAAAATAGAAGAAATGATTCAAGGACATGAAAAAATTAGATATTCCCTTTTACCCTATTGAAATTATGTCCCTAAAAGGGTGTGATATATAATCAGTAATCCACAACCATTTTTTTCTAAATAACAACACTATTTGAGTTTATAAATGAGAAAGTCTTGAATATATTGTGAAAGAAAATAAATAAATATATAATCATAATATGTTGTCTCTGGTTCTTCAATGAAACATAGATGACCAAATATTAATTGGGAAAATATATAATTTCTTTGGGTTAGATAAACCTCTAAAAATTAGGACAAGTGAAATATGGGTCAGCACAACTAAGTAGAAAGATGGATCAAAAATTGACATGTTATTTTCCCTGGGGGAAGTGTACTCTAATTTTTCAAATAATCTGTTCTCTGTTTAATTAAAAAAGAGGAATATCATGAATTTAATGAAAAAAACCCTTTTCCCTTACATGGTGATACATATATTGAAAATAATTTATAAAACTATTAGGATAAAATTTACCCCAATCTGAAGGAGTTAGTCCATTGTTTTCCGCAAATGAATCACAAGTATCACTCTCTTTATAAAGTAAAACATGGACCCTCCATGATAGTTCCTATTATCTCACAATGGAGTCTTAATATAACACAAGATATGTTGTAACTGTATTTCAATTGCTCACATCCTTAGGTTATTCTATGGGAACCAAAATCTATCATAAATAGGAATGAGACACACACATTTGGATCATCCATGATATAACATGTATCTCCCCTATATGTAAATCATTATTGACCCATGAGCCTCTCACTAATGTTTAGTAAGTAGGAATCTACGTATCACTTGAGGTATAAATAATAAGTTCATTACTTCTAAATTTAATCAATATAGAGTACATATATATACATCCAATATTAATCATAAACAAGCTGTATGGGAGGAGGAATATTTATATTATAAAACCACATCAAAATTAATGACTTCTAAAAGAGAGGGACACACCCTTAGATCATTTAAATTAAAAAAAATAACTCCAATGTCTTAATCATTTCACTAATCCAAAAAATTAATCATTAAACACATAATAGATGGATTGATGATAGGAAACCCCAATGAGGGGTATTATTAGAAATCATGATTTATTAAAATAAAATTCATTGATTCATGTTCATGAATTCAATTATGTGAAACAAATAAATAATCCAAAAAGATAAATTAAAATATAATATTTACATTTTAATCATCTCATTTTATTTAATACCCCTCAAGGATAGAATAGTGGTATTAAAGTGACAATATTTTAATATGAAAAATTAACAAGAATCATATGAAATTACAGTTTCGGTTGAGGCCATAACCTCCAAAAAATAATGTCGAGTCTATATTATATTACAAGGTGGAATAAGAATTTTATTTATAGGAATTGATATTTTATATGTGACACATGATAAATTGGGCATGCGGCACAATAATATTATACTATATTCAATGATACATTGAGGAATAATCTAAATACCATGTAAATTATTCCATGGAATACCCACACATACAATATCAAGGATTTATATGGTTTAGTTTGATAGAAAATGAAGAAACATGAGAATTACTTGAAATGGAGCACCAAAATAGCGCAACATAGGAGAAGATCAACTAATAAATGAGTCATTAAGATTCAAGTTCTTACCGCTATCTATCTAACTCTTTGGTAGAATTTAAATTGGATTACTAAACTAGGATATATCATACAAACTATATTAGTGATGATGTGAACCCAATGGAGAAGATGACCATATCCATATGCTAGAATCAGAGGACAAAATGAGAAAAAACAAGTTTAAATGTAATTAAGGGTAAAATATTATATTCACCATTCAAGATAGGGTTGCATGGTTCTCCCACATAGTTTGGCCAAAATCTGTTCTAATCATTCCCCTTCCAATACGAAAGAACCACAACCCACACAGTTTTCATATGAATTTTGCCCAACCATGCACCAATCAGGTTCCATAATGTGTACAAAGACTACCTAAATAGCACTAAGTGTACAGTATTGGTGCATGGTTTGGGAAAACTGTGCATATCTTGTGCAGGTCACCACTAATCAACCACACTAGGGACACAATTTATTTTGGTGGGTATCACTACATCAGAAAAACATTATAATTTTACCAGTCCACCTAAACAAGAGTTTTCTGGGTCCAATTCTATAACACCCTAGATTTTTATGAGTAATATTTTGTTTTTATGTTATCAAAGGAATCTTTCACTACACACTAGCTTGGCTTACTTTACACGCAATCGCGACCTTCCTCGATAGCTTGTGTCGTACACAATACTGAGTTTCACTAAACAACGATATGCTATTAAAATATTATTAAAACTAGCCGTTATGAATAGTAATAACCACTTTTTGAAATTTTATAAATTTTATTTTTCAAAATGGACTTCATTTTTGGATTCTGAATACCAAAATTAGCCTAGGGTGAGATTTTGGTTTTTTTTCTGAAAACTTTCAATTTTTGATGAATAGTGAAACCACTAAGTGGTAGGTTAAAAACCGAATTTTGCATAAATCTTAATTTTACCGCTCCTGTGAATGGAATTTCAAAAATCCGACAGACACGGTTGATATCATTAAGTAAAATGTGGTTCAATGATATAAAAATAATTTTTTAGTGAATAGTACCTTTTTACTTTTTTTACCGCGGTTAATAGTAAATAGGGTAATTAAGGGTAAATATGATATTACTATTACCCTAAAACATGTCCGAATTCTATTGGATAAGTTTAATTCGACCAAAAATAAACTTAGGAATAAAATATGACCATTTAGGTCCACTTGGATTAGATTAGGACATTTATTATTAATTTATATAAAGAAGGGTTAAAATAGTTAAAATCAAAGTTTAATAAGTAAATCATTTTTAATATGGGGTTATACATAAGATAAATTCGACTATAAATATTCATTAGAAAGATAAAATTATTTCCTACATAATGGTATTTTATTTATAATTTTTAGACATTAAATAATTTAATTTATTTATGACACAATGATGATGCAATAATTATCTTATTAATGAAATATTGACATAATTGATGTTATAAACACAAAAATAAATGTAATTTGAGACTTTTTATGAATACCACTAATTTTCTACATTACTATGATATATTAGTGTTGATTTAATCAACTTGTTTTGAACATATAATTCTGTTATGACTTTCACAAAAATCATATATCAAATAGTGTCAAAATTGACACAAAATAGTTTTTAAATAAAATAAAATATTATTAATAGTTATTTTATTCCTAAAAATCTAGGGTTCGGACAAATTACTTAGATAAGGATATATATATTAATAATAAACAATTTGGGGTTCGTTTGGCATGTTATAGTAATTTTATTAACCATTTAGTGTAAGAAAACAAAAAGACACGGTAAAAGTTAAATTATTTAACTTAGAGTTAAATCTAATTGATAAGGTTAAAATAATAATATAAACTTGTCTAAATCCTATTGGTTGATAGGATTTCGACCCATACCCACTTTAGCTTCAAAATAAGACCCTTTGGAACCATTATAAACCTATTTTGACTTTAATATAAAATAATATTTTGAGATATTCCAAAGGTGCCCCTCTCCTCCCTTATAAAAGGGCACTTCCTCCCCCTCCTCCTCACACCAATTTGAGCATTCAAGCTCTGCCAACCCCTGAAAAAATCCCTTCTCCAATTCCCTATAATAATCCTAGAGGTCTTGGTCTTTTTCAAAGACCAATCTTAGTTCCCTAAGTGGAGGATTAAAAGAAGCGTTCCAAAGAAGAGGTAATATCCATTACCGATCTTTTCAATTTCGTTCTTCTTCAAGTTCTTCTTCATTAGTTGATTCATGATAAAGTAATAACATAAGTATTACTTACATAATGATATGTTATTATAAATATGAAACAACCCTAATTCACCCTCTATCCATCCTACGGAAAAATGAAATCACTGCGCGTGCGTACGTACGGAATACCGTCTCCACGCCGTGGTGTAATCTATTTTCCACCATCACCTTACAAGGATGGGTATAATGGTGTAATAAGTAACTATTTATGATTATTATAAAGTAATATTTATACTGAAATAATATATATATACTCCAATACAATTCCATGATCCTAGGAACGATATCATCACTCGTGCGTACGTACGGAATACCGTCTCCAAGATGTGATGCAACTCATTCTACATGATCATCATTTCATAATGATTATATAAATGAATTGAATGAATTAATATGATATATACTACACTAATACAATTCTAGAAATGAGTTATCTATAACCTAAAGATAAGAATAAGAATTTATTCGACAAAACACGCATAAGAACAAAAAGTTATAAACACCCGAATAACAAGTAACAATGAAATATTACTAATAAGAAGCTTAGAATATGACCATATATGATATCATAAAAATAAGTATGATTCTGGAAGAAGTCAATAACATTATTTAAATCATTATACAGGAGTTTTGGACACTTACAATGCAAGTCGGACCAAAGGTAAGGGAAATATCACAATCTCATTTTTATCCGAGATTGCTTATACGTTGGTATTTACTGGGGTGTATTTTATCTTCCAAATCCATGTTCCCTTAATATGTAATATTATTTCCATCCACCTACAATTTTTTAAAACCTATTTTACCCTTTGGTGAGTTTTTAGTAAAAGATATGAATGGAATCTTTTGTCGTTTTTCATACGAGGTACTTTTTACATTTTTCCGACAAAAGTAGGAAGAATGTTTTTTTAACTTATACGACATGAATGGTTTTTTAAAAAATTATTTCCAAGAAGCTTCCTTTACAAGTTTTCTAGTTTATTTTTAATCAACTTCTTTTAGTTTAGAATTTTATGACATTTTATGAAAGGAAAAGTGTTTTTGATGTAGAAACGATATTTTCCTCAAGAATGGAGTTCAAATGTTTTATCAAAATTATTTTCCATCTAAGATAATATAGGGTTCTGTTTTTATCCCTATTATTACATTGATTTGATTATTTTGTGAGGGAATTATTTTTATGAAGTCATTTACCTTATATGGTTTGTTTTATGATTTCATGATGTTTCAAGAATCCCATTTTTATTACATGTGTTATGCGATGATGTATGATTTATGATTATGTGGCACACATAAGAAATGATTCATTATAAGATGTGTGGGACCTATATCTCCATGCAATGCATTGGGTAAAGATTTATATCTCATGAGATAGACATAGATGGATCAGAAGGTTATTTCGGTTCAGTGATACAGGACTGAAACGAGGAGTGAACTCGGTGCAGAAATGGACTTTGTCTGCTAAGATAGTCATGGAAATGAGTCATGACTAACAAGAAATGATTTTCCATGATTATGTGTGAATGCCACAAGGTTTCGAGTTTTATGTTATGATTATGGGGATCTTATTTTCACTTCTATGATTTATTCCATGTTAAGATATTATGATCTCTTTTGCAGGTTATGATTTTCAAAAAGATATGATATGATTTTCATTTCCTTTATTTGCCCTTACTGAGAATTTGTGCTCACCCTTTTATGTTTTCTTTTCCCCAGGTCAGGAAGATGGATATTAAGTAGAATATGCTAAAAGGGACCCTAGATATGATGAAATAAATGGGAGACACTATAGAAGATTTATGAACCAGTTGTTTATGTTTCCCAGTTTCTAAAGACACTATACCTATACGGTCCTTTGTGGTTTTGTCATATGTTGTAATAAGTGTGCTTCAATTTTGAAGTATTAACAATGTATGTAAAGTATGGGTCGTTATAGTTGGTATCAGAGGAAAGGTATAGTCAACCTTTGGAAACTAGGATGCGAATGCCTTCGTAAGAACCCTAAGGATAATTCTAAGCATAGAACACAATCTTAGTGTTTTAGAAATAGACATGAATACCCTAGGATAATACCTTAAGTGTGAAATTTTATTCTTGATTATGTGGTTTTCCTATTATAATTAGTGTTTCTCACACTATTCTTCTTGGTTTTAGTCAACGGCTGGAACCCGGAGGAACCGTGTTAATAAGGAATGCGACGGGCAATGCAATGATTGTACCCCGGAGCAACCAAACGTTATGGGAGATGGAATGAAATATATTGTAGCCATGCTCACACAACATTCTCAAGCTATGAATCATGTAGGATTTCCAAACGAGCAAAAAAAGGAGCAACATTCTGTTGAATCCTTCATGAGGCAGCGTCCGTCTTCTTTCAGCGGGTCTTCTGATCCATTAGTTGCTGAACAATGGATTAGTACTACTGAAAAGATATTTTCAGTTCTTCAATGTTCTGAACATGATAAATTCATCCTAGCAGTGTATTGTTTGGAAGGAGATGCTGATCAATGGTGGAATCTAATTAAGAATACGAGGCAAAGGGATGAAATTGAGTCCATGGAATGGGACGAGTTCAAGAACTTATTTTTCAATAAGTACTTCCCTCGTATTCTCCGAAAAAAGATGGAGAAAGAGTTTCTTGAACTGAAGCAAAGGGATGATGAATCTGTTGGTACCTATGAAGCAAATTTTACAAGACTTGCAAGGTACGCTTCTGGTATTATTATCCAACCTAAGAGTAAGATCGATCGATTCTTTAGTGGATTAAAACCAAGACTTTGAAGGGCGTTAGCCATAAGAGACTTCAATAGCTACGAGGAAATCATTCGATGTGCTCTAAAAGTTGAGATGGAGATTAGAGTAACCCATCAATCATATGAGTTTGATAAGAAGAGGAAAATGGAATTTAAAGGAAAATCTAAAGAGCACACTGAAAAGAAGATGAGATTTCCCTTATGCTCAATCTGTGGAAAGAAACATGGCGGGAGTTGTCTTAAAGGGACAAGTAAATGTTTCAAATGTGGAAAGGAAGGTCATAGGGAATTTGAATGCCGTGATAATGGGAAGAAGATGTCTAATGATGTAAACAAAGGAAGGGATACAAATAATGAACCTACTACACTTCAATGTTTCCAGTGTAAGGTGATGGGGAATTATGCCAATCAATTCCCAAATCCAAGGGTTGATGATGATGGTCGACGTCAACAAAATCTTAAGGCTAAAGGCAAATGAGTGTCACATGCAATTTCTATCAGCGATGTGGAGTACAATAACGAAGTGGTGAAAGGTACACTTACCATCCACTCTAAAGTAGCAAATGTTTTATTTGATTCTGGATCCACCCACTCTTTTATTTCTAATGAATTTTCTAAGGGTATCACCGTATTACCTCAATAATTAGATATTGAGTTAGCTGTGACAACACCTAATGGCACAACAGTCGCATCAAAAGTTTATAATTCTTCTCCGATCGAATTTTGTGGGAAAGTGCTTCCTGTAAATCTGGTGATCCTTCCTATAGTGGAATTCGATGTGATTCATAGCATAGATTGGCTTTCTTTATACGGAGCTCATATCAATTTCCAAATAAGGGAAGTCACATTTCATATTCCAGTACATTCTATGATCGTCTATCAATTCAAGGATGAACATAACCTTACAGTGGAAATTTCTTCCATTTTATGGGTATTGATTCCACTAAATGAAAGTTATTTATCTCAAATGGTTGGTGAGAAACTCGCGATTAATAATATTCCCATCGTACGGGAGTTTGATGATGTATTTCCGGAGGAATTACCGGGTCTTCCACCAAATCGTGAAGTTGAGTTTTCAATAGAACTCGTACCGGGTGCTTTTCCTATTTCAAAGACACCTTATAGAATGGCCCCAATTGAGTTGCAGGAATTGAAGTACCAACTCCAAGAGAATCTTGATATGGGATTCATACGCCCTAGTGCGTCACCTTGGGGAGCACTTGTTCTATTTGTTAAGAATAAAGATGGATCAATGAGACTCTGCATTGATTATCAAGAACTTAACAAGATCACTATCAAGAACAAATATCATCTCCCACGCATTGATGACTTATTTGACCAACTACACGGAGCTCAATACTTTTCCAAGATTGATCTTCGTTCAGGGTATCATCAATTAAGGGTCAAAAGAGAGGATATACCAAAGATGACTTTCCATACAAGGTATGGACACTATGAATTTATAGTGATGCCATTTGATCTAACTAATGCCCCTGCTATCATCATGGATCTAATGAATAGAGTCTTTAGAGACTATCTTGATCAATTTGTGGTAGTCTTTATAGACGATATTCTTTTCTATTCAAAGAGCAAGGAAGAGCATGAAGATCACTTGAGAATTATATTGAAGACCCCGAGAAAGGAGAAGCTTTATGACGAATTTACCAAGTGTGAATTTTGGCTTCAAAAAGTTGCATTTTTGGGTCGCAGAATCTCAAAAGAGGGGATATCTGTGGATCCAGCAAAAACAGAGGTTATCGAAAGATGGTCGAGACCAACAACAGTAACTGAGATCCGATGTTTTCTTGCTTTGGCTGGATATTGTCGACGTTTTGTAAAATATTTTTCACGATTATCTAATCCACTCACCCAGTTGACTCGGAAAGAGTTAAGTTTGTTTGGACAGAGGAATGTGAAGAGAATTTCAAGGAGTTGAAAAGAAGGTTATCCAGTGCACCTGTGCTCACACTGCCCTGTAGTGGAGAAAGGTTTGTGATCTACAGTGATGCATTCAAGAATGGATTGGGGTGTTTTCTTATGCAAAATGATATGGTGATAGCTTATGCCTCATGACAGTTGAAAATCCATGAGCAAAATTACCCAACACATGATTTGGAGTTGGCTGCGGTAATCATTGCATTAAAGATTTGGAGGCATTACCTTTATAGTGAAAGGAGTGATATTTATAATGATCATAAAATTTTAAAGTATATTTTCACACAAAAGGAGCTAAATATGCGTCAAAGAAGATGGTTGGAGCTGATTAAGGATTATGACTGCTCAATCCATTACCACCCTGGGAAAGAAAACAAGGTGGAAGATGCATTAAGTCGACAAGACCATTATAGTTTATCCATGATGAGGATCACAAAAGATCCAATATTTATGGATTTACAAAGGATGGATCTTGGAATTATAATGGAAGGGGAAAAATCTTATATTTCTCAAATGAATTTTCAACCATCTATACATGTGAAGATTAAAGAGGCACAAAAAGAAGATGTCGAGTTACAAAAGAAGGTGAGAAATGTTCCTGAATTCAACCTTGATTGTGATGGGGTAATAAAGTTTAGGAATCAGGTTTGTGTTCCTCCCATCCCCAAATTAAATAAGGAGCTGCTGGATGAGGCTCATAGTTCTTCATTCTCTTTTCATCCTGGAATCACAAAGATGTATGGGGACCTAAAAGAGTACTTCTGGTGGGATGGCATGAAAAGAGATGTTGCTGAATATGTCTCTCGATGCTTGGTTTGTCAACAAGTTAATGCTGAGAGACAGAAGTCTAAGGGGATGTTACAACCATTACCCATACCCGAATGGAAATGGGAAAACATCACTATGGACTTTGTCACAGGACTTCCTAAAACATCCAAAGGCAATAATGCTATCTGGGTCATAGTTGATCGTCTTACAAAGTCTGCAAACTTCATTGCTATTAGAGAGGATTTCTCTCTAGATCAGCTTG
This sequence comes from Viscum album, assembly GCA_963277665.1. Taxonomy (NCBI): domain Eukaryota; kingdom Viridiplantae; phylum Streptophyta; class Magnoliopsida; order Santalales; family Viscaceae; genus Viscum; species Viscum album. The sequence continues at coordinate 197,867,245 of OY728150.1, forward strand.
CCAGGATATATGTAAAGGATGTGGTAGGATTGCATGGAGTACCACTTTCTATTATATCTGATCGGGATCCGAGATTTACCTCGAAGTTCTGGCGAAGTCTTCAGCATACTCTGGATACAGAGTTGTGTTTCAGCACTGCTTATCATCCTCAGACAGACAGTCAGTCTGAGAGAAAAATTCAAACCCTAGAAGATATGTTGAGAGCTTGCTCTATGGATTTCAAAGGAGGTTGGGATCAACACCTACCTTTGGTGGAATTTTCTTATAATAAGAGCTTTCACTCCAATATTCAGATAGCTCTTTATGATGCTCTCTATGGAAAGAAATGTAGGACTCCAACTTGCTAGGTTGAAGTTGGGGAAAGAAAGCTATTAGGACCTGATCTCGTTGATGAAATGACAGAAAAGGTCAGATCTATTCAACAACACATAAGAGTAGATCAAAGTCGACAGAAAAGTTATGCCAACAACCGAAGAAAAGACCTAGAGTTTGAAGTGGGTGAAAAAGTGTTCTTATGAATATCTCCCTGGAAGAGGGTTATGAGATTTGGAAAGAAGGGGAAGTTGAGCCCTAGATATATCGGTCCTTTCGAAATACTGGATCGTGTTGGAAAGGTAGCTTACCGATTGGCGCTTCCACCGAATCTCTCTCAAGTTCACGATCTGTTCCATGTATCTCTCCTGAGAAAGTACATACATGATCCTTCACATGTACTCAGCTCAGAAGTTGTACCGTTGGAGCAAGATCTTTCTTATGAAGAACAACCGATAGAGATTCTGGATCATAGCGAAAAAGTCCTACGAAACAAGACCACTCGATTGGTGAATGTTTTATGGAGGAACCAATAACTTGAAGAAGCTACATGGGAGCTTGAGGATATGATGAGGGAAAAGTATCCTCATCTGTTTGTTACAATGTGACGAATTTCGAGGGCGAAATGCATTTTAAGGGGGGTAGAATGTAACACCCGAGATTTTTATGAGTAATATTTTGTTTTTATGTTATCAAATGAATCTTTCACTACACACTAGCTTGGCTTACATTACATGAAATCTCGACCTTCCTCAATAGCTTGCGTCGTACGCAATACTGAGTTTCACTAAACAACGATATGCTATTAAAATATTATTAAAACTAGCCATTATGAATAGTAATAACCACTTTTTGAAATTTTATAAATTTTATTTTTCAAAATGGACTTCATTTTTGGATTCGGAATACCGAAATTTGCCTAGGGTGAGATTTTGGTTTTTTCTGAAAACTTTCAATTTTTGATGAATAGTGAAACCACTAAGTGGTAGGTTAAAAACTGAATTTTGCATAAAACTTAATTTTACCGCTTTTGTGAATGGAATTTCGAAAATCCGACAGACACGGTTGATATCAGTAAGTAAAATGTGGTTCAATGAGATAAAAATAATTTTTTGGTGAATAGTATCTTTTTACTTTTTTACCGCGGTCAATAGTAAATAGGGTAACTAAGGGTAAATATGATATTACTGTTACCTTAACACATGTCCTAATTCTATTGGATAAGTTTAATTCGACCAAAAACAAACTTAGGAATAAAATATGACCATTTAGGCCCACTTGGATTAGATTAGGACATTTATTATTAATTTATTTAAAGAAGGGTTAAAATAGTTAAAATCAAAGTTTAAAAAGTAAATCATTTTTAATATTGGGTTATACATAAGATAAATTCGACTCTAAATATTAATTAGAAAGATAAAACGATTTCCTATATAATGGTATTTTATTTATAATTTTTAGACATTAAATAATTTAATTTATTTATGACACAATGATGATGCAGTAATTATCTTATTAATGAAATATTGACATAATTGATGTTATAAACACAGAAATAAATGTAATTTGAGACTTTTTATGAATACCACTAATTTTATAGGTTATTATGATATATTAGTGTTGATTTAATCAACTTGGTTCGATCATATAATTCTGTTATGACTTTCACAAAAATCATATATCAAATAGTGTCAAAATTGACACAAAATAGTTTTTAAATCAAATATTATATTATTAATTGTTATTTTATTCTTAAAAATCTATGGTTCGACCAAATGACTTAGATAAAGATATATATATTAATAATAAGCAATTTGGGGTTCTTTTGGCATGTTATAGTAAGTGTATTAACCATATAGTGTAAGAAAAGAAAAAGACACGGTAAAAGTTAAATTATTTAACTTAGAGTTAAATCTAATTGATATGGTTAAAATAATAACCTAAACTTGTCTAAATACTATTGGATGATAGGATTTCGACCCATCCCCACTTTAGCTTATAAATAATACCCTTTGGAACCATTATAAACTGATTTTGACTTTAATATAAAATAATATTTTGAGATATTCCTAAGGTGCCCCTCTCCTCCCTTATAAAAGAGCACCTCCTCCCCCTCCTCCTCACACAAATTTGAGCACTCCAGCTCGGCCAAACCCTGTCAAAATCCCTTCTCCACTTCCCTAGAATAATCCTAGATGTCCTGGTCTTCTTTAAATACCAATCTTAGTTCCCTAAGTGGAGGATTCAAAGAAGCGTTCCAAAGAAGAGGTAATATCCATTACCGATCTTTTCAATTTATTTCTTCTTAAACTTCTTCTTCTTTAGTTGATTCATGATAAAGTAACAACATCAGTATTACTTACATACTCATATGTTATTATAAATATGAAACAACCCTAATTCACCTTCTATCCATCCTACGGAAAAATGAAATCACCGCGCGTGCGTACGTACGGAATACCGTCTCCACGCCGTGGTGTAATCTATTTTCCACCATCACCTTAAAAGGATGGGTATAATGGTGTAATGAGTAACTATTTATGATTATTATAAAGTAATATTGATACTGAAATAATATATATATACTCCAATACAATTCCACGATCATAGAAACGATATCATCACTCGTGCGTACGTACGGAATACCGTCTCCATGATATGATGTGACTCATTCTACATGATCTTCATTTCATAATGATTATATAAATGAATTGAATGAATGAATATGATATATACTACACTAATACCATTATGGAAATGCGGTATCTATAACCTAAAGATAATAATAAGAATTTATTCGACAAAACACGCATAACAACAAAAAGTTATAAACACCCGAATAACAAGTAGCAATGAAATATTACTTCTAAGAAGCTAAGAATATGACCATATATGATATCATAAAAATAAGTATGATTCTTGAATAAGTCAATAACATTATTTAAATCATTATACAGGAGGTTCGGACACTTACAAAGCATGTCGGACCTAAGGTAAGGGAAATATCACAATCTCATTTTTATCCGAGATTTCTTATACGTTGGTATTTACTGGGGTGTATTTTATCATCCACATCCATGTTCCCTTAATATGTAATATTATTTCCATCCGCCTAAAATTGTTTAAAATATATTTTACCCTTTGGTGAGTTTTTAGTAAAAGATATGAAAGGAATCTTTTGTCGTTTTTCGTACGAGGTACTTTTTGAATTTTTCCGACAAAAGTATGAAGAATGTTTTTATAACTTATACGGCATGAATTGATTTTTAAAACATTATTTCCAAGAAGCTTCCTTTACAAGTTTCCAAGTTTATTTTTAATCAACTTCTTTTATTTTATAAGTTTATGACATTTTCCGAAAGGAAAAGTGTTTTTGAAGTAGAAAGGATATTTTCCTCAAGAATGGAGTTCAAATGTTTTATCAAAATTATTTTCCATCTAAGATAATATAGGGTTCTATTTTTATCCCTATTATTACATTGATTTGATTATGTTGTGAGGGAATTATTTTTATGAAGTCATTTACCTTATATGGTTTGTTTTATTATGTCATGATGTTTCAAGAATCGAATTTTTATTACATGTGTTATGCGATGATGTATGATTTATGATTATGTGGCACACATTAGAAAGGATTCATTATAAGATGGGTGGGGCCTATATCTCCCTCCAATGCATTGGGTAAAGATTTATATCTCATGAGATAGACATGGCTGGAACGGAAGGTTATTTCGGTTCAGTGATACAGGACTGAAACGAGGAGTGAACTCAGTTCAGAAATGGACTTTGTCCTCTAAGATAGTCTTGGCAATGAGTCATGACTAACAAGAAATGATTTTCCATGATTATGTGTGCATTCCACAAGGTTTCAAGTTTTATGTTAGGATTATGGGGATCTCATTTTCACTTATATGATTTATTCCAGGTTAAGATATTATGATCTATTTTGCAGGTTATGATTTTCAAAAAGATAAGATATGATTTTTATTTCCTTTATTTTCCCTTGCTGAGCATTTGAGATCACCCTTTTATGTTTTATTTTCCCCAGGTCAGGAAGATGGATATTATGTAGAATATGCTAAAAGGGACCCTAGATATGATGAAATAAATGGGAAACACTATAGAAGATTTATGAACCAGTTGTGTATGTTTCCCAGTTTCTAAAGACACTATACCTATATGGTCCTTTGTGGTTTATCATATGTTGTAATAAGTGTGATTCAATTTTGAAGTATTAACAATGTATGTAAAGTATGGGTCATTATAAATTCTCTTGAAACTCATTTAATCCCTAGAGACTTCTCTATGTCTCTCAACCAGATACAGAAAACACCTTTAAGTATTTTTAAACTAAAATTATTTATGCAAATCATTTTATATAAAATAGACCATCAACTAAATGATAAAATTAAAAAACTGTTGGAAATTTGATCTGTACAAATTTGTGTGATTCTTCCTGAATAGAATTTTTTTTCTTTATCCCTAAAACATTATAACCTTATCATGATATTATAAAATAATTCCTTTACTACAATATACATTAAATAAATATTAACATAGGTAATTTTTTTGTTGACTTATCTTATATATCTAATCTTAATCCTCAAAATATATATCCCAAATTACCGTTATCATTCACTATATTTTATAAACCCTAAAATAATTTCACTTTATTATCTCAAAGCCTAAATTATTAGTTAACCCAAAAATTACATATCAAAAAATATTTACCTTAACTTATAAACCTCTTTATTTAAATCTACATTACCCATGAACACTTCAATATTTTGTTAACAAACCATTAAATATTCAAATCTATCATAATTATTCATAAAGATAATGAGAATTAACAAAATCATATACCTAGGAGTGACATATCATGATTTTAGTTATTCAATGTTTTTTGTGCATGAGGATATGATTGAATTAACACTCATTATTCCCCTTTCGATGTTATTACCCCTCAGTAAAATTGTGTCAGAGGCTTTATACACTTGTATTATTAATATTGGTATTTAATTTATATAAGAACTATATAATATCAACATTAATATAACTATTGGATGTTATCATACACATTGATTATCATTATGACTTATCTCTGTGGGTTTCAATAATGTTCGCATATTTCAATTCACAAAGAGAATGTACATTATTAAATTATTTTCAAATCACTTACTATCCCAATGGGTTTTTTATAATTTTAAACTATGATCAACCCTACATTATCAGCCAATAAATTGTAATAAAAACCTATCATTTTTGACTCCCGAGACCCACAAACCCAGATCATATGTCATAAAAAATATCCTTACATACTGAAATTGATACTGATTACAAATTCCCTAATAAAAATATTCCAAAATTATTTTAAATTATGATAATAATTTATTAAAAAAATTATGACAACCATTTAGCTTAAATACAGTAGAGAACTAGTAAATAAAATAATTTCGAAAATCCAATGACTTTTTTCAACTAATAGATATTATTTTGACTATATAAAAACTAATTAAATATTATGGTGTCTTTAACTTCTACTTTTAATAGATCCACATAGGTTATATTTATAAACATATCACTTGAAAAACATTTCCCCATAACCTATGGAATTAAAAGATAAGAATGGTGTGAGGTAAAATACTCAGTAAAAGATTAATATAATTGAAGATATCTAATATTGAAAAAGGGTATACATTATATAGAATAAATATAGATCGATAATAATTCTATTAAAAATTAAAACTATAAACAAGAAATATCCCTCCCTAATTATTAATTCTTGAATTTTATCTCATACTTAAAGAATTAATAATTTCAACAATTAGAAACAATTTTTGAATGACTTTTTCCATCACACTATCATGTAATAGAAATTTGTATACAACATAACCTATCAAACATTTTGTCTTGTGAAATTTAAGTAAATCAAGGGGATATATAACATCATACCTCACCAGTTCCATAATATGTTCAAATAATTCACTATAATAGTGAAACGAATTAATTTCATACAATTAACTTAAAATTATTTTGTAAATAAAAACATTCATACATGTGTGATTATTAATAAAAAATACCAATACATTATTAACCAATTTTATAAGTCAATTATTTTAAAAAAATTAAATACTTTTCCACAAATTAGTAAAGGGTTAGCATGATCAAAACTAATCGTTGTAAATATGGTGTATTGTGAATAAATATATAATATGAAAGCCAGTAATAATCCATATCAGAAAATAATATTTGCTTAGTTGATATATTATTCCTTGCAAATAAAATGGATATCATGATCATAAACCTTCTTGAGAATGAATGAGGATACGTAGAAAACAACATATCCTAAGAATTTAAATAACTATTTTCAAAACATTATGATGTAGTAATTTAAATACTTATAATACAATGAGGTAATACTACATAATAAAATCAAAATAAAATTATTTTATAAAAATTATATGAAATATTTTCAAGAGAAGAATCATATCACTATATAAGAATATTGGACTACAGAAATTCCATACTACCTGGAAAACCACAAAATCAATAGAATCATGAATAATGGAACATGATTTTTTGAGTAAATAAATTGATGTTCATTGATTATGACTAAAATATATCCATGTTAAGTAAATAATAAATTAAAAGGAAACATGTTTCAAAAAATGTTTGTTGTCTTTGTGAATAAGAATTGGGTTGAATAAAAACCTTACTATTAAGTCAACGGGAGATGGATAATTAGACTAGCGGTTGGTTGAATAGTCTATTTGAAAATTATTTGATGAAATTTGAATAATAAAAGTATAAAAAATTGGTAAATGTTTTAAAAAAATATTACAGTGGGAAATTAAAAAAATGAATAGATATTCTTTTAGAGTTTCAGATCACCATGATCTTAATCTACTCTACATTCTTATATACTCAATAAGATGATTAGAATTACCTGAAAAAATGCTTTCTTTATGAATTTGTAACGTATTTAAAAATTTATCTTTTCTTTTCTTGTCATATAAAAGTAACACAAAAGATACTTTTAACCACCTAATAACATAACCCGTTTTTTTTATATGAGTCGCAACCGAGGACCAATCTGCCTTATTGTTTTGGAGTCACAACTCATATATCATTTTTAATAGGAGAAATAAATCAGCAAGAAATATTATTTATGTGAGGTGAATAAACCAACAAGAAATTCAAAAAGATAAGAATATTATAATTTAATAAAAAAATAATTATTAAATTATAAATTACATATGATAAGATGAAGAAAAATGTCGATACAGATCAACAAAATCAATCACAACCGTAATAAATTTTTATATTATGATGTAATTTTGGAGAAAACCAATTGAAAAATAGTAATATAAGGGTTAAAATAATATTTTTTTAATTTTATATGTTTCAATCTCAACTTGTGTTGAATGAACTATTTTGGGTTTGTTTAATAACATACCCAATTAATATCATTCCAACAGTTAGTCTTGCTAAATTAATTCCATTATTTTTTTTATATAGGAGTGTCTATATACCCAATAATATTATAGAATTTTATTAAATAATAATACATAGAATAATATAATTTTCATTGAATTTTAATTAGATTTTACTTTTATTCCGGCATGAATTGGCTCCATGAAACATCAGTTGTGATCACTAAAAAATTAATGTTTTTCAAATACAATATTAAAAAAAATATTCTCATAGAGATATAGATAATATTAATTATCATCCAATACTTTAAATTTATCATAAAATAAGATACATGATTTAATCTGTATACATAGAAATTTATGTGTGTTAAAAAATAGGATACATGGTTATCATTCGGTTTCATGGGAATGGGTTACATGGTTCTCAATTGGTTATATGAAAATTAGATATGGGAATCCTAATCGACTATGTAAAAACTTAATACATGTAATAAACTATGTGAAATTGAAATTGATAAATCAACTACCTCAAATTGGCTATCGGGTTCATATTAAAAAAATTATGCGATTCATTTACATTTATCAACAACAAAATTCGGATGTTTATGATTTTTCTTTTGGTCTCAATTCGGATATGTAAAAATGGCTGCTAAAGTAAAGTTATTCTACCTTAAAGAATAATAGTATGTGTTTTATAATACCTTATTTGTGGTAAAATGATACATGGGTAGTGGTAAATAAATAGAGGATACAATATAATTTCCAAGAAAATATATATAATAACAATATATACAATATAAATTTGATAACTTTTATATTAATAAAATTTAAATAGAAACTTTTAATTTAGTTGATTATTAGTTTAGAAAATTACTAAAATAATAATATTATTTATTTATAATCATAACCTTCTCCCCTTGTTTAAATTTTAAAAAGGATCAATTGATTTATAAATTTATCTACCTTTTTTAAATTTATCTAATAAAAATGAATCCTTTAAAAAATGATTAATTTTTTTTCATTTAATAAATTCATGAATTAATACAAAAATATTCTAAATTTTTTCCCTCTAACAAGGAATGAAAAACAAATAGGAAAAAATATGATACAATAATATTTTGAATGATAATGGAATTAAACTAATTGAAATATGTATTCCAAAACAAGAATGTAAAATAATAAAAAAAATTAACTGATTTTTTTAATTATAGGGTTAAATCATCCTGAATTAAAAAATTTCTAATATATACATAGGGACATTAAAAACATATATGGAATGTTATAAATTGTAGTTAATTATAAATTTGAATTATTTTTTATGATTTTCATTCATGTTAAAATTTTATAAAATAATAAGAAATTAAAAATTATGTAGTTTAAGATAAATCTACATGAAACTAAGTTAAACAAAATTCTCAAACCTTAAAGTATCGAATTATTTACTAATAAAATTCCCACATTTATTTTATTTTGTAATAAATTCAAGGTTGATATTCACTTTATTATGATGATCTCATATAAAGGACGTCTATTATAAATATGTTTTCCCAAGAATGATGTATTGTATTTGGAGATATTAATGAATGAAAATAATTTATATTATATACCAGAATTGTTTATACGCAAAATTATAAATTAGTTAGATTTGAAAAGACTAAAGGTCTATAAGAAAACAAAATTTAGTAGTAATGTTTTGAGGCCCAATTAATTAAAATGGATATTCCAATTTCTTTTTTTTAAATCCATGATACCTAACTTTAACCATGTATGTTACACATAACAGACGTGATTTTCCTACCATATTTATGACATCCAAAAGTAGAGCCTGAAAATTGTAAAAATAAGAAACTAATCTTATTATATTAAAATAAAAAAGCCTTAGCATTTCCTATAACATATTGTATTATTTTTTAACTTATATTAAAAGTGTTTTTGTATTATTAGGTTGATATACTGCAACATGTAGTCTGAATTCGTAATATGATTCTTGTGTGTAGTCAAATAATGTTTTATTTTGTTACTCCTCTATAAATTTTATCATGAAAATATTTTATAGATTCCCCAAATAATGTTTAAGAAAAATAACTATAGTGTACCAATTAATCTCATAGATAATGAGTTTGTGAATAATTTTTGGAAATTAATAGTAACAAATATACAATGTAGATCAAAATAAAATGTCATATATATATATAAATAACTAGAATATAATTAGAAAGTAACATTAAAAATATGGTGGGATCAACCACTCCATAACTAAAACATTATGAGTGGAAAATATTGTTTTTATAACATTATATGACCTTGGCTGTTTATTAGATCCATACAATGAATTAAATTTTTAGAGGACTTGATTTTAAAATTCATCATTTTTAGAACCATATGTTTGATTGACATTACCATCCTAACAAATTACTCCACAAGAAAATATAATTTTTACATCAAATTATAATTTTTTATAATAATAAAATATTAATAGAATCCATATTTATTGTATTTTAAAAACCAATGTAAATTAATAATAAAAAATACATTTGTAATGCCCTGACCCAAATGTCCACTAAAGTAGTTGTCTAACTGTCTACCAAACATGGAAAATTCAAATTCCATTGTAACTTCATCCATTATTAAAATAGGAGATGCTACAATCTCTCAACCTAAAAACCTCTCATCCCTTAAAATTTGTGGGATAATTAATAGAACATAACTCAACCTAGTCAGGTCATGAAGTCTTGTTGAAATGTATTTGTTTATCTTCTAGGAACCCAATTCACCTCTTAGTGTCACCATAACATAAGGGAAAAATTTCTAAAAACAAAATCCAAATTGTTTTACTAACTGAAATACCATGATGAGGCCTATATGATCTCTACATACCCAATACATGATCACATCATCATATTCTCTACCACAATGTTCTAATAGTTTCATAGTAGAAAATAATACATGATATTCTGTTGATGGAATTAACTATTAAAGCATGCCTTTTGTTCCCCAAAGGATCTCTTTGAATTATTCACTACTTAAACGATCAGATGACTCCAAATAGACCTCATTGTCTTGGTCTAGCTGATATTTCATGAAATGAATTTTATGATACTCTTTGAACATCCCTCAACAAGAAAATGATTTTTAATGATTTGTCAAAAACTATATACAAAAATAAATAGAGGGAGAGAGCGAACCAGTTGAACCATCATCAGTAAAGTACACTCTATGCACTCTGCATAGATGACATGTGCATTACATAATCTATACATAAAGCCTTTAGATGATGTTACAATAATAATTCACTGAGCACCATCATGGAAGATTTTAACAAGCATATGATGATGTCTCTATTGCAAAACCTACCATGAAATTGTCTTATCCCATCACGAAAATGGGTTTATTCTAGAATGAGCTGACAAGGATTCACATGACATCAAATTGGGGAATCCTCGAAGTCAACAACATGATCCCAAGGGTCTCACCCTAGAGTGAAGCATAAATAACATTTATAAGAGAGAAGTTGGTTCCAGACCAAACATCCACATACAAAAAACACATACAGAGTCCGAAAAGGCATCTAACTTGAAATTAAGTAAGGTGGAAATAGTTGGTGTCAATTTGTTCAATCATATAGTTCTCAATTGGGAATATATGTATCACATAGGACTATCCATGCCTCTCGGGAAAACCAAGATGCTAATGAATACTATTTTCGCAAACAGACAATAAGACCAACAAATTTTTAATTTTTGTAGAGTATACAATCAAAATTCTCACAGTGTACCAAAATAAGATCAATGTAGGGGACATGACCATCTTAGGCTGAATTAAAAAAAAGGATTATAAAGACTCACCAAAAGTAACCAATATACTTCATCTGAAACATAGATTGTTTTCTTGGTAATGCGTTGAAAATATCCTAACTGTACAAGTATAAGAATACATGGAAAACCACAAGTTGACGTCCTTAGAATAGGTCATCTACTCCCTCTAATACATTCCATTACCCAAATATTATGATTTTATTTTACATAAAATCACATGAACTTTCATGTACAGCCATCAAAGTCAATCAACGTCCAAATGTGTTTTCATGGGTTTCATATATAGCTAGCCATTTGGTTTCATGATACCTCTCATAAATAAAATTAGAGAGAGAGATGTATCCAACACCAATGTAATTTTTTTGAAAGACTATAAATTTTAAATGATATATATCCTTGATAGGTTATATCGACATTGAATGACATGTTTAACCAAAATATGTGTGGTGCTTCCCACATTATGGGTTTCCTTATCGTCACATTTACAGAAGATATAACTCAGCCCACCACACAATTTTAATAAATTCCCATCAAGGATGGATTACTTTTACATTGGAGGACATGTTTAATCTAAATTTATGTAATGATTCCCAAATTATATTTGTCCTTATCATCACATTTACTATGAATATAACACCACATACACATAACACATGAACTATAGATTGACAGTCTAGGACGAGTCTAGATTGATTTTTCCCAGCATTATATAGAAATGTAATGAAACCATACACTTAAAAACATTCTTCATTTTGATTTCACATGGAATGCATGTTATTCTTATCCGAATAAAATGTCCCTAAATAATGGAATTTGGCCTAAAATCCAGAAAAGGACCAGTATTCTAAAACACCTAATCGATTTTAAAACATCTTCTCCATCATTTGGGTGAGTTAGGATTTCTTTAACTCCATGATATCTTACCTATAAATAGTTATAGTGATTAAAGCGTAATGGACCAAGGCTTTAACGATCACCATTAAACTCAATGGGTGCCTACGTCACAACTAAAATAACGGGTGATGTGTTTATGGACACTTACTAGCCCAAGGTTTCACAAAAAATTGGAACATCAATGATACTATCTGTACGCTTATCGATCCCATGTATTCAATTATCAAATAGACTCTAAATTAAAAAAATAAAATAGTCACACCCCTCTATTAGACTATAAAATAGATTTATGGCCACTCAAATAATTCAACATAATAAAGGTAAAAAATGAAGGGTCACAAAATCAATAAGGTGGTTAACTAGGATATATGCATGTCTATCATTCTAGAACTGAGTATTACTCGATGATATAACTAGATAAAACTCAGCATATCATTTGAGGACTCAACAAGGCAATGGTTACACTTTTTAAAGTTTATGAGCCCAATGAGGGACAATGAATCCTAAAAAACAACTCACAACATAAACAAATCATGAGTAACTGTCAAGGCTATGAGGAACTAGGGAATATACCAACCACACACTATCCCCATACTATAGAACATATTAGTTACCAAAATAAGGATAAACCTTCTAAAGTTCAGTATTCTTAATGGCCTATCCTTTAGGCTTGATTTATAAAAGAAAATACCTATAGGTAACACTCATGCTCTTGCTCCAAGGAAATAGTTAAGAAATATTATGCTACTCTTACTCAAGGGTTGAAGCTAGGAAAATAACCTATGGTTTCATTTAATGTCATATAATAAAATTTAATTTAATTCAATAAACATTTCCTCATATATTTTTAAGGAGAAATCTAGCATCCATAAGGAAATGATCTAGTTTTTTATTTATATAAGGTTGAAAGGTAAAACATGAAAACTATATTAGCTTCATTTTAAACACTATCCTTTTTTGAAAACCAATTTTAATTAGGTAACATAATCAAATAAACCATATTTTAACACCATTCATTTATTTTAAGGACAAAAAAATTATATATCACAGAGAAGTAAAATGTATCTTTTTAAAAAATGTTGTACTAGTATAAAAATAAATCCACCATGAAATTAAATACAAAACTGAATAATGATCTCTAAAAATTGAAATGTTACCTAAACATATATAATAGAAAAAAGCTCAATGGGTTGATCAACAATGAATACCAAAAGAAAATGTGGTCTGCATGTGTTCTATTAAACAATTAATACTTACATTGAAATAAAAATAAAAATATTTAAAAAATTAGTTTAAAACACCTTTAGAGGATCATTTAATAAGAAACATTCCCCAAATCACAATCATGGTTCATGTTTTGATTTAGATGTTTTGTAAGATGACTCATTAATCCCAAGTAATATAGGAAAACACCCAAACAAATATAACTAACTCATCTAATGTCATATTAAATAAAATTTATTTTTACAACATTTTCTCAGAATATTGATCAAAAAATATAGTTCAATTATATTAATAACAACTTCCCAACTTAATAAGGACCCATAATCATTAAAAAAATGAAGATCCTATCCGATGAAACAATTTTATACCAGATTAAATAAAAATTCCACAACATTTACATTGATTAATAAGAAATTAAATATAAAAAGTGAATTTAGAATTATACTATTATATGGGTTACTGTTTCAAAATTTAGATGGCTCACATTCACCATACAAACTAGAAGTTGAATCCAATTTAATCATAACACTCATGCTTCATCCCTTGATATACTATTATGAAATCATGAAGACTAGTAACATGAATATTAAATAGCCACGTAAACACGTTATGCAATCAGACATGCTAGACATTACATTTAAATATCACTAAGAATTGTTAGGAAACCCGGATGAATGACAATTAACCATGGAAGGATACTACCCAATTAGGGAACCACAAGAACAAGATAATCATAAAACTAAAATCATGGATTCATGGAATAAAACTCAGGTAATGATTATTTAAAAAACACATAGACATGTTCTACAAAGAATGTAATGAATTTCCTATGATGATAAAATAAAATAATGACACCAAATCACCTAGCATTGAATACATTGTGAAGACAAATAAAAGACAGATGAAATCAGCTGCTTCCAATACCCTAATATTACAACCTATAAGATGTGTAAAATTCTTGGCAAGTGAATTCCTATGTTCCTATCATGATGTATATAATGTTACTTACATTTTATGACTATATAAGGGATATCATTAAAAATTTCATAAATCTCTTCTCAAAAGAATATACTATAATCACTAAAGGTGAATCAAAATAAACTATAACAAAAAATAACAATAACAACAATCTCTTCCCTAGACACTTCTTATTTTCCCCGTACATGGGTGGATCACTAATTGGAATGACAATTTACAAAACTTTTACACATTTATAATTTCATATATATGAACCAAAAATAGTAGGACAATATACATACCAATGGATATAACATTTTTATTATCTTGACCAAAATGACCACTAGTCCAGCAGTTGGACTGGTTGCCACATGATCTCAAAAACACCACCCTGTATTCTAGAGAATTTTGACATGCAGTGAGTGTCTAATGGTGGTATGGTAGGGAGATTATACCATCATGGTTAGATTGACTTTGTGGTATATCAGTTATAAAATTATTGAAAATAGAGGAAGAATAATAATAAATTACAAAGCTGTGGAAGAGAAATATAATCATTGAATAAAAGGAAATGGATAACATAGATTTATATATTGATTCATGCATGTCTATATGGTGATCATTACTACTAGAAGAAGGTAAAATAAATAATAGATCAATATTCAAAAGGTTAACTCTACAATAATCCTATGTACAAGATCAGTACTATACTCCACATCTCCCAAGTACACTGCACATCATAAAAAATAATTTCATGGACCATTATGCATGAATATATGCTTGGGTATCCCAGTGCAATGGCGGCTTGGGTAGGTTTTGAGATATAATCTGTATAGGCCACCACCAATGGATAAAATTTTAATAATTTTCTGGTTAAAAAATATTAGTGTTCCAACATATGTGAATACAAGGCAATAAATATATAACTATGTTATAACACTTTAGTCTAGGTTCCTAAATATATATTCGACTGATTATACCTGCATCGACCTAATATAGTTTTCTGATTTTAGGGAAAGTTTAGATGTAATATGATAATATTAAATTAAACATATATAATGATGAAGATGTGGTCCATCACCATGTATTTTATTTTTTTAATGGTTTCACCACTTAGACATAAATTAATAATTGTCACATTGCAATCATAAAAATGAAAATAATAGGGAACCATAAGTATGTCCATTCAATGAATCCAGCAAATCTAGTAATGTAATATTGAAATCATTCATGTGGAACTGTAATATGATCACATGGATAACTATTAGATCCCCCTATTTATCCAATACCATTGAATCTATCCAAGGAAACCCATAATGGACTTACTTTTATCACTCATGACATTGTTAAAATTTAGTCTATACCCATTGTCACACATAGGGGATCAGGTATCACCATAATCTTGAAGTATACATATATCTAAAAAGTTTTTGATGGATTTCTAAACTATGGAATTATTGTAACTCTTGAGTATATAATATCATCCCGTAGAGGTCGTACATGGAAAGCCAATATATTTCTCCTCATGGATCATGTTATACCAAGCCACACATAGAGAGTCCATCCTATTTTTTCTTATGCCATGATTTGTGTTCTCTCTCGTACAATGAGCATTTAAGGCATTTTAACCTGATTCACATATAATAACCAAGGAATTTCATGTAAAATTTGGTAAGTAAACTAGTCAATAATTTAATCTGAGGAAAAATCTATGGTATAATGAAATAGACAAAAAGCATTAAGCATCAACCCAATCTCTATGATACAAGGCATGCATAAAATTAAATAATAATAAGAACTAAATAAACATGAATGAAACATAAATCACATACCATATATCATGAGAAATGATGTTTGGAACATAAGGGGTGTGACAAACACAATGAAACATTCTAAAAATATGAGGGCCTTGATAAGGGCATGTGCATAAATGAAAACAATTAGGAATGTGTAATTTGGGGTATGTCATAAGGTATAACAAAAAAGTAATGATGGGGAATCATTAATCATAAAAACAGAACATAACCAATGTTGTATAACTCATGTTCTACACTTCATGTCAATTAGAATAATGGATTATATCCATTTGTAATGGTGAAACACACCGAAAGGGGTGTTTAAACATTCGTGGATCACAATTGTTTCCATGAAATGTGGAACTAAACCCATAATTGTGGAATGTGTCATGGTGATGAATGAAAGGGTTGTTTCTCCTTTCACAAGGTTCTTATCTTACATGGTTATTGGTTCAATTTTATTTATTTGAAAAAAGTGGTGTTTCCAGAAGATTGTTGAGAATTTCAAAGTGGAGAAATATATAGAAAAAAAGCGCTTTATTATATAATATATAACACTTACTTTATACAAGGAAAATGAAAAAAGTTCATTAACATTTTCTAATTTGGTGTGGTGTGAGAAAAATGAGTGAAATGGAAAATCCCTAAAAAAATAGTAAATTATATTGCACCATGATAACATATTTTAGTGATAGATAAAGAGTTAATGACTTAAAATTAACATTGAGAGTACCAATAAGAATCCAGAGGGACCAGAGTTTCTCAAATCCGAGTTTATATTAGGGAGAAAAATCAATGCTTTAGATAGATGTTGGAGGAGATGCATGATAAAGGAGGACAAGCTCGTCTGTTGGAAAATGGTGAAAGGAATGAGAAAATTGTTTTTAACTTTATTATTGGTGAAATTGTAATTTGACACATAATACTGGGTGACATAGTTTGGAAGAAATGTTGACCTAACCATACAACAATCATGTGTCTCCCATAGTGTTAGAACAACAACCCACAATGTTTCTCCACATATTATTTATAACCGTCCACCAAACAGTGCAGACATACAAGATTTCTTATACTAACCATGTGGGGTAGGTTCACATTTTGATCAAACAATTCATATAAAATGAGGTTCAATACATCTCACCATCATAATGAGCATAATTTACACTGGGGAGTCACACAATTTCAGAAAAACCATGTAACCTTACGAGTGCATGTAGACATGATTTCTTAGGGCCCGATGCACATGAAACTCAAAAAAGAACCATCCAAAACACCTCATTATATCTAAAACACTTCTAAAAACAGACTTATAAGTGATACAAAACTCATTTTCACTCATCATGGATTGGTTTACCCAATGGACCATGCACCATAAGATAAAATTTAAAATTCCATAGAAATTTTAACCTGTTCAAAAAAATAGGACACTACAAAAATATTATCATCAATGTACTTAGGAAATATTTTGAGGCATATTTCATTAAATATAATCATTCACGTATTATTAATTTTTAAAAAAATATTTTGTTTAAATGGGATGTTTATCTTTAGTAAACTCAACTAAATTTCATACCTTATTTATACAAAAATGATAATGTCCAACATGAATATAATTTTCCCAATTTGGATAATTAATTTCTTAACTGTCATTAATAGGATAATAATTAGGTTAATATACACCAAAATTGAATTCTTTTTAATATTCATTAGGATTATTATAATCTTCATGCTAGTTAATTTATTTTTTGTGAATATTTCAGGAATTCCTTTCTTAGTATATAGTTATCTCTTATTATATTCTCTAAAATCATTTCTATAAATTTAATATAAGAAACAGAATAATTACATCACTAATATCAAGAAACATTTGATAATTATAAATATTATTTAAAATACACATAAACCAAAAATAAGATATGAAAAAACATATTATTATTTTCTATAAATATATCATAATGAGTTTTCCATAACAAGTGTCTAATGTATACTCTATTTAAATTATTATAATAAGTATTAAAAAAATTCCAAAAAAATTATTTTGGAAAATTAATATTCAATTTCATTGTTCAGTCACCTTCATAATTTGTTATATTTTTTATATTTAAAAAATCATTTTTTGTGGTGTTCTCAGTGTAGAAAAAACATGGATGTTTACAATATATTCCAAAAAAATTATCAGAATCTAGTTAACAAATTCTCATCCATTATTATTTATAATTTATATTATTAAATGAAATTTTCATTTTTTTATCTATTTAAAGAATACTAAAATCCTTTTTAGGGATTCAATTTTTTGATATTCAACAAGAGTCTGACTAAATAAACTAAAATCATCTCTAATTAGAAAAAAAATATCCCACTAATAAACTAGAAGATATCATGTGTCCATATATATAAAAATGAGGTAGATCTAAATATTTATTAAAATTATTAATTGATCTAAAAGTATCCTTTTCCATATTACCCCTTAGAAAC
Organism: Viscum album; assembly: GCA_963277665.1. Lineage (NCBI taxonomy): Eukaryota > Viridiplantae > Streptophyta > Magnoliopsida > Santalales > Viscaceae > Viscum > Viscum album. Next base: position 197,886,151 of record OY728150.1, read on the forward strand.
AACAAAAATAAATATTACGTGCTCTGAATTTTGCATGAACTGAAACCTTCTACTTTTAAAAAGTTGTTAATCTATTTAATATGAACATGTCCCAACATCATATGTTAATAAAAATGGTATGTTCATTAAAATATAAAAAAAACTTATATTTTGGTTTAGTAATTATAAAATTATTAGTTATATATTTTCTATTATATTTGCATAAAATAAGATATTTAAATCATTATAAATTTCAAATTTATTATCATCAAACATTTCAGTCATTCATGAATGAATGATATTTGAGATTATAATTATTTTTTTAATATCTCTATATTAAATAATATAGAAATTATAATATATTGGAATATTTATATTGATTTAAACAAGCCAACCGTTCCATTAGAGTTATCACATAATGTGGTAGTGCCACTATTAAATTAGGTTTATTATTAAATGTTTTAAATATCACTTTTTATATTTTTGGGACTCCCACTTTCCACATACTATGAATATCTAAAAATATATATATATATTTATACTAAATATGGGTATTTAGATAAATAATTTGGTACCTTATATATTTTGGGTGCAACATGATTAGGGATAAAACTTTTGGGAAAAAAAATTTAACAATTTTATGATAAGGTAGTCAATGAGGTATATTATTAGAAATAGAAAAAAGGTATGGATTATCACTGTTTAAATATAATTGAAAATTAATTTAATAATTTTTTTCCATGTAACATATAAACCATGCAAAACATGATACTATAACTATAAATTTTTAAGATAAATAGGTTTTTTTACATCTAATGAATATATATATTTCAAAAAAAATTCCAATATGTCATTATTAGGTTTTGTAATATCTCTAATCTAATCAAATTTTTCTTTTACATGAAAAATAAAAATGAATAATATTTTAATTTTTTATTTTCAGTTATAATAATTTCATTCTCTTTTTTAATAACATATACTATTTTGTAACATAGCTGTGTGAATTCCTTTCATGGCTCTCTAATACTTATTTGTTCCTCAATGAGATACATTCAATTTTATTCAGGTTTAAAATACTATTTCATAGGATGAAATATTTATATTCTAATATCATCTTAAATTAAAATAATTTTATATCATACTATTTTAGTTTATACAACATTTTATAGCATCATTTTTTTAGAGATTCTAAATCTATATATATATTTTTTGTTATACTTTGAAATGATAATAGAAAATGATGACATATATATTTTTATAAACACTACCCTTGAATCCTTCAATTTTGTATATTTTGTTATATTGATATAATATTTATTAATTTCATTAAAAAATAAAATATACTACCTTTTAATTATTGAGTAGTGAATAATTATTTACACTGATATGTCAATGATAATTCTTTATAACAAAATATAATGCAATGGCAATTACTAAGAAACTCCCTAAAAGAACCACACTCTAATTTAATTTTTTCATTCCATGAGAGATTGAATGATAAAATAGGGTGGTTAAATAGTATATTTTTATGAAATTTAACATATTATAATTATCATGGTAATAAAACATTAAATTATAAAAGAACAAAATAAAGAATTGGAAAATAATTTAAAGACAACATTATATTGTTATGGTAGTTCATATAAACCTTATCATACTTCAATCATTAATTTAATCTAATTAGTGAGGATACAAGTATTCACTATGAAAATCAATTTTTTAAGAATTTATAACTCTCTTACAGATATATATTTTTATCATTTGGTGGCTTAAACTAATTACATACACACCATTTGGGAAAATAAACTATCTATCATTTATAGCAGTCATGACCCAAGACCTATCATAATTTATAATTGAATTCATAACTTCACTATCCCCTTTTAATGGTTGAGTAACATTGGAATGCATCCTTGGGATATGAAAATATGAAAATAATATAGAAATAAAAAATCATTATTAAAATTATATAAAAAAGAAATCCTAAAACAATTAAGAACATAAAATTTGAAGATGATGAAGAATTATAACTCATCTCAGGAATATTGATGAAACTAGTAGTCGATTATCAAATTATAATTTCATTCATAGTCACTAAAATGGAATGGTATTCACATTAGAAATTTATCAAATTACAATTTACATATCAAATACATATTTTTTTCTCTATTTTTTGAGTAATAATATTACGTTTATATAATCACACTCACCATCGATTGCATCCAAAGTGATATTTTTTTGTCTCCAAATATTGAGTAATTTTTTTGGTTTATTTAGTATTTTGTGTCATCATCCAATTGGATATGTGAATTAATTTAGATACATACAAAATGGATATATAAAATAATTCACTACACTGTTGTCAATTTTTTGTTTAGAAATATTCTATATTGTTTTAATTACGTTACATATAAATTAGACACATGATTCTCAATCTTATACAAGGAAAATAGATCGATGAAATTGTCTACAAGAAATTATATACATGAAATCAAATATGTGAAGTCCTATATGAGAAATTTAAAATGTGGTTCACATTATAAATTACTATGTTATAAAACTAAATGGATATTTAATAAAAACACATACATTATAGATTTTCCTACAACATAAAAATTTGATAATTTTATTTCAAAATTTGATAGCATATTTTTATACCTCATGTAAGGGTAGATTTTGTTTTTATAACCTTGTAATTGTTAACAAATACTTATATAAGAGTTATAAAAAAACTAGACAAAAAAATACAGAAAACATATTATGTGTCAATAAACACAATAAATAAATGATATTTAATTTTAAAATTAATAAAATTGACATAATTAATAGAGAGTAGTTTTTATAATACAATTTTTTTAAAATTAAATGTATAATATAGAAAATGTTTCATAGAGCGGAATTGGTGATGAAAACCCTTTTATCAGTCATGGATCATTCTTTAGATGCACAAAATGATGTGACTAATTAAATTACATTAAATATATTTATATTTAATAACCTTATACATATCTAAATACAATCATTATCTTTTTTTACGATAATATGATAAAAATATATTTTATAGTTTTTAATGATATTTAGCATCAGGTATGAGAAATCATTATTTAAATGAAATCGTTTTGGAAACTATATATTAGAATACATTACAGTCCAAAATAGATTAAAAATTATATATTCTATATTACAGTAATATATTTTCAATCATATAATATATATATATATAATTTCATTTCAGGGTAATTTTGGAAATGATCCAGCAGATAAAATTGGCGATGATCATGATTTTGTTAATTTTAGTTAATGAAACATGTTTACTTAATAAATGAGTAAATTGAATATATTTCCTTTCATGAAAAACAAAATTTACATATTTATATCATATTATGTAATTAAATAGGTTGTTACCGTATTCCATGTTATAAATTCATATTATTATTCTTATAGGTTGTCAAACTAACCCAAACATAATCCTACCATGCTTAATTGATTATTATGATACAATATAGTTATAATGTAATAATACATGAAGTAAAATGATTTTATTTATAATTTTTTGAGTTAAATAAATATATATAATAATTTATATGATTTATAAGGTGGGTATAATTTTAGTAATTTCATTACATAGAATTAATAGACCTTATTCTTTTTGGTACAACAGTTTTAACTGATTGAAATAATGATAATAATTTTGAGGTTATATAATTACGTTGTTTTCAAATTTCACACCATAAAAATTCTTATATCATTAAATGATAATTAATTCATTAATCCCATGCTCATAACAAGAAATGTAAGGCTATTATGAAAAGATATATTGAAGTGAATCATTCCATGGGGGTGGTTGTTAATACATATGCATGGTTAATTATTTCATTTTATATTGAATAAGATAAAGGTATACTATGGTTAATTTTCTTTATTAAAACATAAATTTTATAAATATAATAATTTTTTTTAAATTCTTTTTATATACTGATATTATAAGATGGTGATGTAATATGATACATGTTCTATCGTTCTGGAAGTACTCTACACACCACAAGAATGATAGTTTTGTTTTTATTTAAGGAAATAGTGATGGTGATTAATATTTTACCATCAATATAATAACATAAAAATATAATAATGATATATGTTTTCCCAATTTATGATCATTAAATTAAATTTTTCGAAATCCTAAATCCAATAAAAATAGAAATAGAAAGAGATGTTATGTAATTACACCTCACTTCCTAGATAATATCATGTTCATAGGGGGTTAATCCCATGCGGAATAATATTTAGGTTATAAAAAACCCTCATTATGGTTTCTATGAGTGTTTCATATATTTTTGGGTGGTGTTTTAGTTAAACCTATAGGTATTTGTGTGAGTTAATTTTGGGATAGGAGCATCCTTTTAATAATATAAATGGGACACATTTATTGTTAACACCCAAATTATTAAAATAATGGGAATTCATTCTAATTATTGTGACAAAGTAATTGATATATAATTGATTTGGTAAGGGATAAGGTCAATAAATTACTAACACACTGATCAAGACACTAGTTTTAATCAGTATTTTTTTCTTTTACTCTATGATTCATTATATTTACCATTTTGGATATTTTGTTTCCAAATATTTTCAACAAAATAAAAAAATAATTATATTCAAAAAAATAAATGTAAAATAGGTTCATTTATAAATCATCATTTAAGAAATATATCAATGAATATGAAAAAAATATTCGATACTTTTTTGGTTACCAACTTCATCCCAATTCGACATCGTTGTTCTATAGGTCATAGTGCATATGAAATGTCCCCCTCTATCAAAAATATATTATATTTATATTATAAATGAGAAAACACTAATGGGTATCGAATAGAGAACTCAATTCAGATATTTTATTCTTACTATTAATTAATCATTGTTTCGGTAGACAAATTATTTAATATCCTGAAAAAATGATTTTTTACTACATGAATGATTATATTCAATCATCATATCATTAATGTTTGAATTATAATAAAGATGGAAATATGTGATTTATATCCACATAAAAGTCACACTTTACATCATAAAAATATAAATACATAGATGTAGTGTACAATTAATTGGTGGTAATGTTTTTTATGGAAAATAATTCAATACTATATTTAATTCTTAATTTTTTTGAATTCACTACTATCAATCTAAAGAGTTAGCCTGGAGAAAATTTAATATTTTCAATAAACCCAATTAATGAAAAAAAAATTAGAATATATGGAGTCATTTGGATCATTAGATGATGAAATAAAAAATTTAAATTAATTTATCTCATGTTATTATCATGTTGATATTTCATTGGGAAATCACCATTTACACAGGAGAAGACCACTAATTAATTAAAATATATTAATATTTCCCCAATGATCCTATTATTTATCAAGGGTGAGATGTTATTTTGTACAAACGTATAAGGATATTTGATTAAATGGATGTAGATAAAAGAATAAGGGAATAAAAATTTGTAATATTTACATTTTTCTCATGGTGTCGGCTGAACTAGATTAACCGAAACCATTTAGAGAATTATGTGATTGGGATGGATGAATATATTATCAAATAACTTGACATATATCAGATATATGTTATAAAAAGTTTATAATCAAATGAAATAAGTGGATATGGAAGAAAAAAAAATCGTTCCACTATATATGTGAATATAGATTCTCAATAATATTAATTAAACACAGACATGAAACGTTGAAAATAGAGGTATATTTGTTTATTAAATTTTATTATATAACTCTAACTCTTGCTAAAAATGATTAATTCATATCTTCCCTTATGAATCATCATGAATTATTTTAATAAGATTTTATATAGATTCCATGGTTGGATTCACATGTAGAGGCCCATGTATTGAGATGTGTTGATACCCGTTGAATATATAAAGATGAACTAATGAGATTGAATCCAACTACTGATTTAAATTGGGTTATCAAAGAAGTTAATGTATTAAATATTAAAATTATGTTTAAGTAAGATACATGATTTCTCAAATAATAATTGTAATCTGTAAGAAAATGAATGGTATATCTAAACATGCATTGATATTAGATATCTCAACCAATAGTATCCCCATGATGATGTTATAGTCTTCATTATTGGGATACTATTGTTTTTTTGAAATTAGTTTTTGAACATCTAAATCCTATAAGGTTCTTCTTAATGTAATAATTAGATTACAATACCCACTCCAAACTAATAGATTCACACTCCCATTTGGGATATAAATGAGATATAATGTAATAAAGTGTTTTTAACAGGATGAATTAATATTCCACCTATTAATTTTTCATAAAAAAAATTCTATATTAATTTTATGTGGTTGATCGTTTGAGAAAATATATACAGAATGTGACTGGATTTATGATATTCATTCTATGACAATAAAAATAAATAATTATAGATTTGGGGAAATTAGCTAAAATTCCATTTTGATGAAACATAATAGAATATACTTCAAATCATTTAACATTTTAATGAAATTAATGACAACCACCAAAAGTCTTAGATGATACCCAATGTTCCTCCCATGTGGTTGTGACAACCGTTAAGGCCTATGTTCAAATTTTAATATTTAAATCAAATATTTCATCCCTTATATATCAAGGAATGTTTTGGATCATTTTTTATAGAATATTGGAATACAATTTCATAAGGAAACATAGATATTAACCATCAAATATTGGGTTATTTCACAAAGACCCCTTTAAATTAAACAATCTAAGATTTAACTTTTAAAACCCCACAACATGACATTTGAAATCACAATAAATCATAAACATTCATATGAATAATAAAATTTGTTTTATAAATAGTGGTATGAAGAAAAACATAGCAAGATGTAAAAAATAATTTATAATCAAGTTATGCCATTAAAAAACATAAAAATATTCATATTGTATTATAAGAAAATAATGAAATTTGTGTTTAATTAAATGAATAGTTATTTATATTATTAAATATTATACAAAAAATCTTTTCTAAATTAATCAAATAAATAACCAAAAAATGATATATTTGTTAGTGTTATATTGGAATATGAATTACCAGAAAAAGTTTTTCGATAAGAAAAATCAATTACCATACAAAATATTATAAAAACTCAATAAAATCAAAATCTTTTCCTTAATAATGATAAAAAAATTAATTTCAATCATAAAAAATATATTTTCCACGAAAATATATCATCTTGAAACTGTATGAAATTATATTAAAATATCAAAGTGTCTTGTAATAATTTATTCAAAAACCTTAAATGTTTTGATACAACATCGTAATGAATTAAATAAATTCACCATTTAATTAATATAAAGTTTCTTTAGAAAGAAAATAATTGCATAATTAATTAAGAAGTTATATACAAGACTCACATAGCTTTATCTATAGTGGAAAAGAATAGTATCAGGAATAAAACAGATCAAATCCTTCCCCTCAGCCATTATTGTATAAAATAATTTCTCTATGAAACCATCAATACCCACAAAAAAATAAATCATAATGTTATTATCTACGGTAAATAATTTCAAAAATATATAAAACTTATGAATGAAAGGTATTTAATATAAAATAAATTGAAAAATAGTTTGAGTTACATTATGATACCATTATAGTATATTTAGTTAAAATAATTCCCTATCAAGTGATCAAGTGTAGAATTAATTTTTCCCATAAGAGTCATCATTTATAGCAAAGGAAAAAAATTAATTCTATTTAAAACTCATGGATGATAGTTTTAAATAATGTTTGATTGGTGTAACAACATTTATTTTTTTAATGGGATAAATCATGTTCCATTTTATTTTAAATAAAACATCATTTAATAATCTATAACGAAAACTAAAAATCAATTATATTTGAAAATTTCATAAAAAAATACTTATTATTTTTTATTGACTTGTAAAATTATATTCAAAAGGTAAATTGTTACATAAATAAGAAGATAAAAATTTGAAATATATATTCCATTAAAATAACATAAATATTTTAAATACAAATTTAAAATATAGTTCATTACATTACATACCATCTGTCCGAAAATGAAAATATGTGCATTATAAAATTTACAAAAACATTAATATAATAATATTAAAAAATAAAGCTTTTAAATTCAATATATCTAATCATTTGTTTATCACATCATTTCCTGGATCTCATAATAATTACACACAGAAGGTACTTTATGGGATATATAATGATAACCTGTAATAGAAATATTATCCTTAATAAAAAACTACTAAGTCATTTAACCCTTTCTAACATTAAAATGAGTTCTATGTTTCCACTCACTAAATTTTTTTAAAAATCATTTTTAAATAATTCATCTTTATTATTTATTATGATGATTTATATTATGAAAAACATGTCATTTAGTATAATTTTAATTTTTATATTATTGTACTTTTACTATTCAAAAGGCATTTATTAAAGACGTTTTATGTAATTACATGGAATGAGATTAATTAATTATATTCCATAATTATATTTTCTATAAAAATTATATATTTATTTAATAGAAATTATGGAACAAATTAATATAGGGAATTAATATTTATTACAATCTTCTATATAATGAAATTATTACTTTATCTAATCAAAAAAAAAATTGAAATAACATTTCTCAAAATAATTAATTACTAAAAAAAATATTCTATAAGAATATGTCATGTTATATAATATTCAATTATAAAAAATGAATAATAATATCAAACAAATACTTTTATAAAATTAGTTTCAACATAAACACTGTTATGAAACAATTAATGTAATTAATAAATCTATCCCCAATTTCAATAATTTTGTTGTTTCTATGGGGTGGTAACTCATACTTCATATAATTATTTTAATGAATTTTAAATATTATTCCATCATATAATCTAGGTAAATTTTTAGGATTATCTTTTAATTCGACGGAAATTATGATATAATTTTTTAAATGAGTTATGCGAAAATATATATTTTTAAAACAACTATGTGAACATAAAATTTTCCCTTTATTTGAAATATTTTTATTTGAAATAATCAACAAGTTTCATTTCCAAAATATGGGACATATCTTATTATAGACAACAATAATGATGTAGATATAATTATTAACTTTCATTTGTCCACCTCATCTATGACTACTTTGAAAAAAAAATCTTCATATAATCAAGAATACGTGTAGTATTTATAAATTTTACAGCGATATATATTTTGTCATGTATGTTAATAATTATGGGATTTTATATTTTGATAAAAAATATTCCCCAGTTATAGGAATATTTATGTTTTATATGAGGTTCATAAAGTATAATTTATCTACTTTTAGTTAAGATGAATATAAGATATGATTTCAAGATCATTTAATCATGATGCTCCAATAATAATTACATGTAACTCAATTGGAGGGATAAATATTTCATGAGACTCCATGTACACTATGTCATTAACCAATTAACCTTTATAATTTTATGAAAAAAATTAAATATTGTAAATTTAATATATAATTACCACATCACATTCCGTAGAAAATTTAGAATTTTCATATATTATACATAGTTTTCCGCTATTATAAACATTATTTTAATAAAATATGTAAAAAAGTAATTACATATCAAAATTATGATAAACCACAATGTTTATGAGTAAAATAATAATAACAATATTCTAAATTAGGTTCATATAATTTTTTTATTTCCTTAATTCCTAAATCATCTAAACCACAGAAATAGTTTGCAATGCCCTTTAACTATTATAGTATAAAGAAATAAATAATATCTAAATTGAATGTTATTTGAAAAGATCAATATATATTTTCTTGAAATTATTAATGATCTCTAAAAATTATAAAAATTTCTATTACTACTTTGTAAGCGTAAGTTTTTTTTTTAAAAATAGAAGTTTATAATTTCAAAATAAAATCCATTAAATAATTTCAGAACTACATTAATAAAGAATAAATAAATAATAATTAATATATATTTTAATCATATATTATCACAAAATATAAAAAAAATATTATAGAAATAACATAAATCTACATGGAATAAAACTATTTCATGATTTTCTATACATCTTTCATATATGTCGAAAAAATAAAATAATTATCCTTTAAATTTATTTACATTTATTTGTTTGTTAAATAATTGATCAATTATAATGATTATCTATATTTCTCATTATATATTTTGAATGTAAAATATTACCTTGTCTCAAATAATAATAAAATTTTCTATGAAAAATCACACACCAACACAATTTTTAATATATTACTGATTTAGGTATTCCTTTAAAAAATGAGTGTAAAAGTCCTCAAATTTTATTTTTCAATTTATAATGAAACCAAATATGTGGTAAAAATAATTTATAATAAAACAACAATATGATAACCTATAAAATTATTAATAATATTTGAATCTAAAATAATATAATTTTCCTATTATTGTTTCTTAAAAAATAATATTTTATGAACCCATATTCTAATAACAATATTAATATAAACTTTTAAAATATCCTAAAGTTTCACCATTAAGGAAATATATTGTATCAATTGCATAACATTTTTTTTCAGTAATTTTTCTTATATAATTAATAAATTATTAACATAAAAAACACAAAGATTAATAATTTTTGGAGATTTTATTCATATTTAAAAAAACAATATGTAGGATACATATTAATTATACATGATAGAATCAAACAATATTATAACTCTGACTACCCAATAGTTGATTCTCTTAATTAAACATTGTAAATTACCAGGAATGTTCAGGACTCGAGCATGCTCGATCCTAAAAATTTATTTAATAAAATATAAGTACAACTGAACACGACAATCATTAAGTACAAACACACCTCCAAAACAAAAAGTTGGCAAACAAAATGACAATCAAAAACATCAAAGAAAATAATAACCCAAACAATAAACCTGCAATCAAGCAATAATAAAGATTACATGATCCAAAAAATGGACCAACACACATTTCCAGTAGTCAAGATCTCATCACTCAAGATCGCACCTGCTCATGATGCGGAAGTTGTCGCAGCCCCCACCGGCCGAATGCACAACGTATTTTTTCCAAAACATTCATGGAGCTCAAAACTCGAGAAGGGCCCAACCTGGATCTTCCACCCGTAAGAAACTATGCACTCATCCGCATCCTAAAACCCGCATTACAAGGCTGTGCCTGAGGTCATCTCCCATACCGAGGAGATAACCCTCATTTTCATGATAAAAGCTAGCAACCCTGACTCACAATCCCAAAGTCAACAAGTTTGATGAAAAATCCTCGCCGGACCACCTTCATCTGACGCCGCCATCCCATTAATCATTGTAAATTAAATTTATAATCAATTGTTGAAAATAAAATGTAAATTAAGACATATACAAAAAATAAAAAACTTATTATGACATCAAAACTAGAATAATCAAGTATGATATATTAATTAAACTATAAATCATGGGATTTTATAATACCCAGTCTTAATATAAAATAATTATGTTTGGATGGAATGATTTTATAAAAAAAATCTATCAAAAAAATAAAAATAATTTTCTTGAATGTTTTTTGAAAAAATATGAAAATTTATCCAAATTTCATTCTTAAAATAATAAAATTACTTATTTATAATAAAATTAAATTTATATGACATATTAACCAATATACTGTTAAATATTAAGAATTTATTATTTCCCATAAAATATCTTATATATTTTATTAATTATTATGATTCTATGTTTATAGAAATGATAAATAATTGAAATCCCATGAATGGATTATGTGACATAACATTCACAAACCTAAAAAATAACCTTTTCAATCACTATTATAATGTAATAAAATCATATGTTAATTATATTTTCATTTATCTTTAGAATAAATAATTACCCAATGCATTAGAAATTTATATATAGATCCTATATCCTAGGATATATAATGAAAATTTCTTATAAAATGTGTAAATTTAAACTGTATATTTCATTCACCATTTTAAAAATAAAACACAAAAAAAATCTTTTCTCCAAATAAATAACTTCATAAAAAATAATCATACAAAATGTATGCATAATTTGGAGAAAATCATTTTCTCCTATAAAATACTTGGATGTAATTGTTCAAAGCCACTTTATTGTTTAAAATTACTAAATTTGTTGTTAAACATCCATTATATTTGTTTTGAAATCATAATATATTTTATATTAAGAATCATCACTCCGATAAAAACTATGCAATATTTCATGCCATAGCATACTTATAAAAAATTAAATTAAATTAAAAGGTATGAAATCCAAACAATATATTATTTAATATACAGAAATGGTTTCTCCAAATATATTTGAAACTATGATAAATTCATATTAATTTTTAAATAATATTTTTAAAATAAAATACACATACGTTGGATGTTCAGGTGTCATTAATCTATTTATTTAATGGGAACTGATAGAATCTCAGTTAATGTGACTTCCTTGTGATATAAATTCACATTATAATTATTATACAACATTACACTACCCTACTTCATGTAAATATTATCACAAATTCACCAAAATTAAAGATCTCTATGGGCAGGGAATGAATCATCCCCCCATATCTGTCACCTTCTATATATATCATGATCGTATTATTTATTTTAAATATAAAATTATTAATTTGTTAAAAATATATATTATAAGACTCATGTATTTTAATCATGAGAATAACTTACCCAATAGAACATTTTTTATTCATCTACCATTATATTATAAAACGATTTGTAATATGTATTATACCTTAATGAGATTATAAATAAATTAAATTTAAACATCCACTCTAATCCTCATATTCATTCAATGCAAAACAATTAATATTTTAATATCATTTTAATTAAACAATTCTTTATGTGATTTTCAAATAATATATTTCATTTTTTATTTTCATGTAATCCTTCAATTGCATATCACCTCATATAAACAGAATCTTTTTCAAACATTTAGTTAGTTCAAAATCATTTATATAATATTAGTAAATTTGGAATAATTTTATATTTACATTTAAAAATAAATGATTTCTTAATTTATCAAATAATATATGAAATTCAAAATTTTTTAATGAATTGAAAATATATAGACGTCATAAAAATAACCCAATATATAATATTAGAACTGAGATATAACATTATTATACATAAAGGTGATGTTTTCAATATATATGTTTCATTAAAGACAATTTCAATTTCTCAATAAAAAAGTGTAATGTAGATCACAAACGATAAAAATAATGAAAAATAATCTCTTAGATGATGTTGAAAATGATTATTATGCAATGTTAATGTTTCTTTATGACTGAGAAATCAATTAAAACCCGTGGAATGTAAATGTCATTATTAAAATACATGATGGTGTCTAGAAAAGGATAGTGTAAAAATATTTGAATAAAAAATTAAAATGTATTGACTATTTTGGATTGATACTTATAAATCATCATAATTTACTCCATCTTATGATTTTTTTTCAATAAAAATGCATATGTAAAGGCCATTGGAATACTATTTAAGGGTATCTCAACAATAAAGTGAAGAAATTATTTGTTTCCTAATTCTCAATAAAATATATCAAGGGAGTAAGAGATTAAATATTGGTTATTAGTAAAATAATATTACAATACCTTGAGATAAAATATAATGTATCCCAATATAATTATTGAGGATCAATAGATACATTAGTTTTTTTAGATTTTCAAATAACAGAAAAAAATTATGATATAGAATATATAAAACTATAATAACTATTATGTGATTTCTAATCATTATTAGTAATTAAATTGTACTTATATCCATGATGGAATCATTATTATGGTATATATCATATAATAAAAAGGTATTGAAAAATTAGGCACATTGTGGGAGTTATGGTCATTATTCTGAGTAGGGATTATTTGAAAATGGTAATGTATAATATCATACTATTACTCCTAAATGTATAAGTAGGAAACATAATAGCCTTTGAAGACAACACTAATGGTTTTAATACTTTCTGATAAAGGTGAAATCATTTTAAATATGTGCTATATAATGTTTTATAAGTTACCAATCTAACAGAAATATTATTTTTAATGTCTCCCTATGTGTAAATATCATAAATGAATAAAAAATGAATAATATTCACTATGTTAGAAATATTCATAATATTTTTACATGGTACAAAAAAAGTAATGATATAATACTTTAATTGATATTTGAGGCTAGATATTATTGTGTTATAAAATTAAATGAATATTAAATTAATTATAAATTTTATTATAATTATATGTAATATTACCCACTTCATCAAAATCCATTTATAATATAATCCTTACTTTTATTGTATGCAATATTTTGTATATAAGATTATTCCAATCATAAAATTTCCTATTGTCCTACAACATTAATAAATATACATACTACTTATGAAAATTTTCGAAAATTATATAGAGATTTATTTATATATTACCATATATTTCCCACCTTATAATAAATAACATTTCCAAGAATAATATAAATATTTTAAAGAACTAATAATTTGAATGTAAAATAATAAATAGTTATAAATATTGAATAGTATTGATAACAATTAGAGAAGTTGAAATCAAATTAAATGATTAATAATCATGTACTTTTTTGAAAAATAAACCTTTATAAATTGTTAATTAATATACATGATCTATTATTTTCATCAATTTTTTATGGAGACACGGTTGCTCATTATAGGACACTAAATAGGGGTTGAGGGGTGAATTGAGTTCTAATAATAATTTCTATTTTTGAAATCATTATTTAAATTCACCAATTTATAATCTAAACCGTACAACTAACCAATTTAGTATAATTATAATAGTTTCTAATGATCAATAAATTCCTCAAAAGATTGATTGATTCTCATTTACGATAATTTAAAATATTGATATATCTTTTTAATGTCATTTACTATATCAAAAATCGTTATAAACACTATGTAATATTAAATATCTATGAAATATAAGGATTTTGTGGATAAAATAAACAAATACATTCATGAAAACAAAACATCAACACATTATATAAAAACAAGAGGATCAGTCTCAACTTGATACCGAGTCCTATCGCCTTCATGATCCACTTCCACCGAACAGTTTATATTAATAATCTTAATCCACACCTTAAATCTAGGTTCAAAATAGATTACAAGTCCATCATTGTCAACATTACCTCTACCACTATTTTACATCAGTAAAAAATATAACCAGTTCACATAGATACCACTCCCATATTTATACATAGGAGGAAAATGCTCTAGAAATTTGAGTGAGCCGTGATACCTTGTATCCTACACCTTTGCTCATGATTCATTTTTTTGATACAGTTGCAAACACTACATGAAAAGAAGTGAAATTATACAAAATAGATCAAAAAATTTAAATAGTGTTTTAGAATTGTCTATTTAATGTGTTTTATTCTACTATACTTCTTGAGTAAGAAGATGTGAAGCTCAAGTCATCATCTAAAAACAGACACAAAAAACAATGTGTCGTTGATGTTCTGTGTTCTAGATTCCAGTGAGATGCCTCTTGTTGATTATTAGATTTTATTTTTTGATGCAATGATTTTAACATTATTTGGAACATAGAAAATTCAGGATTATTATCATATTGAAGGATTTATGTGTATCTATTCTCACTTGGTGGTCTTCTGTGTCACACCATCTCTATAAATTTGTTTGCACACGACCTTTTATTTAATATCGGGTGTTTTTTGGCTTATAGAGATAATTATATCTATCACATATAGGTACCACATTCCTTTTACTTCCTAATAGTAATGGTAAAAAAGATCATTAATAATATATTTATCATTAAATAACTCACATATGACGGTTAGTATCAATTTTGAATTTAAATTATAAATGATGAAATGACTAAGTCTTGATCCGTGTAACATGATCAATGACACATGAGCATTGACTCAACCATTCTACATGAATGATGTATTAAATTGGGTGTCTTATCCTTTGGAAAAAATTATATAATAGTGGATTGATGCAATATCATCTATTACACTTCAACTATGTCTGGTCCTTTGTGAAAATTCTAGACCATTGTCATACGAATGGTGTCTCAGAATTATGAAAATCCAGCCATGGTTTATGGAATTTTGTATGAATTATGAACTCGTAGGAACAATTTATTTTCCATGTCAACTGTGTCTAGTCCTTTTTGAGAATTATGGACAAATACATTGAGTCAATGGTGTCTCATAATTTACTAAATTTTAGAGTGAGCAGTGTGACGACAACAATGACTCATTCATTATCAATTTTCTAACTGAATAGTGGGACCGGTGACTATGGGTCCACTAACCGGGGACTCATATTTATTTCAAAATTTTAATCATTTATTATGAAATTACACTTACAAGAATATATTATGATTATACATAAGAATAATGAATCATAATGAAACATGATTAATCCTGATTAAAAAGAATTTTTGATAATTAAAACTAGAGGTGTCCAAAAATCTCTCCCCTTTTGATGATCACAAATCATAGCATTTAAATGATATATATAATGGCCACAGTAAAGGATGAATATTTTTCATAACATATTACATAGATTATGTGTAATTAGGACATTAAAAATATTAATTAAATTCATCATAGATTGAATAATATCAGATCATATATATGAAATATTAGAGCCCATTCTCATATGCGAGTATCAATGCTTCATAAGGGTGTGAGATGGTTTAAATGTAATCTATCAGTTATCCACATTTTGTAATTTTCAAATACAATATATAAATAAAGAACTAAAAATAATAACCAAATTTACGTGAACAAGTGAATGAAATAGAGAGCACATATCCTTGAGTACACCAATATTTTACAGCCACAAAATGTACATCAAAGACCTAAAAAATTCATCGAATCACATTGGATCTATGTAATACACCTATTTACCCTTGTGAGAGAAATTAGGTTTAGAAGCAGTAGTTTTAGAAGTGGGAGTAATGGAAGGTACCGAGCTAGTAGATAGTGAATGTAGAAAAATATCTTCAAAAACAGAAGGTGTGAGGCTTAGTCTATTTGAAGTTTGAGGTAATGAATTCTTAGTAATGGCTAGTTTGATATTTCTTAGATCCGAGTTGGGGTCATGGTAATAGTTTTAAAATATGTATAGGTATAATTATTCAAGAAAATTCTCAAAGGAGTAGCAGATAAAGAAATGATTTTTGTGCTTTGATGATGTAGATATGTGTCAACAGATTGATGAAGCCCTTGTTGACTTCACCACCATAATCCATTGAAATATAAAAATCAAACTTTTTCTCCATGAACATCTCAAGGATATGATTAAATTATTTAAACTTTTATATGTTATAAATGAATGCTTGATTTACTAGAGGTTTCTTCCAATTCTCTAATAAATACATTAAATTACCATTTACCAAGTTCTTGGTTTATATCCTCTTATTTTAGTCATCCACTTTTTCAGAAAGTTGTACATGAGCATCATTTGATGTTTTTTAATAATATTTAACCATATAAAGTACATGCTAATTGTTTTTTTAAATATTAACATGGATATCATAATTAGAACCACCATCCAAAGCTGGATTCACTTCTCTAATCACTTATCTAATCAAATAACATTCCAAAGGTAGATAGGTCTCTACAGAAGATGATTGAGCTGGAGCAGAGGAGGTGAAGGTATTAAATCATTTAAAAATTATCCCCAAATATATTTTATGTACATGTTTTAGTCGATTGATTTTAGAAACAAGTCCAAGAATATAAGTGGATAAATTAGTATTGTTCTTGAAAACTTCCTCTACCACTGAAAGTAAATTAGGATGAATCTAAGACACAACCTTTCATGAGAGCATGTCAGCATCGACCTCACTTAGACTAGAAACCAGGGAAGGAGAAAAATCAGCATTCAAGACCTTCTTCATATCCACAACCAAGGATTATAAGGACATAAAATCAGTATTCATATCTTTGATTTAATGCACTACCTATTGTATTTCTTTAACCATATTTGGTTGACTTTTTCATATTATCTTCTATAGAATCATTCCATCATCCCTTTCACTAAGAATGGTCATAGGAGAATTTTGGGACTTCATAAGATTACCCACACCAGAAAACATATTTTCACCAAAAACATTTAAACCATTATTACTCACATCGTCTAAGGGTGTTTTAGCAAGTGCACGAACAGTTACATTCTTTGGAATATAAATCACTTCTTTATAAGTGATAGGTTTGAGTAAAAAATTGTTGTTGGACCAATTTCCATAACTAACGATCTCTGAGAGACATAAATATTTAAATATCTTTGAAACATGTACCGGGAATAAACTATTCTTGGATCAAGGAGATTTTTTAATCCAATCCTCTCCCGACTGGGTTTTTCTCCCCATAAATAGATGATTCCCAGGTAGAATTATGTGATTCCATCATTTATATTATTTCCCCATATTCTACTATTTTTTTTATAAATTTCAGCCCTGGATAATTTTTCTTCTAATTGGATGGAATGTTCAATGCATTTTAAATCATATAAATATACCACTCTTTTAGTGATTTTTTTATTATTAGAGCCATTACCCTCACTTGAATTTTTTCCCTTATCTATATCACTTCTATTAGATTCATCACCATCATCTATAGTGGCTTCTCCTTCAGTAATGTTTTCTCCTCTATATTTCTTCTTATCAAAAACATGTTCCAAAACAACAACTTTTCACATAGCTTCATCTTCTATACTTTTATCACGAATACCTTAATTTCGTTTAATACCAGAAACATTCACTTATTCAAAACCATCTTAGGTTTCTTCATCAGAGCATTCTAAAACATTATCTAGTTCCAATAACAGTTCAGTGATATCATAGGCTGTCAATTTATTTTCAAAAGTATTAAAATATCCTTAATAAATTTTCATTGTCATCAATTTATGAACATTTCCATGGATTCCATCTGAATTCAATTCTCCTACATATCACATTAGAAAAACAAAACTCATAATCTTTAATAGTTTTTTCATTTTCCCTTACCAATCCTATGGCTTGATGTATTACATTGACAAACATTAAATAGAATTAGGAATTGGATTTGGGGAAGGTTTTTATCATATAAATCATATGAAGGAAAATATATTTCCACAAGATTATATCATGATCATTTTTTAAGAGATATAACAATAACACATCAAGATATTTCATGGTAGAATAGTCTACTTTCCTTTGAATGATCATATTTTGAATTGACATGAACAACAATTCAGTTTCTCCATAAAACTCAATAGCAATAAGTCTTCTCCTCTTCCCATATCCTATTAAATCACCCAAACCCTTTTCTTGGTTATGAATATAAATTATAGGTGGAGTTCCTCCTTAATGATCCTCAATGATACCTACATAAGGTAATTTTATACAAGAATCCCCTATCCTTAGTGAAATTGAAAATGTTGGTCCATTTACCCAAATTCTGTTAATGAAATCATCTTTGCAATTGAACAAAAATGATCATACTAACAAAAATAGAAATCAATCTTTAGGTATAGGGGTCTATTGTCCTTTAAAACCATTCTAGTCATCCCTACTCTTCCAAAACCCCATGAAAAATCCACTTACTTGAAAGAATCAATTTTTCAAAAACTTTTTATTCTGGTATGACTACTTTATTTGTCAGATCAAGGTTCATCTATTTCTCAAGCACTTTGATCAGATCAATTTCCAATTTCATCGATGATTGGTTTTATCTCAGGTCAGAGAAGATGGAAGCTTCAACCTCATCATTCCCAACATTTTGATAGATTTTAAAGAAGAACAAATGGTTTTAGCGAGGGAGAATGATTTTTATTTTTGGAGTTCGAGAGAAAGAGTTAAGTGATATGTTCTATATAGTAACCAATTATTATCATATTGGGATTTGAATTTCATAAATCGAAAATGTGGTATAAAATAATATGATATAAAATAATTAAAACAAAAATTTGTGAAAAATTACAATGTTTAAAATGGAGAGTCCTTATAGTGTTTTGTTAATGATGTAATCACAATGGTGTCTCATTGAATGGTGAGAATTCAATTGGAGAGATGAAAAACAATTTGAAAACAATTGGTGAGAGCACAAACTATAATACAACAACTGGAGAGACCTCAAACAGTTACACAAAATTGATAATACCTAATTTTGGTATATTATAGCTTATTTATTCATATTATAATGTCTTAGTAAATATATCAGCAAACTGACGTTCTATATAAATTAATTCCAATGTGATATCACCTTTCTAATAATGAACTCTAAAAAAGTGATTTCGGACATCAATATATTTTCAACATAAAAGAGAAACTGGGTTCTTAGATATATTAATAGAACTTTTGTTATCACAATTTATAGGAACATATCAAATTTATACTCATAATCTAGTGTAATGTGTTTCATCCTATAAATATAAGCACAAAAACTACAACATCTAATTATTCATCTATAGTAGTTGATAATGTAATTGAATTTTTCTTTTAAGTACACTATGATACTAGATATTTTCCCAATTAGTTAAATGTTCTGGAGGTGATTTTTCTATGTAGTTTATAACCACCCAAATCAGTATCATAATAACTATGTCAAATTATTTTCGTTTAGTGAAGAATAATCCTATGTTTGTAGTATGTTTCATGTATTTAAAAATTATGTTAACAAATAGAATATGTGACCCTTTAGTATTTTGTTAAAAAAGACCCCATATAAAAACCCTAGAGATAACATCATGCTAGCTATCAGTCACATATATTAGAATTTTTATCATACATATGTATTGGTTTGATCAACAAATTTTCAATTTTCAACTATATTCATTTTTCTAGTGGTACTCATAGGAGAATCACTACCATTACTGTTATACAAATTAAAATGATTCAGAATTTAATTAGTATATTTATTCTGATTCAAAATATATTTTTCCTTATTTTTAATGATTGGAAATCCATTAATGAATTTAGGTTCACCCAATAAACTCATTTCAATCTCATTTTGCATAATTTTTGAAAATTCAACACATAAATAATATTTTTATTGTCAAAAAATAATATCCTTAACATACATTTGAGGTTCAAATAATTAATTAGAAATTATTTTTATAAAAAGAGTAGGATTATCATAGAATTTTTAGAAAAATTAGAAATAATTAATGGGTTGAGCCAATCATACCATTCTCTTGGCTATTGTTATCTTAGAAAACTGATTTGAAAAATGAGGGAGTTATAAACTATGGGGTTTTTAAAAAAACAAATCCCTAACTATATAACCATTTAAAAATCCACTTTTAACATCCATTTGATATAGTGTGAAATTTAGATTAGTTGCATATTATAGAAATATTCTAATGGATTCACGACTTTAAACTCATTAAAATAATTCTTCAAATTCAGTTCCTTCTTCTTAACGATATCCCTATGAAACTAGTCATTCCTTATTTCATAAAATTGTTTTGGATTCATATAATTTTTTCTAAACACCCATTTTGTGCCAATGGTTATGGAATCTTTGGGATTATCTACTGGCTTCCAAAATGTATTTCATTCAAACTAATTCAACTCTTCTTCCATATTCATCACCTAAAATACATCATTTATTTAATCATTAATGTTTTTAGGTTCATGATATGACATGGAGGCTTGATGTTCAACTTGTTTACTAAGATAATCTCTAGTGTGTGTCTCTTTTTCTATGTCACCAACTACAACTTCTATGGGATGGTTCATAGGTGTACTATCAAATCTACAAAAGGATGTATTAGTAAATTTAGATTCATTATTATGTTTTTGTTCACTATGATTAGAGTCTTTAAATTTACATTACTATTGGATTTAACAGATTTCTTAATAATTGTGTTAGTGGGTCTAGCATTTATGTCTCAATTGTAAATATCATCCAAAATATTTTAAAGAGGGTTTTTAGGTACTTGTGGATCTGTTTCATAAAATTTAACATGTATATATTCTTACAAAAAATTTGTTATCATATTAATAACATTATAGGATTTACTATAGGTCAAGAAACCTAATAAAATACCTTCATCTCTTTTGGATGAAATTTTTTTAGGATTTTCCTCAGTGATATTAATATATACTATACAAAAAAATTATTTGAAGTAACTAACGTTGTGTTTCGTATTGTTCCATAACTCGTAAAAAGTTTTCTTAATAATATTTCTGATTAAGACACTGTTAATTATGTAAAAATATGTATTTACATCATCAGCCCAAAAGTAAATAGGTAATTCATACTCATTTCGTATTTTTAAGGCTATTTATAATTAGTTTCTATATCTTCTATATATAACTCAATTATGTTGTAGTGTCCTAGGAGCATAGAAGTTATGAGTATAGATATTTTGGGAGAAAATAGATTTAAACAGTTTATTTTTAAAATCTCATCCATTTTCACTTCTTAAGGATTTAATGATAAGACCACATAGGTTTTATATATTTCTAGAAAACATGTTAATGTGAGAACAAGAATTACTTTTGTGAGCATAAAAAGGTCTAATTATACCTAGAGAAGTCATCTACAAGAACATAGACATAGTTCTTCCCATTATGACATGAAAATATTGTTGGTCTAAAAAAATTCATGTGATCCAACTGACTTTCCTAAGATTTTGAAACAAATTTCATTAGTTTGAATTATATTTTTTGTTTTTCCTTTTTGAAAAGGATTGCAAACTCTATTGATTAGAAATTATAGTTTGGTTAGTTCATTTACTAAACCATGTCCTATGATCTATCTATGTGTGTGTATGTTACAATGGCCTAGATTCTTATGTCAGGGATAATAATTCATGTAAAAGTCACTTAAGAAATAAATAATTTCATAAAGTAAGGAATTTAAATCAACAACATAAACATTTTCATTTCTAAATGTAGTAAAAACTAAATTCAATTATGAATTAAAAATATTATAATAATTATTTCCATATTTATAATGAAATCCAACACCCAAAAACTGATATATTCTAATAGTGTTATACTTTAAACCATCCACAAAAAGTACTTTATAAATTAAAACTGAATTAGAGCTATCAATTTAGACTGGGATAAGGATTATTACTTATGAAGTGTCACAAAAGATTACATTCCAACCATAAACATTAAAAATATTATTAAAGTTCATGTAGAACCCTATCATGTGCCTTGAATATCCACTGTCCATGTACCATGAGATTTTAGATGATATTTTCAAGCATTATTCTTATAAATTCAAATTAAACAATATATTATTTTTGTACCAAGACATGATTTTTTCTAGTAACAATGGTGATAATTGATTTGGGAACCCACATTTGTTTCATCATATTCCTATAGAAAGTTTATATGGATTTAGAAAAATAAAAATTATTTGGTATAGAAATAATACAAGCAGTGAATGTTTTTCCATTTATGGAACTAGTAGAAATGTTATTAGTTTTATGAAAAAAAACATTTAGGTTGATTTAAAAAATTCCATTTTCCATGATGGTATCCAATAGAAGTAGTATACTTTGGAGAAACTTTTATACTATGAATATGTGTGAGAGTATTCTTTCCATTGGTAAACCTTTCTTATCCCTTTTAAAATTTCCCATTAGACATTTTGATCTCCCTGTTTTATTTAGGCAAATGAGAATTCTTTTCAATCTTAATAGTATTTTCATATTTAATAGTAAAGGTATGATCATGTTGTTTCTTTAAAAGATTATATTTATATTTTAAATCATTACATGTATACTCAAGAATTTTTCATTACTCAAATATCTCCCCATTATTCCGGATTAAAAAAATAGATTGATCCATATATTATTATGAATTATGTATAGGATATTCCAGTGTCAAATCAGATTATTTTGTTATAAAACACTTTTGTGATTTATTTTTCCTTTTATCGTTTTCGGATTATGACTCACCTAAGATGTCCTCGGAGACACTCAATTTTTCCTTCATTTAATTTTTTAATCTTCTATCCTTATCTTTAAATGGAATTTTATATTTCAATTTTGAACATTTATGCATTCCATGAACTCTTCCCTTACACTCATAAAAAACAATATCAATTGAGTTATCACCTCCCTTCCAGTCATTTTCCTAGTTTCCTCTATTGTTATACATTCCTTTGTATCATGTTTTTTTGAAAAAATTCTTCATTAATTAATTTTTTTAATTCTCTTGATATCTATTCTATCTCTAAATCACTTGAAAATGATTTTTATTCATTGCATGAACTCTAGGAGTGAGTTTGTGACTTTTCTTTTTCTTTTTCTTTAGAAGCAGTGGTCTTGAAATACACTTACTTTTTCATTGGTTCGTGATCCTCAACCTTGTTGACCGTCACGTATTACTCAAACATCATCAACATACCTATTGGATCCATTACTGAAAACGTATTAATATCACATTATTCTTTAATTGACACTAAGGTTCTACTCCAGATGTTTTGTAGACATATATGAATTCCCATGATTTGTTTCTTTATTCTATCTTCCATTTATATAGATATCACTATATTTAAAATTTCATTGAACATGAGATACATAACATATATTGGTTCATAATGCATCATTTTGAAGAAACCATTTTTATTATTATATGATTTAAGTCTCATTTTCTCGAAATGAGTAGTTCCATCATGTGAAACAGTTAGAGTATCCAAAGTTTTAGTGGTTGTTTTACATATACAAATATTATTTTATTTATTCATCTCATAAAAAAAAGAATACTTAATTATAAAAATTGAAGTTATTATTATAGGAATTCTTTTTCGGGACATCCCATGTAGTTCAAACAGAATGAGGAATCTTATATTCACCTATAATGGAAGGCCAAATCTCAAAACACATATTTAATAAATCCATTTTTGTCTAAATTTTCCACTATGCATAATTACATCAATTGAAAAATGGGTTTATATTGGTTGCAACACCATCCAATATATTTTCCATAATAAAAATAATGAATAGATTTTAATGATCTAAAAATATTTATCTATCAAAAATTTAGAGATTTTTAAATAACAATAACAATCACTAATGAAATATATGAAAAAAATGCATTATTAAAAAAATGTTACCAAATTTTTTTCAGAGTAAGGAAATCATAAGGGATGGGGTGGTGAATTGTGTTCCTATAAAAATGTTGTTTTAAATATTTATTAAGAGTACCCAATTTTAAATCTAAATAGGCCAGTTAACCAATGTTGGATATTTATAATAGTTTTGAATTTTCAAATAAATTCTCTAAATATTTCATAATTCTCAATTACAAAAATTTATTATATGTATATATATTTTAATACTAATATGATGAAAAAATATAAATAAACTCTATTTAATATTAATTTTCAATTAAATAAACATATTTCTTTTTTGAATAAAAAACAGTCATGAAAATAGAAGTTTAACACAGTAGATAAGAACAAGGGGATCAGTATCAAGTAGAGACCATGTCTTCTCCACTTGGTGACCACCTTCTACCAAGAAGTTTATATTAATCATCTATTTACACACCATTGATCAAGGTTCACAATAGAACACATGGGTTTTAAGATAACATGACCTCTAACACAGTTTTATGTGGGAAACAAAAAAAACATAACACATAGAGGCATCTTCTACAGTTATAAATTGGAGTATAATTGAATAGAATGACTAGTGAGTTAGTATATATATTATCCAAAATCATAGCTCATGAGAAAGTGTTTGTATTGGATACAGATTCACACAATGCTCGAAAAGTAAAAAAAATTATAAATAACATATCCTAAATAATGAATGATTGGTTTAGAATCTTCTATGTGATGTTGTTGATTCTCTTGTCCTTATTGAGGAAGTTTATGTGACATTCATGTAAAATTATGAAAACTGATAATAAAAGATATTTTCATTGATTTACTATGTTCTTGTTTCAAGTGAGATGCTTTTAATTTATTCATGGTTTTCATTTTTTCTACAAAGATGTTTAAACACATTTTTTCAGAAAAAATTATTTCTTATTCTCAGCTACCATGATTTTCATGTATCTATTCTCTCTTCATGGTCTTGTGGGTCACACCTCTAATTTCAGTCAGTTAATGAACCACCTTTTATTTAATCTTAGTAGTTTTTTATGATGATTGGGATCTTGATCTCCATTATGGGTAGGTAACTCAGACCTTGTACTGTCTACATACAAGAGAAAAAAGATCATTAATAATATTAATATCATTAAATAACTCTAATATGACCATTATTAAAAAAATTAATTTAAAGGATAAATGAATAAATGACTAGCTATGGAATAATGTCACAGGAGCAGTGACATATGAGTGGTGACTCAGCCTTTTTCCCTGAACGATGTCTTATGATCGGTGTATTGTGTTTTGTGAAAAACATTTTACCGATGGGTTAATGAATTGTTATCTTTTCCAAATCAATGGTGTTTTTTCGTTTACAAAAATTATGGAATGGTGTCATAAGAACATCTTATCATACTTTGATGAAGTCCAAAAATTGTATCTGGTCCTCTTAATGAATTTTAAATTGGTAAGAATGGTGTTCGGTCTATGTCAACAGTGTCAAGTCCATTGTGAAAATTCTGTACTGGTAGTTCAAGAAAAAAATGTCTCATACACTACATAATTTTTGAAAAAGTTGTGTCACTATAATGTGACACATACTTTTAAAAATTTATGGGTGAATGGTGAGGCTGGTGACTCTGAGCCCACTCACTAGTGAGCCATACTTATTGACATTTTTTTACCTATCATATGAAATAACACATGGCATAATAGATTAATATTTTACATAAAAATAATGAATCATAATTTCACAATATAAAAAATTATTAAACATGATTTATGAGAATTAAAACAAGATGAATCCATCAGATAGATATTACCCTTTAATACATATTAAACATAACATTATTTTGTATAACATATTATGAATAAATGAATCAAAATGTTGAGAAATGTTTCTAATAAAATAATAAATTAATTTTAAATATTTATTTTGTATATAATTTTATATATAGTATCACTTGGCTGATTTAATTAACATAATTTAATTTAATGATTAAACTCAGACCATGAAACAATATTTTTTAAAAAAATAAAGTGATTTATTTATTATACAAAATTAATCTTTTTATTATTCTAATCATAGATCTCATTAGAAATAACAATATTGGAAACTCTGTAAAATGTATAATTATAACCCATAATTATTATACTTTAATCTATAAAAAACAAGACATCATATAATCCAATTTTACAAATAAATAACAATATATATTTCCTCATACTTTACTTTTTTCTACATTCATCTTTAAAAGATTCATCTAACTTGGATATCATGATGGTGTATATTTTTACCTTGTAGTCATTTTGATTATTTGTAATAGGATTAACTATAAAACATTTTTTTAATAATATAATAACATATATTAGATGTCAATGGTTTAAATAAACTAAAAAAATTTAATAGATTTCATTATTCCTCATAAATATATACGATACATCATAGAAAACCACATTATGAGGAGTACTTATATTATAAAATTGGTGAAGAGTGGAGTCACATAAAACGATGATAAATATCATTAGTGACCCACTGTTGATTATCCTTAACCCATTTATATAAATGTTGAATTAATGTAGTAATATTTTTTTTGATCCCTAGAAAGAATTAAATGTGTTCACCTAGAATAAGAGAATAATTTGAGAAAGTATAATATTTTTTGTTACCCCAATGGGAATATTTCATATATTGAGAGTATATATTCTAATATTGTGATGAATTTTCATGAATTATATTTTTCAGTATAGATATTGATACACTATTTATTACACTATGTGGTCTATATTATCTCCAATATTTATTATCTCAATTAAATATTCTTTCATTAGATGGTTACAAGGAATCTTGGATGATGAATTATTATAATCAACCAATATAACAAATTACCTATTCTAGTAAATTCTGTTAAAATTCACTTATTTACTTTCACAATGATCTTTATGGTATATAGTTTTAAATTTATAGGGCATAATTTAGAACATATTAACCCATATTCATACCATATGGATAATACTAAAACAGTATCCACTATTTGTTGTACCCCACACTATTTGATTTTCATGATCACAATCACTTTCATATATGTTTAACTTTGTTTTTAAGTGTTGTGGATGATAGGCAAAAGATTGCCAAAGGATTGGCCCAAGAATGGACAAGAAATGGACTGAAATTCAGTCCACCGGCCGGCCGGTGGAACTGGCAGAGGGATTGCCCACTGCCAGGTTCCACCGGTCGACCGGTGGCTCTGTCACCGGTCGACCTGTGGCACCCAGCCCAAATAGTATTTGCTACTGTCTTGCCACCGGCCAGCCGGTGGCTCCTCCACCGGTCGACCGGTAGAGCCTGGATCAAGACTCTTCTTCTCTACCAAGGCACCGGCCAGCCGGTGGCCTTGTACCGGCCAGCCGGTAGCCCAGTCAAACTAGCCGTTGGGTTTGACCAGTCAACCATCTTTTGGCCTCCAACGGCTCCGAGGACTTCTCCAACGGCTCCGAAGGCCCCCAATGGGTTCTATGCCTATAAATAAAGGCCAAGGAAGCCCCGGACACCAATAGGATCACATACAAAGCGCCCGGACATATTGTTGCACATTTGGCGAACCTCCGGCGCTCCACCTTCAAGGATCCACAAGTGCTCCAACCATTTTCCAATCCAAGGAGCACCTCAAGAAGCTTGGGAGAGCACGCTACATCAACTCCATCATCCAATTGGCACCCAAGTCTTCCTCCTATACGGTTTTTATTGTTTATTTTATTTTGAGCTTAAAATTGGGTTTGTGCCTACAAACCCCAAACTCTTTTCTTATCCCCCTTTCTTTTGGGTTTCACACCACCATTAAGGTGTGAAGAGGTTTCTTCAAGCCTTTCCTTTTAAAAGGCTTGAGTTGTCGGTGAGCTAGCCTTCACCCGTTAAAAAGGCTAGTGGGTTCTTGCTAAACCATCAAAAGCAAGTGGGTTCTTGCTAAACCACAAAAAGCAAGCTGTAATAGGTCCTAGTGCTACCTCAAAGCCTAGTGGGTTTCTTGCTAAAACCATTGAAAAGCAAGCGGTAGGAATCTCTCAACGGTTGAGTTGGGAGCGGAGACGTAGGCCGGGTTTTGGCCGAACTCCGTTATCAATTTCTTGTGTGATTGCCTTCTTTATTTCCGCTGCATTTCAACTTTGATTTTTAATTTGTTAATCTTTTTTTAAAAGGCAATTCACCCCCCCCCCCTCTTGCCATCATTCCCCGTTTTTTCCGACCCAACAATTGGTATCAGAGGGGTAATTTGAGTAATACCTTAAACGGTTTCAAATTTAAGATCCATTTAGATGGCATCAACCTCTTTCGCCCCCGAGGGCTACTCTTTGGGTCGGGCTCCATTTTTTGATGGGACCGACAATAATTATTGGAAAACCCGCATGACTACCTTTCTTAGAAGCATAGGATATCCCATTTATAAAATTGTCATGCAAGGTTACACTTTGTCTACCCCCGATGAATCCAAATGGACCCCCGCCGATATTAAGAATTTTGAGCTTGATGGCAAAGCCATGAACGCTCTCCATTGCGGCTTAGATAGAAATGAATTTAATCGTGTATCCACTTGCACTACCTCTTATGATATTTGGAAATGTTTAGAGCTAACCCATGAAGGTACTAGTATGGCTCAAAAGCAAGAACCCATTCAAAAGCTAGAACCCGCTCAAAAGCAAGAACCCGATGCAAAATCCGTACCCGCTTGCCCACTTCACAAGAAAAGGGCCAAGAAGAAGAAGAAGAAGGCTTCAAAGGCATCTTGGAGTGATAGCTCCTCCTTCTCCTCCTTCTCCTCAAGCGACCAAGGTAAAAAATGCCTAATGGCAAATCATGAGGTATCATCTTCCTCCTCTTCCTCCTCTTCCTCCTCTAGTTCTTCTAATTCATTTAATCATCTATCTTATGAAGAACTCTCACACGCTAGAGACCAACTAGAAAAAGGTTTTCATGAATTATCGTCAAAATTTGTTTCTTTGAAAAAGAATTTCAAAAAGCTTTCCTCCGAAAAAGACCAACTTCTCAAAGAGAAGGAGGAACTCTCCCTTAAAATCCAAAATTTTCCCAATGTTGATTCTTTGGAATCAACCATCAAGGACCTTAGAGAAACTCTAGCGAAGTTCACCCAAGGGGAACAAAATTTGAACAATTTACTTGGTTCCCAACGCGTTTCCCGAACCACCCAAGGGCTAGGCTACACCAATATAGCTTCCTCCTCCCATGCACCCACTATTTTTGTAAGGGGGAGCTCCGAATTTAAATTCTGTAATTATTGCAAAAAACCCGGGCACATGATATATGAATGTAATTGCAAAAACGCCCGGTATGGTAGGCCCAAATCTATTTTTTATTCCGACGAATTTTATAGGAGAAGACCCGCCATGAGACAAGTATGGATTGAAAAATCCCTTCTTGCGAGTCTCTCCGGGCCTAAAATCATCTCTTTTCAAAATCCCTACCCCCGGTGATTTATTGTCTTTATTTAGGGGGAGTTAGGTTCTTTTAAGCCTTTTTGTGAAATAAAAATTTTCATCCAAAATTCTCATTTCAAATTTTCAATTCAAAATTTTCGATTCAAACTTTCAATTTCAACACTTGGTATCAAATTTTTCATTTCAAAATATTCAATTCGAATTTTTCATTCAAATCTCTCAATTCTTTTTTGATTCAAAACTCTCAATTTCAAAAATTTCATTTGGTTTCAAATTTCAAATTTCAATTGGTTTTTGATTCAAAACGTTCAATTCAAACTGTTATTCAAATTTTCATTTCAATTTTCATTTCAAAATTTTCAACAATTGATATTATTTTCAATTGATTTAAAATCTCGTTTTACATCGATTCCCTCAATCAAGTTTTATGCCCCACTCTATTTTGATAATCACAAAGGGGGAGAAATTTCTTGATTGATTGGGGGAGAATCTTTTCTCTCATGCTTAGTATTTATTTTCAATTTATCATTTAGGCATGCCTTTCATTTAAGTTTGTACATTGCTTTGATAAGTGATTGTGATCATCAAAATAGGGGGAGATTGTTGTACCCCACACTATTTGATTTTCATGATCACAATCACTTTCATATATGTTTAACTTTGTTTTTAAGTGTTGTGGATGATAGGCAAAAGATTGCCAAAGGATTGGCCCAAGAATGGACAAGAAATGGACTGAAATTCAGTCCACCGGCCAACCGGTGTGATAGCACCGGCCAGCCGGTGGAACTGGCAGAGGGATTGCCCACTGCCAGGTTCCACCGGTCGACCGGTGGCTCTGTCACCGGTCGACCTGTGGCACCCAGCCCAAATAGTATTTGCTACTGTCTTGCCACCGACCAGCCGGTGGCTCCTCCACCGGTCGACCGGTAGAGCCTGGATCAAGACTCTTCTTCTCTACCAAGGCACCGGCCAGCCGGTGGCCTTGTACCGGCCAGCCGGTAGCCCAGTCAAACTAGCCGTTGGGTTTGACCAGTCAACCATCTTTTGGCCTCCAACGGCTCCGAGGACTTCTCCAACGGCTCCGAAGGCCCCCAATGGGTTCTATGCCTATAAATAAAGGCCAAGGAAGCCCCGGACACCAATAGGATCACATACAAAGCGCCCGGACATATTGTTGCACATTTGGCGAACCTCCGGCGCTCCACCTTCAAGGATCCACAAGTGCTCCAACCATTTTCCAATCCAAGGAGCACCTCAAGAAGCTTGGGAGAGCACGCTACATCAACTCCATCATCCAATTGGCGCCCAAGTCTTCCTCCTATACGGTTTTTATTGTATATTTTATTTTGAGCTTAAAATTGGGTTTGTGCCTACAAACCCCAAACTCTTTTCTTATCCCCCTTTCTTTTGGGTTTCACGCCACCATTAAGGTGTGAAGAGGTTTCTTCAAGCCTTTCCTTTTAAAAGGCTTGAGTTGTCGGTGAGCTAGCCTTCACCCGTTAAAAAGGCTAGTGGGTTCTTGCTAAACCATCAAAAGCAAGTGGGTTCTTGCTAAACCACAAAAAGCAAGCTGTAATAGGTCCTAGTGCTACCTCAAAGCCTAGTGGGTTTCTTGCTAAAACCATTGAAAAGCAAGCGGTAGGAATCTCTCAACGGTTGAGTTGGGAGCGGAGACGTAGGCCGGGTTTTGGCCGAACTCCGTTATCAATTTCTTGTGTGATTGCCTTCTTTATTTCCGCTGCATTTCAACTTTGATTTTTAATTTGTTAATCTTTTTTTAAAAGGAAATTCACCCCCCCCTCTTGCCATCATTCCCCGTTTTTTCCGACACAACACTATTTTCCTAATACAAATGTTTTTACTAAAAATAAGGAAATTCATCACAAAATTAATCTTTGCTTCTGTATTTCTCTCAACCATCATTAAACACTATAAAATACATTTTAAATCATGGTATGATCATATAATCTTAGTATGGTATACAAAAATAAGTATATAAATTATTAGTACATTAATTCTAATAATCATATGATATTATTTTCATGAATACATACTTATCACCCAATCGGTATCACATAGACACTTTGTGAAAGCATGAGATTTATATAAAACAATTAAATATTAAATAATACCAAAATGGTAACTCGGGGAATTAATTATTTAATTTTGTAACCCTCAAGGATACCTTATGATTTTTATCCCTCACTACAACATTACAATGTATCTCTCACAACTACCTTATGGTGTAATAATCACAATTAATCATGGAGTGACCATAAAACCAACCTCCAACATAAAAATTCCCAATGTTTTGGAAGAAGATTCATTTCCCAAAATTCCTAATAAAAATATTTCAAGAACCATATCATAATAAAAATATAATACTTTCATTAAAACATTCCCTTGTTTTTTGTAAAAATGGAAATTTAAATATGTATATTTTTTAAAAAATACATTAAAAATAAAATAAAATTGAAGGGGGAATTGATCAAATGATTTGAATATGTATATTAACTATATATAAACAGAAAAAAACCTCATATAATAATATTTAAATTCACACGTAATCTTATCACGACAAAATCAATGAAGTATATGGTTAACCCAAATAATGGTAATCGGGTTAAGAATTCCATTATGCCAGGTTTTCCTTAATTAAAATGTGATTAAACATCCTTTATAATGGGTGAAATAATGTTAATAATATTATAAAGTAAAATAATCTTTTTATAACACCTTATATTATCATTTTATAACATCAATCATTCCATTTATTAATAATATTTTGTTATTTCCATTATTTTGGGTGTGTTCTTTCCATGGTTTCCATGGTCGGTTCCTAATGTATTTTCTTGGTGACTGGAAGAGAAACTCAAGGAGTTTAATTAAATGGTATTTATAAGTTTCAATAATATTAAATGATACAATAAATTAATGTTTTCGTATTTTATGATGATCATTAAATAATAGATTAATTATATCAGATTATATTATTTTTGTTGTTCATCGATAATCATAAACTAGATTGCAATACAATTTAATATTTTGAATATATGATACATATAAAACCAAAAAAAATTATATAATAAAAATTAAAATATTTTTGAACAAGTAAAATAGTTTTTTTATCATACATTAAGGTATTCAGGGAAATTGAAAACGAATTGCCCACAATGTTGGTAATTTCAAACATCAATGATTATTTTTTCATTTTTTGAAATAGAGGGAGAGGAGAAGAAGTATGATGTTGTATTTCTATATAAATATGATAAAATCATATTATATATTTGATACTATATTTTTCAAACCACTTGGATAAGGGTATGTGAATAGAGTAAAATAAAATAAAAATAATTGAAAACGAAATAAAAGAAAATGATAGAGAATTTTTAGAAATTAAATTATCCTCCTTCATAACCTATGTAAGGCATTTGGTTTGGTCCTTTTAGTGAGACCAGAAGGTCAATGATGTGGAGAGTAGTATTTGGAGGGGGATGGGTAAAAAAATTTCAATGAAAAATTAATGAGGGGTTTGTGGATAAGAGGAAGTAAGGGGTGGTATATATAGTTGTGGTAAAGAGGATTTTTTGATTATTTTATTCAATAATTTATTGATTTGAATGATGAATCTGAATATATTAAGAATTATCACTATGAAAATTATAATAACCATGGGTGGTTTGAGATTATGTTTCTTACAACAGTGATGACTCAATGAATATTATATTTATCATATAATGTATATATACTATCTATTATTGTATTCTAATACTCACTAATAATTCTATTATTTCAAAAAACCCCAAAATTTCAACAGTTCCTTTTTTAGACATGTAAAATTAATAAATTAATTCCATTTTTTGAAAATAATTATATAAATATGATATATTTAGTTTTCAATTAAAATCATTATTTACATGAAAAATACCTATTTTAAAAGTTTTACTAATTTTACAACACATTTTAAAAATGACTAAAATCTAATAAAAATATATAATATTCATAAGAAATAATAATAATAATTTATGAATATATTCTATAAATTTTTTTTTAATTCACTCTATTAATTATTTAATTTTAATTAAAAATTTTTGAATTACAGAAATACCATCTTTTAATTTATGATTTACAAAAATAATTACATATTTTGTAATATGAATATATCATTATTACATTTATTAGAGAGATAATATTTATTTATACTATTGTTGGTGAGGTCAATATATCATTAGACATCATTACTATTCCTAATTTTTAATCTAATATTCCTAAGATCTTGTTTCTATTCTGTCAGTAGAAACACTTTATTTTCTATAAATTCAACTTATTTAATTATAAATTTATTATGAATTTTAATATTTAATTATCGAACTGAATGAAATTATTTTATTAGTTCCTAGGTTGTTACATTCTCCAATACATCTAGAAATTATGTTCTCACATTTTATATTTACCTATTAAACAATTGATGGTACCTTTCCCTTATAAATTTATATATTCCCATGTTACTTCTTCAACAATGTAGGTTCTCTACAAAACCTTAACCTTGTTGGTTACCACATTCCAAAATACTCTTTCTAAAAGATCACAAAACATAATAGTTATCCTATCATAAGAAAGGTTCAATTCTAGTGGAACTACATATAGGATCATCATAAGAGATGAATCTGGAATATATTTTCTCATCCTCAAAACAGGAAAAAACATTATGTTCTCGATATAAAATAGGAATCAAATCTACTAATAGGCGACTGAAAAAAATTATTATTGATTTCATAATGTCCAATGAATCGTGGAAATGGTTTTCCTTTCTTAAAAAAACAAATAACATATTTCCATGGACATATTATATGAAAAAAATGATCACCCACAACAAAATAAATGTCCTTCCTCATGTTATCTACACAGCTTTACAACCATCTACGTGCTTTCCTCATCTTCTCCTATATCATATTCACTTTCATATCCAAATACTCTACTAATTATGGATCCTTGAACATCATTTCCAAAAATTTATCCCATGATCTTGGAGTTTGACATCGCTTCCCATATAATGACTCAAAAGGTTCCATCTATATAACACAATGAAAATGTTCTTATAAGAAAACTAAACTAAAGAAAGGTGTTGACCCCAACATCCTCAGTAGATCATTAAATTATCTTGTAGCATATCCTAAAAGATCTGAATTATTCTCTTAGTTTGTTAATCATATTGATAATGAAATGATGTGTTGAAATTAAATTATATTCCCAATGAATTCTGAAGGAATTTCATAAAGTTATAAGTGATCCTGAGATCGTTTTCAGATACATAAGATAGATTAAATCTAGGAAACCAGACAATATCATTGATTTATATTCAATAAAGGTGATAAAAAGTTTTAATATATTCAATAGTATGGACATGTTTAGATTTATTCAATCTATAAAAAATAACCCAAATCACATTATTACACTGAGAAGTATTTTTTTGTCTAACAACGAAGCCCATATATATATCATCCCTTTTTCACTCCACCTTTAGAAATAGTTGAAGCATCCCTTTTTTAATTATTTCTCTAAATTAACTTGTCAAAAATTCATACAATCAAAATAAAATTTCAAAATATATTTTCATTACATCATAACAATAGTACTCTCTAGAGTCTATGGACATCTTATTACAATTCAGATAAACTAAAAATAAGTAAATATAAGCTTCACAGAACAATTATTTCTTCATCCGGGAATAAAATTGCACACATAATTTATTACCAAATCTGAACACTCTATATTTATCAATAATAAATTCACAAAACATACCCTTTTCACTAATTCTACATTTTTTTGTAACTCGCCATCTTATTTATACACCTGCATAATTGTGTCTCATAAAATCGACTACACTGAAACCTAAAAAAGTAGTGTAATTTCCCACAACAACAAATTCTTAGAAAAAATAATCAAATCATTAATCTGGTTTTGTGTTCAAAATGTAAAAGGGGTAACTAAGAATAATTTTTTTGACTCAATAAATCCATCACTTTGTTTTATTTTATAGGATTGTTATTGGTTGTGAAATCATAATCCACTATAAATTGAATCAATATTAAATTCTTCATGTTTATTAAATTCTATGTTAATATATACTTCGTAATATTATATTTAGTTTATATTTCATATTTACCTCTATATAAATGATGCCACCAAATTTTAAAAGAAAATAAATACTTTTTATTACAAATCATGTGTGTGATAATTTAACTCACGAGGTTTCTATTTTCTAAAAGAATAAAAAATTACCTTATCATTCAGTATATGGAAAAAACCAATTATTATCAATGAAGTGTCACTATACATGATAAATTCACCATTTTAGGAAGGTGGGGGGGGGGGGGTTACTGGATAATGGAATAAAATCTTCCTCAATTCCTATAAAAAAGCATCACTTTGTTCGGTACAAATAAATTTATACCATTTTTATGGTAACATTGTTCGTGGGATAGGGAATCGTGACATGCTTTTAACAACCTTCTAGTTATAACCGTCTAATCAAATTAAACAATAAATCTTTGTAACATTTTTGTCCTGGTCATTCATCAACTAATATTTTATGGGAGGATCAACAATTATTCCTTCCATATTTGTAATGTTCACATAGAAATAAATCATTACCACCAAAAATTACATTTGCTAAATTTTTATGATAAATTATTTTATTTGTTAGTTTTAAAGACAATTCATAAATTTTTTCACAATCCTCAAACCTTTTTAAAAAATACCAAAATAGCATAAATAAAAATAAATACAAAGGTGTCCAAATATTCATGGAATATTCAATTCATAACATCCCTAAATAGAGTATGGTAATTTTTTTTAAAAAAATTCATTACAAAAAACTCATAATTCATATATCTACTATGAAAATATTTTTTTGGATGTCATCATATTTTACCTTTAGGAGATTGTACCCAGCTATCATGTCAATCTTAGAAAACTAAGGAGCTCCCTAGAGTTAATAAAAATGTTGTCTATTTGAGGAAATGGATACTTATTCATAGCTATAATGTTAGTAAAATATATATATTCAATGAAAATTCTTGTGGAATAATTTTTTTAATGAAAAAAATATTACATCTATATGGTTAAGTTCTATTATGAATGCCTCCTTTATCATGTAACTCTTATAGAAAAAAATTCAATTTAAGAAGTTCTATTTCTGCCATTTGATAAGGGGGTATTAAAATCGGAATAGTATATGTAAATAACTCAATTGTAAATTTGTATTCCTAATCATGTATAATAGTGGGAAAATCATAATTAAAAACACTAAGGTATTTATTTACCACTGGAAAATCATTAATCTAAACAAATCCCTTGTTTCAAAAATTTGAACAAGATGACATTTATTTCAATTTATTTACATTTTATCTACTTCTAGACATGTTATCAATTGTATTGGGTTATTCCTGTATAAAAGATGAATCAATTTATGAAAAAAAACATATTTATCTCCACAATCAATCTGAGATTTATAAGGAGAAAGCTAATCAATAACAATAATTAAATAAAAATCTAATAAAGGTAAAAAAACAAGGTTTGTAGGTTACGTATATCCAAATATAACAACATGAATGTTCATATAATTTATGTTTTTCAAAAATTTATTGACATTCTTTTAACATTAATTCTTAGTAACATTTCATTATGAGAAATTTACAATTTTCTAGAAATTGTTTTTTGAAAAAATGGAATGTGGATACCACGTATCAAAAAATACCTCAGAAAAATATGACTAAAGAAAAAAGTACCTCATACCACTTTATTAGAAGGATTGAAATTGATTAACGTAGTCACAAAATATCTGAATTCAATATTCTACACAATATATTGTTGTTTTCTATCATTCACATATTACTTTGGGCATCTATTTTCATAATGTCCCATATCACTACATTTGAACCCCGTTACAATTTTCTTATAAGAATTGATCGTAAGTTTATATTAATTACAATATGAAGCCACATGACCAAATATTAAACATAAAAAAATATTCCTCATTTTTTCAATGAATCCCCCATGGTTATGTTTACCATAATTTTAAGAAACTGGAAACTAGATATTCTTATAATATGATTTCTTTCATAGATTATTACCCATCACTTTCCGTGTAGACCTCATCTTCTGATTGTTTTCAAAGTAATCATGATCATCTATACACTCCATTTATACCCAATCATAACATATAACAACACTCTAATAACATTTTAATTCAGTGATTTCTAATTCTCTTAGATATCATGGATTTCATCCCGAGTAAACACAATTTGTTTTTATATCG
The DNA here is from genome assembly GCA_963277665.1 of Viscum album. Classification (NCBI taxonomy): domain Eukaryota; kingdom Viridiplantae; phylum Streptophyta; class Magnoliopsida; order Santalales; family Viscaceae; genus Viscum; species Viscum album. Next base: position 197,925,011 of record OY728150.1, read on the forward strand.
AGTCTCATAATAATGTTTGGAGTGTACCTTGATAATCTGGTGAACTTTTATTCGTTCACTACCGTTGAATATTATATCATTTGTTTCAATTTAAGGAATTTATATTCCATCCTTAATCATGAAACCATATGGAAATTGTTATATGGAAATGTTTTTTAAATTCATCATACTCCATGGAATTAATCTCATCACTATCCCAGATATTCATGGCCATTGACAACAACTATTCAGATTCAACATCATAATGATACATGGAATGATTAACATTTAGATTAACTGATCACCCCATGAAATTTAATATATTTTTAAGGGATTTCATACACCCTATATCCCCCACTGGGCCAACAGATCCACAGATAAAAAGAGGGTGTTTCCTAAAAATATATTCATCTATATTCATCTTCAACTGTGGTAGTTTTGTATTTCTAATTCATGGTTTCTACCATCATTAATTTCCTAGGTTACATGACCCATCACTATCACAAATTGTACAGTTCTAATCCCTTCTATTTCAGGTTTCCAATTTTGAAAGATATCAGCCTCACGGTTCCGTCTATCATCAGTTTCCCTAAATCATTTGCAGAAAACCATTCGGAACAGAAATATAATCGATTAAATAACATGGTAATCTCCACATTACATATCATTCAAATATAAATATATGGTAACAATATTTAATATTATTCTATTAAAATCATCATAACCCTCTATGGATATCTAAACTGTGATTTGATACAAACTATAAGCACCTGGCCATAAAAATTACATAATATAGAAAATTCATTTATAATTAACTTCATTACATTCCCAATGATATTTTTGATTTAGAGTTTTATAATTTTTGTAAATAATTCATTCATATTAACCTATTTTAATAATAATTTGATACTAATAAAAAAATATCAATTTTTTACAAAACAATTTTTTAATAAAAACATATGAACTATTCTAGAAAATTATTCACAACATTAATCTTGGTTTTTCCTTTTATCATACCTATACATAAACCCTATGATAAACATTTTAAAACAAAAGAAAAGAAAAAAAGTAAAATATGGGATATAAAAAAATATTGAAATCGTCAGAACTGGAATGCTTATGAACATATGAAATCATATTTACAAAGACATACTTCTCACCCAATGAGTATCACATAGTTACTCTATGAAAACATTAGATTTCAATAAAACACATATGATATAAATAATACCATAATGATAAATTCTAAAATTTGATAAATAATATTTTAACTCCCATGGATAACTTATGATTTATAACCCCAGTGAAATCATTGCATTATAACCCTCACGACTACCTTATTGTGTGACCCTCACAATTAATGTTGGAGTAACCATATGGTAGACCACCGACATATAAATAACAAATAAATTGTAGAGAGATATAATACCAACCTTCATCATAAAAGTTTTTCAATGAACTCTAACATAATAATAAAATATGAATAATTCTATAAAAACATTCCCTTCAATTTTGTAAAAATAGATATTTAAAAGCGGTTTTTATAGAAACCCCCCATGAAATTCCATAATAGTAAAGGTATAACAAATCATATGAAATAAAAATATGTATTAACTATTAGTAAAAATATTAAAAAATAATAAAATAAAATTTCATTTCATAAGCAATCATATCATGACAAAATCAATGAATTATATAGATTACACAAATAATGGAAATAAGGAAAGAATTCCCTTATCTAGGGTTTTTCTAACTTAAAATATGAACAAACCTCATATATGGTTGTTAAAACGGAATTATTAATATTTTAAATAATAGTTTTAATTTTAAATAAATGTTATATAATCATTTTATAACATCATTCCACAAATATATTAACAATTTTGTGTCGTTTCTTTTGTTTCGAGTGCGTTCATTACATTGTTTCCACGATCGGGTTGTAATGGATTTTGTTGAAAAATAGAAGAAAAACTATATAAGATGAATGAAATGGTATTTATATGTTTCGATAATATATAATGATACCATAAATATTTTTTTTCCAGAAATGATGATTAATCATTAGATAAAACATGAATGATATTCATTTAGATCTGTTTTGTTGTTTGTTGATAACCACTAGCTAGTTTCGTTATATAATTTATTATTATGTATATATATTCAGTGAATATACTAAAAGCGATTTTATAATACCATTTAAATTATATTCCAAAAATTTGAATGGTTATATGATCAGACATAATAGCGGCAATGGATGTTGAAAACACATGGTCCACAATTTTGGTAAATTGACACATCACAGAAGGTTTTTTTTATTTTTTCAATAAGAGGGACAGTAGAAGAGGTATGATGACAATTTTTTACAAAAAACGATTAATTTATATTATAAATAAGTTACTATATTTTTCATTCCCGTTGTATAAGGGGAGGAGATGACAGTGTTATAATAGAAGAATAATAGGAAAGAAAATAAAAGAAAATGAAAGAGGATTATTACCTTTTGAATTATCTACCTTGAGACCCTTCTTAAGGCCTTTGGGTTTGGAAATTGGTGTGATATTTAGGTAATGGATGAGTGTAATAGGCATAGAAAAATTATTGATAAGATATTTGGAAATTCACAATTCTTGAGATGTGTTACATGAAGAGGGGATGAGGGTGATATTTATAATGGAGGAGAGTAGGGTTTTTTATTATTTAATTCATTAGTTTATGAATTTTTCAGAAGACAAGAAATCTATTGATAATTATCAATAAATATATTAAAATAATTAATTAATGTTTTAGATTATGGTTATTATATAATTTAATGTTCAATCAATAATATATTTAGCTTATATTTTATATATACCATAAATTTCCATATGTTATTATTCACTAAAAATTAAAATATTTCCAAAAAATGTCAAAAAAATCAACAAAACCATTTTTTGACATGGTTAATTGAAAAATGAACTCACTTATTTAAAAATAACATTCTAAATATTTTAAATTTAATTTTTAATTAAAATTATAAATTTTTCTAATAATACATATTTTAAAAAATCTAAGTTTAGAACACATTGAAATATTAATTAAGGGCACATAAAATTTTCATATAATCATAAGAAAAAAGAATAATAATATTGGAATATATTTTATGAAAATAAATTTCAATTAAATTCACTAATTTAGTTAAAAAATGGTAATAATATATTTATTAATTATAAATATACAAAATCTTATTTTATGATTTCCAAAACATTTAATTGCTTATTTCATTATATGAATATGCATTATTACAGTTCTACATCATTTAATTTTACTTACTCTAATAGGTGATGAATATATTATATTGGAAGAAATTATTATTCCTAATTGCCATGTTACCTTTCATATAGTCATGTAAATATTCAATCAGTAAAAAATCCATAATTTCTATAAATGAAAATTATATAAATATACATTAATAATGAATTTAACCATTTAATTCCCAAATGAATAAAATTATTGTATCTGTAGCTAGGATTATACAAAAATCATTCTGGAGTAATTTGAAATTCAATTTTTTCCTAAACGGTTATTAAATTTTAGGGGTTAGTATATTATATCATTATACACCAATATAATAGAATTTACTATTGGGTATGGATAACCCTACAAAAGAGGTATTATACATATTTAAACGCACAGTTCATTAGATATATAATTCAATTAAACCCCTAGAATTATATCTTTTAGAAGGACAAAATAATGAATCATGACATCACTGGAGAGGGGATTATACTTTTCCCTTTGATGAATGTTATAAATCCTTAATCCATTATTTTCTCATATAAATTTAACAAAAATAATTCAAAATATGAGTTCCACATTATAATATTGGAATGTGCCCTAAAAACTAATTATTCATTAAATCATTATATGTTATTTACTCTTAGTTATAAAAAAATAAAAGTGGAGTATTCCCTCCCTTAAGAATTATTCATTCTTTTACAAGATTTTATATGAGGATATGTACCCAAAATCCACTATAATCTAAAGTTGTTGGGCACCTAACATTCATAAATCACCCAAGAATATTAATAATAAAATGAAACAATATTTATGTTAGAAATATACCCATAGATTATAGTCATTTGAATCTCTCATTAAATTTTTTCAATTTATCAATTATTATATGGTAGTGATCAATAAAATTGACTCTATCATAATCAATGAGATCATTTACCTATCGTGGTTATGTAATAGGATGGATGGATGCTTTATTAGTTTACAATATAAATAGAATTTTGCACTAATATCGATCAATGGATGAATTGATTTGGCTATGGAATTATATAATTTTTCATTTATGATAGCCTCATTTATAAAAATATACAACCAAATAGGGAATCAAAGGCATCATATATATGTTAATAGAAGAACAAAACACCATCACTATATAGACTGATTTCCATAATAGGTCATACCATTCCCAAATATGAAGAACCAGCCTTTAAAAATTCATTTTGTGAATATTATATATTTTAAGCCTAATAATTCATCAATATATTGTGATCAGTGAAGAATTCCATTACATATGAGATCCAAGACAACATTATGCATCCACCACAATATATTTTGTACAATGCTACAGAATCCTACTTGTTAAACACTTTTTTGATAGATTTCATGGGACCAACAAAAAATCATATATACAAATACCATATTCTCTATTATAGTAACAAATTCATTCAGATAGTAAGTAGAATATATACCCAGTAATGAATTAGAAATGGATAGTATGATAAAACATCTAAATTATAATTTTATTTCGTAATTTTTTATTATTGAAATTATAATTATTGAAAATATATCCCATTTATATTTTCTAATTTCATATGGATATATCAGATGTAAAATATCTAACCTAAAAAATAAGTTTGATATAAAAACATTTCAATCAAATAAATACATATTGTCAACTAAATCATTCCATTTTAATAAAAATATAGTGTATAATGATATATTTTCATGGTTAGACAAACTAATATGATTAATATGGGATTATTTCACAACAACCCATACAGCAATGTAGGTGACCCCATACTCATTCATGAATGGTACAAGGGATATTTATCCCACTGAAGACTTATTTTCCTATATACACAAAAATATCAATAATAATTATCCAATGAGAATTATACCCATTTATGGAATGTTTAATTTGAGATAGTATACGTGAAAAGGTTGTTAATCATTGAATCCTCGAAATCCAAGAATATTGAGTCATGTCGTAATTAAATTAGATGGTTTACCCTTCATGTTTCATCACACTTTAATTAGTTTGTACTCTGTGATATCTATTAAATAATATTGAGAACACATTTCCTCTTGATCTATATTTGGAATGATCATGTGATATAAACAATGAATTCTACATAAGATATTACACCATGTTTACAATGCATAGATTGTGTGTCATGACTATTATAAATGTATGGATTCTATATAAATTGTTTTCGAGGAAATATATTATGTTCAATGTATATTCCAAGTGTATATAAATATCATGGAAATGTTCCTCTATTTATGGATATAAAAAATAACACATTGGTCCTCCTTAATAAAGTGTTAAATTACATTACATAATGTTTCTTATAAATGAATTTATATTTTTTAAAAATGGTCTCATCATACAAACATAAATTTCAATACCTGAAAATACATATAAAATGAAATTAAAGTACATAATAAGAAGTCTAAAAAACATAAACCTATAAATTATGTGTCTCAATAAATAAATATGTATCACTTTATACTTAATATTGATATTTTTTTATTTATTTCAAGATATATTTTCTATTAAAATGTTGAATATGAATAAATTCATTTTTAAGAATCATGATTTTATTCTTTTATGAATGTTCTAACACCAGTTTATTACACCAAAGTGATTCCTCACCACATGTAATTGTATATGAGATAGATTAATAACGGTATTTCCATTACATATCTATGTGTGTCATGATTCAAATTATCCTCGGGCACATTATTCAATCCAGATTTCATATAATTGACCCAACCTCATGTTTATTACATATCAAAGAATTCCATCATCATAGTGTTAATTAATTAATCAATTCGTATTTGGTTTTATTGACTAACTCATCCCTAATATGAATGTACATCATTTCAAACAATATCTAGATATATGTAATACCATCTACATAATTTTACTCATTATTAAAACTTATATTATATATAACCTCAACTATTTTAATATCATGTTAATCATCATAGAATACTTTCCAACCAATATGACACTTTAATTGGATATATTTATCATATTTAGATGACATTATTTCTTTTAAATATATTAAAATACTTGTATGAGTTCCCCATAAATGTTTCCATATATACAAACCTATAGTAGCATAAATTTATCTTCAATACCAATTGAAATGTTTTTATAAAATCATTTTAGGGTTTCCATTTCACATCATTTGACTTATACGGCATGATTATATCATTCCAATCAAAAAAGGTATATTTCTATATGAATGTTTTTAAAACATATGTGCGGATAGAAAGTATTTATCTTTAGAAGTGTAGTGGATTCTATAAAACAAATATCATGTTAATACATAAAAATATATATATTTATTATTAGAGTATGTGTTTTATAAATTTCATCATCTGTTATATACATTTACTATATACTGGGTTAATATATAATGAAATCAATAAACCCATTCAATTTTATATTCATTTGGTAGATATACACAAAAAAACCATACATAGACTATGTTCATCCATATTTTTGTTTATTTAGGATATATAGTAATATTCAAACCACACATATCAGACCCAAATACAATACATAATCTCTGGTGTTGATATATTTTATTTAATTATAATTTGATTAATTATTCTTTCTTTCATAGTGGAATTCATCCAAACTCCCATAGAGTATGGGTCTGTATATGCACATCTTGTTATTGAGTATTTCTATATTAGAGGAAGCAATACATAGAAACAAAGAAATCATTTCCTAATTGTATATATATAATTACCTATTTTAAAATAATATATATGGATGAATTCAATTTTCAAAATCACATTGTTCATAGTAATTTGGAATTTAATACATCCTTAACAGATTCATCTACGACCCTACGTTATAATTAAAACCCACAATATCTTTTTATTATTAAATGATATATTCAAAAATGTATTCTGTAGGAACTATGTATATAATTATTTATGTTATCATGTGATGGGTGGTGACATTTAAACCTTCTATCTTCGACCCATTGATAAATAGTTATCCATGGGTATTCAACTTTAACTATACATTACTACATAGACATGGTCACTTTTGAGATCAAATGTTACAATAGTCTATTTAAAACGATTTATCATATTCCTCTCATTCTAAATTATGTACCTCAATAATAAAAATTCATCTTTATTATTAATGTGGATGTATATATTTTAAAGTAACCTCATACGTGGTAATTGATCTCACATAACATATTATTCTTGTTAACTACATACATATTTTTATCATATATAGAATATTCTATAACCTCATGTTCACCTCAAAATACATACATTGAATGATTCATTCAAATTTGTTCTATAGTCATCTATTTAATTTTTTCAATTTCAATATTTCTTGAATCAATTTTATCATTTAGTGATTTACATCACCATGATTCCATATTCAATGATACTAGAAGAACTCTAGTTATATATCCCCATTGAAGGTATGAAAAATCACATCACTGGTATGAAAACTATGACTATGAACTTTGTTCACCTTTATATAAGGGAATATTTTATTTTTCATATCCTCATATTTCAATTATTATTACAATGACTTCCAAATTGGTTAACACGATTTTTTACATTTAATAATAAAAAAATATAATATTAGTCATCAGAATAAAATTTTTCTATTAGTATATAATATGTATTAAAATTTAAATTTTCTATATATTCTTGTCTAGTCTTCCATTTCACTGATTTAAATATAAAATACTTGACCCTTTAGTTGAAACTCCAAATCCATAAAAATTAACTGCAATTTGGTCAATGATGATGATTATTAATCATAATTCATACTAGTTAGTCATTCATAGAATTGAATTTCATAATGGATTTGAAAATGTCATTTTTTTGTTCATCCCAATAATTTGAATCATACAAAAATTTCAATTACTTTCTTATTAGGCATTAATAATGTATATTGTATGTGGAATTTTTAGTTCTTCAAAATATAAAACTGAAAAAATTCCATGTTGAAAACTCATAAATGGTGCCCCGATCAAAAAACAATCACATCCTACTATGATTGTTTACATTCATGTATTAGGAAAATATTAGTTCTCAAATGGATTAAATAAATTCATAAAAGGAAAACTATTGTATCAAATAAAAATTTAATTTGTGATTTATTATTCCATATAAATAGGAATTAATTGTAGAACACATACGTTCCACACATGTATCAGTTCAATTGATTTTGGTAGAATATATATTATTATAATATCTATGTGTCTGAATAATTTTGTGGAATGAAAAACATATTCAAAAACTACATTATATATTTTATTATTATGAGCCATTTACCATCTCATTACAGAATAGAGTATCCTTAGAATACATTAATTTTAAACGTGTCACATGTTTTTTATGATTATATCCTACCATCAGTAAAATAATTTGAGGATATAAAAAATATGGGTGAACCATATAATATAATAGTACTAAATGTACTACATATTTGGAACAATAATTCCCATTTAACTATAAAACATCAAGATGGAATAAAACTTCATAATTATTTTCATTTTCTGTTTTCCCATTTTTATGACAACGACATTGTTATTGAAATTAAACCTCTATTATATCCTTAAAAGTAAAATTTTTATAAGGATAATAGATCTTTTTTATAAATATAATCATTGTCTATTGTGTTTTTATGTTTATATTTATAATATATATTCAAATATAGTGGAAATTTAAGTTCATTTATTAGGATATTATTAATTATATGACATAAATACTATAACGAATTCATAGTAAAAGAATCCCATATGCTTAAAATTTTGAATATAAATATGGAAATAGTATTACTATCATATAATAAACTAAATGGATCATCTAAAATTTAAATTCTACAAAAACTATCTAAAATATTAATTGAAAATAAAATTTATGGATTCTAACATTAAAATATGAGAAGGAATAATTTGAAACAAAAGTTTTGAAATTTTCATTTAAAATGAATGGTAAAAATTAGATAATGATAGGTGGAAATCCTTGATTGATTACATTAGATCCCCTCCCCTGGTATCCTTTCTATTAGCTAATGGATTAATTTAGTTGGTTTTGAAATGAAGCCCACTACTCTTATCCTAAATATAATCAATTATAATTTTGGATACTCATAATAATTCCTTCATAATCACAACATTGGCCTCATATAACTCTATTTATGTAATAAATGATTACATATAGCTAAAAATACATTTTCCCTTTAACTTAAATTGATTTTTATCATTATTATCCATCTAGATAGATTATAATAGGTTTCATGTTCTTCAAAATCTAGAAATATCCCTCTCTTTATTAAACAATTACTCTCATTAATGAAAATGATATTACTTGATTTTATGAAATTATATGTATTTAAATATTCATATTCTCATGGCCTTAAAAAAATTGTATAAAATCCCCCATACTATAAATCTTAGATATGGGAGTCTCAATAGTAATATAATATATTGTTTTTTTATTTATTTTCTTATATTGATCATTTTCTAGAGACAAAAGTAACATTGGAGGCTGCCACTTCTTCACGGAAATAATTTTAGACTTTAAAAATTGTTTTTGGAAGGGCCATCCAATACATTATGAGGTGGTCTAATCAAAACTGTAGGATTCATTAAAATGATATATCTATTTTATATTAGTATTACTTATAATGATTCCATGTATATATTTTGGTGTTTAGTAATTATATATTTTTTATAAATCCCATAAAATGTATATTGCTCAATAATGATGGTCCACCCTTCATCATTATTGAAAACAATATAATTATATCACCTCCATTACTGAATCCTCTTGAATTTCATATTTTTACAATAATATGGGAGATAATGTTTAAATGGTGACACCACATATGACACAAATATTGTAATATTTAATCAATGATCGATCATACTTATATGAAACATTAATTGTAAAATTATATAGTGGTTAATTTATTGAATCATATTTTACAATGTGAATAAACATAAAATAATATTTCCAATATCACCATAGTTTATTTCTAATAAATAACCCTACATTGGGAAGGAGGTATCAGATATTGTTTCCTCGTAATTATTTCATAAATTAATAAGGAATATGTTCTCGTAGTTAGAACCATAATAGTCATTTGGTATGAGAGATCAATACAGTTATAAATTATATATGAGTTGTAATCCTATAGAGCAGTCATATTAATAATTAAAATTTTGAAAATGATATTGTAATTAGAGTTATGAAGTTCTACATTTCTCGATATTTAATAATTCGGTTATTAAACAACATTTCTTATCAAAATTATAGTTATAATGTTTTCAAATATTAATCTATAGATAAATTAAGTGAATATTTCATATATTTTGTATGTGTATGGTAAAATTAACTACTATATAGAAATTCTCTATTACTTCTAAAATGCATTTATTATAGGTATTTTTTCTTATTTAACATGACTCGTCACATTGTTGATCCTTGAATTTTTTTTCCATTTTAGCTATAATTTAATAAATTTGGTTCAATATGTATCCTTTGTAGAAAATTTAATCCTTATCCTAGTGAAATAATTTAATGTTGGTAAAATAACAACAATGAAACATCCCTTGGAATATATACATTGTAACATTTAGTATTTTCTCTAAACAATGATGATAAATATAGTTTATATATAATCTATCATCATGAATATTCTAGTTATTATATTGATTTTCACAATTTTGATTGGTCAAGTAGGTTCTCAATAAATAAACCTTTTGTTTGGTCCTATGAAAATCTATAAATACCTTATCTCATTCATATAATATAATTCTATAAGTCAGATGAGTCATGTTATTAGAATATCATTGGGATAAAAATATAAGATACCACACAAGAAAGAAAATCGACATGAAAAATTTGTGTAATTTTGTGTGGGAAAAACTCATCTTATTTATCGTATAGAATAGGGAATTTTATAATTTATTATCTATCCATGAGACATAATATGAAATCCAAACATAATAGCTAAAAATTATAAATTCCCTAATAATTCTTAACTGACCAAAGATGATCATTAAAATTGACATATCTTAATTTCACCCATTATATCCCTGACCCCTGTTTAGTTTTATTTTCTCTAGGATTATGATACCAATATAGAATAAACAATATCAATTAACTCATGGTGGAGAATTACATGATAGTGATTATTCTTTGGTGGACCACTCATGAATATGAAACTCATTATTTAAAATGATAAGATAATAATTTATGAAGTGTGATTCCAAATTATTGGTTTATGAAACAATATTCCAATTTGAGGAAATGTTAATCGAAGTAATTATTCATGAAAATGACAAGATTATATAAATAATAATTATTTAGTTTCCTAGAATTTTTCTATAAATGGGATGAAAAAATTTACATAGTAGGACAGACTCTGATACTGTATAATCTTGTAGAGTTGGTCTAAGATAACTTAGAAGTGATTGGTAGTAGGGATAACTAGATTTTAAGAACATATATAGTTTTCTTAAATAATCATATCAACAAGAGGGATTATATAAGTCCCTAAAAGTTATAAATAAGAACATTGTGTACGATCAGGTATATAACACACAACACCAAGCTTAAACAACATTTGAAATGTATTATTTAAATATGATTGTTATAACATAGGTGTTGAATTGAAGAGTATGAATTGGATTAACCCAATTTTGAAATATAAAAATATATAGGTCCTAATAAATACAAATTTTGTGATAAATTTATAGTAAATAACCACTCAAATATTATTTTATTTCGATTTATCATTCAATATTTTTTATTTTTAATAACCATTTTTACTCATTTTTCTGAGAAAATTTAATAAATAATTTTCTTTGATTTTATAAATTTTATATTATTAATAAAAATTATATTTGAAATCATATTATAAAAATTATTATATTGTGATGTTTTGGTATTTGTTTAAAATTTTTGGTTGTTAGTGACTTTTGAAAATGCTAGTTTTCTAAAAAAATACTATTTCTTTTAAATAAATAAAGAAATTTAGAAATAAAATTATTATTTAAATTTCATTTTAAAGACACTGAAGATTTATTTTATTCTATTATATATAATTAAATCCATTTTAATACTTATTATTACACATTTTTGTTTATTCTTTTATAATTAATAATATATATGGTAGAAAACTTTGTTTAGTTTATATTGTTTTCAAGTTTTAATTAATTAAAAAAACCCATAATTGGTAATGATTTAATTTAAATATATAAACTATATATCAAAATATTTGAATTTAAAACGATTTAATAATAATTATAAGTCATATATTTAATGAAAGATCATTTTATGTTTGAAAAATGCATTTTATGAAAATTCCATTTTCGAACCATTTTACTTTATTAATTTGAATTAATATTTACAAAATTCTATGAATTGAATTTCATAAATGTATTTAATTATTTAAATCATCATATTTAATATTTAATAATTACATTAACATAATTTTTTGTCATATTTATTATTAATAAAATAATTTTTTTATTAAAAAAATTATAAATGGGGGGTTTCTAAGTAAATGAACCTGTGATTGAAATCATTTTACAAAAAAACGATTTCTGTTTGATAAAATTGTTTTATTACTAATAATATGTTTCTCAAGATTATTTTATAAAATTCATTTTATTTTTTGATTCAGTGGTAAATTACCATGTTTTAAAAAAGTATTATTGGGAAATATAAAATGGTAAAAGAATGTAATCATAGTGGATAAGTGAATGAAATCAATAAAAATGGTTATGTAACTATTAATTAGTTATAGATCAACTATAAATTGAATTAAACAAATTATTTATAATTTTTTGGGAACTTCATGTTTGAGTGGATTCCCATTATTAATGATTTTGGGTATATACAAAAATGTCCCTTTTAACGATTTAGAAAATGGAACACATCCCCCCTCTTAATCACACATATCAATCAATTTATATCACCCAAGATAATTAAAAATTTTATAACCAAAATCTATATTCATTATTTATTCCTAATAAACTTTTCAAAATACCAAAACTAGGGCACTAACATGATATCAATATGAGATTCTCTGAAGAGAAGATAATTTTATCCATTAAGATCATCCTTTTTACCTCTTCTATCACCACTATCCATTATTTGCAAAAAAACCAATATAGTAAGCCCAATATATAGAATATAAATTTATTTTAACATCATGATTGAATAATATTTTTCAAATATCATTCCTCATCAAATAGAAAACAGAGAAATCTATCATGTTTATTGTGGGCTACATATATGAGAACATTTTTATTTTTTCTATTACTAAATCGTATGGATAATAATAATCATATAAGGGAGGAATATAAATTATTATTATTAACTTATGTCAATTATTTAAAATTAATAACACATCCCCATCCTTACACTATAGTCTATTACATGAATTATATGGTAACACATGTGTACATTTGGTCATCTATCTCAACAAAGAAATGTGATTAAGTTTCCATGTAGAACATTAAAGATCGACTATAGAAATGAGTCAAATGAATTCATATTTTTTTTATAAAATTAATATCATTTAATATATTTGTTTCAAGTAATGAATCATGTTTTGTACTAAGATAAAATTCTATTGGAATTAAAAATTTGGCGTTCAATGGATGGGCCATTTTTAAAAATTCTCATGTCCGAATAGGTTTCAATGGATTGGCCATTCTTAATAGTTCATATGCACTATTAACCCTGTAGATGATGAATGGTTAGGAAAACCATGCGACACAACCATGAAAGGTGTTTTTCTAAGTCAATGTGTGTCGCATGGTTGGTGCACAGTTCGGAAAACCTTATGGCCAAACCATACATCACCAGTTTTATGGTGAAATTAAATTCTTTTACCTAATGAAACCATTTATTTATTTTTCCACATTTTCTACATCCTTTTACTGCATTAGTCGTGTCAAGACTTGCCCTTTGTGTATTGGGTTCCTCCTCTCCAATCTTGGCTTGGTTAGATCTATTGTATCCATCATCAGAATCAAATTCCATAAGTATCAATAAATATAAATCAGTAATCACATGGATCATCTATAATAATTTTAAATGATATTCATTAAATTTGTTTCACTATTTTATGTGAGTTCATTTTCACTCTTTTCATGGAGAGGGTCTGTTTCATAGATTTCATCCAAAATGGACTGAAAATGACCTCAATATTGGATGAGTGGATCATTCTTGGTATAAGGTATGTGGTTTATGAATTTATCAAATAACATCCATCAGTTTTGAATAGTGATATATGCCTCATGTCACCCTATTCTGAGAATCATTTAATTTTTTTATTAATATAAAATAGTTCAATGAACATTAATACAGACGAGTTTTGTGATATTATACTATTATAGTATTCCAAACTCAATCATGAACTCTCCTTGAGGTTTCTATGATAGGTTTCCCCATTGTAATTAATTTTATAAATTCCTAGAATGCCTTCTATACATTCAAATCAGTCTATAAATGGAATTTTCCATTCTGTGTATATTTTTAAATGTTAATACACATTCAAAATACCATTTGAACCCTTATATTTGTTTTTTCATGTGTGGTAGTTTGTTAAAAATGATTTTGTTAATGAATAGAGAAATACCATATCAATATCTATTTAAAATGTTCAAAATTAATTTGTTTAAGAACCATGTCATTTTTTTATAATTCAAAGCCTCTGATAAGTTCTGTTTTCTTTAAAATTACAATGTGGGGATTAGTGATTTATATAATGATTGTCTCTGTTTCTTTGGTGATTTCCAATTCCTTAGTGTTGTTTTTATCATGGAATGTTTTGTACCTAGATTCCAATGAGATTATTAAATGGATTTTTCATCCATTAATAAATGATTAATTTAAACCCATCACCCATATGTGATTTCCCCCTCATATAAATGAAATATTTCTCATATAAGATTTCCATCTTTGATCTTTCCATCTCTTATATGACCATTAAACCCTTATGAATTTAACTTCCTTCTTGTATGAAATGGAATGGATTTAATTAAATTGGTTGACTTATTAAATATGGTTCTATACATTTTAAAATAATTATTTTGAATAAAATGGAAATTATTTTCATGATGTTTTCTTCTTTAAATGATCTTGTTTATGTCATCGAAATGGGTTATCACGTATGGTATGTCCATGAATATAAATATTCGAATTTTGAACTGTAATTCCTCGAATGGGTTTTAACATAACTAATGGACATATGAGAGGTATTTCCTAAAGTTTTGTGTTATAAAAATTATGATTATTTTCTTATCTAAATATATTGGATTGATAAATAAATTTCATGACACGTTTTGCCTCAGGACATATATTATGAATTCATATGCCTTTGTCTAGGAATCTTTAAACAATTTTGTTAGAGGAATTTCCTCATTAATTATTTTATAAATTAATATTTCTCTATAAGAGTGGTGTAGGATTTTAAGTGGTTTCGAGTATAGAGGATAATCATGCTCCCTTAAGTCGAGTGTTGAGTATGGTATCTCACCCCAATGATACTATATAGACGTTACGATGAGGTCCCTTATTCCATGAATAAAGTGTTGGAATGACAGATCACTCACCATCCCATGTGATGTAGAATAATGTATCTCACTCTAATGGATGGTAGGGTGTGTATTATATTGCATGAGATTATCGACTTTTTAGAGTAGTAATTGATGTCTGAGTTACACCCGATCTAGCTAGTAACTAGTATAACATGAATATGACCACTAGTGTCTATACGTAGTTAGATCACATAGGTGGATGAGATATATTAATATAAAATATATATTTATGTTATGATATATATAATTAATAGTAAGACATATATTCCGGACGTGCATCGATGTAGGTACAACTGAGAGGTGACTTTTAGGTACATGATAGGGTTGTTTTTTTATCTATTTCATTATTATATATCTATAAATATTACCTGTACTACATTACATTATACACTGGCTAGATTAATATTTAGACCTTATTGTTGGTAACCTATTAGTATGCATATAACTAAATGATCTAAGGACACCATTACACTTTTTTACCCATTTATATCTCATGTTCATATTTCTATGGAATATTTCTTGTGCTGACATGCATGTAACTCAGATTTAGGAGAAAATGACTGAGTAGATTCTTTGAATGATCATGGAGATAGTCCATGAGTATTTTTCTTTATTGTTGTTATTTTTATATTACACTATATATCATTTCATGTTTTCTGTATACTGATAATTTATGCACCATAATTAGGACATGAATGCATCCTCTGTTTGTTATTGTTGGGAATCGTTCTATTGTATTTAATTTATATTATTCTTATGATGCTCTTTCATTTTTTGTTATAAATTCTACTATTGAATATTATTTATTTCAGCTACAACATTGTGATACTATCATATTAGTGTAAAGTCTACCCACTATACCATTTTGACACCCTCAATAATAGTCGACAACCTCAGGCGTATGTGGAGGTTCTTTTGAGGACATGTGACCCACTAGTCTAGTTATCATATTAGTTTTAATTCTGTCCAAGACATATTACATTTTTATTATAGATTACTAAATATCTATTGTGTTACTACTTTGGGCTGATAAAAATTTTACTATAGATATTTTGGAACAGGTATATGCCAATTTTGGGGACTGATAACCCCAACCATGGGAAAATAACTAACTGTCCTTGACTGGGATTATCATTCATGATGGTTTCTCTTACAGTTCATTTTGATTTCTCCTCCAGTGAAGGTCAGAATTTATACTTCATATTGATTTATAATATTTATAATAATTACCTTTTTTCTAGAATATAATGGATGAAGAATTTCATGTATTATTTTAGGCACATTGAAAATCACATTCTGTTCATATACTTTAAAATATAGTTCCATTAATATGTGGCTGTTTTGGATTGTGTGCCTTGAACATTATGCCATGCTTAGTATGTATCTATTTAGTTAATTATTAGCATTTTTTTCATAACATGATAATGTAATTTTATTCCATGGTTACTAATTAATTATCTTTTCTACATGTGTTTCCTACATATGATATCATTCTTAGTTGTGTTTTTGACATATGTAAATGGATATGTGGGATAAATTTATGGGATTCAAGTAAAAAGGAACCAGTTTTCATTATTACGGTGTATGAGCACTATATAATTTAGAAAAGGTAAAAAATGTACTCAAACCATCCTTTTCCATTATATATATAAATTTATAGACAATTGGAAAATTGAATATCTACTAAAGAGAATATTTCAATGTAAACTGGTCATGATTAATTGGAGCCAATTCCAAACTCTAATGTGTATGGGTTCTTTTTGGACTAGTATATATCCACCCATATAACATACCCATTATATATATGAAAAAGATTAATTTTAAGTGGTTAAAATAAAAATGTTGTTAAATTTTGATATGAAATGATATGTATTCCTTTATAAGGTCTTGTTAATTTATCACACATGCATAGAGAAAATGTGGGTAGCATTATAAAATACACTAATATAACAACATAGGTTAGTTGTGGCATGTTTCTTTTGAGATAACAATTTATTTTATAGGCATAATATCCCACATCAATGGATTAATGGTTGGGAAATAGGGAATACTATTATATGGTTGTCATGACCTAGTGAGAGGGTCGACATTTATTATTTTATAAGGTGATACCCATGGTAGGTAGCGTTCTAATAATATAAAGGTCTTGTTAAAGGTTGTGATTTTTCGAACATTTGGTTTCACATGGGTGTCATTATCCCTATAAGGATTCGTGGATTCATTATTAAAACATTGGTCATATGGGTGGTCATGGTATATTTTACTTTTTAGGTGAATGAGCATCAAATAATACTCGATTGCAGTGGGTTAGACACACCCTATGAATTGTTTTATTTTTCATAGGTTGTGTGGACCATTAATCTTACATAGTGATGGATGACATGGAATATCTATGGGAAAATATGAATTTGAATTAAATATATTGTATGAAACACCTAATACATGGATTCATAGGGATGATATGCAAGAACTCGAGTTTCCACTCCTGTTTGGATCCTTTAAATTTCAGCTTAAGTATTTGCATTGGACATATATTGGATTATTATGGGTTACTGAAGGTCCCAAGAGTGAACACAGCATGTTCAGACCCCATTACCCATCTTTTTCGGAAATTTTTTTTGGCTCATGGATAGATAAAAACAGTCTGATTAAATGTTTCTAGATAGAGTTATACCAAATTGTTGGAAAAAATTTTATCTAACCATGCGGCATAACCATATGAGTTCATATCCACCCAAAGTACCCATACATGGTTTTTTCGTGGTTTTTAAAACATGTGGACCGGCCGTGAACATGATTAACATTTTTTAATTTTTTTATTCTTCTCTTAATGATATAATTATTTATCCTCCATCCTCATAGTCCATGATTATGTCATATTGACCTATTATTATTCTATTTTGGATTTCATTGAATGTATAAGGTTGTTATCGAATGATATCATTTGTCCATGATCTGATCGGGCTTTGGTTCATCGCAATGGATGTGCAACAGTAAGTAGTCAAGTCCTTTTTTACTATTCTTTTTCTATCCTACACTTGATGAATTTATTTAGGTGGGAATATGTTTACATTTTTTCACTGATTAACTATATTATAAATAGATTTAAAGGCCGATAACAAAGGATAGAGATCATACAACTCTAAGGTGGGTGGTTAATAACTCATCCCTCAGGTTAACTGATTTTGGAATTTTTATATGGATAGAATCGATTTAGTCATGTTATGTAACAACAAATATCCCTTGTAGGATGATATTCCATAGTATAATTTTTTAGAAAATTTTAATCTATTGTTCAAATTTTCTCAAGCTGGATTACACTTATTGTTGGCCTCATTATCATCAACTCTTTTTGTATCATGTAATGGTGTTTGGAAGGTACTATCTAACATTCACATGAACCTCCTAAGAAAGTGCTTCAAATTGATAATTAAACATTAAAGGGATATTGGAAAATATTCTATGTATATAACTTGATTGGATAAAATGTGAATGATGTATAGTATTCATGTCAGTAGCACCCCTTACCATATTAATGGATGGTACTGTAAATAACCATAATTATTGAATATTCCTTAATTGGACATATTGATTAATTATTATTGATGAAAATGTTTATTTCTACATGAAAATTTATCACTAATGAAAGGAAAGGCTTGAACGAAATTAAATATTACATGACATCAAAATTAAAAAAGGAGATTCCTCAATTGATATATCCTTGGATTCTTTATGGGAACTCCTTGAGAAACCGAGAACCCCATTACAATTCAAGTGTATGGCTTTCACAGGTTGGGACCCACTTAGATATTGATCCATTTCTACTTTGGGATGCATGATATGACAATATAGGGTCCCACACATAGTATTAAAGGATTCCTTTCATACACTCCTTGGATCCAGCATTGATATGTTAGTTGCATGGTTAAATCCCACAGGGACCATCCACTACATAACCCCATTTTACCTTCAAATATATCGATGGATTAGATTGGATTAATATTGTGGAATGAATTGGAATATTCTATTTGGAATACACTCATAACCTTAGCTAGTTCAAAGTTCTTCTTGTCTTGGAGACCATTACGGTCAACGTTGCATTAGTTATTACCATGAAACAACATTATTAAATGTCATTGCAGGTTTCCTTTTCATGACTTGAATCCTTCACTATTGTTTACATGTTATTAATTTATAAAATAATAATAATAAATTAATGGACTAGTTACGCCCAGACACCAACCGAGTGCTGAAGAAGGTAATTGTGTATTATGCTACATTATACTGGTTTATAGTATAAATGCATGCTTTCATACTGTTAAATTTCAATTACACATGCCACATGATACATACACCATTGGTGGTGGCCCATTAATATTTATCTCACACCCCTTCCGGGCATCGTTTGCTACCTGGCGTATATGAAATGAATGAGAGTCCTGATAAAGGGAAGCATACGACTTCTAACACATGATTTTGTCCTGTTTAGTATGAATCTTGATAGTAGATGACCGAGATGGTGGTCACGATACATGGGATGGTACTTTGATTTCCTTTATACTTTTTGGAATATGTTATTCCTTCTGTCTCGTATATATGATTTACAATTTTCATGTGACATGACATATCATCATCAGTTGTTGTATGCTGGTATTATTTGAGTTATTTCCATTTTTGTTATTATTGTCTCTATTTTCCTCAATACTTTTGGTTAACATGTTTTGTTTCAGCTATTTACCTATGTTTATATTTACCCAATACACTAATCTTTAGTAATGAGGGCATAGTGTAACAACCCAGGTATTTATAGTTTAATAATTATTTATTTATATTAATAATTATAAATAAGATATTAATTTTACGTTGAAGGAGAAACATTTTCTGATAGTGTACTCGACACAAAACAAGGAGTTTCTCTAAAAATTGACGTTTCTCACAACCTTGAGATTTAATTATAAATATTATTATAATAATATTATTATTTTAAATTGTAGTTAATGTCTAGCCATTGGAATAGAGGGAATTAATAATATCCAATTAATTTTGAAATATGGTTTACACATGATTAAATAATGATTCATTGTTTACTAAATTTATTAGAAATAGAAATATAAACCAATTGAATATAAAGGATGTATTTTTATGGAAATTTATCTAAAAGATAATATTGGTATTTTAAAATCACTCTTTATAGATTTTTATTTAATGAAAAATATATGATATATATTCAATATAATTTTTTAAATTCATATTATTTTTTATTGATATTATATAACAAAAAATTCAATTATTTCGGATAAAAGATGTATTTTTCTAAAAATGTAGTTTTACGGACTTTTAATGGTGAATCATTTTTAAATCTACCTTTTGTCACTTTTATATATTTTATTTTAAAATATAAACATATATTATAGAATAGGGATATAAAAATTTACTTTTAATGAAATATTTGTATTTTTTTGAAAATTTTATTATTTTTTAATTAATAGTGGAAAAGTATTGTATTTTAATTCAAAACTTTTTTTTCATCTAAATTATTTATATAGATATAATGTCATATTAATTGGTTTCATAGTATAAATGGTTTTTTGTTTTCTCATTTAATTCATTTTTGTTCATTGGATGTAATTTAACATTAAAATTGGACATATACACATGTCTATCTTTTGATATTTATTAATTCTTAAAAATCAGTTTGTTGTTTCTAAAACTTGGAATTAATTTTAATTTATTTCCTGCCAATTATGTGTTTTAAGATTGGAAAAAACAGATTCAATATATGAAATCATGGGGTCTAAATTTTGTAAATAGGTTTATTTTATTTATTTTACATTATAAATATTATCTTTAGTAACTGTTTTATTTACCACAAAAGAGGGTAAATCTGGTAAATACGGGTAAAAAAATTATTTTAATAATACTAATCTAACCAAACACATGTCCTATTCAAATTTCACAAGATATTTCCAATCATGGGAATCCATGGGTAGATTTTGGGACCCCATGGATCAAATTTTATGTGAAATTGACATTTTATAAGAATTAATTTAATGTAAAAAAATATAACATAATCATTTCTGATTTACTAAACCAAGTTTTATATATTGTAATATGATTGATATCTTTTACTATAAATAATAATTATAATGCTAAAAATGTTTCCTATATCATGGGATTTCGTTTATAATTTTTAGATATCAATTAGTAAAATATATTTATGACACAATGATGATGTAGTGACTACTATATTTGTGATTTATTTAAATAAATTATATTATTAAAATAAAAATAAATTTATTATGAAACATTTTAAGCCATAAAATAATATTGTGGATAAGTATGATTTTTTATCTATGAAATAATGACGTTTTTTTTCAATAAATAATGTTGTTATTCATTTTTAAAAATCAAGAAATAAATACTATAAAACTTGACATAAGTGATTTTCTAAAACAAATATAATTTTGTTAAATTATATATTACTCATAAAAATATATGATTTATTATAATGAATTATATAACTTTCAAAATGTCATTAATGAACCAATTGAGGTTTTATAGTAATTTTATAATAACAATATTATCCATATAGTATTAATATACAAAAATCTATGGTAAGAGTTAAAATAGTTACCTAAGGGTTAAATATAAAAGACAAGGTTAAAATTGTGACCTATACTTGTCTAAAACATATAGGTTGAGATATTTTTGACCTATAAGAATATTAAATTTTAAATAAATTACTATGGGACAATTTGAAACATAAAATTATTTTATAATAAAATAATACATCAAAACATTCTTAAAGTGCCCCTCCTCCCACTTATAAAAGGGCATCACCTCTACCCATTTAATCACAAATCTCATTCCCCTTGCATCATCCAAATTATTCACTAATAAGATCCCAAAATTCCTACCATACTCCTATAATCCTTCCTTTAGGTATATGGAAATTCAAGAAATTCTTTTGGCTCAAATCAATGGGAGTTACATGTTTTAAGAGAGAGTTCCTTCTATAAAGTTCCTTTCCATTATTTTACATCTTCAGTACCTATTAAATTATTATTAATTGGTTAAATAACATACACCAGTATCCTTAGTACTCTAGGTTTTTCTTATGATATTTACTGAAACAACACTTAAAAACCCCTGCATCTAATGGACAAGAACATATTGTTTTTGTGTACATTGAACTACTGTCTCACGAAACAATGATTCTTCAATTTTCCTCTAACAAAAATCATGGCGACCATTATAAATACACTATATTTATATATGATAAATATTATATTTATATTTTCTATTTGGTTCTATATTTTTTATTTAAATCATTCCTTCATGTTTTTTATAATGTGAAAATATGATAATTTCACGTGATGAAGTGCGGACTACCACCCTATCAAAGTGACATGACTCATCCATACCATATATGGACCATGTAAAAGATAGAATTAATGAACATATGTAATTTATATAAAATATTATATTATAATGTTATTATAATATACCTACGTACCATTTATTTTTCATTCCTCAAAATATAAAACAGAAATGAAAGTATCGTTCATGCGTACGTACGACTTATCGTCCCAATGAACGATCCATTTTATTTCTCATCTCAAAATGTTATGGACATTTATAAATAAATATATATAAGATATATATATAGATATATGATATTCAAATCATGAATAGGATTCTGGATATAATGGTCATTTGACCACATTGAGATATTTTAATTATAACAAGTTCATTTTTGACTCATGTACCAAACATCAAAAAAAAAACGACCAATACGAACATGACTAAATATATTATTGTTATAGAAAGGTAATAAGTGATATAAAATAAATAATAAACATAAAAAAGTTTCTAAATAAATTATAAATTAAATTATGTATGTTATTTATGATTAATAATAACGAACGAGATATGTGAGATTCCTGGTAAGGGAACCTTTTACCCTCCTATTTTAGTCAATGATTTCTTTTATGTTATGTATTTTAAATCTAATGTTACACTGATCAGGCATGTTATTATATGTCAAATTTTCTGTCCATTTTATTTACAAATGATAAGAGACCCTTTTCTTTCTCATCAACATATTTTATGAATTTTTTGGTAAAGTTGCTAGGATTCTGAATTTTCGTAAGGGAAATTTTTATCCCAATTACTATTATTTGGGTTAATCATCTAATTCAGGATTTGTCGTGATATGATTATGTGACAAAAATATTCTTTTAATAAGTTTTATTTTTACTTTCATTATATATACTTATAGTGAATACACATAATTGATCTATTTTATTTAAAAAATGTTCTTTTTAATAGAATTTCAAAACTAAATTTCTTCTCTTTTGGTTTATGCATACTTTGTTGACTATATAATTCCACGATTATGCATTGAATAACAATTTGTTTTATAATTTCCCCTTCCTTTTGTGTGTATATACTATTTATACACATAATCACCCCATTGAAAAGTTCAAAGGCCATTTATACGAACATTGTAAGGGAAATCGTAAATCAATCTCCATTCATTGAGTAAAATATACATGTCAGTGGTTTTCATATTCTATGTATATGTGGGAATGACCTCATATTATATTACACTTAATATCCACTTATTTTGGGTGATTTTATATTTTTCACTCCCGATAATTTTATTTATTTATCCTTAATATGATGATACGATCTTTCAAAGGGACTTCGTCTCAATATCCATTCATTGAGGCATATCTTCATATTGTCTACCATTAATATCCTATAAGGTGTATATACAATGCCTGTGTAATTTTATATCATAAATTTCTATATTCTTATGATATTTAATGTATCATTTTATTTTATTCATTAAATATCATTATTCAAGTATTTTATCATGTGTTAATGCACTCATTACATAAAAAATCATTTTAAATTTTTTTAATATTTATTCTTCTTATCATTCTAATTAATTTCCATGTTTTTAAAATGGTTTTAAGTATTTATTTATATGGAAATTAATTTTTTAAAATTTTAATTGGATTAAAAGATTCAATGTGGTATGGGACCCTTTGATTCAAAAATATATTTAATAAATATTTCAAATGGTTTTGGAAATGGATTGAATATTTCAATACCTTCAAATGATTTCTTGTGATTGATAACTGAAATGTTGATAATTTCAATCTTTTATGTGTAAGGATTTTGTATTGTTACTTGGACATTGGAAGGGTGGTTACATGATAAACCAAATACTAGTGTTTCCATGATAATCCTAGTGTAGGTGAGCCCGAGATAGATCTAAAATTCATTAGGTAACATGATGGAGGTAAACATTAATGTTTCTATTTATAGATTTAGGGAATTATCTATGATGTGTACTCAAAATGTAAAAACCTATGTAGCTTTGAAAGCTATAATTTAAGTATGCTATGGATTCCTCTTGTTACATTTATGATTTATAATTTATCTATTTTATTCATAAATCTTATTATTTCATGAGGTATGTTAAAAGGATTATGTTTTATGAGGGAAAACTATGATTTCATTTATTAGTATGTATTGATGGAAAAATGTTTTCTTTCATTATTTTATAGCCCTTGATGATATTTTTATGCCTATAACATTTTTTGGAAATGTTTTTAACATGGTATAAGGAAGGGTATATGAAAAGAAGAATTCAAGAATATTTATATCAAGAAAATAATTATTTTTTTATTTAAGGAGATTTTTTATTATGAAAAAAATTGGATAGAGTAGATGTGTCTACTATTAATATTCAAGATTTTATGTAAATGTTATGATCTAATACTCTAATGATCTAAACCTGAAAATATCCTTAATGTGATTTATTAACTTAATTCATGATTATGTAATGTCTATGGATGGGCCTTACACATAGTCTATCCATGGACACCACCAAGGTGTACACAACTAGTCGTCAACCACTGGCATTTGGGGAGATTTTCTTGAGGCCATGCGACACAAATGTTGTGTGGGGTTGTTGATTTTTATTTCTCTGATTGATGATTTTTTTTCTTCCATAGACCAATGATATTATTGTTAGGATATTACTTATATGCCACATACTATACACCTAGGATTCACATGTCATGAATATTGTCATTACATATAAGTGAGTTTAAATTGTTTCAATTGATTGATAGTCTACGACTATTAAGTGATGATATTATTATGAGTTTATACTTGTTTTACTATTGATTAAGATTCAGTGATAGCCTATCTCAATTCATTTGGTGTATAGGCCCTCATGGTCTTGGATGATTTTTTTATCGTGTCAAGCCACTATGCTATAAAAAATAGTTTTCATTTATAGTGATAAGGTGTATGGGAACTGATTCTATATGAAATGAAATCAATTATAAAGTAAATAATGAAATAAAAAATTAATTTTTTGTACATCATTGTCCCACCATTTCATTATTATGATTTGAAAAGAATTTAACATTGTAATTTATTGTTAAAAAATGAAACATATATATGAGAACAAACATATTACTAGCCATAAAAGCTTGTAGTTGGGGTAGTATTCCTTGGGAAGTTGCTATCTTATGTTAAGATTCACCTAGTGATGTTATCTTTCTTCATAATATTGATTTCAAGAATGTTATTCATAATTCTAGAACAGTGGTACCATGACATATTCATATCAGATGATAGTATTGTGGAGACAAACTCAATCCAAAAATTTTGTGCCATGATCATCCACTCATACCTCATGGTGTGCCACTAAATGCATCGATTGTTGTACCTGATCTGGGAAATGATGCCAATGTTCACAATAGTTAATTTTTTTCATGTAATAAAAACAGGGTTCTCCATGTCTTGTTCCTACGATGGCTAATTTGACTCCTGGTATCCCAATCCAGCATCCATATACCATTTCAAAGGATGGTGGTCCATAGGCTGATGAGTCCTGGATAGAAACCACCAAATATGTCATTGAGCATATTAAGACCCCACCGGACATATGTTTAATCCTTCCACATACAATCATTGGGTAACATATGAAAGATACACCACATGAAAGAAGGATCATTAAACGAAGATGTAAATTCAAAAAAATATTGTATTTTACAAAATGAATAAAATCATGGATATTACATACGCCACACAAAAGGAAATAGTGGCCAATATAGCATGAATCTCAAGGGATTAAAAAGTGGGACAAAAAACCCGTACTTTATTGTAATCTAATCGAGTAATATGACCAAAAGTTAGTAACCAAAAAATGAATCACAGAATACCATTAATATAAAGATAATCATGATAATATATATATCAATGGCAGTACACATTACACCACATTCAATAAACAAGTGGTGAACAATGGAAAGCTCGTGGAATTAAAAGTGAGATAAGAAATTCCCTTTCCTCGTTGTTCGACTTGAACCGTTCGTTCTTTAATCTTCGGAATAATAAACTAATGTTAATTTATACAGGTTTATGAACCTTTTTCATGTTTATTATTCATTTTATATAAATTATTACCGTTTTATAAACATTATGTAATCATTTATGTTAATAACATCTGTTTGTCGATATTTGGTACTTGGAGTAAAAAATGAACACCTTATATTTACATGTTGTCCATGTAGTCAACAGTCCATTATATACAAAATGATATTCAAATTTAGATATAATATATATAATTTATATTCATTATATATATGTAAAGACCTGTAAAATTCAAGGGAAAATTTTTTTTTTCCTAATTTTCTTTGGGATTTTACAAGAACGCAGTTCCTGGCAGCACCTGAATCCGAGGCCCGGTGTGCCCGGAATCATTTTCCGAAGTTTAGCTCGGGTACATCCAGTGAAAGAATGAGTGGGTTATTCTATCTTTTGAACTAGTTAATGGAATCGAATTCAGAGGGCACCGAAGGATTCGTAGCACCGGTAATTTCTTATAAACACATTTTCCGAAGTTCTGTTTGCTCGGGTGTGGATTTTAAATTTTTCGGGTTAAGTAAATGAATAAAATAAAATGGTGCGACCAATTTATTTTATTTTAGGTTGCTTAACCTATGTTAAGTGGATGATGTGGGACCCACAATATCCTATCCACTTGGTAGGATATTTGTGAGGTGGGGCCCACATGAGCCCCACCGTTTCTTTTCTTCTTAAGTAACGCACCTTCACCCCCATTTTTAATGAAGTCATCTCTTGTGTTTAATCTGGATATTAAACGTCTCATTAATTGGGCAGTTTTAAACTCATCAATTAATTGATTGTTTTTTTCTTTTTGAATTTCAAAGAGTTGGTTTGAGTGTTAATAAAATAAGACAACACTTATTTTATTTGGGGTTGGAACTTGTTGCGTGGAGAGGATTTGGAGAAAAGCCTTCTTCTTCGATGAAGAACGTGAAGAACGCAAAGAACGCGAAGAATGCGAAAAACGTGAAGAACGTGAAGAACGCACTGATCTCCGATGTAGAATGCCAAAACCTCGGAGGTCGACTATGCGATGCCGTGTACAATGACTCCAATGACGCTTCTTCCGCGACGCTTCTTCCATGACGTTCCTTCTCCGCGACGCGATGATTCCCCTTCCGCGACGCCTTTTTCTGCGACGAGCTTTTCCGTGACGAACCCTCGCTCAACAAATTCGATGAGGTAGGGGTTTTGATTCAATTAAATCTTTGTGATTTATACCCTCAACATATGTTTAAAATTTTTCGGAAGCCTTTCTAAACCGCTAACGCGGTGGGTGCGGACCAACGAATAAGTATGAACCCACCGTCTCTTCGTTCTTGGTGTGCAGATCGGTGGGCGATGATGAAGATGGCCGCATGGGCGTTGTGAGGTCTTCACAGTGAAAAATCGGCCTCGGGAGGGCCATTGGCGAAGACAGCAGGCAAATCCGACAACCGGATCGCATCCGGTGGTCCGCGGAACGTTCCGCCGGTGAGCCGCCAGGATGGGTCGCTGGTCCCGCGACAGCGCGGGACCGAGGGAGTGGGACGCGGTGCTCGGCCGCGTCCGTTGACAAGGAGCCCCCCCCATGGGGCCGTAGTTGCATACTAGCGTGGGGCATCATGCCACCCCGCACCGCTCGGCCGAAATGGCCGAGCCGCCCGATCGGACCGCCGGGCTGGGCCGTGCCCAAGCGGGTCGGACCAGGACCCCGTTCAGGTCGACCAGGTTCGGGCCGACCTAGGGGGTACCAGGCCGGGTCGGACCGGGCCCAATCCCCCTAATACCAGACTTTTTCGGGCTGTTGCCCTTATCATGGGCTACGGAACTCCTATCGATGCACCGTCAGTTGCGTAGAGATCCTTGGATTGAGCCGGTCGTTTCGGTATATTACACTCAATGTTTTGGAGTACTTTGGGTTTGGCTGGGTTGGTTTGTACATGAAACCAATCGGTCCCCTTGGAGTGGAAACACTTATATCTTAATCTCCGGACGTCCGATTGACGTGTCGTCGACATTGATGGATTTCTCTTAGTGAGACAGGCCTTTTGGCTTACTCCGCTCAAGGTATGGATGCAATTGGAGTACGATCGGGTTGGTTTTGACGTAAAAACCAACTGGGCCCCTAGAATGAAAAAGCCTATAACTCACAGACTGGGAGTCCGATTGACGTGCCATCTATGACGTTGAGTTCCTATTGACGATACGGAACTTTTGGATACATAATCTCCGGACTATGTGTCAGTTGATGTATCAGCCCCTCGGCTCATGGAGCGGACCCTCCAGAATGAGCTTCCTGTGTCTGGGAACCCTAGAGCTGGCTGCGAATGCGACGATGATGACGAATGTGCAGAAATCCTCCACGGATTCGACGAAGACGACTACATCACTCAATGATCCTATGTGGGTCAGTGCTACCAATCCTGTGTGGGTTAGATCCTGTGTGGGTCAGTGCTCAGCGGTCCTGTGTGGGATAACGCCTACAGATCCTGTGTGGGTCTGATCTTGTGCAGGTCATTGCGGGGGTTAGTACCTATCGATCCTTTGTGGGTCCGACGACTTAGATGAATCAGTGACTACATCTGATCATCTCTATTGTCATACAAAGAAGTATACCCGTGTGAGATGAATCTTGATTTTCTTTCCTAAGTGGATTGTGTTTTTCTATCCTGTGTGTATGTGATCGAACTCAGGCTCAGATGTTGGAGCTAAACGTGAATTTTTGACTTAGGTATATGTATGGGAATTTACCTAAGTAGTGTTGGATGTTACTTCGTGATTGTATCTTTCCTTTGTGGATTATCCTTTGTGGATTCTGGGAGACCATTGGGGGTCTCAGGGTCCCTACTGAGTAGCTTATACTCACCCCTACATGGGTAATACATGCACTACATTGTGTTGGTTGTAGATGACGGACAGCGCTGATCCTAGTTTTGGTTTGCGGAGCAGATCGGTACCTGGAGGTGGACCATTGGGCGGGACGTACACGGAGCAGACGGCTGAACCCGAGCAGCTGTGGAGGCTATCTGTACCCACCCTTCAGGTGGGAATTTCAGTGGACAGCTTGAGGCTGCGACTTTACATTCGGTTGCTGTTTTCCCTTCCCACTTGTACTTTACTTTCAGTTTGGGTTTTTATTCTGGCCCACTTACTTTTTCCGTACTTACTGTTGTACCCATTTTTTAGTTAGTGTTTACATCTACTTTATTTCTCTATGGTGTTTGTTTACATTAGAATGTAAATTAATTCCCTTTTTATCGTGAATTACGCCTTGGTGCTTGTCGCCAGCCCCCAGCCTATGGAAGGTAGCCTTGGGGTAGTCACGGCACGGGCCCCAAGGATGGGTCGTGACAAATTGGTATCAGAGGAGTTAGGTTCTACCGCAGAACTCAGGAATCTGATATTTTTCTATGTGAAGCAATAGTGTTATGATTATTGAGTGTGGTTATCAGTCCATGGAGTCTAGTGTGGTGCGGCGGCCGATGTATCCGTACACCAGGACCCTGACTTTTGATTTCCGACTTAATGCACGAAAACAATTATTGCATGTGTTTTTGAAGATTTCTCTGTGATTAAAATATGTTAGCTCACCAGGTATACTGTTTAACTGTGGAATACCTATTTCTTTTCAGGACGGCCCCACGACGGTAGCCAGCTAGGGTTCCGAGAGTTGTGTGTGACGACAGCCCACCAAGCGACGAGGCCTCGGTAGATGGCCCTTTGACCGCAGAGGCACCGGCGGTACCTCTACCCGACGAGCCACCGATGCTACCAGTCCCATCCGCTGACGATGCATGTAACCTTAGTGAACTACACGATTTTCAGTGCCAACGACTACCCAGGTTCCGCGGGGAGACGGACCCTCAGGCAGTTGAGGATTGGATGGACGCAGTTGTACGAGTTTTCAGGTTAGTGAGGACACCAGCAGACCTCATGGTGATCCTCGCATCAAGCCTCCTGCACGCGGCATCAGATAGATGGTGGAGCTTGATGCTCCATGTTCATGACGATGCATCTATCCTCTGGACGGACTTTGAGAACCTCTTCCTCTCAGAGTTCATCCTAGACACCCTCCATGCGGTACGCATCCAGGAGCTTCTACAGCTGCGGCAGGGCATCTTGACGGTTGCCCTGTACTCGGCCAGATTTACCGATTTCTCATGTTACTCGACAGACATTGTACGAGACAACTTCTTTCGGGCCCGGAACTTTGAGCAGGGATTGAGGCATGAGATCAGGGCATCGTTGATCTCCCTCAGCATTATGACCCAGGAAGGAGTACTGGAGGGAGAACATCTCATTGAGAGCTTCCTTGCTGAGCCTACTTCAGTAGCGAGACCTACCGTAGGGCGGCACATAGCAGAGTCTTCTGAAGCAGGTAGTCGACGGATGACTCATGGGCCCAGGCAGACCAGACCCTTAGGAAAACGACCTCAGGACACTGGCTCAGCAGTGCGGGCACACAGTGTGGAGCCAGTCTTTCGAGAGGTAGATAGTGCTACGCATGCGGCGGGCAGGGCCACATGGCTCGTGACTGGCCAACCCACTGTGCCGAGGAGAAGCAGATGGTTGAGGGGCCACCCAGGCATAGGCAGAGGGTCGACCGTGGAAGTCCGTAGGGAGTAGGTGGACGAGGCAGAGGAGCTGGCCGAGCAGCAGGTGGTGGGCGACGCTTTGAGGATCTACCACCACCACCACCAGGTGGTCCACCCCGACCACAGGGAGCTGGCGGGCAGAGACAGGCACAACTTCAGGCAGTGGAGGCCTACGACGACGGTGCACCCGGGATGATTCTAGGTACTATCTCTGTCTATTCCACCCTTGCTGTAGTTCTTATAGACAAAAGAGAGAGTCATTCTTTCATATCCGCTGCCCTTGTTCGGAGCTCGTAGATTCCGACAGAGTCGTTGGCTAAATCCTTATGGCTAGAGAATCCTACGGGAGCAGACTCGATGATTATGCATAGGTGCCGGTAGTGTGAGCTTACACTAAGAGGTGAGATCTTTGGCTAGGATCTTTTTGTAGCGACGTCGATCCTTACGACGTCATTTTGGGCATGGATTGGTTATCTATAGTCTGTGCTCAGATTGACTGTATTAGGTGTAAGGTGCGATGTGTATGCACCGACGGGAGCAGGTTCACCTTCACCGGCAAGAAGGGAGCCTTCGCAACAGATGATGGACTCCCGCAGAGGAGAGGACAGCCGATAACTCATCAGTTGTCTAGCCTCATACTTGGAGCATTTGACGTGCAGAGTCCTAGTTTTTCTGCAGTGGTGGATCGGTATGCGGGCGTTTTCCCCGACGACATTCCAGGACTACCTCCTCGCATAGAGGTAGACTTTTATATTGATATGTACCCTGGGACAGCCCCGATCTCCACCCCCGCATATCGGATGGCTCCCGCCGAGCATCGAGATCTACGGGTATAGTTGGAGGACTTGCAGGGCAAGGGATTCATCCAACCCAGTGTTTCACCCTGGGCATCCCCGATATTGTTCCCTAAGAAGGCGGACGGGAGCTTGCGACTTTGTGTCGACTATCAACGCCCGAAACAAGTGACAGTGAGGAAAAAGTATCTGCTACCGAGGAATGATGACATCTTCGATCATCTCAAGGGAGCACGGTGGTTCTCGAAGATAGACCATAGATCAGGCTATCATCAGCTCAATGTTCGGGACGAGGATGTGCAGAAGACGGCCTTCAGATGTCGGTATGGCCACTATGAGTTCTTGGTTATGCCATTTAGTGTAACCAGTGCTCCAGCATATTTCATGGGCCTCATGAACTGGATCTTTCATCTATATCTCGATCGATTTTTTGTGGTCTTCATCGATGACATTTTGATATACTCGACGACTGAGGAGGAACATGCCCACCACTTGCGGGTTGTACTGGACACACTCTAAGGGCACCACCTATTTGGTAATCTCTCTAAGTTTCAGTTTTGGATACGCGATATCCACATATTGGGACATGTAATCTATGAGGCGAGAGTTGCAGTGGATACTGTGAAGATCGAGGAAGTGCTAGCTTGGGAGACACCCAGGAGCATGACGGAGGTGCAGAGTTTCTTGCGACTAGCTGGATACTACCAGAGATTTGTGCCAGACTTCTCCAGAGTTGCGGCACCACTCTCAACTTTGAAAAAGTAGGGGAAAACCTTTCTGTGGTCAGACAAATGTCAGCAGAGCTTCCAGGAGTTGAGATAGATATTGACAAGAACACCTATCTTGAGGTCGCCGGAGGAGGGAGTAGGGTACATTGTCTACTGCGATGCATCAGGGACCAGACTTGGATGCGTCCTGATGCAGGAGCGGGCAGTGATCGCCTATGGATCACATTAGTTGAAGCCGCATGAGCAGAGATACACTACCCATGACATAGAGTTAGCATCATTGGTCTTCTCTCTAATGATGTGGTGACACTATCTGATGGGCGAGCACTTTAAAGTCTATTATGACCATCAGAGTCTCAGGTACATATTCTCTCAAAAGGACCTGAACATGAGACAATGGTGATGGCTCGAGTTACTCTAGGACAATGACTTTGAGATAGTCTATACTCCTGGAGGGGGGAACGTGGTATTCGATTCTCTCAGCAGGTGGATAGGCATTTAGCTACTTGGGGAGGTGACAGATCAGCTAGCCGCTTTGCAGATATCCTTCGTGGATAGAGATGGAGCAGCCTTCCTTCAGTCACTCATAGTCACTCCTTCACTACTATAGCAGGTCAGAGAGGCACAACATGGGGACGCTGACTGTGAGATGCGGTGTGCACATATATCCTCAGGACAAGAACCTGATGGATTCTCCGTGGGAGGAGAGCACGATGTCCTTTTCAGAGGACGTACCATGGTACCAGTTTCTTTAGGAGAGGAGGTGCCGAGATAGTTTCACACTTCCCCTTTGTCGGTACAACATGGAGTGGCGAAGATGTACCAGTATCTCAGACGACAGCATTGGTGGCCGGGAATGAAGAAGGATGTGGCAGAGTTCATTTCTCGATGCCTCACCTGCCAGCAGGTGAAGGCCAAGCACTAGGTACCAAAAGGTTTGGTACAGCCCTTGGAGGTCCCGGAGAGGAAGTGGGATGGGATATCTATGGACTTTGTGACTGGACTTCCACGCACATCCAGAGGTAACGACTCCATTTGGGTGATTGTCGACCGACTCACCAAGTCGGCTCACTTCTTACCCATGAGAGAGAAGGGCTCAGTAGAGAGCTTGGTACGTCTCTACGTTCAGGAGA
Source organism: Viscum album (assembly GCA_963277665.1). Taxonomy (NCBI): domain Eukaryota; kingdom Viridiplantae; phylum Streptophyta; class Magnoliopsida; order Santalales; family Viscaceae; genus Viscum; species Viscum album. The sequence goes on from OY728150.1 coordinate 197,959,548, forward strand.
TTGTATAGCTTCATGGTGTTCCATCATCTATCGTCTCCGATCGAGAAGCTCGATTTACTTCCCGGCTTTGGAAGGGGTTGCAGGAGGCGTTCGGGACGCAACTACGTCTGAGCACTACATTTCACCCTCAGACGGATGGTCAGACGGAGAGGGCCATTCAGACTCTTGAGGAAATACTCCACGCATGTGTCCTCGACTTTGGTCGTAGTTGGGAGGACCACATACCCTTGGTGGAGTTCGCATACAACAACAACTACCACTCCACCATCGGGATGGCACCATACGAGGCGTTGTACGACCGACCATGCAGATCACCTCTATGCTGGACAGATCCTGGGGTGTCAGCACTTGTGGGACCGGAGATGGTCCATGCCACGACAGAGAAGGTCCAGGTCATCTATGAGCAGATGAGGACAAATCAGAGTCGGCAGAAGTCTTATGCTGACAGGAGGCGGAGGCCACTGGAGTTCGAGGATGGAGACCACGTCTTCATGCGGGTCACACCTCAACATGGATTGCGGAGATTTGGCCGAGGCAGCAAGTTATATCTGCGCTTCATCGGACCATTCCAGGTTCTCAACCGGATAGGTGTGTTGGCTTATCCCCTGGGACTACCACCTCAGTTGCACCGGGTGCACGACGTCTTCCTCGTATTCCAGCTGTGGAGATACCTGCATGACCCAACGCATATCATTGACCATGGGGAGCTGTACATTGATAATGGGGAGACTTTTGCAGAGGTCCTGGTGGAGATTGAGGATTGTTAGGAGCGGGTCCTATGTGGATGGTCGATTCCTCTAGTGGGCATCAGATGGCATCACATGAACCTCCAGGAGAGCACTTGGGAGCGGGAGGCTCAGATGCGTGCTCAGTACCCACTTTGTTTCCCTAGTTTTTGATGTATCTTTACGGGGACGTAAATCCCTGAGGTGGGAGTAATGTAAATACCCGTAAAAATCAAGGGATTTTTTTTCTTCTTAATTTTCGTTGGGATTTTACAAGAACGCAGTTCCTGATGGGACCTGATTCCGAGGCCAGGTGTACCCGAAATCATTTTGCGATGTTCAGCTCGAGTACGTTAAGTGAATGAATGAGCGGGTTTTTATAACATTTTAACCGGTGTTCGGAGTCGAATTCTGAGGGCACTGATGGATTCACAGCACCGATAATTGCATAGGAACACCTTTTCTGAAGTTTCGTTTTCCCGGGTGTGGTTTTTAAAATTTTCGGGTTAAGTAAATGATTAAAATAAAATGGTGCGACAAATTTATTTTATTTTAAGTCGCTTAACCTATGTAAAGTGGATGATGTGAGACCCAAAATATCATACCCACTTGGTAGGATATTTGTGAGGTGGGGCCCACACGATCCCCACCATTTCTTTTCTTCATAATTAACGCACCCTCATCCCCATTTTTAATGAAGTCAACTCTTGCATTTAATCTGGATATTAAAAATCTCATTAATTGGGCGGTTTTAAAATCCTAAATTAATTTATTGTTTTTTTTGTTTTTAATTTCAAACAGGTGGTTTGAGTGTTAATAAAATAATACAAATCCTCAGAGATCAACTAAGCGACGCCTTATACAACGATGCCAATGATGCTTCTTCCGTGATTCTTCTTCTGTGACGTTCCTTCTCCATGACTCAATGATTCCCCTTCTGTGACGCCTTCTTCCACGATGTGCTTTTCGGTGAGGAACCCTTGCTCAACGAATTCGACAAGGTAGGGTTTTTGATTAAATTAAAGCTTTCTGATTTATACCCTCGTCATATGTTTAAAAGTTGTCAGAAGCCTTTCTAAACCGCTAACGCGGTTGGTGCGGACCAACGAACAAGTACGAACCCATAATATCTTCGTTCATGGTTTGTGGATCGGCGGGCGATGATGAAGAAGGCCACATGGGCGTTGTGAGGTCTTCACAGTGAAGAACTGGTCCTAGGAGGGCCATTGGGGAAGATGGAAGGCAAATCCAACCACCAGAGCACGTCCGTTGGTCCGCGGAACGTTCCGCCAGCGTGCCTCGCCGGCAAGGCAGTGCCGGCGGCAGGAGGCGGCCGCCGGGATGGGCCGCCGTAGCACGCCGCCAGTTCTGCGACCGCGTGGGACCGAGGGAGGCAGGACGCGACACTCGGCCACATCCGTTGACAAGGACCGCCCCCCTGGGTCCGTGGTTGAATTCTGGCGGGGGGCAGCGTGCCACCCCGCACCGCTCGACCGAAACCGCCGAGCCGCCTGACCGGATAGCCGGGCCAGGCCGCGCCCAGGCCGGGCCATGCCCAAGCGGGCCGGACCCGGACCCGGGTCGGGTCAACCCAGGGGGTAACGGGTTGGGTCGGACCGGGCCCGTACCCCCTAATACCAGACTTTTTCGGACTGTTGCCCATAACATGGGCTGCAGACCTCCGATCGATGCATCGTTAGTTGTGTAGCGATCCTTGGATTGAGTCGGTCGTTTATTATGTTACACTCAAGGTTTCAAAGTACTTTGGGTTCGACCGGGTTGGTTCATACACGAAACCAACTGGGCCCTCGGAGAGGAAACACTTATAACTTATGCTTCAGATGTCTGATTGATGTTCCGTTTACTTTGATGGATTCCACTTAGAGAGACGGACCTTTTTGCTTACTCCAATTGTGGTTTGGACGCAGCTGCAGTATGGTCGGGTTGGTTTTGACTTAAAAACCAATCGTTCCCCTCGAACGAAAAAGCCAATAACTCTCAGACCGGGAGTCCGATTGACGCGCCGTATGTGACGTTGAGTTCATGTTGATGATTCAGAACTATTGGATACATCAAATCCGGACTATGTTTTAGTTGATGTATCAGTCCCTAGGATCGTGGAGCGGACCCTCCCAAACGAGCTTGCTGTGTGTGGGAACCCTAGAGCTGGCTGCGACTGCGACAACGATGATGACTATGCAGAAATCATCCGTGGATTCGACGTCGACGACTACAACACTCAGCGATCCTACGTGGGTCAGTTCTACCGATCATGTGTGGGTCAGATCCTATGTGGGTCAGTGCTCAGCGGTCCTGTGTGGGCCAGCGCCTACAAATCCTGTGTGGGTCCAATCCTGTGTGGGTCATTGCGGGGGTTAGTACCTATCGATCCTTTGTGAATCTGATTGATTAGATGAATCAGTGACTACATCTGATCATCTCTATAGTCATACGAAGAAGTATACCTGTGTGAGCTGAATCTTGATTTTCATTCCTATGTGGATTGTGTTGTGCTATCCTGTGTGGATGTGATCGAACTCGGGCTCAGATGTTGGAGCCAAACGCCTGTTGATGAATTAGGTATATGTATGGGAATATACCTAAGTAGTGTTAAATGTTACTTCGTGATTGTATCTTTCCTTTGTGGATTATCCATTATGGATTCTGGGAGACCTTCGAGGGTCTAGGGGTCCCTACTGAGTAGCTTACACTCACCCCTGCACGGGCTATGCCCACACTACATTGTGTTGGTTGCAGATGACGGACATCGCTGATCGTGGTTGAGGCTTACGGAGCAGGTCGGTACCTGGAGGTGGACCATTGGGCGGGACGTACACGGAGTGGACGACTGGACGTGAGGAGCTGTGGAGGCTATCTGTACCCACCCTTCAGGTGGGACTTCTTGTGGACAGCTCGAGGCAGCGTCTTTACTTTCAGTTGTTGTTTTCCCTTCCCAGTTGTACTTTACTTTCAGTTTGGGTTTGTATTCTGACCCACTTAATTTTTCCGCACTTACAGTTGTACCCAGTTTTTACTTAGTGTTTACATCTTCTTGCTTTCTTTGTGGTGTTTGTTTACTTTACAAAGGCAATGCATTCCCTTTTTATCGGGAATTACACCTTGGTGATAGTCACCAGCCCCTGGCGCATGGAAGGCAGGCTTGGGGTAGTCACAGCACGGACCCCGAGGATGGGTCGTGACAATATATATATATATATATATATATATATATTTATAACAAAACATATCATTTGGAGGTAAGAAATGAAATGCACCGTTCATGGAGACAGTAAGCCGTACGTACACATGAACACTACTTTCATTTCTATTTCATATTTTACTGGAATTAAAACAAGAAGATAAAATGGTATATTATGATTCTACTATAATATCATATATTATATCATTAAATCTATCTTTTATACATCCCACATAAGTCATTAATGATTCATATCACTTTGAGGTGGCAGTATTCTGCACTTCCTCTAGTGAAATTATCGCATTTACCCATTATGGAAACCATAATGGTATGATATAAATGGAAAATAAATAAGAATAAATAAGACATACACATAATATATATAATATATAAATATAGTTCCATAATAATGGCCACCATGAGAGGAGGTAGGAGGTAATTGAACAATCATCATTTTGTGTGGCGTTAGTTTTCCCTGCACAGAAACATTATGTTCTTCACCCATTAGATGGAGGTGTGTGTGTAATTGTAGTTCGAATACTTATCATAACAGAATAATATTAAATTTAGGATACAGGTTTTGTTATAAAATAACAGAATAAAAAGAGTTTAGGGGTAGGAGAAGTAAAATAAAAGAAAAGATGTTAAGAGAAACCATTACCTTTATTTTGGGTAACTCCCTTTGGTCTGAACTAAGATGGTTTGTTGAAGTCCATTCTTCCTAAGGTAAGGCTTCAAGGGGGAAGAGAATGTTGTATAGAGATTAATTGGGCAGAGTTTGGACAAGGCAAAAGGCTTGGGAGATGTGTTGAATTTGTTAGAAATGGTCTCTTTTTATAAGGGGGAGCATGGGTTCTTTAGGAAAGTGTGAAACAATTATTTTATTATATAATTATATTCAGTTTCTAAAGGTCTAAAAATCATTAATGCCAAAGATAAGATTACTAATGGTCGAAATAAAATCATCCAATAAGAAATGTACGGGTTTTGGATATTATTGTAATATTTATCATCATATTTATTTAAATCATTTATTAAGGATGTAAATATTGCATCATTATTATGTCATATATAATTTAATTTATATGATGTATAAAAATTATAATAAAAATCTAATGATTTATTAAATAGTATTATATTTCAAAAGAATATTTATAGTAATAAATATGACTTATATAACACCGTATAAAAATTAATTTACTAAAAGTTTATTGTTTATGTCATTTTGGCCTTTACATTAAATTAATTAATCTAAAGTATCATTATCATTCATAAGTGGCTACATTGAGTCCCAAAATAGACCCATGGATTCCCATGGTTGGAAAGTACTCATAAAATAAGGTTAGGAAAAGTGTTAAGGTATTTTTGGATAATTATAATATCATTTTTACCTTGAATTACCCTATCTATCTTTAACCGAGGTAAGTAAACGTCAAAAGAAAATATTTTCCAAAAATTATTTTCTACTTAGTAAACCAAATTTTACTTACTATTAACAAAAATGTATGTAGTATTTTTTAAATTCAATTTAAAGAAGAGTTTAAATTTCATTTAAATGAAAAAATCCCTTTTGTTTAACTACTATTATGTGGTTTCACTATTCATCAAAAATTGATGTTGTTCAAACAAATACCAAAAATGCAGCTTAGGATATTTTGATATTCTGAATTAAAAAATGAGGTCTATTTCACCAAATTCTAATCATAGAATTTTCATTAATTAATTTAAACTTAATTCTTGTTGTTAAAACAAATAGAGTGTTTTTATGAAACAATAACTATCAAAAGATTGACTCTTGTTTATGTCCAATTTAAAAGTGAAATTATTTCCCATGAACAATATTGTATTAAATTATAAAAATATACTCTAATTACACTTTAAAACCAATTAAAAATATAATATATCCATTTAAATAAATTATATTAAAACAGAGTTTTGAATTAAAATACAATATTTTTCACTATTAATTAAAAAATGAACTTTATCAGAAAAATTCCAAAAAATTACACAAAGTAAATTTTGATATCTCCATTCCAGAGAAGGATTTTTTTGTTCATATATAATGTATTAAAGTGGCCAAAATAAGATTTAAAGAGGGTTCTCCGTTAAAAGGTGGTAAATCGACCCTTTAATGTAAATTATGCTTAAAATTAGATTCATTCAAATTTTAAGCCTCTATGTTTTATTGGATAAATTTAAATACATTAAACAAACATGTATTATAATATTCTAGTTATTTTCATTCATTTCTTCCAATACAACGACAAGGAGTTAACCACCATTTAAAATAATAATATTATATTATTAGTGTGCAACATAAGATTTCAATGATACCCATTGTTGCGTATCAGGTACACTATCGAACATAGCAACCCCCTTAATGTAAAATTAATATTTAATTCACAAATATTAATAAATATGAAATATGTTTTATTCCTTATTTACCTTTAATGTTACATCCTTCCCCCCATTTTTGGAATTGCGTCCTCACAATTTTGAAATAGGGCTTGGAAAGTTCATTAAAAGTCACACATTGGAAAAGAGCCAATAAACCTATCACAATAAAAGAAAGAAAGATATGTACAAATTTCACCCAAGATAAACCATTCTAGGATTCCTTGTAGGAAAAATATGAATATGGATGAAAGAACAAATGAACGAGTTCTGTTGGAGAGTGATAGAAAACAGGATTAGGAGAAAGTTAACCACCAGAAAATCACAAACATGTGATAGGTTAAACGGTTTTTGATTCCATAGTAGTAAAAGTTAACAAACAATGTTTTTTATGTTACTTTTAATACGTTTGAGGAATGTATTTACGAGCTTAACTAAACACATAATGAATCATACATACTTGTCATGTAAACATTCATCCTTTACTAAATTTCTACCACAAACACATCTTTTCTCCCAACAATGAGTATTCAAATTTACATGGTAACATCAAAAAACACAAGGGTCAACTTCTATAGAATTACTTAATCCACAAAAAAGCTATATATTTCCCCTATGTTTAGACATTAACCAAAACCAAAAAATGGTTAGTACAGGATCGTATAATCCCCAAAAGGATAATCCTTTATAAAAAGAAATTCTACTCGTAATCTCCAAAATTCAATAAAAAGTACCCAAAGTTCAATAAAGACCATTCAATATACCATTGTCCTTAAAATTCATCAAAATAACCCAAAAAAATATTTTAACCCAAAACTCAGAAGGATTTAGTCACATATTCTTCCAATGAAAATCTTAACATTTATCTCCAAATAATAATCAATTACTCTTAATGTACCATAATGAAGTGTAATTCACAAAATCACAAATTATAATTGATAGGTTAATCATTTCCATAAAAAACCAAATCACCGTATGTCCATAATAAAAAAAAAGATTCTCCCAAAATAAAATTCCACCATTAATCATCAAAAGAAAAGATAATTATTCTTTGCAATAAAATTTTCATATATCAAACTTCAGGGTTACACATACTATGAAAAGTATTCCAATATAATCCCATAATCAAATGATCCTTAATACTTTTAAGTATTTCATCATCTTAAAATCTACCATTACACTTGAATACTTTATATGTTGACTTCTTACTCATTCAACGTTCATCATTATCCCTTAACCATTCCTTTCCAACTTATTCTGAAATAATTCATTCCTACAAACTAAATCATGAATCATATCCTAATAATCCTAATGTTAAAACATTTTTTAAGAAATATTCCATACAATTAATTGGTCATTGTCAGTTTCCTTATCCTTAATTGGAAGTTCATTAGGTATTGGTAAATGTATATTTGTACGATCATGGTGATTAAATTCTCGAAACATCTTTGTAGGACATGTATCTATATAATGACCATTCACACTACATTTAAAACATTCAATTGATCCCTCAGTAAGAACTTCTTTCCCTTTACTAGAGTCAACTAGATGCTTCCTTTTTCCATGGAAGGTTATTTCTTTATGACCATCATTCCCACATCTATAGCATCTTCCCGTCCATTTGAAGCATTTTCCTAGGTGTTTCTTTCCACATCCATAACACAAAGGTTTTTGAACATACATAACATTATCATTATTACCTGAACATCAGTAGGGATTTGTTTCTCGCATATACGATGCCTTATAAAAATCACCAAGCTTCAGGTTGTCAATCATGACTCTAGATAGTTGGTTGAGAATAACTACAAAAGTTCTCATTGCATCACCCATTGCATTCAGTTGCTCAATCAGAAAACCCTCACAATTTTCTCCACATCCACTGTTATTTTACTGCCTACTAGATCCAACCATTTACTAAAACCAAAAATCTCATTGTGAGTATATTAGTAAAATAATCCTATAATATCTTAAGAGGAGGGTAAATACTAAGATATACATATTCATATTATCTTAAACTCATTCACTTTATCTAAAATAACTTTGTCTCTTTCTAAAATATTGACCATTATGGTAATGTAACTTATGCTTAAAGAATATCCTAACCTCTAAAGTAATCTTAACAGACCTTTGATACCAACAGTAAGGACCTGATGTTAAACATTGCATAATCTTTAATTAAATTAATAATTTACATTGAGGATCTTTTCATGTTTAGAGTTTTACAGAATTAGGCATAACAATTAAATTACATTTCAAAAATTAAAAACTATAAACCTATACAAAGTTTCCATTTTTTCACGAAACAAAAACTCTAAAAAAATATTCATGTCTAGTTCCATGTTGAAGATAACATGACTTTTCCTTGATCCCATCCTTGACTCTATTCTTCTTTAAGTCCTCTGAAAAACATTTCAAAACTTTTGATAAACATAAAAGGATTAGTAATGGATACACAAAGATGGAAAACTATTTGTTTTTCATAACAAAAATTAAAGCATGAATACTTTATCATAAGTAATACTTTTCACCTTTATGAAGTATTAAATACTCTTTACTGAATAAAAGATCATTACTTACACTTTTGTAACCAAATGATTACCATAAAACCCATATAAAAAACACATAAAATATTAGGGTAACTTGGTACATAACCATACTTAAAGGGAATTACTATATGGTAGACATCCTCACAAATCACTAAATGGAATATCCATACGGCCGACTTCCATACCCAATGCATTAGAGGTTTTAATGTAACCACCCGCCCTGGTTCATAACGGCATCACCCGTCTTATGGTTTATCACGTAACCACCCACCAAATTTCCATGTACCATCATAACACATAAAATATTTAAAATGTAAACATTTCACTAATAACATTTCACTTGAAATCACAAGAATTAATTTAACGATATTGAAATAATCATTTCATTTTCATAAGCCATTTAAAAGGTGATTTTTTAGTCAAAGTTTCCTATACCAATTTGAAGATTTAAATTGAATTATAATTTTAAAACATTAATGTCTATAAAAAAATAATAATAAAAGCCATTTATAAAACATGGAAATTAAATATAATGACTTAGAATAATAAATCATTGAAACATTTAAAATGATATTTTACTTAATGAGTTTTTAACAAAATGAGAGACTCATGAATAAAAATAATTGAGGAATTACATTTAAATTGAACTTTATAATATCATGAGAATAAAGGTATTCATGATATAATATGACAAAGGATATTATATAAACTATATAAGAGCAAATTGGTTCATAACAATAATGAAGTCTCAATGGAAATGTAAATTTAGATGAAATCCCTTATAAAGATGGTATCCTTAAATTGATGATATATCAAATAACATAAATATGTGGGGAAAATATTAATACACCAAATATATCTGGATGTCAATTGTAAAAAAATTAGAGGACATTAACAGATATTCATAGGATGACATATTCCAGAAGTACAAGTTTAACCCAAAGAATTGAAATTCGGTTATGAAGTTCCCTTGTAAAAATTCGAATGCCTAATGACGTCAAATTAAAATTCAGAAAATGGTTTTATGAGATAAAAATGGTATCTCATCACTTGGATATCCAATTTACATCAATAACAATATATAATAACATATCCTAACATAATATGATGTAAATTTAAGGACATAAAACAAATAAGCCCTTTAAAAAGAGTATGTTGAAAGGTTCCTTTACAGATTAGGTAACATATGAAATATACACCACATGAAAGAAGGATAATTCAATGAAAATGTAAATAACAAAAAATTATTTTTTATTAAACAATGAATAGTATCATGGAAAGTACATATGCCACACAAAAGTAAATAGTGTCCAATATAGCATGAATCTCACGGGAATAAAATGTGAGAGGAAAACCCCTTACTTCATTTTAATCAAATCGATTCATATGAACAAAAGTTAATAACCAAAAAATAAATCATATAATTACATGGATATAAAGATAATAATGATAATATATATCAATGGATGTACACATTACACCACATTCTATAAATAAGTGGTGAATAATAGAAATCTCACGGAATTAAAAGTCAGATAAGACATCCCCTTACCTCGTTGTCCTACTTGACCCGTTCATTCATTAATATCCTGAATAATAAAATAAAGTTAATTTGAACATTATTAAAAACCTTTTAATGTTTATTATTCCTTTTATATCACTTATTACCATGTTATTAACATTATGTAATCATTTAAGTTAATAACGTCTGTTTTGTCGATATTTGGTACTTGAGTCAAAAATGAACACCTTATATTTACAAGTTGTCCATATTTTAAATAGTCCATTATATTCAGAATGATATTCATACATAGATATCATATATATAATATATATCCCATATATATATATATCTATTTATTTATAATAGTACATATCATTCAGAGGTAAGAAATGAAATGCACCATTCCTAGAGATAGTTAGCCGAACGTTTGCATGAACGCTACATTCATTTATATTTCTTATTAAAATTGAATTAAAACATAACGATAAATAGGTATATTATAATTCCACTATAATATCATATATAATTATATTAAATATATACTTTATACATCCCACATAAGGCATTAACGAGTCATATTACTTCGAGTGGGTGGTAGTCTGCACTTTCTCAAATGAAATTATTGTGTTTACCCATAATGGAATCCATAAAGTTATAATAGAAATAGAAAATATATAAGAATAAATAATACATAAACCTAATATATATTATATATAAATACATTTCCATCATAATGGACACCATGAGAGGTGGTGGGAGGTAATTGAACAATCATCGTTTCGTGAGGCGTTAGTTTTCCATCCACAGAAACATTATGTTCTTCACCCATTAGATGAAGGTGTGTGTATGTGTAGTTAAAATAATTCTCATAAAAACATCCTAGTATATTGAGGATACTGGTGTTGTTATAAAATAAGGGAATAAAAAGAGTTTACAGGTTGGAGAAGTAAAATAAAAGAAATTAAGTTATGAGAAACCATTACCTTTAATTTGGGTAACTCCCATTGGTTTGAACCAAAATGGTTTGTTGAAGTGCCTTATGACTATGGTATAGATTATAAGTGAAATATAGGGATGTAGGGAGCTTAACTGGTCAGATTTTGAATGATCCAAAAGGCATGGGTGTTGTGAGTAATTGGTTAGAAATTGTATCCTTTAATAAGGGGGAGGAGGGGCTCTTTACGAAAGTGTGAAAAAATTGTTTTATTATATAATGATATTCGGTTTCTAAAGGTCCAAAAAACATTAAAAACGAAGCTAAGATGACTCGCAGTCGAAATAAAATCATACAATAAGAATTGGATAGGTTTTGGATATTAATTTCATATTTATAATATTATTTATTTAAATTATTTACTAACGAAGTAAATAATGCATCATTATTGTGTCATATATAATTTAATTTATTTCATTTCTAAAAATTATAATAAAAATATAATATTGTAGTAAATCGTTTTATATTTCCAAATAATACTTATAGTCAAAAATATGTATTATATAACACCATATAGAAATTAATTTACTAAAATAGTTTTGTTTATGTTATTTTGGAATTTACTTTAAATTAATTAATCTAAAATGACATTATCATTCATAAGTGGCTCCATGGGGTCCCAAAATCGACCCAAGGATGAAAATGGTCGTTCATTACTCATAAAATAATATTAGGACAAGTGTTAAGGTAATTTGGATTAATTAAAATATCATTTTACATTGAATTACCGTATTTACCTTACACCGTGGTAAATAAAAGTCAAAAGTCACTGTTCTCCAAAAAATAAATTTATCTTATTGAACCAAATTTTACTTACTAATAAAAAACATGTATGTAGTATATTTGAAATTTAATTCATATAAGAAGTAAAATTTCATTTAAATTAAATAGTCATTTTTTAACTACTACTATGTGGTTTCACTATTCATCAAAAATTGATTTTTTTTAGAAAAATACCTAAAATTCAGCCTAAGATATATTTGATATTCTCGATTCAAAAATTATGACTATTTTTAAAAATTATAAATATAAATGTTGCATTAATTAATTTAAAAATAATTCCCATTGTTAAAACAAATAGCATGTTTTTAAGAAACAACAACTATCAAAATATTGACACTTGTTTATGTTCAATTTCAAAGTGAAATTAATTTCAATGACCAAAATTGGTTTCAAAGGTAAAAATATATTAAAATTAGTCTTTAAAATCAATTAAAAAGATATTATAACCATATAAATATATTATATTAAAATGTAGTTTTGAATTAAAATTCAATATTTTTCACTATTAAATAAAAAAATTAACTTTATCGGAAAAATTCCAAAAATATTCAAAAAGTAAATTTTGATGTCTCTATTCTAAAGAAGGATTTTAATTCTACATATATAAAGAAGTAAAGTGACCAAAACTATATTTAATTAGTGTTCTCCATTAATAGGTGGTAAATCAACTTTTTAATGTAAATTATGCTTAAAATTAGATTCATTCACATTTTAAGCCTCTAGCTTTTATTAGATTAATGAAAATACATTTAACAAACATGTATAACCATATTGTAGTTAATTTCATTCATTCATTCCAATACAATGTCTAGGAGTTAACTACCATTAAAAATAATAATATTATATTATTAGCATGTAACGTCCGATTTCAAAGAAACTCGTTGTTGCGTATCCGGTACACTATCAAACATAGAAAACCCTATAATATAAAATTAATATTCAATTCAAAAATATTAATAAATATGAAATATGTCTCATTCTTTATTTACCTAGGATGTTATAGTTTCAATACCTCCAAAGTGTGTCATTAATGTTGAAGATAGGGAACCTAATGCTTAATTGTGGTATAGACTTAAAGGAGTGACAGGATTGTGGATGTAAGGGTTATATTCAATGTTTTTGTATAAAATTTCACTTTAAATGAGTGCAATAGGATTTGCATAAACTCCACCCTCAAGAGAGAGGTCTTTTTCACCACGTCTAGTAGGTAGTTGGAATATTACCACTAGTTCGGGATGAGGAGGAGGTTGTGGTCATTGTAGTTAGACCCATTATCACCAGTAGCCTCAACAAAGCAGTTATGATCATGGTATTCCATGTTTTCCATTGGTTTATGGATCAGGTCAATTGTATGCACTATAGATGATACATAAATATCCTGCTAGGAGACCATCAATAGTGTGAGGTACTATTATTTTGTTATCTACTATAGTATCTGCTTTATTCAGTACTGGTGATTCGAACTATTTTATAAATGTATATATGAGGGAATTTCTTAGGCTGGGGATAATGTATTAAAAGTGTGTAATGTTCCTAGACAAACCATTGGGGGTATGAAAATAGGGTGTCTGACAGTTTATGGAATGTCCCCTTGAGGAATGAAATTTTCCTTTCTTATAGAACCTAATTGTTCTCGATATGATGGTCGTGAATTTCATTCTCATGATAGATTGGTTAGATCAGTATAATGCTTCTGTAGAATTCTATCGATATAGGATATCCTTTACGTAACTACAGGGATGATGTTATCTACATAAGGGAGAGTGGGCTGTCTATTTTAGTATATTTGGGTCAGAGAATCATGGGATAGGTGGAGTGACCATTTTGATTCTTAATCTTCCCATAGAGGACTAGGGTTTATGATAAGATGACTTCACTAAAACGGTGGACCATTTCTGGGATGTCATTCCTGATCATTTTTCAGTATTAACTCCTAAGTGAGAGGCATAGTTTAAAACATTAGAAGTTCTAAGAGTAGCTCTAGTGTCCATTCCACCATATATGATGGAACATATATAGTTTCAAGAGCTCAAGTTTCAGTTCGAGGATATAGAGGAGAATTTTTGTATACAGCCCGCTATATCGTATTGGGGTTTGCTATTACTTTTTCCAAGAAGGAATATGGACCCATACATATATGTGTGGATCACTTAATGTTAATCTAGCTTACAATCAAGATCAAATATCCATGTCCTCAAAGAAATGATCTCTTCGACTTGCTCATGGGAACTATGTTCTTGCATAAGATCGATCTGAGATCTAGATAACATCAGGTATGACTAATGCCATCAAACATATCATGTACATAATTCAATAGAAGGTTCGGTCTGTCTGAGTACCTTGTTATTCCATTTAGTCCTTTGAATTTGACCATAATTTTATTGCTCTAATGAAATGGTTTTATCATCCCTATATCAACTCTTTTGTCAAGGTCATTTTGTACAACATCTTGGTGTATTATCATACTTGAAATGACCAATCCAGTCACCATGAGATCATTCTGAGTACACTTAGTTTTCATCAAATTTAAGAAAATCATTCCAACTATAACTTCTTAATCTAAAAATATCACTTCAGATGTCATATTTTCTCAAAATCAGACATATATGTTGACCCTGACATTCTTAGTGATATATTTTCCTAGGACCAACACTAGAACATGTTAGATATGTAGTGTTTCTAAGTGATTGATGGATATTATGATCAAATCATACAGTATTTCCCACACATTTCCTCACCACTTACTAGCCTTAAAATGAAGGGTGTCATGTTCCATTGGTCAAGAAAATGTGAGAAAGCCTTTTAAGACCAAAAAGGGAGGCTTGTATCAACACCTATTATAATTCTTCTTGGGATAGGTGTATGTTATTCCATCTTCTGTGACATATCAGGTATCATCCTAGGAGTATTGTGGATGCATGAAGTCATAGAAATTTCATATGGATCTTGGTATTTGAGGCCTAGTGACATAAATTTCCCAATGAACAACATTGAGTTAGAAGGAGTTGTCTCTATATTACGTTGTATGCGACACTATCTATTTTATGAGTTCTATGTGGTGTAGACAAACCACAAGAGACTCAAATATATCATTAATCGGTGTGACATGAACCTTATATAATGGAGATGGGTGAAATATCTACAATTTTTGTATTTTGAGTTTTCATATACATCTACAAAGAGTAATGTAGTTGTAGATTCACTGAGTTGGAAAACTCTATCACAAGGTGTATGGGAATCCAATGATGAATGAAAGTTAATGGCCCACTTATCTGTGATTTATCTGGAGTTTAATGATTGTCATAATTATTCTTATATCTAATTTTTTGCAGTTACCTCTTCCATCCATGATAAGGGGAAGGGTATACAATTTTATGATCCAGAATTCATCAAACTCCATGTGAGTATATCTGTAGATTACCCACCTCCGAATTGGTTTGTAGACAAAGATGAAATCATGCATATTAATGGAAATGTTTGTGTCCCTATATACATGAGAGTGTATTTGTTGAAATATTATCACGCTGCTCAATGGAAAGTTCATCGAGGCATATCAAAGATGTACCAAGACATACAACGCTAGTTTTCTTGGCATAGTATGAAGCGTCATATAGAAGGCTTTATCACATGGTGTTCCACCAATTAGCTGGTGAGGGTAGAGCAACAAACAATTGTATTCATGTTGCTATAGCTTCTAGTCCAAGAATGTTAATGTAAATATGATTCTATATAAATCGTAGTTGGTTTACCTAGGTATCCACGAGGTGGTGATGTTGTATGTGTTTTCATTGACATACTGATGAAAGCACCCAACTTTATCTCTACTTTGGATACATTATCATTGGATGAGATATGATTACAACATGCCAGTGAGATCATAAGACTTCATTGGGTCCCTCATACTATCATTCATGATAGCGAGTCTCATTTCACATGACGGTTTTGGAATGGATTGTAGAAAGATATGGCTGCACTGGTGCTTCTAAGAATATCTTTTCACCCTCAAAACGATGGAAAATCAGAAGTGAAAATACAATTTCAAGAGGATATTCTTTCATAATATGCTATAGATTATGGAGGTTTATGGGAGAAGTATATCATTCCCATTTAATTATCATATAAGACAAAATTTCAGGCGACAATTCTTATGGATCCGTTTGAGGCATTATATGGTAGGTCGTGTTGTTCAACCTTGTATTGGGTAGATGTAGGTGAGGTAGCCCTAATAGGTTATCATCTAATTCTAAAAAATTCAACGAAGGATCAGGTGATCAAAAAGTATATGAGTACTTCTCATTCTAGAAAAAAATATTTTATTGATCACAGTCGATCACCTATAGAGTTTTAGGTAGGGGATCATGTTTTCCATCGAGTATCACCCACGATAGGGCACAGACAGTTACAAAAGAATGGGAATTTGTTGCCTCATTACACAGGTCTATTTGAGATTCTATAAGAAGTTGTTCTGAAATTCTATCAATTTAAACTACTTCACATGTATCTTTTCGTGCATGAAGTCTTTCATGCATTACAACTTATCCAATATTATGAGGACCCACCTCACACCTTTGATGTTGATGAAGCATAGTTAGATGACAATGCTACCTTTAAGGATTATCCAGTATGAATCCTTGACCGGAGAATAGATGTTCAATGAAGCTGGTTTTTCCCTCTATTATGGGTTCTATGGTAGCATGACCACATGCAGGATGATACTTTGGAGTGGGAGGAAGATATATATTCATAGTGTCTATAATTGGTCTAAAGAAATATATCTACACCCTTGGATGGTGAACTCTAGGATTAGTTATTTTATAGGGGAAGAAATTAAGAACCAGATATCAACATAGGTTTGGATCATTAAAATTTCATTGTAATTCATTATTTAGGTTTTATATAGTATGCCTAAAGAGGATGTGAAGGAACAGATGGTGTCTGATGCTTGTTCAGATCCTATAAATTGTCTTTTGGGAGAAACGAGATTTTCGTAAGGTTTATAGTAAACTGTGTGGGAATACAACATGGTTAGAGAAAACCGTGTGAGTGGAATATTTTTGGACAGAACCTTAACACGTAGTTTGAGCATGGTTTAACTAACTATTTGGCCTTGAATCGCGATTTACCCTCTTCCCCAATTACCCATACATTTTTTGTGCATGGTTTTTCATACCGTACAGACAATCTATGAAAAGTCTATATATTGGTAGATTTTCCAATTTTCCCTTACTGAACTTATTATGCTTTAACATTATTCATAATACTAGTTTATGTGAGATTGACCTATTTTCATCTCCTTTGGTATTAATTTAAATGATAATGTAGTGATTAAAATACATCCTTCATCCGAGATTCGATCTGGCTTCCATTAATATCATTGAATATGAAATGTTATGTAATCAAATCCTTTTTAGTCGTTATTCTCTTATCTTGATCTCGGTCTAATTATCAAGGTGTGGTACTTTTAATTTTTTCTCAAAGTTACTCTATTATAATAGGAATTAATGGCAGATATTAGAGGAGAAGGATCAATGCATGCTATGATGCAAGGTAAATATGTCATCTGTCAAATTTGTTTATTTTTGGAATTATAATGTGGGCCCACTAATTTCATCCAGTTATATTTATGGAATTTATATGTCATTCACAAAATCATTAGAACCCTATGATTATTCTCACTCCATATATGTTATCTATTGTTGGTTATTACACCTACAACTCCCAACATCACATATAGGATGGTATTCCATATTTGAGATTTTAGTTTTTTGAAACATTAGAGCCATCATTCAGATGTGAACGAGCTTCACCATTCTAATGGTAGGCCTCCATACCATAATTTCATGGTGTACAATGTAATTGTGAATGGAAAGTACCATGTCACATCAACTTGAACTGCCTATGTTAAGTTCATAAAATTGATAATTAAATGTAAAATGGAAATTGAAAATTATAATATGTACATAAATAAACCAGATTAAATATGAATGATTAATATGTTTCATGTCCCTAGAACAACTTACCACATTAATGGAAGGTAGTGTAATGATCCTTAATTATTGAATATGTTTTAAATGGACATATTGATTAATTATTACATGATAAAAATGTTTAATGCTACTTGAACATATCACACTAATGAAAGGAAATTATTGAAGCAAATGAAATTTATGTTACTTAATAATTAAATAAGAATTTCGTGACTCGAGTTCAGCTTGAATTCATATCAGTGGTTTCTTTAAGTACTCGCGAACCCCATTTCAATTCTAGATAGATCATGTTTAGGTTGTTACCCACAAATTATTATGGTCCTTGTCTATTATTGGAGGCCTTTTATGACACATTAGGATCCCTGCCATACAATTAAATCTTTCTTTGGATACACTCCATAGATCTATCATTAGCAGGCCGAATCCATGGTTATAGCCCAAAGGTTCTAGTTAGTGCATATCATCTTTTTACCTTGGATGATCACCTTAGATTTCATGCGAATATTATTGTGTAATGTCTTGGAATATGCACCTTGGATTAAACTCTTACCCTTAGTTAGGAAACAATTATTATTGAGTTGGTGACCCTTGAGGTCTTTGTTTCATTTGTTATTACCTGACAACTTCACAAATAAATTCCACAGGAAGTTTCATTGTAATAACATGGATCCTATTCTATTTTTAACATGATACTTATTCTTAAACTAGTAATAATAAATCAATGGAATGGTTTCATATAGATTCTACTCAAGGGATTGGGATGGTACATCGGTATTTAGTTACATTTTACGACTTTGGTTTATATAATATTTCTTTCACACTTTAAAATTACCATTACACGTGCTGGATGATATCGAAATTATTGTAGGTGGCCCACTATGTTTTATGTCACATCATCTTTGGTGGTTTTTTGGTACCTATAGTATATAACCTGGATGAAGTTGTGGATAAAGGGAATCATACGTCTTCAAAAACATGATTTCATGTAATTAAGGGTAAAGCTCGATAATAGATGACCGAGACGATGCTTGGGATGCTCGAGATTGTATTTTTATTTCCATTAAACGTTTTTCGAACATCATATGTCTGTTGTATTGTAACCATGTTTTCCAGGTTCATAGTGACATGATACATAGTCATAAGTAGTTGAATACTTGTATGTTATTAATCTTTTTTCTGTTATTGTTAATGTTGTCGTCAATTTTTCAATGTTCCTTCTATTTACTCGTAGTGATTATGTAATTTACCTCTTCTTATATTTATCCCATGTGCTATTAATTGGTAATGAGGACATTATATCTATACAAACAGACCCTAGGGCTTCATTTCTAGTCGAAAGCCTCTCTTGTTTGGGGAGATGCACATCAGTCTATGTTTCACACTAGGATTTGGGAACCTATTAAGTGGTGTCTTGGTCCAGGACATCACAGGATAGTCTATAGAAATTATCGAGGGTTTTTAACCTTTTTTTGTGATCAAGTGGAAGTATGTGTTGAAATAATAATATTCTTTAGAGATTCTAAAACGTTTAACAATCATGTAGAGTTTTTTGGGATCATTGAGCTTGGAGTTGTGGAGTACGTTATTATATCATCTATAGAGTATAGTGACATGGGCATTAAAAGGTAATCAATTTCATTATGATTCTCATGGTGACATTCATGGGTATCGGGTGGTTTTCCATATCATTCAGGTTGTTTTGGATATGATGAAAAACTCTCTAATTTTGTGACGTTAAGATCATGGCACAGTGGAGAAACAAATGTATGTTTTTGGTTGAACTTATCTAGAATGCCTATGTTTTGCTAGTCTATCTATTCTCTCAACATCTAGGAAACTCTTATAGATGGGATCACCTCATTGGTCTAGGTCATTACATTCCCTTCCATGTATAATTAACAAAACCAAGGAGGACCATTGGGAAAGGTTGGATTTTCCTTAATGCACATAAGGATTCCATGTAGGAATCATGTTGGTTCCATAATGGATAAATGATTTTGAAAATATTTTCTACATATAATGAATTTTGAATGTTTGTTCACCATGAATGGTCTTCAGTTGGTATTATTGAACATCCACATGACACTTTTGGTGGTAAATTATTTTTTTCAGGGAATAAATTTTCATTGGCATGTGAAGGTGAGATCCATCAATGAATTCAAGTAGTAATCATTTTCATATTCTTCATTTTTATTTCATTTTTTCCTCATATATTACTAATCCATCAGAGATGAGCATTCCATGTATCTTAACTTCATCAGTGATTCAGTAAGAAAGAGACAATCTTAAGCCTCTATAATTAATTAAGTGTTGATGAGATTGTTTATCAATCACTACATATGTTGCACATTGGATTCTTGATTTTTGTTGAGGCCTGGTTAGTCCCGAGTGATACCTTATTTCCCATATAGGAATTCCTTGTATGGAATCCTGGAAACCAGTCGTTCGTCTCTCACATAACCTCTAATAGGATGCCTCTCTGGGATAAATCAATGTTTTTATGTGGATTTCATGTCCTTGTACCAATAGATCTTTGTAAACATGGAGTATTTAATACATTGCTTTAGTTACTTGGACATCAGTTCGTTGATTATGAGGTTACTCTAGCCATGATGTCGAGCTTTGATAAAATATTATAAATGTAATGATTTTAATGGGATATATCTGGGTTACACCCTTTTTTTCTAAGGTATTGTGGTTTAAATGATGAGGTGATGGATTGACCAATAAACTTCATTGAAAACCAGATATGTACTTTGATTATTGTGCTCATTGTGAACACATGCCTCCTTGGAAGATGACATTATAGTTTTGTTTTTATACATCGTCAATCTAAACTGTGACTCATGGGAATGATTAGAATGATATTGGATGACATGTTTTTCTTCTTGTTCTCTGAATATGTTTGGTAAATTACTATTTCAAACAAAAAAACACGGATAAGTCATGTGTTGTGTTTTCATGGTCAATGATTCTTTTTTGGATGTCTTTTATGACTAGATTCTATTAGATTGATAGAGATTTGACCATTTTTTTCTGATGAGGTCCATTATATGAAATAAAATATATCTAGGATAGTAATATTAAGGAAAAAATGTCATGCACATCCATAATATGATTAAATTCATGATTTGTTTGGAAATTAAAATGTTGAATGTATTTGTGCTCAAAATTGTACCCATTAGATGTTAAATATTTAGGTGGGGAGGACATTTGACTACATAAAAAAAGGATGATGTGGTCTTTTCTCTAGATAACAATTCTCGAGGAAGTTATGATTCAATACTTTAATGAATAAAATAGTGTTGTCTTGGGTCATAGTGGATTAATTGCTTCATTCTTATGTGAATGATTAAAGATTCATTGGGAATTTAGAAATTGAATGTGATCATTTAAAAGAGACTTCAAAATCCCTATAGTTTGGGTGAGTTTCTTTTTATTCATGAAGGCTTATCGGAAGTGAGAATTTTTAATGTGAAAATGTTATAATTACTCATGTTTTTAACTAGGAATAAATTAAAAGTGAATTTTAATTTGGTTGATCACTAGAAGGGTTGTTTTTTATATTGGGTTCCAAAATGTGGCCTTGATTGTTGAAAACAACTAGGTGTTTTTTAGACTAGGATGAAGGCCTGAAATAATTCCAATGCATCATGTTGATTTTCATGAGAACTGGACCACATAGATAACATGTTTTGAGGTTTTTATAAAGGTGCATGATTTTCCTAAAACCATGTGGTCCTCAATAGTAATATATACATACTGATTCAAAGGATTAGAGGTGCACCATGTTGGATATGAAAGGTTTACCAAAACATTTCACGTATCTCGCATGGTTAGTTTTAATTAGCTAGTACCTAAGAACTATTCACCAAACTGATGGTCCATGGTTTGGAAAAATGTGTGCCAAAACCAAGTGAGGTGGGTTTCTATGTCAGTTGGTGCCACATTGTTGGTTCATGGTTTGTAAATAATGTGTGGAAAATACATTCATTCACATTTTTAGGATTAATTTATGATTTTTCTAATTATGAAAAATTTATTTATTTTTCTCATTTTTCTTTTTCTTTTCTCTACACCATACATGTGAATCTCCCCACTGTGCACAATGGGTTCATCTAGCTCTCCAATCTAGGAATGAGTAGATCTCCATCATTCATCATCTTAATTGAATATTGTTAGTATCAATGGATCCGCATTAGTTAGATCGTTGATCCTCTATAATGTTTTTAAACATATTTATTATATCATGTAGTGCTATTTTGGTATGATATCATTTTCACTATTTTCATGGTATTTTCCTGTTTCTCATATTTCATCCAAGACAAAGAGTATCAATCATCGAAATATCATGGGTGGATCATTTATGGAATAAGGTAGGTATTGTATTCATTTTTCCCAACATTCGTTCATTTTTCAATAGTTTCATCATGTCACACTAAAAATTGGTACTCATATATAATTGATTAATGAACATTAAAAAACACCCATTGAGTTTCAATATACTTTTAAATGATGTAGACATTGATCATGAACATCACTTGGGTGTTCTATATTAGGTTTCCCATTTACATTTGTATGATAATATTCATATAATTCCATCTAATCATTCAACATAATCAATTAATGGAATTGCTCCTCATTTTTAGTTGTTTAAATGATGATGCCACCATATAATTCACATTTGAACCATTATGTTAATTCTTACATATATGGAAGTTTGTTGAAAGTGATTAGTTTAATCAGTTGAGACATTAATTTTGAATGGATGTTTAGAATATGTTAAATGAATTATTTGAGAATACTATTTTGTTTTTAAAATAAAACCCCTTAGATGATGTTCTTTGTCTGGAAATTATAATATGTCAATTTTTTTATATCATTACTGGCTTTATTTCTTTGGTGATTAATTGTAACTTGGTATTTTTAGTTTCATATAAAATTATATGCATGGACTCAAATGAAATTATTTAATGGTGTATCCCTCCTTTATGGAATGTTTAATTTAAACCCAACAATCCCTAAGTGTGTGGCCCCTCCACTTTATAGAATTTCCCTCACTGTAGATTTATAGTTATTATCAAATAATTTCTTATATGACCCTTAGAGGATTATGAGTTTAATTTACTTTTTGTATTGAATAAAATTGTTTGGTTTGTTGACAATTGGTTTAAAAATTTTAAATTATTTGGATGAATAACATTTAATGGATTATCATGATAGTTTCCCATCATTAAAATATCTGGGTTAATTGAATGAAATAGGTTATGAAGTATGGTAAGGACATTCATTTAATTATGCTTATTTTGAATTGTAATGACGTGAATGGAGTTAAAATAGAATAATATAAATATGATACATATTTACTCAACTATTATGTTGTAATGATGATTATGAATTTCTTATATGTTTATAGGCTATACAACTAGTTTTCAGGAGCTGTTTCCCACCGACCTTATATTAAAAATGAATATTCCTTTATATTATAATTATATATATGCTTATTGGGTGGTATTTCCTTATAAATTTTGTTTTAAATGAATGCTATTTTATATGGGTTATGTATGATGGTAAGAAGGTATTGATAATGGTGAATAAACATGCACCCTTACATCGGGTGTTGAGTTCATAAAATCTCACTAGTGATACTATATAGATGTTTGGTTGAGGTAGCACATTCCAAGATTAGAGTGTTGACATGATGACTCACTCACCATATTGGGTGTTGTATAATGATGTCTGTAAATATTTTGGGATGTAGGTAATATAACCTATTTCATGAACTTATAGACTTGTTAAAATGGTTATCGATGTTTGAGTTAGGACATGTCTTTACGGCACCCAATATTCTAGGTATATAGTCACAAACATCTGTATGTACTTGGTTCATATTACTGGATACAATATATAACTATACTATATATATTATTTTTATATATATAGTTTTTGATTATAATCATATTCAAACCATGCACCGAAGAAGGTAAATCTTTAATGTGTCTTTTAGGAACATGAGCGATCTATTTTTTTATTTATTTCAGTATAGTTTATATATTTTTATTACCTACACTTATATAATTTAACACATACTACATTCAGTTGTATACTTTATAAGGTGTAACATTATTGAATTTATATCATACACCCTCCTAAGGCTTCCATTTCACTGGGGTACCCATGTAGATCTCATCTTCACTGGACCATGAATAATTTCTTATGTTGACATGCTGGTACTATATGTCAAATCATGTGGTCTGTCTTCTATTTATATATATACCAGCAATAAGACATTCATGCATCTATTGTATATTAGCATTAGACATCATTATATTTATTCAATTTATTTTATCCTTACATTTCTCTATGTTTATTTATTAAATTCATTTCAATTTTCAATTATTTATTTCTAGTACACTTGTGTATTACTCTAATATGATGGTATAATCACCACACTATACAATTTTAATACCCTTACGACTAGTTTGTAGACTCTGGAATATGGGGAGGCACACATATGTCCATGTGACCCACCAAATTGGTTATCATCTTAGAAGCCTATTAGATGAGGATGTTATATATCTATATTATATAATCAATAAATAAAACTTCTGTGATAAATCATGTATGTGAAAATGAAGGATTTTCCACTTAAATAATGGTATCAATTTAATATTGTTAACATAATGGTGATTAAATGTTATAATAATGTCATATATGATATTATATATATAAATATGGTATTGGTGGAAATTAATAACAAGTATAAATTAGTTATTCATGAGTTTTAATCATGATAAGATAATGGGGAATGTGACGTAATAGATTTCATTAAAATCGTCTTTTATTGAGGCATATATCACTATTGTGAACCTAATTTATTTAATATGGGGAATATAATTACAACTTTTTATGAAGTATGTTGAATAATTAAAAAATAATTGTAATATAGGTTTCATTTTTATGTATTTAATCCATGTTTATTTGACATCAATGTTTCCATGTGGTCAATAATTTCTAAAATAATTATTTCATTGGGATAAATTACTTAATCATTTTATTTTATATTCTATTATTATGTGCATAATTAATTTTTATTTTTTCATGCCTTATTTCAACATTATCAAGTTTATTTATATTATCTACAAGAAAAATTCACTAATTAAATCACACTTTAATTTTATGATCATTGTAATAGAGTTCTTCAAAATTTTATTTTATTAAATAATATTTATATGATCTGTAAATATTTCATTTTAATGGTGTATAATCTAAACATATTAAATGTAATATCATGAATCTATTATAATTCATGAAAATTTACATTTCAATTTGAATTATTTTATCCACGTATATTTTTACGTAATTTTACAATATCCTATATAATTTCATAAATAAATTTCATTTTATAGGGTTATATTACTTCTTCAATTTGATTAATATTCAATGATTATTTTGGTAAATTTTTAGTATAATTTTACAATAAATTTATTATAGGTTTATCTATATATTAATTTTATAGATGTAAACCATTTATTTATTAATTCTCACTTCAATTATATAGTCCTTAAATGAGATCTCATCCAAATATCCACTCCATTTTGGAATATTTGGTATTATGGACCTATTTAATTATATGAGGTGTGTCGATGGACTCTTTGATATGTTATATCGGTAATATATTTATATTCAATGTTTTCAATGTTCTATATTTATTTATCTATTTTGTAGGGCCTACAATCCAAAAATTAAATAAGAGGTATGGGTTTGTTTTCAATCTCATTCTATTCAAGAATATTTATACTTGAATTTCAAATGAAATAAATTATTTAATAATTTTTAAATAAAATCCATTAATTATCTTATCATACGGTTATTCTTGGTATTTTAATGCCATTTTTTCATTTTCCTCACTTTTTTATATAAATTTTGGAGAAAATGTTTTAAAGATAATATATCCTTGTTTCTTATTATAGTCCAATGTTTTTTATTATATATATATAATTTCCATAAATTTGTTATGGAATATTTTCAGTACTATCTAATGATATGTGAAATAAATTTTTATGCATGATTGATTTTTTTTAAAATGTGTTGAAAGTAATATGGTTACAAATTTTCAAATAAATAACATGTCTCTGATTTTACCAAAAAAAGCTGAAAGGAATAATTTTTTAAATATACCTAAAATATAGGGAATATTATTAACAACATAAAAACTCATTTCATTAAATGTAAAATTAAAAAATAATAATGATCTTGTTATTGATTTTTTTTCTAAAATATAATCGACAATTTTATATTATAAAATGTATTATCAATCTGATATGGTTATTTTTATTAAAAATGTTTTATGGATATTTTTTTGGTATATTTATTTATTAATGACAAAAAATCATTGTTATAACTATAATCATCTTTAGATATGTTGAAAAGATACCATTAATAATATTTATTTAGATTATTTATTGCCAGTTTGACCATGGAAATTATTGACATTCATTTTATTTATTTTTTAATTTATTCACCTTTAGATGAATCATTCACATCCTTGTGATTATTTTACATTACTTCTCGAAAAAAAAAATATTCAATATCATAGATATTAATATTTCTTAAATATTATATCAATTATTCATACAGTTCCTTACCATGATTTTTTTAGATTAATTGGGGAATTATAGGTAATTTATATTCATTATTTATTTCATAAATATTTTTAAGGCGCATTATTCATGAATTATGATGATTAATAAATATATGAATAATTATTTGGACATGACGTAATGTATGGAGACTAGAATTCAAGATCATATCGAGGCATATATGTGTCTCATGAGACTAATATGTTTGCTAGATATAACTGGGCCTTTACACATAGACATAAATTGTTATGGAGTAAGTTATTAATAGTACATATATCATTATGTCAGAAATCATGGAATTGAATATTAATATTATTCTTCATTAATAATTCATTTATTATTATCCATGAGATTTCTGAATTAATTTTATTCCTGTATAAGAATCAATAATATGCCATTAATTATGTGGAACTATTTGTTCATCCGTTTTTCCAATAATATTATTTTTGTGCTCAATTTGTTGAATAAATGGAATTTTTTCTCATTTCTTTTCCATAACATATTGATCATGAAATAATAATTAATAATATATAACCATGTAACTAACTATTATTAAGATTATAGTATGAAACTAATCTTGTTTCCACTCCTTAGGATGTAATTAAAGATTATTTAAATTATTTTGTAGATTAATAGTTTTTACATTAAGAATATTTATTTTTATATTTTAAAATGTTATAAATGAATCAACTATGTATCTAGTTTTCCAAGCCTACTATAAAAATTTTTCCATCATAAGATTCCTTATATCATGTGACAATGTAATAAAGTAACTACAAAATTGGGAGTACAATGATTTGGTATTTATTATAGGTATTATATTTAGTTATGTAGAAACCTTGGAACCTAGATTTAGAAAATCATTGTATAGAGTCTATGGCCATATAACACACATTCAAGATATGGTTAGGTATAGGATAAAATAATAAATTTTTTAGGTTATATATTCTGTTGTTTTCACATCAATACTTCCTTTTTGGTATTATAAAAGTGGATATTCCTCAAGAATAGTTTAACCTAGGTGTAGTAACACTAAAATGGTCACATTGGGAAATGAATTGATCGAAACATGGTGCATGAAAATTAGACATACTTTCCACCTTGTCTGATAATCCCACTGTGTATGATAGGGTAAATTTTAATTTTATTTATAAATAATTATGAAATTTTTTTAAATTTAATAATATTTACTGACCTATATTAAACATAATTATTATTTTATTTAAAATATTTCTTCATGAATTAAACATGAAACAAATTATTTTACTATTTTCTATTATTATTATTGTTTCTAGAACATTGATTTTTTATTTTATCCCATGGATTGAACACAAATAAATCAATTAAACAATGAATATGATAGAATATGTGGTGATTATGAGTAAAAAAAAATGGAAAATTATTTGATTGACTGATAATGTGGTCATTAATAATTAATTTTCATGATATATTATTAAGAAAATATACCTAACCCAACTCTCAGACAATCCAATGAAAATAATGAAAGAGTTTTTAAAAAGAATTAGTGGTGGTCACCATTGAAGAAATGATCAATTTCCATAATATCAAATATTTGGAGGGATATACAGATGATAATGTATTAAAGGAACATTAAAATGTTTTCTATTTAGAAAATAATCATATGGAGTAATGAATTGTTTAGTAAAATTGGATAAATCATTAAATAAAAATAAATTTCTTCCAGGAAATACATTAATATAATTTTAAATTTATGGGGGGAAACATGGAATTATTCTTGGAAATTCCATAATTTAAATGATATCTCCTAGACAGTGTATATAGTCATGTTATACCAATCATTTATGTAAAATATTATATGTATTTATTTGGTTTGATTCAAGAATCATGTTTTAGAATATGTTTAATCAACAATATCTCAGTTATAATAAACGTGGATCATCTAAGGATTGGATAAATTTTATAAGAGACAAATATTCCATAATATAAGATTATCTAAAGAATAATGGATACTATCATGGGATTATGATATAATGTTGATTATATATTAAATTTAATAGAAACTTATTTTTATATTTTTTTGATTTTATTTTATGGTGTTTAATAGAATTTTGGAGACTTTTAATTAAATTTGGTTATATTTAACCATAATATAGAACATAAAGTTTAATTTGTGGAATAATTCTATATACATAAGATTAAAGGTGTTGATATCCTATATGGTTGGAATAATCACTGATCTTTCAGAACTAATAGATAATAATAATTAATTTATTTCATTGAAAATAATAGGTTGTATAGAAAACCCTTGTAGTAAAAAATAATAATTTGACGAATAATGGGTTTTTTATGGAATTTCATCATGTTTAAAAAAATGATATGATATATAATAATATAGTTTTATATAAATGAATTATTTTATGTATGGGGACACCCTATTTAATTTAGTGAGGTCTTTGGGAATGAACCCACAACTCTATCCTGCTTTGGGTGAATTGACTACCTAAAGAATACATTATGTACTGGTTATCATGCTGCTTTTTACATAAAATATTTAAATGATAAAAACTCATTGAAAGGATTAAGATTATGTTTGGGTCCTAATAATGAGGTTTTATATATTAATTTTTTATGTTAGAAAACATGTTCAAACTATTTTGGATTTGGTAAATACTGGGAGATAGACAAACTGGCTTTTACATATTTTTTGGATCATATGATCTAGTAAATTTTCACTTTACTTATCGAGTAACAAAAAAATCATCATAATTATTAATTTTAGTGAGTGACATAAAAAGTTGGAATATATTTATGAACAAAAAAAGTATAAAAATATACTTATGAAATGAAATCAAATGACGTATATTTTTATTATAGATGTATCAATATTTATAGAACAAGAATCCTGCAACTATGTAAAAAGGATATTGAAACTAAAATATAACCCTACTATATTCTAATCTAATGAATCTATGGTATTTTATCCCAACATTGATTCTAGTTACTATTTCCATTAACTTTCTCTTAATCATTAAATTTACATTGATCCATGACCTCTATCATCCTATAGAATTATTTTTCTCTTATATGTCAATATTATCACTTCCAACTAAATGTATCCAATTTAGATACCAATTTTTGTGCTACCCCAAATAGATATCTTATTTTCATTACCCCGAATTAATTGGAATATTATTAACCACCGTTAATATATGGGGTTTTAACCGACGTATTATAAAATGTTGAACACTTTTTTTCTATACGAATGTTCAAATTGTGGGGATAAAATTTATTGAGGGTCAGGAAAATATAAAAAACTATTTTTTTAAATGATTAACATCTTGAAGAATACATAACTCCAAGAATAAACTACATAAAAATATATTATTTAAATAATATTATTATAACATAACTATTTAATTGGTTTATATCAATCTGATTAAACAAATTATAAAAAATAGATATATATTTCTTGATTAATAAAACATTAAAGATAAATTATTATTATATAACCAATAAATTTTCTATTAATTGTAATTTTTCTATCAAAAATATGTTTTATAAAAAAATAGGCTTCATTCACATTAGTGAGAGATATTATAATTAATTTAAAAAATATATTAATTAAATTTTATAAAAATAATTTCATTTTTTACCAATATATAAAAAATATATTGGGGTGATATTTTATTATTTTTTTGAAAAGATATACCATTCAATATATTTTTAAAAATAAATCACTTTTAAAACTAATTATTTCTTATTAATAAATTAAAAATATTTAACATCACATTATTTATTGAATTTTATTTCTTTGTAACATAATTATTATTTATTTATGTAGAATATAATTATTATTATTTTGAATGATCATTATAACTGGGTTTTGAATATGTTTCTTTCGGCATATCAATTGATTTGTTATAAAACTATTTATATGTTCATAATATATATCGATTTCAATTACATAAAATAAACCATAATGTAGAATTATTTAAACTAATTTTATATATCATATATTTAAATAAATTAACATAAATATATAAAATTATGATTATTATACTTATATTTTATGTAAGACCATCTTTTGAATGAAAAAAAGAATTTATTAACAAAGAATTCAGTATTTTTTCAAGTCTATTTTGAAATTATATGATAACACTTATAAGAATTGAGCTTAATAAAATGGTTTTAATATTTCATATAAAAATTATTAATATTATATAATAATATTAACTTCATTTTTAATCATAATGATTAGTAAATTTAGAAAAACTTATTTACTATGATTATAAAAAAATATGGGGTTTCCTATTATTTTTTCACGCATGTGTAATTTTTAATTGATAAATTTTATTTTACAATATGAATCATTGAATCCAAATTATCTAATAAGGACCCATTTATTTCATTATGATGTAAAATATGATTTATTTTTGAAAAACAATTACCTTGGTGGGAAATAAAATTGTAAATGTAAGTAAACATAGAAGATAATGGAATTACATGTGGATAAAATGATTCTATTCTTTTAATATAAGTGTTAATAGACATAATAATACCTCCGATAGATTATTTATCATTTATTGATTCACTTGGGGATAAAATTACTTTCGATAATTATATATGTTTGGATATTTACAAAAATATCACACCTCCTAAATTATAAAAGTTCAACCCAATCCCATCACTTCTTTACACATGTGAAGACATTTATTATGAATAAAATCGACAAAAATATATCCATAAAATATTGATAAAAAATGTAGAAATTATATTATTTCAATTTTAGTGATCCTAGTTTTCTTAATAAAGGATCTAAATGACTTTTTTCAATGTGATGGTAATTATCCTCAATAAGATAATTCTTGTTTACATCATCATTTTGAAAATGAAATTATGTAATCATAAATATTATATAATAAAATATGTATATCCCATATACTAATAATTTTTTATTATAAGAACTATACATCTTCTTCTATATCAGATGGAAAGAAATCCATCTCTCAGGTGTACCACATACTACCGCCTCAAGAACATATGTTATTTTTTTTCATGTGTGGCTCACATGTACAATGATTGAAATAATGAATATATATGATAAATATGACATAAAATTAATTTTGTAAATTTAATTTACATCCTCATAATTACCCTTCGCAGATTATGGGAATGATATCAATCTCCAATGTACGTACGACCTTCTGTCTGCACCATGAGATTCGAAACATTTTTCATGTATAACTACAACATAAGGATTAAAAAATGTATATAGTGAATAAATATTGTATTTACAACATAAATATAATTCTATAGATGATTAATCTATATCTTATTCACATGAAATTGATTTTTTGTGATAAATCATGCATATAGAAATAATGGGGTAAAAACTAGAAATAGTGGAAATCATTAAATATTATTAACAAGTATGGGATAAGATGGTATAGTAATAACATAAATGTCTCTAAAACTAAGAATATTATTCTATTATACATTTATAAAATATTCATAACCTTTATAAATGTTGTTAAAACGTGATAAAATAAAGGGAAATGTAAGGTACTATATTTCATCTATCCTTTCTCCATTAAGGTTTATTTTATTGTTATGCACCTTATTTTTTTATATAGTGTATATAATAACCATATGAAATTTGATATAATTTTTCCATAATACATCATTGTATATATCATTTCAATTTAAAATATTTCATTCAATGTAATGCAATATGAGTGTAACTAAGGGGTTGGTAATTTCATATGTCAGGTTTTCATTAGCATATATTACTTCTTAATTTTATTTTACATTAATATACTATGTCTGTGATTATATTTGAATATTTTATGTTCTAATTCTACTCCCCTTGAGGATGAGTAAGGTGGTTGGGGTGGGAGGGGATTTGGTCATGCATCATGGAGTCGAGAAACCAGATTCATTTTACTTCCTTACATTCATTGTAAAAAAATAAAATAAAAGTATTTTCTATTTACACTATATTTATTGTTATTTAAAATTGTAACACGTTATCTATCTACTGGTTAATTCTCACTTTATTTGTATTCTCTTTTAAAGGGACATCATCTCAATTTCCCATCATTGAGTCATATTTTTATATTATAAACAAGTTTCCAATATTTTGTGTACAAAAAGTCAATTTTATATGTTATATAATTTATTGTAAACAATAAATGATAATTTATATTTTAATTTCAATTAATTCATGAAATGGAATTTTATTTTAATTTCACCATGTTTTAATTAATTTCATATATAAATGGATTCCAGAGTATTGTATTTCATCTTCATGTTCACTGAAATTTTATTATTATGTGTATATTTATTATGAATATTTTATGTTTCATTTATTCTTGTTATAGGTGGATATTAATTTTATAAAAAAATAAATTCAATTATTAATTCTCACTTCAATTGTAGTTTATTGTAAAATTTTTCATCACTATTTATACTATATAGACACATATTATTGATATACAACTATTTTTAATATACACTATTATTTAATTATTTATATGTTTAACGATAACAAAATTTGGAAAAATTTGGAATCTTCTTATCATTATCCATATTATATACTTTATGATGTTTTACTAAAAATGTGGGAAACCCATTGTTTTTTCATTAGTGGAATGTATATAATATTATCATTTTAATGTACCTTCATTGAACGTAGCATTACTTTCCATGTTTATAGGTTTATTTTTAATAAAATTTCATTTCATATTATTGTGATAAATTTTAATTTTTAGGAGTTATTTTCAAAATAATATGTATTTTTCCAACAAAACTATTTTTAAGGATAATTTTATTGTAAATATATTCATAATCAATAAAAAACATTAATTTTACATTCATTCTGCTTGGAATATGATTTTATGATTCAATATTATAATTTATCATGATAGTTTATTATCATTCTGGCTCCTGAAAGTGTTCACATCCATTTTCTGGATAATTTTTTTTGTTATTAACATTACCTCAGAACATTACCATTGTTGTGATCAGTAGGCATTGCATATACCTTGACGATAAATATTATATATCAGGGATATTCAAATTTAATTAACCATATATCATTTTTTTAATATGATAACTTGTAATGAATGTTATTTTATTAAATTGGTAAATATTGATAATCATTATTCATACCAAATAAATAAATTTTCTAATAAGGGATATTCATTATAAATTAAATCTCCAATTTGATATATGAGGAATGATTTCTACTTGTAGTGATGTGTGGAGGGCAATTTTATATCCTATTTATGCATCAACTTTTGTCATGAGAAAAATAAATAAGATGAAATTAAATGGGAAATTACCCATGGATTTAAACTATCTTGGTTAATGTTTTGGGTGGTTTGGATATCATGATGTAAAAAATCATGGAATCAATTTTTTATAAATTCATTTTTTGAGAATTTAGATATTATTATCCACGATATTTCTATATAGATATTACATTGGAATTATATTCAAGATCATGTCATTATATGTATGTAATTATTTTATTATATTTCATTCCATGTATATTTTACATCATGCGCTTGCCTTTTATTAAATAAGATTTTGTAATTCATTTAAGTTTACATATTTATTACTCTTTATTGATTCATTATATCATTTATTGTACATAAACTATACCGACCATGCAATGCCACCCATATTTTGTTATATTTCCATTGGTCATTAATAAGAAAACATTGAATGTGTTAAAGGATGAAACATATTTACTTCCACAATGTAGTAATTTATGTTTTAGAAATAATGAAATACTAATGGTAGTATATATTTTTCCAAAACTAAGAAAATATTAAATCCTTAACGATATGATTCTTTATATTTAGGGAAAATTTAATTAAAATACAACTCGATCTAGAGAAATAATATTCGGGTAATTATAGTTACCTTTAGAAAATGTTTTTGTGTAACCTTTGAAACTCTATTTAAAAAATCATATATTATTGGATATATCCATATGAAGGAAATTTATTATATTTCAATGTATAAGATAACATCCTAATGTTTTTATGATAGATATTATTTGGATTTCATATAAGTAATTCTTTAAATGGATTCTAAATGTATATATCGATCTAGACATGTTTTTCTTTGGGGAAATAACTGAATAAGGGTTGCATTTATCATTGACTTGATCCGAAACCGGTGAATAATAATGGGACATTATACATACCTAGTATGACACTAATTGGTGTTATGTTTAGGTTATTTCTCATTTTATTTATGAGACAACAATAGGTATTTTAATATATGACGGTAATATATAACCTAGGATAAAAGTAATGTGTATTAGAACTAAATTTATTTCTCATTATTTTGATTTCCAATAACTAATTATATGATTTCAATCTATAATTATTTTTGTTCAATATTTGTTTTTTTGGTTTTATTTAATGGAATAAAACCGAAGGAATAATGTAAACAATAAAGATTAAGGAACATGTGGTTATTTTTAGCTACCAATTGTGATTGTTATTGGATTAAATGATATTGTGGTTATGAATAACATGTTATCATGATATAGAATAAACAACCCAATCTTGGAATAAATATAGTACTCACCGATAAAGAGATTGAATGGGTCCACTAAGATCTATAGTGGTAGAGAACATGGATGAAATAAGGATATATTTCATTAATATTGGAGATATAGAAAAGACATATAGAATAATGAAATAAAGATTGTGAAATATTATTATTTGTGGAAAATAAGCGGAATAGTGCTAGAAATTACTATGGAAATCTATGGATTTTATGGGCGATAAATAACTTTTATTCTAGAAATGCAATTATAGTTTGTTGTATTGAATGCGGTGATCCTGAGAATTAACTATGTCAATGTTGTATTCTAACATATAACTCTTAGACCATGGACTGAACTATTCTATAAAACAGTTGTCTTAAATTATTGAGGTATTTATGCGTTGAGAATCATGAATATGGTATTACTAGTACTTTTATATCTATAACATTGGCTATAATAATCATGAATCATCTATGAATTGGGTTAGTTATTTTATTTTCATATATATTTACATCAATGCATAACTGAATAATAATTCCTAAAATCATTGTTTTAATTATTCAAGTATGATCATAAGTTCAAATTCATAAAAAATATTTTATATTTTAAGTGATGGTGTTTTTATGGGAATAATTAAATTTTTTATAAGATCTATTTTTTTGTGGTATATGTGACTATATGGTTTAACATAAATATTATTTTGACGAGTGATACTACATTCAAAATTTCATTATTATTAACAAACTTTTTTATATAATGTTTAGTTTGGATAATATATATTATTATATTTAATTAAAATTATAACATTTTTAAAGATATTAATTTATACATATTATTTTCATTCTAAAATATTGTATAGTATATTAATTTAATGTATTATAGTTATTAATAACAAATTTATTTATTTATTTATTAATTAAAATATTTATTTATTAATTTGTTTTATTTATATTTTATTACATAAATTTCGTACTTTTTCTTATCTACCTTATTCACATCAATCATGTAGCGACTTGTAGGTTGTCATGCTTCCATGAAAAGATTCAATGGCCTTACACAGGCAACGTGATAGGGTGACTCCACTTGGAACTCCAACGGTAGTGAGTATGAGATCGTGGTGGGCTACAACTATATCCTCCACTATTGTGCTTCTCCACGACAACAGATTTTGGTGGTTTCATATTCAAGATCCATCAGCATAGGGTTAGGATCATTGTAATGGTTCAAACCACTCCTCACATCAATGGATCATCATTGTGGTGGTTGCACATCCAGTTCCTGGTGGTTGGTGATGGTAAGCCAAGAAGGATGTGGTTTTTTAGATCTGTGAGATTTCAGATATATGATATATTTTATACTATTTGGTTCAAATAAGAGTGGATGTGGAGGAGTTTATATTTAAGGTTTTTTATTTTCTCTCTTAAATTAGTGAATTGGAATGTTTACGGTGAGTTGATGAAATATTTTGAAGAATAGTGTTGAAGTCGGTGAGTTGAGAATCTACTGGTGTGTCGATAGGTTGGGAATGGAGTATCAGTGAGATGTCACACCGATGGAAGTAGAGGCCAGGTAGGGGACAATGTCATTAGGTCGTGGTGTCAATAACTCTGCAGTGTCAGTAACTCAGGAGTGTTAATAACTCGTTTTGTAGACCTACATTATGATGGTGTCGGTGACTGACAACATCAATGGATCATTTTTATATGATGGATCTTTGACTTGTTTATTGAAAATAAAAAATTATCAAAAAAAATTAAATCAGTTAAGACAAATATACAAAAATATACACACTTAATTTGATAAACAAAATATATACTAAAAAATAAATCAATAATATTTAAAATAATTTATTAATTAAAAAATTAAAAACATAAAAAATCAATTAAAAACAAAAAAAGTAAAATAATTAAAATAAATAATTATTTGAATAATTAAAAACATAATAATAAAATCATAAAATAAAATTAAAAACTAAATATATTAAACGAATAAAATAAAATAGATTTGTTTTTAAATTTTGTATACAAACATTCACATTACACAATAATAATATTAATTTCCATCATCTACATTAATAAAATTGATTATGTTAAACAGATTGTTAATTCAAAATTCAAATATTAAAATTTAAATTATTAATTCAATTATTTAAATAAATATATTAGACTCCAAAAAAGAAACTAAAATAAATAGGACAACAATTGTTCAAATTAAAAAGAAAAATGAAAATAATGAAAAACTACAACAAAGAATATAAATTAATTTAAAAATAAAAATAAAAATAAAAATATAAGTTTTTTATTAATTAATGATTTAAATATTAAAATAAAAAACTGAAAAAACCTAAAAAAAGTGTCCAATTAGTTAATTTAATCTATAATAAACAAATAAAAAGATGTGGAAAATAATTTAAATTTAAGGCCACATCATATTCCCCAATATATAAACAATGAATGTCTAAAATGAATTCCAATTTTTATTAACATTGAACAATATAAGCCTTTTTTCCATAATTAACATAAAATTAAACAAGTAAATCGCTTTAAAAAAAGCAAAAGGAATTTTATATGAGTATTTTTAAATGAAATGTATTAAAAGAAATATATTCTAAATCTAATACATACCTAGTGATCAATAGAACAAATAAGCATCCATTTTTAAGGATTTATTCCCTCATATATGAGACTATCTAATGAGTTACAATAATTCACATCCATGTACTATGTTAGAGAGTGATAAAATGTTAAATTTTGGTGGAATTGAGAATTAAAAAAAGCACATTCTATGTTGACTTTCCCCTAAGTTCAAAAATATTTATAATTGGTTGATTTTTTAAATCAAATTATTGATATAATTTTAAATGATTCCATAAAAATATAATTTCCATTTTTTATATAGCGTTCATTATTCTCATCATCATGATGAAATCATTTTTTTCACTATGCACTTTATTTAATTTTTTCCAATGATATATATCTATTTATGAGCATTGTGGAAATGAACTTATTCAATACTGTACATTAAGATTTTATTAAAAGAAATTCACCTTGTACCTAGTCTATCAATGGTTTCCCATGGGTTCTAAATTCTAATTATACTCTAGTTTCAAATGATCTATATAAATAAAATTTACAATGGCACATTGATGAGATTTTATAAATATTTTAAAAGTGTGTCCCATAAGAAAATGTTTCATTTTCATGTTTCTTATGGTAATGATCATAAGTCCATAATGATGTATCCTATATCACATTCAAATATATTTTTTAAACATAAAATTCATCAAACCACAATATAATTTTACTCAGTATCCATTTATCCTAAAAAATATCATATAGAAGGATATATATAACTATTACCAAGGTTTCATTATTTAGGAAAGAATGATTTTTATAACAATGTGATGCCCAAATAAACTAAAATTGTGAAATGATTCTGACCAGTTTTTAATATTATTTATACATAATTTAATGTCATAGTGGGATTTGATGGTCTCCCATTAAATTATATATTATCTAAACATAAGAAGACTCCCTTCCCCACAAATAAACCCCAACATTGCCCCAAATTTTGATTCAAAATATCGATAACGAATAATTTGACAATTAAATATCAAAGTGGAATTTTGTTTATGTAGAATAATGACATTATAAGGGAAATGTTAAATATTAAAAGTACATGTTTTACATACTAAACATATTATATTAGGATATACTCTCATGAATGTACATGAGTTATTATTTAATTTCATGATAGATATTTTCAATTATATTCAAACAATTTCCTTTAAAAAATGATGTACACGGTGAATTGGGTGTAGCATGATTGAAAAAAAATATTCAAATTGATTTTAAATAGTGCATAAGAATGCATTCTAAACCAACCTCAATATAAATAAGATTTAATAAAAAACAATTGTCTTGTATTTTCCCCAAGATAAAAATTATTCAACTATAGATCTTTTAATATCAATAAAATTTAGTTTTTAGTAAGTGAAGACATGCAATATAATTTGTTCATCAAATAGACATATATAGTAAAATATTTCAATAGAAATAGTATTTTTTTTAACTAAAGAGGAATGAAAAGGAAATTAATGAATCAAGATTAACAAATTATATGTGAGACTCCGTTTAGATGACTCACCAACAACAGTTTAATGGTGGCTCACATGCAACGATAACTGAAAGATATTTCATTATTCAGTGACATATGAGTGAATTTTATAATTTATAAATGAAATTAGGAGAATAAAAAATATATTTGGAACAAATATAAGGTACTTCCCTGAATTTATTTTGCCTATAAATGGTACATTAAGGGAATTTTACTCCCTTATGACCCAAAATACAAAAAATTTGGTAATCTGAGAATAAGAACCATCAATACCATGATAGAACAATCGTAACAAATACATAGAAACTAGATAAATACAAAATATATTAAAAATAAAAATAGGAATAATAGTAATGAAAATGATTGAT
The DNA here is from genome assembly GCA_963277665.1 of Viscum album. Lineage (NCBI taxonomy): Eukaryota > Viridiplantae > Streptophyta > Magnoliopsida > Santalales > Viscaceae > Viscum > Viscum album. Next base: position 197,999,354 of record OY728150.1, read on the forward strand.
CCATGGGATGATTCCAATTGAAAAATCTATTTTATGACTTTAGTTAACATTATTAAGATTCAGTTTTCAAGTAGAGTGATGGAATCCAAGAAATTTGGTAGTCCTTCAAAATATATCTTACTCTTATGACCATTGAAAATAATCAGATTGTTTTCCTCTCTAAAAAAACAACAAATCCCCATTATTTAGAACTATGACTACTATAAAAGTTTTAAACAACATGAATTTATGTTTTCAATTAAATATATTAAATATTGAATAAAAGATAATGACCGTATATCGATGTTTAAAATTAATATTTTGTATGCTAAAATCATGGAAGGCTTTAGACCCCACTTTTTATATCCTCGAATTGTGCTTAGACTCTCTCATTTTCTATTGTAAATCACTTTTCCCAAGAAATATCATTTGTCAACCACTCGTAATATCATAATATAAGGCATGAACTACCCAATATGACTTATGATTCAATTATATAGCTAAATAACATCATTTCTCATATAAAAGCTTCTATAGAGTCATACTTATTTGATTCATAAAATATATTTAATATTTTCACAGTGACTTCTATAAGTTAAAGTACCAATGCTTTTCAGAATTTGAGATAATTATCTCTAGAATCAGTTACATCTCCCTATTTTATATCTCAATATTACCACTAGATTGTTGTTAGTAGAAAGTACCAGTATTAATAATCAAAACATTTTTCTCCATAAATCCTGAAACTTTTAATTTTTAAATTTTTTTCCATTATCATTAATAAAGTCTTTGGGAACTCCAAATACTTAAAAAGAAATATTATTTTTTAAAAACCTAATGGCACTTTTTTCATGATTTATTGGGAAGATATACTACGCCAACCCACATAAACACTTAATCTACAGCCACTAGAATTCTCTAATTCCTATGAGAATATAGATGTGGACCAATGAAATATAAACCCCAAACATATAATATATCTACTACTATAATACCCATATATGGTAACTCCTTCTTCCTCCCAACATTTCCCATCCTCTATAATGTATCAATACATATTAAAACACCTTGAGTCCTTAATTAAGATGGGACAATAAAATCTATCTTCAAAGAATTTTTAATTTTTGCTCTCACCAAAATGATTTACTCCTCTTGGTGTGGAGTGAAAAATCCCTATAATAGTTATAACATCCTCCTATGGAATACACCTTCTTTGAATTCCGTTAGCACACCTCCTAAAGAGTATGGGATACTACAAAAAGTAAAATATAATCTCTAAAATTAATTAATTCTTTCATTTATTAGAAAAATCATTGGGGAATACAATAAATGCTAGGAAATTGATATAATTTGAAAACCATGCTGATTTACATATTGATAAAATGAGTATCTTTTCATCAGGATAGGAAGAGTTTACATCCCTCGGATCTTTACAATGAGTGTGAGGATTTTTATTAAGATGGCCCGCAACTAGGTTTTCTGCTACATATCCGTAATCTCTTAATCAAACTCTTATAACAATATAATATGTCATATGAGTCTAGGTACGACCTTCGTCATATATAGATTAAATTTCAAGGTATAATGACCAGTGAATATGATGCCTTTAGATCGAAAAAATGAGGCCTAAATTTTTCCAAAAGAAACAAAATATCTAAAAATTCTATTTCAATCGTGTGGTATTTACTATTAGCCTCATCAATAATCCAACTATCATAATAGAAAACGTAAATCTTATTATCTATCATATTTCCTAAGACAACACCATTAACCATGTCACTTGCATCACACGTCATCTTAAAGGGAAATTTCAAATCAGGTGTAGTAATAATAGGAGAATAGTGAGTTTATCATTAAAAATATTAAATGATATTATACAGTTTTTGTCAAATTGAAAGAGGCATCATTGAAATTAATAGAAAACAGTGTATTGTTAATTTTTGAGAAATATTATATAAACATATGATATAAACCCGCATATCTTTGGAAATAACTAACACCCTTAAATATTTTAGGTGGTTTCAATAAAAAGTTTTTAATGTCTACCTATATACCCATCTTAAAATCATTATGTCCTATAAAAATCCTTTCAATGACCATGAATTGAAATTTTCATAGTTATGAACTAGGTTGGTCTCTAACCATATCTGCAACACTATTTATAGATTAAAAAAAGAATATACTACCCAAAATTGAGAAATCATTCATGAAAATTTCTATGATCCTCTCAATAATATCAGAATAATATATCTATTATAATCCTTTGGAATATATCAGGGGATACACAAAACCCAAAAGGCATCCTCCGTTAAGAAAATTTCCTAATTTGGCATGTAAATTTTGTTTTTTCCTAAGCCTCTGGAATAACTGTAAACTAGTTGTATGTTGAATACCCCTCAAGAAAATAGAATAATTCAATACATATAATCCGATAAATCATTTTATCATGGTATGTACTTTGAAAGTATTAAATCCTAGTAGTTAATTTGAGCTTCTTATAGTCTATACATACTTTACATTTGGTGGCTTTCCAAAGTTGAATTTCATCATTTCTCAAATTAGTTATATCCATGAAACATAATTTCTTTGGCACTAAATTGACTGGGCTGACCCATGTACTGTATGTGATATGATATATGATACATGTGTCCTACATTATATTAACATTCTCTATAAAAACAACAATCATATTGGGATTTAATCGTTTTTGGAACTCAAATCATGGCATATTGTCTGGCTCCATTGGAATTTTATCCATGTAAAATGAAGAACTAATTACTTCAATATCAGTTATGGTCCATCCCATGATAGTTTTATGTTTTTTCTGGAATGTTAGAAATCTTTATGATTCATTATTTTTTTAAATTAGCATAAAATATATAGGAAGAGTTGATTTATATCCTAAAATGTAGAGACCCGAAGCTTGACGTACATTGACATTACATTACATTTGCAGAATACTTAGTACATAACAAAAACACACACACAAGGATCGTAATAGTTTAGTGTCTTTGGAAACTCGGAATATAATCTTCTAATCCTGGTGAAAGATCTTCCACATCTCCCATAAAGATCTTCCTTTTTTTTATACCTAAAACCCTTCTTTATATCTTGGGGAAATGTAAACATAAAAGGGTGAGCTTAAATGCACAGTAAGGGTAAACAAAAGAAATATCAATCACATCATATACATAAGAACATAACTTTTGGAAATCTTAACCTGTAAAAGAGATCATAATTTCATAACCTGGGATAACTCATGGCAGTGAAATGTAATCTCAATAATCATAACTTAAAACATTAAACTTTGTGTCATACACACATAATCATAGAGAATCATTTCTTATTAGTCAAGACTCATTTCCAAGACTATCTTAGTGGACAAAGTCCCTTTCTGAACCGAGTCACCCTCGTTTCAGTCCTGTTTCACTGAACCGGTGTAACCTACCATTCCAGCCATGTCTATCTCATGAGATATAAAATACTTACCCAATGCATTGGAGGGAGATATAGGTCCCACCCATCTCATAATGATACTATTCTTATGTGTGCCACAAAATCATAAATCATACATCATTACATAACCCATGTAATACAAATGGGAATCTTAAACATCATGACATCATAAAACAATTCATATAAGATAATGGAATTCATAAAAATAATTCCATCACAACATAATCAAATCAATGTAATAATAGGGATAAAAACAGAACCCTTTATTATCTTAGATGGAAAATAATTTTGATAAAACACTTGAACTCCATTATTGATGAAAATATCCTTTCTTCTTCAAAAACATTTTTTCCTTTCTTAACATGTCATAAAATTTTAAACTAAAAGAAGTTGATTAAAAACAAACTTGGAAACTTGTAAAGGAATCTTCTTAGAAATAATGTTTTAAAAATACATTCATGCCTTTTATGTTAAAAAAACATTCTTCTCGTACTTTTGTCGGAAAAGTCAAAAAGTACCTCGTACGAAAAACGACAAAATATTCCTTTCATATATTTTACTAAAAACTCACTGAAGGATAAAATTGGATTTAAATAATTGTATGTGGATGGAAATAATATTACATATTGAGGAATCATGGATGTGGATGATAAAATACACCCCAGAAAATATCAAAGTATAAACAATCTCGGATAAAAATGAGATTGTGATATTTCTCTTACCTTAGGTCTGATTTTCTTCGTAAGTGTCCGAACCTCCGGTATAATGATTTAAAAAATGTCATTGACTTATTATAGAATAATATTCATTATTATTATATCATATATGGTTCACTTATGACTTTATATTACCTGTTCTTTTGTAAATTCATGTTAAAGTAGCGTTTTGGGTAAAATCGTCTCATTTGTCGTTCATGTTTAAACATGTAAGTATTCATATGATTACTTATATCATTATTACTTAATTATCGAACCTGATTTATATATAATATATATTCAGAATATACATATATATAATGGATCAATAAATGGAATGAAATACACCGTTCATGGAGACGGTAGGCCGTATGTACGCATGAACGCTGTTTTCGTTTCCTTATTGAATTGAGTGGAATTAAGTAGATGACATACATATATATACACATAAATCCAGTAGCTTTATAATGTCATATATTTCATTATTATTTCTTATAAATACTTTATAATCATTCTTAAATGGTTAACATGGAGAATGAATCTCATCACGTCGTGGAGACGGTAGTCCGTACGTACGCACGAGCGATGATATCATTTCCATAATTATTGAATTGAATTGGAGTGGATGATACAATATATAAGAATCATTATGATGTTATAATAACTATGTATAGTTATTCTTTACACCATAATACCCATCCATGTAAGGTGTTGGTGGAAAAACAGATTACACCACGACGTGGAGACGGTATTCCGTACGTACGCACTCGCTGTGATTTCGTTTTCCATAAAATGGATAGATGGTGAATTAGGATTGTTTCATACATATAATAACATATCAGTATATTAGTGATACTGATGTTATTACTTCATAATGAAAAACCTATGAAGAAGAAGTGGAAGAAGAAATAAAGGTGAAAGAATTAGTAACGGAAATTACCTCTTCTTTGAAGCGCCTTTTCGAGACCTCCTCTTAGGGCACTAAAATTGTTCTTTGAGGAAGACCCGAACCTCTAGGATGTTTCTAGGGAAGTTTAGATGATAATTTGGCAGGGTTTTGCCGATCTTTAAGGCTCAATGTTGTGTGAGGAAGAGAGGGAGGAGGTGCCCTTTTATAAGGGAGAAGAGGGGAACCTTTAGAAAAACTAAACATATTATTTTATTATAAAGTCAAGTTCGGTTCTAAATAGCTCCAAATTGATTTATTTAGGAGCTAAGGTGGGGATGGGTCGAACCCCTCTCATCCAATATAATTTAGACCAGTTTAGGTTCCTATTTTATCCTTATCATTTAGATTTAACATGAAGTTAAATAATTTTACTTTTACCGTGTCTTCTTGTGTTCTTACACTATAAGGATAATAAACTTACTATAAGAAGCCAAAATAACCCCAAATTGTTTATTATTTATATATATAACCTTATCTAAGTCATTTGGCCGAACCTTAGATTTTTCAAAATAAAATATCAATTAATAATATAATATTTGTTTAAAAAACTATTTTATGTCAATTTTGACACTATTTAGTAATTGATTTTTGTGAAACTCATAACAGAATTATTAGTTCGAACCAAGTTAATTAAATCAATAATAACATGTCATAGTAACCTATAATATTAGTGGGATTCATAAAAAGTCTTAAATTATATTTATTTGGGTATTTATAACATCAATTATGTCAATATTTCATTAATAAGATAATTATTGTATCATCGTTGTGTCATAAATAAATTAAATTATATAATGTCTAAAAATTAAAAATAAAATAAAATTATGTTTGAAATCTTTTTAGCTTTCTAATTAATATTTATAGTCGAATTTATCTTATGTATAACCCCATATTAAAAATGTTTCAGTAAATAAACATTGATTTTAACTCTTTTAACCCTTCTTTAAATAAATTAAAAATAAATGTCCTAATCTAATCCAAGTGGGCCTAAATGGTCATATTTTATTCCTAAGTTTGTTTTTGGTCGAATTACACTTATCCAATAGAATTAGGACATGTGTTAGGGTAATAATAATATCATTTTTACCCTTAATTACCCTATTTACTTTTAACCGTGGTAAATAAAAGTAAAAAGTTACTATTCACCAAAAATTATTTTCATCTCATTGAACCACATTTTACTAACTGAAAACGACCGTGTCTCTTGGATTTTTGAAATTCCACTCACAGAAGTGGTAAAATTAAGTTTTATGAAAAATTCAGTTTTTTTAACTACCACTTAGTGGTTTCACTATTCATCAAAAATTGAAAGTTTTCAGAAAAATACCAAAAATTAGGCCTAAGCTATATTTGATATTATGAACTCAAAAATGATTTATATTTTACCAAATTCAAAACATATCAGTTGAATTAATTAATTTAAAAATTAATTCCCATCGTCAAAACAAATAGCGTGTTCTTAAGAAATAATAACTATCAGAAGATTGACACTTGTTTATGTCTGGTTTATATGTGAAATTACATCCAATGACCAACATTGTATTAAATTGTCAAAATATATTCTAAATATAATTTAAAACCACTCAAATTAATAATTTATCACTATTAATTATTTTGATTGAAAAAGTTGTTTTTAATTAAAATTTATTAATTTTCACTATTCATCAAAATATGAAAGTTATCCGAAAATCACCAAAATTTCACCCTAAGATAATTTCGATATTACGAATCCAAAAATGAATTCCATTTTGAAAAATAAAATTTACAAAATTTCAAAAAGTGGTTATTACTATTCATAACGGGTAGTTTTAATAATATTTTAATAGCATATCGTTGTTTAGTGAAACTCGTTATTGCGTACTACACAGGCTATCAAAGAAGGTCGTGATTGCGTGTAATGAAAGGGAAGTCAAGGATGCGTGTTTTGCAAGCTCCTTTTGGTGTAGCGTACAACACAAGACATTAATTAAATTAAAAAAATATTTTTCATAAAATCTCGGGGTGTAACATTCTACCCCCCTTAAAATGAATTTCGCCCTCGAAATTCGTTGGGGTTATAAATGGTTTACTATTAGAAAGTTTCTTTAATAGAAACCCACATCGTAAAAAGGAATACCAAAACCAATCTTTAAAAACAAAAGTATGAAACGTAACAGTTACCCAAATAAACTAATCACTGGGTTTCCACATAGGTGAAAATATGGATATGGAAGAGAAATCTAACCATCATGTTATGATGGAGAGTGGTAGAGAACATGGCTATGGAAAAGCCATCAATCACAAAGCCCTAAATTTGTGATGATCTAAGGTACCATCTGATTCATCAGATATAAGAGCACTAGGAAAACATTTTTGGATTTCAAGATCATTTCCCTAAAGTAGATGAAATTGGAATTAGAAGAAATACTTTCGTGATTTTGGTATAGTCTCACTATTTGTCGTTCTTTGGAAAATTTCCACTTCATCTCTTAACGAAATAAAGTTGAATTTGTCATTCGTGATGTGTTAGCAGATCATGTGATAGAATAATGTGTCATTCAATCTATCTCAAACAAAAGGTTAGAAAAGTTATCAAAAAATACATAAGTCCATATATAGTGAGATTCATCATATAGGGTTCCTAAAATGGACTTATACTTCATATAGAATACTGCGTAATATAATAAAACTAGTTTCTACTAAACAGGGACATCCTGTAGGTCAGTGGTAGGCGATAAAGGCTAGTCACACTTCGGTTGTGGGTTCGATTCCCACAGCCTTGTCCGACGCGATGGGCTGTCGCCCGTCCTGCAGGTTGTCCTTTTTCTAAAGCTATATTACTATAACATTCCATCAATAATATCGAAAAAACTTATATCCTTAAACAATACTAACTTATGTCCAAAATAATCCATTCCAATCATTAGGCTTATCCATATTACTGCTGTCCACTCTCATAACATAGTGAAAACGATTACCAGAGATTTAATACCATCGTTGATCCCCATATATCATAAGATATGTTTTGTTGGTCACATTCCAAACATTCAAAGTCCTTAATCATGTATTCTCTTGAAAAATGAATACCCATTGAACCTTAGTAAAAACATGAATGCAGTTAATAGATAACACTTTCCACATACCAAAATCCTCAAAATTCTATAAACAATGATATCCCTTAGTCCTTATATCAATCATGAGATCATGAATAGTGTCAAATATTTCATTTTCTCGTTTTCGCTTCATTATGCGCATATCATTCTTTTTCCAAAAATATCTCAATCACCTTCCATGGTTACTGGTACCATAAAATTATTGAAAACCACAGTAGACCAATTCATAAATATTCCAATATTCCACGATACTATATACAACACTATTTTGGAATCCCATTACATAAACACTTAATCATTCCACCACATCGTTGTCATATTCAACATCGCCAATAGTGATCGTATGTGACTTCCCTTTGTCCTTTGCCTTAAGCAGTTGCTCATGTCGATCATCACTAACCCTTGGATTAGGGCATTTATTGGCATATTGTCCCATCTCCTTGCACTTGAAACATTGAAGTGTTGGTGGTGCGTTCTCTGCAGTATTTTCTTTATGCACATCATTAGAAACCCTTTTTCCATTACTTCAACACTCAGCTGCTCGATGACCTTCTTTTCCACACTTAAAACATTTTCTAGTCCATTTAAGACAATCTCCACCATTCTTCTTTCCACACTTTGTGCATAAGGAAACATTCATCTTCTTTTGACCATTATTCTGAGATTTCTCCTTGAACTCCATCTTTCGTTTCTTGTCAAACCCATGAGATGGATATGTAACACCAACTTCCATTTCTACCTTGATAGCACAACACACAATTTCTTCATAGCTACTGAAGTCTCTTATAGCTAATGCCCTTCGAAGACTTGGTTTTAAGCCACTGAAAAATCGATCAACTTTACTTTCAGGTTGGATGATAATGCCAGATGCATACCTTGCAAGTCTTGTAAAATTCACTTCATATATACCAACAGATTCATCATCCTCTTGCTTTAGTTCAAGAATCTCCTTCTCCATCTTTGTTCGAAGAATAAGAGGGAAGTACTTATTGAAAAATAAGTTTTTGAACTCGTCCCATTCCATTGAATCAATTTCATCTCTTGGCCTCATATTCTTGATAAGATTACACCATTGATCAGCTTCGCCTTCCAACCGATATACTGCTATGATGACTTTATCATGTTCAGAACATTGAAGAACTGAAAATATCTTTTCAGTGGTACTGATCCATTGTTCATCAACAAGTGGATCGGAAGACCCACTGAAAGAAGGTGGGCGTTGCCTCATGAAAGAATCAATAGAATATTGTTCCCTTCTCTGCTCATTTGGAAGTCCAGAATGATTCATAGCTTGTGTAAGTATAGCAATAAGATTTTTCACTCCATCTCCCATAACATTTGTTTGTTCAGGAGGAAAATCATTGCATTGTCCATTGCATTGATCAACACGGTTCCTTCGGGCTCCAGCCATCGTCTAAAACTCAAAAAGAATAGTGTGAGAGGCAAAAATCATGTTAGGGAAAACAACACAATAAAGGGGGATTACCCTCAATATCTAACATCATAGGTTAAATTCTAAGATCGTTAGCACAATTCGAGGACTATAACCTATACGTATACTTAACCTTAGAGACATCCCTAGACATACCTTAGAAATATCTCTAGGGATCTCACTAAAGTTCTCGCATCCTAGTTTCCAAAGGTTGACTAAACCTTTACTCTGATACCAACTATAGAGACCCAAAGCTTGACGTACATTGACATTACATTACATTTGAGGAATACTTAGTACATAACAAAAACACACACACAAGGATCATAATATTTCAGTGTCTTTGGAAACTCGGAATATAATCATCTAATCCTGGTGAAAGATCATCAAAATCTCCCATAAAGATCTTACATTTTTTTAAACCTAAAACCTTTCTTTATGTCTTGGGGAAAAGTAAACATAAAAGGGTGAGCTCAAATGCTCAGTAAGGGTAAACAAAAGAAATATCAATCACATCATATACATAAGAACATAACTTTTGGAAATCTTAACCTGTAAAAGAGATCATAATTTCATAACCTGGGATAACTCATGGCAGTGAAATGTAATCACAATAATCATAACTTAAAACATTAAACATTGTGGCGTACACACATAATCATAGATAATCATTTCTTATTAGTCAAGACTCATTGCCAAGGCTCTCTTAGTGTACAAAGTCCCTTTCTGAACCGAGTCACCCTCGTTTCAGTCCTGTTTCACTGAACCGGTGTAACCTACCATTCCAGCCATGTCTATCTCATGAGATATAAAATCTTTACCTAATGCATTGGAGGGAGATATAGGTCCTACCCATCTCATAATGATACCATTCTTATGTGTGCCACAAAATCATAAATCATAAATCATTACATAACCCATGTAATACAAATGGGAATCTTAAACATCATGACATCATAAAACAATCCATATAAGATAAAGGAATTCATAAAAATAATTCCATCACAACATAATGAAATCAATGTAATAATAGGGATAAAAACATAACCCTTTATTATCTTAGATGGAAAATAATTTTGATAAAACACTTGAACTCCATTATTGAGGAAAATATCCTTTCTTCTTCAAAAACATTTTTACCTTTCTTAACATGTCATACAATTTTAAACTAAAAGAAGTTGATTAAAAATAAACTTGGAAACTTCTAATGGAATCTTCTTAGAAATAATGTTTTAAAAATCCATTCATGCCTTTTAAGTTAAAAAAAACATTCTTCTCGTACTTTTGTTGGAAAAGTAAAAAAGTACATCGTACGAAAAATGAAAAAAGATTCCATTCATATATTTTACTAAAAACTCACCGAAGGGTAAAATTGGATTTAAATAATTGTAGGTGGATGGAAATAATATTACATATTGAGGAAACATGGACGTGGATGATAAAATACACCCAAGTAAATATCAAAGTATAAACAATCTCAGATAAAAATGAGATTGTGATATTTCTCTTACCTTAGATCCGATTTGCTTCGTAAGTGTCCGAACCTCCTGTATAATGATTTAAATAATGTCATTGACTTATTACAGAATCATATTCATTATTATTATATCATATATGGTCCACTTATGTCTTTATATTACCCGTTCTTTTGCAAATTCATGTTAAAGTAGCGTTTTGGGTAAAATCGTCTCATTTGTCGTTCATGTTTTAACTTGTAATTATTCATATGATTACTTAGATCATTAATACTTAATTATAGAACATGATTTATATATAATATATATTGAGAATATACATATATATAATGGATCGATAAATGGAAAGAAATACACCGTTCATGGAGACGGTAGGCCGTACGTACGCATGAATGCTGTTTTCTTTTCCTTATTGAATTGAGTGGAATTAAGTAGATGACATACATATATATACACATAAATCCAGTAGCTTTATAATGTCATATATTTCATTATTATTTCTTATATATACTTTATAATCATTCTTAAATGGGTAACATGGAGAATGAATCTCATCGCGTCATGGAGACGGTAGTCCGTACGTACGCACGAGCGATGATGTCATTTCCATAATTATTGAATTGAATTGGAGGGGATGATACAATATATCAGAATAATTATGATGTTATAATAACTATGTATAGTTATTCTTTACACCATAATACCCATCCATGTAAGGTGTTGTTGGAAAAACAGATTACACCACTGCCTGGAGACGGTATTCCATACGTACGCACGCGCAGTGCTTTCGTTTTCCATAGGATGTATAGTTGGTGAATTAGGATTGTTTCATACATATAATAACATATCAGTATATGATAGATAATGATGTTATTACTTCATAATGAAACAACCTAAGAAGAATAAGTGGAAGAAGAAATAAAGGTGAAAGAATCGGTAACGGAAATTACCTCTTCTTTGAAGCTCCTTTTTGAGACCTCCACTTAGGGCACAAAAATTGGTATTTGAGGAATACCAGAACCTCTAGGATGTTTTAGGGAAGTGGAGAAGAGAATTTGGCAGGGGTTGGCCGAGCTTGAAGGCTCAAAGTTTTGTGAGGAAGAGAGGGAGGAGGTGCCCTTTTATAAGGGAGGAGAGGGGCACCTTTGAAAAAACTAAACATATTATTTTATTATAAAGTCATGTTCGGTTTTAAATATCTCCAAATTGATTCATTTAGATACTAAGGTGGGGATGGGTCGAAATAATTTCATCCAATAGAATTTAGACAAGTTTAGGTTCCTATTTTAACCTTATCATTTAGATTTAGCATTAAGTTAAATAATTTTACTTTTACCGTGTCTTCTTGTGTTCTTACACTATAAGGTTAATAAACTTACTATAAGAAGCCAAACGAACCCCAAATTGTTTATTATTAACATATATAACCTTATCTAAGTCATTTGGATGAACCTTAGATTTTCAGGAATAAAATAACAATTAATAATATAATATTTGTTTTAAAAACCATTTTATGTCAATTTTGACACTCTTTAGTAATTGATTTTTGTGAAAATCATAACAGAATTATTAGTTCAAACCAAGTTAATTAAATCAATACTAACATGTCATATTAACCTAGAAAATTAGTGGTATTCATAAAAAGGCTTAAAATATATTTATTTAGGTATTTATAACATCAATTATGTCAATATTTCATTAATAAAATAATTACAGCATCATCGTTGTATCATAAATAAATTAAATTATTTAATGTCTAAAAAATAAAAATAAAATACAATTATGTAGAAAATCGTTTTATCTTTCTAATGAATATTTATAGTCTAATTTATCTTATGTATAACCCCATATTAAAAATGTTTTAGTAAATAAACATTGATTTTAACTCTTTTAACCCTTCTTTAAATAAATTAATAATAAATGTCCTAATCTAATCCAAGTGGGCCTAAATGGTCATATTTTATTCCTAAGTTTGTTTTTGGTCTAATTAAACATATCCAATAGAATTAGAACATGTGTTAGGGTAATAATAATATCATTTTTACCCTTAATTACCCTATTTACTTTTAACCGTGGTAAATAAAAGTAAAAAGTTACTATTCATCAAAAATTATTTTCATCTCATTGAACCACATTTTACTTACTGACCTAAACCGTGTCTCTCGGATTTTTGAAATTCCACTCACAGAAGCAGAAAAATTATGTTTTATGAAAAAATCAGTTTTTTTAACTACCACTTAGCGGTTTCACTATTCATCAAAAATTGAAAGTTTTCAGAAAAATACCAAAAATAAGGCCTAAGCTATATTTGATATTATGAACTCAAAAATGATTTCTATTTTACCAAATTAAAAACATATCAGTTGCATTAATTAATTTAAAAATTAATTCCCGTCGTCAAAACAAATAGCGTGTTCTTAAGAAATAATAACTATCAAAAGATTGACACTTGTTTATGTCTAGTTTAAATGTGAAATTACATCCAATGACCAACATTGTATTAAATTGTAAAAATATATTCTAAATATACTTTAAAACCACTCAAATTAATAATTTATCTCTATTAATTATTTTGATTGAAAAAGTTGTTTTTAATTAAAATTTAGTAATTTTCACTATTCATCAAAATATGAAAGTTATCCGAAAATCACCAAAATTTCACCCTAAGCTAATTTTTATATTACGAATCCAAAAATGAATTCCATTTTGAAAAATAAAATTTAAAAAATTTCAAAAATTGGTTATTACTATTCATAACGGCTAGTTTTAATAATATTTTAATAGCATATTGTTGTTTAGTGAAACTCCGTATTGCGTACTACACAGGCTATCAAAGAAGGTCGCGATTGCGTGTAATGAAAGGCAAGTCAAGGATGCGTGTTGTGCAAGCTCATTTTGGTGTAGCGTACAACACAAGACATTAATGAAATTAAAAAGAATATTTTTCATAAAATCTCGGCGTGTTACATAAGATGGGTATTTAAAATGGGTAGGAAGTGGAATTAGCTCAAGAATGGTTGGGTTTTTAGTTTATGGAATACGTTTTGGTCTAAAAGTTGCATGGTGTTGCACATATATCTTATAAGGATTTTTAAATGATTACTTAATTTTAATTTCATTTCAAAATTTTGGACTTTCCTAAATGTTATCCAAAGTGGACAACATACCCTCCAACCATTTCAGTTCATAATTTTTTAAATTTAATAAATATGATGCTTTAAAATTTTAAATCAAATCTTCCTCTACTTCATCAAAATTTTTAGAATGGTTATAAATAGTAGAATCAACCTCTTGTTCATTATATAAATCAATAAATTAAGAAATTGGTAGAAAATCTACAACAATAGAAAAACTAGATAGTATTACATTTTTGGAAAATTTTCAAAATACCTAGTTTGAGTAGTTTAATCATAATATAAAATATTATTCTGATCATCCATTTTTATTGTATCAGAAAAATATTTATTTTCAGGCTCCTCTTGATTAATAACTGAATTTCCAACATCAATGGCCTCTTTATTAGAGCATTTTTTAGAAAAAAAGTTCCTTTAATATTTTTAAATATATTGAATTCCTCTTGTTTCACAACAAATTGAAAAATAATTTGACCATTACACACATCAATAACTTATCCTCCAATTTATAGCAAGGGCCTATGTTGAATGATGGGATCCTACTTGTCAAACTCTATATCAAGAAGTATAATGATAGATGGTAAAAAAAGTTTCCCAACTCTAACAAGCTGGTCATATATCCTTTCCACAATATGATTAAATGAACAGACAACAAACAATAAGATGATGGTGGTGGGTTAATGATCAATAAATGTCAACTAATGAAATAGTTATTATGGGGGAAGGTTGATGATAGCACCTAAATAATAGAATAATTTGAGTTTACTATAATTTTATATGGCATAGGATTTGAAAAAACTACTCGGTTCATTGTGTTTGTGTGGGACTTATTTTAAAGTACATAAATGCACTCATAAGTGAGGTTGTAGGTGGGAAAACCATATAGAGTCCTTTTTATTGATGTAATTTTTATTAGTGATTTCACGTATGATGGAATTTGAATTAAATATTGAATGAAAGTAGGGTTCACTGGTATCTTGGTTAAAAGTCCAAGGAACAGAATACATTGAGCCATTGATTCACATTTGGGCCTTAATTTTTCATAAAAAGGGATTGGTGGGGAAATATTCTGATGTAAAGTTAGTATTTTGTTCATTTCATCAATAGATTTTACTTTCCTTTTTTTACTTTTTCATTTTTTTTTTAAAAATCAGTATGTGTTTTAGGTGGAAAATTATGATTTTATTCATTTTCAACATTTTTATCATGATTTCTAGATTTGGGCGCAATGCTTATTTTTATTTGAAGATACACAAGGGTTTAGATTTGATCATTTTGAATTTATTTTTCACATACTGTTTGATAGTGTATCCCAATTCTTGTTTCAACAACCATAACATTCACTCTAGGGTTGATTTCACATATCCTATGTATCCTTCCTCTATCCCTAAGAGTATTGTATCTAGCTATCTGGCCAAGTTCAGTTTCAATGTTTTTAATTCTAGTATCATTGTGATTTTTATGTGATTCATATTAAGTTTGATGATTATTTATATTGTTTTTGAATCATTCCTCTTGATATCACATAAAATTTAAATTTTTTTCCAATTTAGAATACACTTGGCCATAATAATTTTATTATGAATTAGAAGATGGTACCATCTATTGTTTTTGAATGTTTTTAGTTGATTGGTTTTGGAAGGATGGAGTAGTGGGTTTCATGATAATCCATTGTAAATTCTATGAAATTTTTTGATAGTTCCTATAGCTATTATTATAGTTTTTTGAATATTTCTCTTCTTTAGTAGGAATACTAGAACCATAATTGAAATTTTTTTACTTGGTTAGGAATATAAATGTTTTAAATTAAATTTTTTTTAATTAATGAACATACTAAATTATGAATATTGGTCTCTAAGTGATTGGGTTTTATATTCAGAGCCAAATTTATTCATAGATTGTTTAAAATTATGGTATATTTGATATTTATGTTGGTTCATTATTTCAGAAATATTAGCTTCACTGTCAATTACAGAAATAGAAAATATATTTGGATTTCTATTCCCCCTTTTTCTTCCTTAATTTTTATGTTGGGTATTAGTGTAATAGTTATTTATTATTTTTCTTAACTATTTAGATGTCTTATCATTTTAGTTTCCCCCAACATATTTGTTGACAAGTATTTCCCATAGATGAAAATATATTCAAAAAATATGTTTATGAAGACATGGGATGTGAGTTGATGATTGGGTAACAATATAAGAAGATCCCTAAATCTATCCAAAGAATCCATAAAGTTTTCTCTCTCCACTTGATAAAAAATTATAAATTTTGTTCTTTTTTCTACAGTAATTCTATAAGGGTAAAATATCAAAATGAATGAATTATAAAAATGATCCCAATTTTAAAAAATATTGTCATCTAGGTTCAAGAACAAATTCTTACTATTATTTTTAAGGAAAAAGTGAAACACTCAGTATTTTAGTTCATTATCTATTATTCCTAAGAATGGTAGTTAATGAAAAATGTTATATATGTCAGTAATTCAGTCTTGAGTATCCTCGTTAGACATCCCATTGAAAGATGGAAGTTTTAAGAGATTTGACTAATTGATTTCACACACTATATCTCTATGAGTTAACTTATTTTAATATTGATTGCATGACACTAAAGGGAGTGGGAAATTCCTTATTTTGGCCACTCAATTTCATCTATGCTTTCTAGTTAATGATTTTTTAAAAAATTTCATATAGGAACTCTATTTTCTAAACTTCCAATTAAGATTGGTTTTTCTTTTTAAGAGGAGTATGATGTTTATCATGTCCAGGATTCAAGGGAACATATCTAGTAGCTATTCATCTAGTGAAAATGAAATATGTAATAACAAATGAATTTGAGCATAAAAAATAGTTAAATGGTACTATAAATAGTAATTAAAAAAATAGTAAAATTAAAAGTAGGAAAAAATAGATAAAAAATCACCAAACAATGTTTCGTTTAACACAGATTTAAATTTTCGATGTTTTTTTGTTTTTTATGTGATTTTAATTATAAAAATTAGAAAAGTGGTCACTCGAACCTTTTCTAGAAACTATACAACATACATGACCCAAATGTCATTATCTGAGTCAAAGATTAATTATTTTTATATTTTCCTAAAAATTACATTTTAGTGGAAAGTAGGTTCAAACCCATAAATAATTTTGAGTTTCCAATTCTCTTTTAAGTACAACCCACTATTGTCAACATTTGGTTGACTGTTTTGTTTTTATATGCTTTTTTCTTTTTGATATATGTATTAATAGGAACTAATGAGACACATTAATTTATTATATATATATATATTCTTATGCTATGTTGAAATAATAGAAATTTTGGACGATAGTGAATATGAAAGAGAATAAACGATGACTGGTGAAAATTCTAGAAGAAAATCATGGGAAAAATATTCTTATTGGTATAAATGAATTAATTTCCCAAAAAATTAAATAACAATATAACCTGTTGAATTGAATTATTTATCTTACTCTCCAATATATAAATCGTACATATTGATCAATCTTTGACATCACCACTTTAATAAATATTCCTCTCCAAAAAAATTTTAAATGGATAACAGAAAAAACAGACTATATGTTCTGAATTTTTATTTTTAAATAGAATATTTTTATATGAAATGAATCCATGATCAAGATTACCATTTTATCATCATGTTTGATATTAAGTATAAGTGTCATGAAGCAATTTAATAGTGTTAGAATTGGTTTCACTAACTAATTGTAAAATCAATGAAAACAATGAGTGAAAAAAATATTAACATTTAATAGTAGAAAAATAAATTCATCTAAATAATTTATTAAGACTATAATCATACTAATATTATGAAATAAAATAATTCAGTTTCAATTACTTATGTTTCTAACAAAAAAACAATAGAGAACCCTCATTCTTCTCCTACTCGCTATGTCTCTAGGAGGTGTGACAATGCTACCATGGTGAATGTCATCAAAGGATATGAATGAGATGGATATTCCTATCAATGTTATGCTACTTCCATAATTTAAATCCTCTAATATATTCTATAGGTTACAAGTCATTTCCACCAACATAGAAAGCCCTTCTATTTCACACAGTGCACGTGTGTTTTTTCTCTGATATCCCTCATGGCATTCGTATTTTCCATGTAAGTAATTTGGCCCGACATTTGAGTTTATTTAATCTGGATGTGATTATGGGTGGGAGAATATCTACAAAGAAAAAACTAAATAAAGATAATAAAAATATAAAATAGTTAAAAATATTAAGTTATTATTTAGATTAAATAAATTATTAAGTAATTAATTAGTATTTATAAATATAATTGTTATTTAATTTAATATATATTTATTTTTTTAAAACTATTAATAATTAATATTATAAAACTATATAATTTACATTTTCAATATATTTATAAATTATAATTTGTTTTATTATGTTTATTCATTAAAAAATTTATAATTATCTTATATATTTATTATTTAAATTTATATAATTTATTATTGATTTTTTAAATTTTTTAATTAAATTTAAATTAAATTGTTAATTTAATTATTTTATATTAACATATTAAATATTAAATATAACAATTCATTAGGTTTTATTAAAATTATTAGTTAGATTAGGATATTTATTTGTACATATTATTATTTTGGACAGTATTAACTAAGATATTAATTTAATTTATTATAATAAATAAAGTAAAATTTATTTATCGTTATTATTATTATTATTAATTTTCATTATTATTTTTTTTATATTTTATTATTTTAATTTATTATTTTATCTTTTTTCTATCCCATATGTTCCTCTTCCACCTATCATCAACCCACAGGATGGATCTAGCTTCCTAGTGAGGATTCCCTGGCTCTACACCAGTGGCATGATAGGGCGACTCATCCTCATACTAATATGGCACTAAGACTCATATTGAAGTGTCCTATAATGACATAATTCTTCATATTCTTCCTCCATAACATCATATTTCATTGGATATAGATTCTAGATCAAATGGGACATGGTTCAGACTATTCAAATGTTTGATCAGTACATCACATCGACTGCTTGTCGTGGCTGTTGTTGCGGATCCAGTTCTTGGTAGTGACTGATAGAAAGAAGTTAAGGCTACAGTTTATATGATTTTAGGATTTCATATCTCAGATGGATTTTTTGTTTTGGGGTTTAGATACGAACTGATGTGGTGGAGTTTTGATTATGTTTGTTTGATTTTCTATATTGAATCGGTAAAATAGATAGTTGAAGGTGAGTCATGGCAGATGTATAAAGAACAGTGTCATTGTCAATGAGTTTTGTATCTATTGGTGTGTCATTAGTACACATATGTATTTTTGATGTTATGTCTCACCAATGGATGTTTTGGTGAAGTCGTGGAGGGTGTCAGTGGGATGTGGTGTTGGTTACTCAATGGTATCGGTAACTCAGAAATGTCAGCAACTCATTATGAAGAGAAATAATGTAACGGTGTCGGTGAGTCACCGCATTGGGGAATCAATTTTAAATGAAGTATTAGTGAAACGTTTATACAAAAAAATTAATAGAAAAAAATATAATTAAAAAAATTATGGTAAAGAGATTTAAATATAAAAACATAATTCGATAAATAAAACTCAAAATAAGAATTGAATCAATAATAATTAAAACCATTTCCAATTATTAAATTCATCCAAAACATCATAAATTAAAAACTAAACTAAAACATATATTAATTAAATTACCTAATTAATATATTAGTTAAAATTAATAATATCAAAAAAACAAATATTAAAAACTAAATAGATTGAATGAATACAACAGAACTATATTTTTAAATAATTTGAAAATAAAAAATCACATTAAAAAATGAAAATATTAATTATAATTACATTCATTAATAAAATTGATTAATACTAAAATAATTCTTAATATAAATGTAAAATATTAATACTAAAATCAATGATTAAATTAATTAAATATAAATTAGATGCAAAAAATGAGAAATAAAAATAACAAGCCGAATAAAGGAATAAAAAATAAAAATAAAATTAATGAAAAAATACAACAAACCACATAAATAATTTCAAATATAAAAATACAAGGTTAATTATAGTAATTAATTAATTATTGAATTAAATTATTAGATAAAAATCGTGCATTAACCATCAAATATAGAATAATTAATTAATTAAATCTTTAAAAATATAATAGAAAGATGTGAAAAATTATGTAAATTAGAGGCCAAATTTGTTATGATGAATCTATATATATACTTTATGTAAAATTTATTTTCTTATTATTGTATATATTCTTGTGAGGATAAAACACCTTCATTTACTATTAATAGTTTAAAAAGAAACCAGATTTTCAGGATTCTTTTTCTTTTTTCTGCACCGCATCATCTATCATTTGAAAATTCATGTGTTCTTATGATTATTCCATTGTTATCGAATATTAAGATTGGTTTTAATCATTGTGTGTTATTACAAGGGGTTATCAAAATGGGATTTCCTTGAAAATTATATTTTAAGATCATTATGTGGTTGAAAAAAAATTTCGTGGTTTATTTAGAAAGGGAAATGTGTTTCCAAGAATGGGAGTGCAGGTTCATTTATAAATAAATGTTTTAAAAAAATGAATGATTGGTTTAGAAGTTTTATTTCCTTAAAAAATATATGTGAATCATGATTCTATTCACATTGAACATAATGATGAGATCATTAACATTTAGAGAAATTCTGGTATGTGGAATATTAAATATGGATGATCCCTTGTGAATTGAGAAATCAATAAGATTTACCTTGATTCCACAGTAGTAATGGTGTATCATTTCTAAGGTATAGAGGATCCTCGACATTAATAGTCATATACACTAATTATTGTACCATTGAATATCATATTTATTTTTCTGGGTACAACCTTGTATAAATGATTTCACACATTGAATAGTTTTATACTATATTACATTAATGATCTTTTGATATTATTATTTTCCCACGAGATATAAATATGGATTTTGATTATTTAAATATATTTAGTTTTCTATTTATGATAATATATATTTCATATTTCATATTAATATGTGTATTTGATAAATTCTTGATTTATAAAGGAATAGAAAGTTATTTAAAATAAACACAACGCTTAAATAATTAAACGGAATATGATTTATTCTAGAATTTTTCATAAATCTATACTAAAAAACTGATGGATAAAAGTGGATATACATTTTGAAGAGTCTTGGTGGCATCCTACAGAACATTTTTTACACATTTATTTTTCATCTAGTTAATTGTAGGATTGGAGTTTATTTATATAGACAAAGGAATTACTATCATGTGGAGAATGTATCTCTTTTTTCATGTTTGAATTACAGTGGGATGTGATTTTGGTGACATGTGGTAACATATTTACGTGCTAATGGGTTATTACAAGTTTTAGTAAAGTTATTCTCATTAATTGTTAATTGATAACTTTTTATAATGTTGATGGATGTATTCTTTATGGAGGTTGGTTGTAAATGTGATATTTTATGACTACTTTTATCATAATCTGATTGTTTCGTGTTAATTTTTGGGTGATGAAAGGTGATATCATTCCCCTGGTAATTATTATGATACCCTGGTGCATTTTAAAAGCTTTTGTTGGTTGGAACCATTCATTAGGCCTTATAAATGGAATTTTTATGTATCATTAATGGATTAATTGGATTAGTGTATTATACAAACCATATAATAATTACACAATAACTCTATATATGTAGTCCCATTAGATAACATTTTCAAAATATTTTCATGTTTTTTTATTAATCACTCTCATTACATGAGTAATTGATATTTTTAAACAGAATTATTTCTTGAATTTATATTAAATATATAAGAAAATAATGGTGAAGGTAAATTTTAGCCATTGAGGTAATATCTTACATCCTATAGTTTTAATAATATATATGTCATTTTTTCTAGAGTACAATAATTTGGAATATATTCCCTCTATCCTAAAAAAATTACAATCATAGAAAATGATTGTGAACAATATCTTCATAAATATCGAAAAAATAAAATTTTTAATAAATTAAATTTATATGATATCATAAGTGATAACAGAATATTTCATTTGACCATTAGAACAATCCAAAGCTATATAATTGAGGTAAAATTATTATTACCTTAGTCATATGAGATATATTTATGATACCACACTTGAAAATGAATAATTTATCTAAGATATATTCGATATGTTGTTATTATTCTTTTTTTATTAATAAAAATTGTCCAATGATTTAGATTATTTGAAAAATTCCTACATTAATAGATAAATTGGACACTCAAGATGATGTTCAATAATTACATGTAAAATATTCATCAAATTTTAGTATTTAACATTATTTGGTGGTTCAATATCTTGTAATATTGTAGGATATATCATAATTTCTCTATATTAGAGAATATTTATTCTACTTATTGGGTCTGATGGGGTGTTGTTTAACATCAATGATGGGTCTTCAGAGAGTGAAAACAAATAGCATGATCTCAAGATAATATATTAACAGATCACATGAATCAATTATCCATGTTCAGATCGTCGGTGTCATCATCATGCATAAATTTTCTTAATATATAAAACATAACACAACTCATCCCTATTATAATTATTGTGATAAAAAACAAAATAATTTCCGAATATAGTCTATTAATTCAATTGATTTTTTTCTATCATATTCAAAATAATTATTGATAATGGTTCTATATACATGAATAACCCACAAATATTAATTAAACTAACAATCTATAAATCTCAAAAATTATGTGTGATAAATCTATATAGAACATATATGTCGTATAATCATGACTGCTTGTGGTTAGTCCCAAGAGAAACAAAATTGATTTCAATGGAATATTTTTTATCTTATTTTTTTAATAAAATTAGGAATATTAATTTATATTGAACAAGAATGAATTAATATTGTTATGAATGAATCTAATCAAAAAAAATAAGAAATTATATAATTAGAATAATTTTTTTAAATAAAAAATACCACCTTTATTAACAATATAATTGAATCGAGTAAAATAATGATTGTTAGAATGTATTTTTTATTTTTGGTAAATTATATTTTTCCTATTTAATTATAATTAAATTTTATGATCTAAAAAAAATTAATTATATAATATTATATATTCTATTTGAATAGAATGACATATCCAAACATTTAATCATTCTTTTATTCTCTCGCATCATAATGTTTAATCCTTTAACAACCCACCATGTCAATAATTTATTGAAAAATTCAATTGAATTTCTAAAATAAATATGATTTAATTTTCCAATATATTATTTAAAAAAATAATTACCTAACCCCATAATCGTTATCCTTCATTCCCTAATATACTATATACCCTATAATCTTTACAATTTTGTTACTGATGAGTAGTTAATCATAAAACACTTATCATAATAAATTTATGAAAACTAGAACACCTTTTTGAAATACAAATAACATATTTTAATATATAAAATGCTCGATAAAAATATTATTTTATAGTGAATAGTTGAATATGAATACAGGAATAAAATAAGGATATTCAATATAACCGATTACAATTATCCCACCCAGAAATATTCTAAAATAATATGTATTTATAAAATCGGACATCACCGTACTGAAACACTACCCAATAAGCTATGATGATCCATAAATGTTCCCATAATTCAAATATATTTTCCTAATTTAATATTAATACATATTATAATATTTTAGTTTAATTAATAAGTATTTATTTTTTTTAAAAAGTCAAATCTTCCAAATTTCTTATTACATCCCTTTAATATTTCATTTATGATTAATATTTTAAACAATCATTTTCAGTACATTATCATATTAAGGATGAAAAGGATAAGTCATGAATATTTGGTTCTTGATAGAATAAATTATCTTCTATAGTGCATGAATCATTATATGGTTTGCTGTGTGACGATATCTATATATTTTTATGGAATTCAAAAATAGGATAATTAAAACATGATGGGATGAAACATGGTTTAATAAATTTTTCTTATCATCCCATATATTTATTTTATAATTTATATTTCTTGAATACACATAATTCTACTATAGTATCAATATTTAATTCTCTTATGATTCTACCCATTCATATATATTTTCTTTAGTCCCCTAATATCCTTATCATGCCACCCTTCATTCCTTAATATGACACATTCAATTTAATTTTATGAAGACCCATTGGTAGTGCCCAATATATGGTGAATGTATTATTCCATTGAATATGTGAATAAATTATTCATGTTTATCAATTTGATTTATTTACCAATTTCTTTTCTAAATTATATTGGGTTTTTCAATTGCAGTTACCAGATACAAAAATAATATATTGTAAAAATTTCAGAAGAAACTGATTTATATAATTAACTCTATTATAATATGATGTGCTCATATTATATGATAAATAAATTGAGTATTTTATAATCATAATTGTTTAGTAATATTTTCAAGGTGATTGAACTAGATTTTATATTATTTACGTGTAATTTTCTCATTATTTTTTTAAAATATATACAATTTATTATATAGATTCATTATTTTACAAATAAATATATAGGGAACATTCTATATATAATTTTTTTATATTAAATAGAAAACAATATGAGGAAAACAAATGAATAAAATGGATTAATCACAAAATATCATCTTAATAAATAGAAAAACGAAATTATGAATTTAACCAACAGTGTTTTTTTGGAAAAAATTAGTAGATAATAAAATCAACGAAAATGTTATCATAATAACTTCTTACATAATGGGTGTGGTAAAAAATCCCCCTTTTATTAAAACACTTTTAAGAAAAAATTATATATCAATATTCATGTATATAATCATTCTTATATGAGGAATAAAATTTAATTTTGTTTATAAATAACTCTTTCCAAAGAAATATATATTCCATTCAGTAAAAAAATTACATTGGTTTTCTGGTTAAAACCATGAATGTATTTCTTATAATGTATAATAATTCTTAAACAATAGATAACACATTGGTCATTTTTCATTTTTCATGGTAATATATAATGTATTTAAATACTATTGAAACATTTCAAACGGTAATGTATATCATTTTTACGAATCTCCTGTTGAATATTTTGAAATTATATTGATTATTTGGTCATTAAATTAATCGATTAGATCACACACTTCAGTAACATTGAGGAAATTTTATTAGAACAATGGTCATAGTAAATGAATTTGAAACTTCTTTTCCCATATTTCTATTTTCTTATTAAAAAATTATCTATTTTATATATCATCATCCATAAAATATGTACACCCATTAGAAATGAAAGGATATACATGAAATTATTTTTTTACATGGATCTTTCTAATGAAGATTAATTTAAAAACAAATGTACCATATTTCGAATTTGAATGAAATTTTTCAAGACTGTATGCTCCTACATGATGATAATAAAAAAGAGTATAACCTCATAATGAGTCTATTTTTTGGAAGCATTGTTTCATAATATAAATAATTTTTTATCTCATCCTTTTATACTGATTAATTCTATTATATGAATATCACTTATCCAATTTTCAATGTCCTTAGATCAGTTAAATTATAAATTTGATGAAAAATATTTATGTGGATATTGATAAAAATAATATTTTTCATAATTAATATTTCCTTGTTTATTGAGATAAATTATACTCATATTGAGATAAATTTATTCAATATAAATTTCACATTGATAAATCCCAAAAATAATATTAAACATCATTATATTAACATTGTTCAATTTTTATACATTATAATTTATTTACTTGGCCACATGCCTCATTATTTATTACAGCCTAAAAATTTATAAGAATTCATGACCAAATAATGACTAAAAGATTATATTTAAAATATATATGAGATCATCCCATGAATACACTGATATTGAAATCCATTTTTGTTTCTTAAGGGATCTATTAGGTAGATATGTATTTTTGAATCAATGTTAACATAATATAAAAAAATAATATATGTAAAATCAATTTCTCATAAATAGGCTATCGTGATCAATTGAATAGATTTTATATAAAAACATTACTTTCTTGTATTCGTATATTAGTCTACCTATTTGAATGATATTCCCTTTAGTGTTTAATATCTTTTGATGTAAAAATTAACAAACTCTATCATGTTTTTTTAATGTCCTTTATAATTGATAAATTTAATCTCTTAAATTAGATATTCATGATTGTTAAAGTGAAATGAAAATATGAGTGTTTTTAATAACAATATATTTGAATTTTGTTTAGAGTTACCCTACTAATATTTTAAATTAATAAGTTATGTAATGAATATTTTCAAGAATGAGTTATAGAAAACTATTTAGAAAAAAATATTTCATATTTGGGATTATTGATTCAAACAAATATATCATCAATCAACTCTCAATACTAACCTCTTAGGTGATTATCCATGAATGACACTGTTAGACACCACCACACATAATTAAATCATATTAAAATATTATTTCATGAAAAAATAATTATATCTTTTAGAAGAAAAATTAAAAAATAATCACAATTACATTAACTACTAACAAAGGAAGTCAAGTAAAATTTAACTATATTAAATAAATAAAATATTATAAAATTTGTGTAATTTTTTAACTAATACACCTTATATATAAAAAATGAAGAGAACATTTAATAAATTTTTCAAATACCCACTCTTTATAATAATGATTTTCATCATGACAATGTTTGGGAGACCTCATTATTTAAATCTTCCCAATTTGGAATCACATCACATAAAAAGGCTTCATGTGCTGGTAATATATTACTTATATTCAAACATAAATCTCACATGTCTATCAGTATAGTAGAACCCAATGTAATCACAGGATATTTCTTCAATAGAATATCAAAAAACCCAATAATTGTGAAAACAACATAGATTCTCTACACAAATAAGAACACAAAACATAAAAAACTCATTCTAAAATTACAATATCAAACAAAATATCATGGTTTGAGTAGTATAATATTCTCTCACACTTCATAATGTAATTATTATTATTTTCTACATTATATATTGGAACATTTGAGCTCTTGCCCAAATTTTTTATTCACAGAATAATTCCAGAATTTCCTTACCCCCCACCCCCCGCAGACTAGTTTAATTCTCTTCCCTCACCCAGGCCAATGAAACTTGTCCCTATTAACTTATATTCTATTTGGAGATGCTAACATAGTTCCTATTGTTGTTTATTTTTTTGTTCAAGGATGGCATGATCTGATTTCAGAGTTTCAAATTAGTAGATTAGTTTTTTTATATCTCCAATGTTACATCTTGTCGGAGGTATCATGACATATCACTACTGGAAACATGATCTTTCCCAACACTTCTATACCAACGGTTTGTAAAAACCGTTGGTATAGCTACTCTTTCCCAACGGTTCATCAAAACCGTTGGGAAAGGGCCTAAAAACACACCCTTTCCCAACGGTTTTGGTGAACCGTTGGGAAAGAGTGACCTTTCCCAACGGTTCACCAAAACCGTTGGGAAAGGGGTGGATTTTTTCCCTCTTTTTCCCAATGGTTCTCGAGAACCGTTGGGAAAGAGTACCCTTTCCCAACGGTTCACCAAAACCGTTGGGAAAGGGTGTGTTTTTAGGCCCTTTCCCAACGGTTTTGATGAACCGTTGGGAAAGGGTACTCTTTCCCAACGGTTCTCAAGAACCGTTGGGAAAAAGAGGGAAAAAATCCAGCATACACCCTACTAAAAATACACCCACCCAGAACCTATCCCAACGGTTCTGAAAACCGTTGGGATAGGTCTATCCCAACGGTTTTGACAACCGTTGGGATATGTTCATTGATTTTTTTCTAGATCTACTAATGGAGAACATTATATAAATCAAAAATTTAAATAATTATGATAATACATATATATATTTATGAAATTATGTTTACAAAGTGATGTTAGCCTAGTGGTTAAGTCATTCGATTATAAACGAGGGGTCCTGGGATCAAATCCCAGCGGTGATTTTATTTTTGGAATTTATATACCAACGGTTCCATTACCGTTGGTATAGATTTGATATTACCTATACCAACGGTTTCCAAAACCGTTGGTATAGGTCTATACCAACGGTTTTCGGAGAACCGTTGGTATAGACCTATCCCAACGGCTTACTTGGCTACGGTTCTCCAAACCGTTGGTATAGGCTATACCAACGGTTTGGAGGCCTATACCAACGGTTCCAAACCGTTGGTAAAGGTTAGTTTTCCAGTAGTGTATGTGGTATTTGGATAAGCATATGGAATATAGAATATGTGATAGAATTTATGATAATATCAATGTTTATTTAGTATATAATTTTATATCTGTCATGTTGATCATTGTCAATACCTAAAAAAATTTATAGTTAAAAAAATCAATATTGGTCTACATTATCACACTTACTGTGACAACTCATTCCAAAATTTGATGAATTTCAGTGTGAATATCCTATAATTTCCAAAAATATACTAAAATAGAAGAATAACTCTATATAACATAAAAAACCAATTATAATTAAATAACTAGATTATTGAATTTTAAGCTTAGTAATACATAGTAAGATTATAAAATCATTTAACCAAATTAATCATATAAAATTACCCAAATTAAAATGAAAATTTTCTTTATAAATTAACATCCAAAAATATAAATTCAAACAAAAAACCTCTCATCAATTGAAATATCAAATTAATTATTTTTAATAATGCCAAAAATCTTGTCTAACAATAATATTAACTCAATTACCATTCATCAAATACAACACATCATGATTCATCTCATGAAATTCATTAAAATTCCTCATAACATCCATAATTGGTTTTGAATCCTTACTTATTCATAAATATCCATATTGTGGGTTACCAATCAGTAATATTATCACTCAATGATCAGGATCACATAATAAAAGTTTTATGATCAATCTTAACTACATGTAAAATATCTATAATCATTGATGAACTATACAGCTCCTCTATGAACTAATTCCATAAAAATCATGATTAATTTTTCATATATGTTATAAGGGAATCAAGGGTCAAACTACCCTACTTAAAATGTTATGGTCTAATATAGAGGTATAGTAGGGGAATATCATATTAAATAACCATATATGGTACAAAAATTAATGAAAATTTAAAATTATCACTAAATTTAAATCATCTAATATAACATATCATGAACATTTTATACTTTTACCTCAAAGAACCCCATTTGAAAAACTCAATACATTAATGATTTCCCTTTATTTCACTAATTATTATTTTATTTTCCCAACAGATTTTAGTTGGATGTGCTTGGATTACACCAAGAAGTCATGAATTAAATAAATTCAATAAACTTATCAAAATGAATAAATATCATACTAAGAATAATTTAAATATTTTTACAATAATAAAGGATTTGTTTCTAGTTATCAGTCACGTAGACTTCCAATTCACCACTTTTCAACATTTTCATTCATTTTATGTTTAATAATTTTAAAATAAAAGTGACCCATTATTCATTATATAAATATCATAAAATATATCCAATGATATAATTAAACACTTCTTCCACCCACATTTTCTAGGTACTTAAGAAAAAATACCATGAATGGCCAAAATCTTATATAGAGTGTTGAAAGAAAAACCAATCAATAATTATCACGAACAAAGTTGTTAATGAAAATATTTATTTTAATGTTGCATCCTATATAATATTTTCATTCACTTGATATGTTTCTTAAAACCTCATATATAAGGTTCTGGAAAAGGTCAAATGGATTTTATAAAAATCAATTGATGTCATCAATTAGTTAAATGAAGGAAAAATTCCACTTGTTTTTTATGATTAAGGAGATAATCTAGTTAGTTATATGTGTCCCTAATTCTATTATGAATTATGGAATAAATGTCCAAATATAATCATAGAAACCCACCTAGCAATGGGAATTCTAATATTTTAACAATAACGCAAGTCACAAATATCAAGTACTCTGAAATTCATAAAAAATAGGAATGAAATTATAAATTAAAATCTTCATTTATTAATCACAAATAATTTAACCAACGTTTAAAAAGAAATTTATATCAAATTAATTTTAAAAAACTATTTGGTTCAATCTTCTAGGGTTGGTTTGAAAATATTAAGAAAAATTAATACATACAACAAAAAATATCACATATACGAATATATATGAGAAATATAATCAATTAATCATGTTGGTATTCTTAACAATTTCCCCTTCCATACACATAAAATCACACAATATACATAGTCTTTGAGAAAATTTCAAGTGAAATGTAATTGAAAGTGACTCGGTGAGAGAAAAATGTAGTCATACATAAAACACTCTATAGTTTAATATTGTTCTTATTATATCTAATAATCTTGGTTAAGGAAATTTATTATTCTCTAATACATGTTAGTAATACATGAAATAAAACTCATTTATATTGAAATTTGTTAGTTCAATGAATAATTAGTAACTATTCCCATGAATGAAGAATGCTAAAAATTTATTCAATTTATTTGTATAAAAAATTAAAATACAAGTATACAATTAATCTAAAATAATATAATAATACATGTTTTCTAACAATATTGTGAAAAATATAAAAAAATTAAGGATTTGGGAAAAACTCAAGCCTCTAGTGGAGCTTCCACCGAGTCATTATTGGCTTATATCAAATGGGAATAATTTTCTAGATAGAATAAAATATTTGGGGCATAATGTATTATAATATTTATAGGATATGTATCTAATGAATATTCTATTTACTCCAATAATGTCAGACTAATTGTCTTTATTACATTCTTTATATTGAATAAACTGTAAGCTTTGTGACTTACTAATTTTGGGATCTTGAAATTTGAGTAGATTATCATGGATCTATTGGTGTATTCTATAAAAGGAATGTTATTTACCTATTCATAATCCTTTCTATTGGCCTTCCATTTATACATAATCATAAATTCATGTTGTACATCTTCGTTCATAATTTATCCAATAAAGTAAAAAAAACTATCATCCTACTTAACCTCATATATTAGTATAAATATGATCTTGGTGTAATGAAGTAGGACTTGATGGAAAAAAGGAATTTGATGGTTTTTTGGTAGTAGATGGATGGTATAACAATATTCATGAATGGATATATATGAAAATATAATCCCATTTTCTAGAAATTTTACCTAGATACTCTCCATGATGAAACAATTCGGGTCCCCAAGGTAGTAAATCTAGGCCTCCAATGTGGTGGAAATAGGATATTGTTTGGAATGAAATTAAGAGACTATCATATTGATATAGGAGTCGGTGGTTGAAAATTTTGATCTATTCAGTCAATGTTACCCAACTTGAAAAAATTTATATTCTCTTTCGAACTAATTTACATCCCATCTTTCATCAGTAGAATCATAAAAAACTAATAATATATCTTTTTTTAATCGATAAGAGTAAAAAAGAATAGGGGTATGAAGGCTTAAATAATGTAAATAATCATTTAAAATATTGTAATAAATTTTTGTTCGAAATATATACAGTGATCCTTCATTTCTGGGTCCACAAACTGAAGATTTATCTATTGTGGCATGTGATTTTACCGTTCATGAATCAATATTGAAAGGGCAATAACCACCATTTTTCTCACCAAAAAGTGAAAATAGAATTTTTTTTCAATTATGAATTGTCCACATCCCTATATAAAATTCATTATAAATTATTATATATATATATATATATTCTCTTGATGGTATTTGAGTCATTATTACATATCGAGCCACCCACCAAATCGAAAAATAACCATTGTTTTTTATTTTATTAGGTTCAAGAATCAGGTTTCTATACTCATTAGTTTCAACAAGTTAACTAATAATTTTTCATAATAAACTCCAAAATCATATAATTATTGGATTATATTCATTAAGACATGCATAAAATTGATAAATTCTTATGTATTTTTTATCTTTGAAAAATAATCAACAATGAGATTGCAAAATAGTTTTTCCAAAACATGGATAAATTTATATTAAATTAAAGTCAATCGAGGCTACATTGTATCCCCCATCATATATTGAGGCTGTAAAATCCATATTTAAATTATTTTATTATTTCACAAAGGATATATCCATATCTTACAAAATGTTCTCCCTATTTTTTCTCAATAAATTTCATTCATGGATTGGTGGTAAAATATTGGTAATCCCCCATTAAAACTATTAGAGTGATTATTGCGATAATGATATAATAATTGTAGAGGGGGTTTTTGATCTAGAGTTGACACAATTTTCTCATTTCATGGAGACTATGAGGTTTTTGGTGGTATGAAACTATACTGATGGGTTTATGGTCAAATGGTTAGGAGTTTCAACCATTTTGTAAGTCATTTGATTAAATAAGAATAGAATATAAATATGAATCTCAGTTCTAATGAACAGAAGAGTGATAAAAAAGTTGTAATGGTTGGGATACAATAAAACATATGGAGACGGAAAAATACTGATGTAATTTGATTGTTTGGGAGAAATAACCCATGGAAGAAGTTATTATTTAGTAAAGATTAGTGGGGGTATCACATGAGAGCTTATTTGTCATTGATTATTGGTAGATATCATATTGTTACCTGATTGTAAGGGATATAACTAAAGGGGAAGTAGTTTGGATCTAGTGTGGGATATTGTAACACCATGAAATTTATATCCCATAAATTAGTAAAAACATGAATTACCTCAATTTATTCATTAGATATTATTGAGTAATACCCCTATATGATATTTTTTTATAGTTTTTGTAGAATGTAACAAAAAATTACTTAATTTAAGGGATTTTTGAATTTAATAAAAGAATTTATGTTTTTATTAATAGAAATTATCTCAATATGAATAAAATATTCCACAGCTTCAAAATTAATTAATGTATTTCATATTACTATTCTTGGGTACTACAAATTGATACATTGGGATATATTAACATTTCATCTCATGGAACATTTTTTACAATTGAGTATAATGGAATTATTTTATTAGTGTGGTGTTGTTGTGAGAAAAACCACAACAAATTCTAAATTGAATTTTTTGATATTTATATAATTTGACCCAATTTTCATCATCTTGAATAGGAAATATTAATCTAAGGAAGGGTTTCCCATAGTCATTAAGATAGTAAATATATTTCATATTTTATAAGGATATATATAAATCAATTGAAAAAACCAAGTTTTCCACATTGTGATTATTTCATCTTATGTTTAGCTAATTTTTTAATATCATTCTTTCAAAAAATACTAAAATTAAACAGATTTCATGGATGGGTACCATAAAAATGTTCAACCACTATCCATTTAAATTGAAAACAGTTTCATTCTCACTAAAAATTATGACATGACTATGTGGCAAGACACTGATCACCCCGAATTGTCATGAAGATAGTGAAATTAATTTTATTAAAAAAATTATCATAATAGAGATAATAATAGTACATTGTCCTTGTATACAATGATTTTTAAGGTTATGTGTCAGTAATGAAGTTTTTTTCCATTCATTTTAGATAATCTATTTCTCATAGGAATAACTTATACACTCTTTAGTATCATAATAATATAATAATATCTTATCTAATACCAATTACACATTAAAATTAATATTTTATTATACAACATGAGAATTGTTAAAGTTCCACTAGCAGATCTAACATTATTCCATATACAACACTAAATTGGGATGTGTCAACAGTTATTTTAGTGGTTATTTTGTACACTAAATTGACATAGTTAGTCTTCTTAAAAAAATTGTTCGAACATCAAATCATCATCTTCCCAAAAATATTCTAAATCTATCAGTTTGTAATAATCAACTACCCCCCATGTATTTTGAGATATAACATGTTATATATTATTTTGGGCAACATATTTATCCTGGGTCCCCTCATCACATGGTATTCAAATTCATATCCAATATCACTGATTAATAATTAGGAATTTTATTATATAGAAAAAATATTATTCGACAAGAACCACATCACCACCATCACAATATGAAGATATGTATCATACAAATATCACTCTTTAAAAAAATTAAATTATTTGTCACAGAATGATCTTCAAAAATTTCATATGAAATCTAATACCCAAACATCAAACTCATTAACTTAAGGAAATTTATTATTTAGTAGTATTTTATATTTTTCAATATTTTTAAAACATTAATAGTGAATGTAGTTTTTTATCATTCTATTTTACTTGTTAGTTGAGTGGGTTCCTAATAAATGTTTATTGATGGTTCTTGGGAAATGTAATAATTTCCATAGGGTTTCCTAGGGTTTTAATTAATGATAAAATTTTGAGACACATTGTACTTCCACCATAGGTACACACAAACTAATTATTTTTTCTATAGTTTGTTTGATGAAAAGTAGTTCCACCCAATAATAGTGTGAAAATCATACAATAACATATTCTATTATTGAAATGAAGGATTAGTGTTCAATTTTTCTTGGTCTAGATAGTTATTCAATATAGATAACCATGGAGTAGCTTGAAAATTCCAAACAAATATGGTCTTGTAAATCCACCACAATATATGTATTATATTTTCCCTCAAAATTTGTATATATATGTCTTCCTAAATGGTTAGTATTGAAATATTAAAAACCGATACTATTTGTAATAATGATATTAAAATATTACATATTTGGATCCTTTATAACAATTATATTTTGATGAAATTATTTTTCAACAGTAATCTCAAATATCAAAGGTAAATATCAAAAAAACTATTCAAGGAAAAATAAATGACTAGAATATTTGGATTGAAAACAGAGTAAGAAATATATACACAATTAGTTTATAGTATATGTAATGCTAACAAATATTTTTTCTTCAATGATAGATGGGTTGAAAAATGTGATTGACTATAATAAAGAAAAAACACATAATTAAATCACTTACAACATAGTTAAACATAATATTTATTTCCAAATATAGTGATACAATGATTAGGGACACTGGAAATTTTCCATTCAAAATTGTAGTCGTTCTTTTTCAACAATCATCTTAATTAAATTTTATATTATTCTTTAAATAATATATTTACCATAAATTAATATATGAATAATATTCATAACAATAGTAATAAAATACCACATGAAAATGTAATCAACTTATTATTCTTTAATTACATTGTTTCGTGTATTTATATCGTCACCATTAACATTACAGGATTTGTTCCTTTTTTTAATATGGTTACTAAGAATAATGTATCAATGTACTATTAATTTGTGATTCTCCTACATTAGTACAAGAAAAAAATATCCTCTTCATTATAGTTGAAAATACAAATTTTTAATCATTAATAAAAATACCACACCTACATAAAAGTAAACCATGAAAATTTCCAAAAATTATACATCAATGTCAAAAAAATTAATTCACACCATATAGGAATGTGTCCAGTTCATTAAACATTCCAAAATAAATATTTCAATAGGAGAATATTTTATATAGATAAGAAAATATATTATTATATTTATTTTATTTATACATATAAATTTTCTTATATCAAGGATATCAATCATTATAATAATAGGAGGTATGTCTAGTAACACTTTATAACATTTTATATGTTGATAATAATGGTTAATGATATTTTTGGGTGGATATCATTAGTTATTTTACAATAAAAAAAACTATCCTATGGTGGTTATTTTATAGATAAAATGGTTCTCCCAATTAATTATCACTATTATTCCACCCTTACAATGCACCACTTAAAGACTATTCAGCAAATCACTATTTGAAATACTGAAAATAATGCATACATGAAGAAACAAAAACACATTATTTTTTACAATTTCAGTCCTCAATAGGGTAAGTCTCATTTTAGGTTAATAGAATAACATAATTACTTATTTTAATAAATATTCTTTAACACACACCATATGATTGATTTAATTGATTTTAGCAACAATCCATTCAAAACAGTTACATCATTATCTACGAACAACATATATTTTTTATATTATATAACTATCAAGTATTATATGATAATTACTAGTATGGTTTTTTCACCTTTGATATTTAATTTAGTATTATTCATGGAATATTTTTCATCACTTTTATCAGTTTATTCAGGGTTTAATGAATACTATAAGAGAACGGTTCCGTTGTGGGTGGTTTGTAAAAATAAAAATATCCTGAAAAAAATATGTTTTGATTAACCTCCATTATTTTTTCACTATTATAATGTATTCCCATAACAATAATAGATTCCATATCCTCCTCCTCTTATTTATATTTCATTAGTAGTGTGAATTTCATAAGGATTTGTTATTATTAGGCAATAAACATAAATTTTAATTTTATTTAATATATTCCTAAATATTTTCAATTACCAAATCATACAATCACTCTCTTCTTCAACCATAAATAATATTTTTCATTAATTTACATCAGTTTCTGCGGTACCAGTTATGATAAAAGTGCGGAAGATAATTATAATTATGTCTCCTTATTTTGTTATATCAAGTAGCAGGAAACATACTTCAAAATAAAATCTACAAAATATTACAACGAAATTGTAAAAATATATTTTGGGTATATTAATGATCTATTATCTTGATAAAATTATTCAATCTTCACATTAATCTCATATTTTTGTATCCCCTGAAATTGATATAAAATAATCACATTCAGTGTGTACCAAACTCCCAATGAATTTTCATAATACAATTTAACACTATATTGTATTGACTTGAAAAACCAGCGGATAATCTCATATTTGGAATAATTTTATTTGGAAAATTGATATACAATACCCATTAAGTATGAATAATCTCTAAAAAATCTATTTACTATAAATCAAAACATTTACAAACATATCATTTTGTGACATTTGAGAAATAGATTCTACTATTTGGAAGCTTATTTATAGTTTATTTTTCTTTTCCATGAATAGTGTGTATTCAATATCAGAATATCATTATTTATACTATATTTTAATAGTATATTACGTTTTTGTGTGGAATTTGATTTATATTCATCCAGATTTTTTTATTCTTCTTCATGAAGTGGATGTCCTGTTTTTTTATTTCTTACATCATTCCCTTTAAACATTCTCGCATCTCATTCATCATCTACTACAATTAAGCCTTCAATATATTATTAAGTATATCCATATCCATTTAATTATAGTGTATCATGTATTAGAGAATATTTTATGTTTCTTATTGATTCCCCGTTCTCACATACCATTTCACTTTCAAATTAAAAATATTATACTACACAGAAACATATGTTTTTGTGTTACAGAGATACATATATGGTAGAAAATCTAATAGCATTTTAGAAAGCATCCCCACTTAAATTTTGAGTTTCAAAGTTAATGTGATTGAATATTCATTTTCTTTATGGATTATATATTCAGATTCCATCATTTTAGGTCAATGTTCACTATAAATTATCATGATTATATTATTGGGGTAGGTTAAGACCATGACGTATTAGATGACACTATTTTTGGTAATTGAATTGAGGCGTGTATGTATTAGATCATAGAGGTGTAAATTTATAGTGTTCATTATTTAATAGATTAAATGGATAATAATGTAACTGTAGACATATTGGATATTTATGATAATTTTTTATAGGTTCAATTCAAAATATTTCATTTCTCATGTTGGATATTCATAGCATGGTTATAACTTGTTTTTAATAGTAGTTTGCCTCGATTGTAAATAATATATTAATTAGTAGGTTGTTGAGTACCCTCTTATATTTAATGAGATTTATTATATATGTGTGGATAATAAAACATTTCTATTGACTTAACATCCTCTTTGTGTTTGTGTTGTAGTTCACTCTCTGGTGGAAACTGAAAACAATGATATAGATCAATGTTTTATTATACATAGGTAGTTAAACATGTAATATCATCAACATGATCCATGGTTATTATTTGACTTGCCTGATCACTCATGTAAAGGATATAATAGTTTGAAATTTCATTTTCATGGTAATGTTAAACATTTGGTGTCAATATCATGTCCAGAATTTATTGTGGATTAGAAATCACAATAACAACGGTTTTTATTCAATAATAAATCATCATATTGGATTCCCTATTATAAATATACATGGTCACTATATCTTCAATGATTAAATAAAATTTTAACATTCCTCTTAAATAGATTTATAATATAGATAAGACATTATTTTGATATCACTACATAGTATAGTTACTCGTTTTGGTTGGTAAAAATTAATAATGATCTTCTTACCCATCACATCACATGTTGTGATTGATCATAATGGATGGGTCATGAACAAATAATTTTTTTAATAATGTAATAATATAGTAAATAAATGTAACAATATTAAACTATGTGGTACCCCTTTATGAAGTATGTTGTCATAGATATGATCTTCTACCCAAATATTTTGATATGGGTATTTTCTTTTATGTATATATATTTGACCCATATATTGGATAATATATATAATACTCTGCATAATCAGAATATTTTTCTCTAGAATTTGATGGTGCTTGATGCCCATGATTGAACTATTTATTGAGGGTGGAATATTGAATTAGTTGTTAATCGTATGAGGCATCATCTAGTCATCTCATTTCTACTCAATATATGAGAACAAACATTTCAACCAACTAAGAGATAACGGTTGTGTTATGTATCTATGGATACTGAGTGTTGTGTGACCATGTCCTACCATTTACAAATCTTGAACTCAATTGGATCTCGAGTATCTATGATCCATTAATTATTAGTGACTTCAAAACACATGAACTGGTTATCATTCCCAAAAAAATATTACATCAATGAGTGTAAAAAACAAAAAAATAGAAACGTGAATAGTAAGGAATGAGTTAATAAAAAAAATGGTATGTACCCAGAAGTGCTTCCTGCCTTTATAAAAATGATGCCAAAATATTTTCTAGGACATTTTAATGGTTAATTCATACAACATTCTTCTTTATTTTGTTATTTTTTGTAACATTTAATAAATAAAAAATTTACATAAGATATTTCTATGTTCTTATAATGAAGTGGATGAAATGGTGAGCCATCATATTTAGTTCCATTACTTGTTGACATAATAATTAATTATTTAGATCACAATTTAATTAAATAGAAGTTTCCAAACATTCTAAAACATACATTTGAAAAAAAATAATGCAGTTAATATCTAGGGATTTTCAATAAAATAGTGTAATTCACCTTTTTGATGGATATGTTATATTCATTAGACTCTGTGTCAATTAATTATCATTAAATTATTATGTTCAAATGGGTAAACCACCATCATAATTTTCTAAATTCCCTTTTCCTTGAGAAATTCAGAAACATAATTGATTTTTTTTTGAATTTAAGGTGAATGAAATATAAAATCATTTAATATTTACTGAATTTATACACATTGAATGGTGGTTCCCCTACTCACTTCAAATTATATTCATATAATGGATGATTTAGGTATTAAATAAAATTTCACATTCTTCACAATAAAATCATATATTTTTTATAATAATTATTCATTTATAGACTCATACATTTACTTTTTATAACTCATCACTTAGGATATTGGCCACCCATGAAACTGTAATACACCATCATGGGTAAATAATACCTTCTAAGAGAATGGAAATCATAACATTAATAAAATCTAGTAGTAATATAATGTTACATAAAAACAAATTAATTAGACTATAAAAGTAAAAATAAAATATTATATTTTAATGGAATCAATAGATGTAATTAAAATTGTGGAATATGACTATGAAATATTAAATGAAAATGGAATATATTATAAAAATAGGAATTTCTTAATATATAAAAACACCAGTCATGTAATGAATGATGGTTTCTAGACCTGATGTTTATATAAATTTCGTGATTATTTATTCCATCGATCAACTTATGGAGTGACTGAAGGCATCACAATAGTGAAAACCCCTAATTCTATATATACATGAACCACCCCCATTGATCGTTGTAACATCCTGAAGATTATTTTTAATATTTTTTTCTAGAATAATTTTATATATATAATGTAATATTTTTATATACAATAAAAATTCATAATGAAATAAAAAAATATATTTCATAAATAAAAATCCTTAAATACGTTAAAACTAATCATGTGAAATTTAAAAAAAAAATAAAATTAGGGAAAAATATAAAACAAATGGAATTATATGGATCACACCAATATTTAGGAGTCATTTATCCCCTGAACCACACGATAAAAAAATTATACTTTTTATCAAATCAATATATTCTAAGAAAATAATATATAACCATGGGAGAAATTATATTTAATGTTTAACATATTAATAAAGAAGAATTTATAAGAGTTAATATATATGTTTCAATTGTAACCATACCATTGTTACAAAACGAAAACCATTGGTAAGAGTAACCTAACTATTATAATTGTAACTTGGCCTTTTAGAATTTTAATTTTATAGTTGTGATAGTAATTCAAACTAATGTTATAAATCTATTATAAAATAATATTTTTGATCAGTTATCGATAAAAAATTAATTATTATAATTTCATAAAATAAATAACAATATGAAAAATAAAATCATTGTATTTAATAATTTTAATTTTAATTTTTTTCAAAAAAAATAGAAATTTTAATATTAAAATTTTAAATTACCTGTAACAAATAATTATTTTTATTTGAAAAATATCCAATTTTTAATTAGAATATAATAATTATACATATGATTTTTATTTTTAACTTTTTAATATATATATATATATATATTTACATCAATATTAAAATTTAATGTTTTTGAAATACTTCTTGTTTTATGACGTAATGATGACTGAAATATTTCTTAAGAAATTTTAGAAGAGTAATTTTGTATGAAAATAAATTTAATAAGATAAATCCATATGTTAAAAACATGAAACATAATTCCCTTTCATGAAATATATTTTTATAAGGCTAAAATCAGAAGTATTCTTTTAAAATAGAAAAACTATCATTTTTTCCACCTTAATTTTCTATAATATAATAAATAATTATTTATTAAAATGATTAACATTCTAAACCAACTATATTTTTTAGATTTATTATTAATTATAAGACAAATAACTATTATGTGTTTTGTTGTGGATATACTATTTTATTCAATATTTTATTCTAAAATTACTTCAGTCACCAGGTATATATACATATTATCACATTCCTTGGTAGTTATCTCCTCAAAAACATTCCAAATCAAAAAATATTCCAAAATATTATCTCATAATCCCTTTAATGAAATAACATATTTATTTGATTAATCATGATCCCTTCTTAAAATATGATAAAGAATCTAAAAAAGGAACCACTTCGTGAAATAGGTAACATCCTTTCATCATTCAATTTAACTCTCATTTTATAGTTTCATATCCTCCATCTCTTTTCAATTTAATAGTTTATTAAAAAAATTATAATTTTTTTAATTAGAACCTGAAAATTTCGATGTAATATAAAATTATTATTTTAAATTGAAGTATATAGTATGCTTATCACACATCCTCTTCCAATAAAGTCACTTTAATGGTCAGTTAACCACCAAT
Source organism: Viscum album (assembly GCA_963277665.1). Taxonomy (NCBI): domain Eukaryota; kingdom Viridiplantae; phylum Streptophyta; class Magnoliopsida; order Santalales; family Viscaceae; genus Viscum; species Viscum album. The sequence continues at coordinate 198,041,170 of OY728150.1, forward strand.
AAGTGTGTTCTTTTTAATTTCATACATCAAATTTTAGGAATTGTTTTAAAATGTCAATTATGTTAAATAAATGTATAACTACAAGCCTTTATTTACTCTGAAATTAACTTTATATATAATTATTTATTACCATAATAAATATTTAAATGGATGAAAAAAGGGAAAATTTAAAAGAAAATATTTTATATTAATATTTAACATTTATTTTTGATAATTATGAAAGATATTATATTGATTATAATTGGAAAATTGTTACATTGATTAAAAAAATTCAATTCTGTTTTAATGTTTAAATAATCTTGTCTCTTTTATTCAAGGGACAAAAATGTGACAAAATAAACTGGGATTTAATGTAAGTTAATTTGAGAACCCAATTTATTTTTTTGTATATTTATCCTATCACGTTAATTATTGTATTTATTTTATTCGAATGTCCGTACACTATCATTTACATTTTTTGAATTTTTAGTCATATAAAGCCCCTGATACGCTTCCAGTGGTAAATAGGTCCTCATGTTCAAGACATTAAGTACTAATGTATGTAATGAACTTACATGAAACCCTTTCTCTTTTATCAATACATAACTCCTGAAATTATTTATTATCATCAATTTGGATCACCTAAATTAGTAAATATGCAATTTTCACCCTCATAGAAGCCCAATTTGTGGGGTAAATAATTTATCTCTATAAAAGAAATGTTTTAAAATTCCTTTGGGAATAGAAATGAATTTTAGTATTTATGATATGTTAGTGATAATCCTTGGTGGTTTTCTTTTGAATGCATAAAATTAATGATTATTCCATATATCAATGTTATGTTTCCAATAAATTAGACTATTCTCTCATGCTATACTCTATATAATATCCATGTTTATCATTCATCTTCCATTACATTTTTTATCCCTTATTGGGATTTATTCCCACCCCATTCATTTAATGCATGTCCCTAGGATATGTGATGTTGTAAAACTAACTTAGTATGAACCTATGAATAAGACTTTCATGTGGCTTATATGAATGTTCTTGTTACTCATTATTTACATTTCTAATTTCGTATAAACTAAAAGATAAAATAAAATGTGTGTTATTAGTAGTTATAATATTTAATGAAATCATTATATATTAAGAAATTAGGATTTTGGAATTGGTTTTGGAGAATAGTTTTGTTATTTTATGAAATTAGGATTAAAAAACATTAGTAATAACTATTTGGATATGTCTATTTATATGAAAAAATATAATATTTTTTTAATTATTAAGATAGTTGTTTCTAATAAAAGAAATTATTTCTTCGATATAACCAGTTTACTTGGATTTAGAGAATTGTTTCATATGGGTAATAACCATGAAAATAGTTATTTGGGAATTTACTCAATCATCACCTATTATGTGAGAGAAGACATAGCTTCAAAATTTGGATGACTATATTGGGGTGGGATTTGGTAAATCACTTTCATTTAATCAACCACTATAAAGGATACCTATAAAATTTAATTTTTATCAGATGAGATTAGTGAATAATATACTATAGAATGTTTTCCTACAATTTAAACTCCCATGAAAATTAAAAGTTTCCTAAAAGTAACATTTTTTTCATTAAGGTTTACATATATTATATAATTGGTGGGAAATATGAAGAACCATGTGAAGGATTAATGAAATGGATGATACAATAAAAAAAATCCCAACATGATAGAATATAGAACAGATTACCTCATAAGGATGATGAATCAACTATATTTTTCTATGAATAATTAATATAATCATGTTGAGAAGCCAGATTCACCTCAAATGGAAAAATGTTTTGTTGAGTCCTTCATGCATCAATATCCTCCTTCCTTAATTGGATATACTAGTATAATAATTTATATACAATGTATTTCCTATATCCATAGTATATTTTTTATATAAATTGTTTCATGCTTGAGAATGTCCCATTAGATATTTAATTCCAAGAAATTAAAGATAATCCATTTTTAAAAATGATTATGAACATGATTCCAAGATATGATTTATTGGAAATAGAATGGTATAATTTTAGGATAATATTTCTCATATAAGAATGTTCCCTCTCGATGATAAAAAATACAAATGGAATTCTAAGAGCTAATGTTAGAGTGAAATAGATCATTTGGATCATACAAAATGAGCATTAGGAGAATTAATCGATACACATCTCGCTTTGATATGGATCATATCGTAAATGATGACATGTTATTTAGATGTCTAAGAAATATCTCTATAATAATTTAGAAAATAGAGACTATATAATTTGTAAAGAATTAATTAAGTGTTATTTGATGGATATAATGGCATTTGGAGAGATGTTGGGGAAACATTGGATGCCTAAAAAATAAAAAAGTAATTTACAAAACTCTAGGATGAATTTTTTCTATAGAAGATGTAGAAGTAACCTAAAAATACATATTTTAAATAAAATGTTGGAGTAATCCTTTGTTGAAATATAGTTATCATTGTGTAAAGTGATACAAGTTAAGAATAGATTTTCATATATCCTAGAAATATCATTGTTAGGTGAACCCTTAAAATCATAATAAAACAAAAATGGTAATATGGTGCAATTACAACCTGAAGATAAATACATCATGTGTGTAAATATTGAAAACATTAAAAATTAATGAAAAAATCAAATTATATTAGTTGGAAACAATCTCTGAATTTAAAAAAAGACATGGGGAGTGTTTATTATTCCAAATTCGCAATGGAAGAGGTAGAGGCTCCAAATGATGTGGTGGAAGGTGTAATCATTAGGATATTAGTGATATAAATAACATTCATTGAAAATGGACCTCCGTATTAATTAATTTCATCCATTTTTATATAGAATTTATTTTCAATCCTAGAACTAATAAAAATTGTGTTATCAGTAAATACCCATTGATTAATTATCCAAGATTCCCTAGTGTATAGAAACTATAGTTTTGAAATTAGATATTATAATATCACTGAAAATCATGTAGTCGATCCCATGGTGGTGGTTCAATAGTATATTGGGGATCGACTGGTTCTCAATGTCTAATTATAAGACTAATAATTGAATCAATAAAAGTTCAGTAGTCCTCAATATAAAACCTATAGATAGTTTAATATTGGATATATCCCATCAAAATCTATTATTTTTAAAAACCTTTTATATCATTATATATGTAAATTATTTTAGAAATTTCTTTTGATATAGAATATACAATGATATAAAATGTCGACATTTTTTGGGAATAAATTAATTTATTTTTTAAGGAATTACCAGGATATCCCATTGAACTAGGTTTAGATTTATATATTTAACTAATTCCAATATACATGAAATATTTAATTCACCATATAGGATTGAATATGTGGAGTTGAAATAAATATTGGAATAACTACATGGTCATCATGGAATGTTTTTCTTTGACAAATTCTATCTCATTAGGTAGAAAATATTCATTTTTAATCAATTTGGATGGATTATTAGATCTATGAATTGATTATATGGAAATTAATGTGATTATATTTAAGAAAAAATTACATCCTATAAGGATTGATGATTGGTTTGAACTACTTTTTTCTGGATAATTTCCACTCCATGAATGGACTCAAAGCATGATATCATTAGTTAATCATAAAGGAGGAAGATATCTTGAATAATACCTTATGAAAAATAATTTGGAATTGAAATATTTTTATTCCATTATTATTGACTATTTATCCCATAATATTTATGGATTTTATGAATATATTATTTAATGATAATATTCATAAATATTTTACAATCGTTATTGATGATACACGAATATATTCCAATGTCCAGATGATAAATAGGATCATCTAATTGACATATTTGAAAAATTGGGGAAGGATAATATATTATTTATATTCCAAAATTGAGACGTCTAATTACAACATGTTTCATTGTTTGAGAACACAATGTCGATGAATTTAATTTCAGTTGATCTGAGAAAGAAAAATATAATAGAGAGTGGTCATATCCTACTACTATAACCAATTTTTATAGCTTCATAGCAGTAGCAGGATATTATATATTTTTTGTGAAAAAAATAAAATTTACTCAAATACACTAACAATATTATCTTCAAATGGAGTTAGTATTATCAAGAAAATGTAGTTTGAATAATGATTCTGATAATTGGAGACTATATTTGTTATTGGAAAAGTGCTAAAATTAAATTCTAATGGGGAAGTATTTTTCATTTCTTGTGATACATCCAAAAAATAGCATGGATGCGTTCTCTTGAAAAATGAAAATGTAACACCTTATTGATAAATAAAATTCAAGCCTCATAAAAATAACAATTGTACTCATGACCTAGAGCTCACTGGATTCATATTTTCTTATAATATATAAAGACACTATTTTTATAGGAAAAAAGTCATACATTCTTTGGGAACCAATGTATGATGTATATATTAACCCAAAATGAGGTCATAATGAATCATCATATAATGTTTGAGTTAATCAAGGACTTTGATTACTCTATTCACTACAAACCAATTAGGATGAATAAATAAGCAAACTATTTTATCCAAAATAACTAAATACACTATCTATGATGTGGATAAATAAAGACCATATTTTAATCGTTATGAAATGGTTGGTCCTAGAAATCACAATTTCAACTATAAATATGACATTTTTAACATAATTTCCCAACCAAATATTTAAGATAGTATTGAGAGGATTAATGTGATGATATGGATCTCTAGAAATTTGTTAAATTAGTAATGTAAAATAATATTCATGTGTTATACATTGAAGAATAATTTATTCTTTCCTTTGTAAATCAACTTTTTCTTCTTGCATCACCTAAAAATTGAATGATATATTAGATAATTAACGTAGTTCATATTTATTAATCTAATCCTTGATTTACAATGATGTACTAATTTCGCGAATGTGACATCTGGTGGGACAAAAATAATTGTAAGAACTTGAGTATACCATATTGGTATTGGTATTTTTCTATGTTAAAGTATAGAAACATAAGTCCAATGGGATGGAGAAACTATTTCTTATATCTATGCAGAAATGGGATAATGTCACAATATAATTTTTAACTTTTCTTGAAATGATATCCAATGTAAATAATATTATATGGGTTATGGTGAGACAACTCACCCATTCATCCCACATTATCACTATTCAGGAAGATTTATCTCATGGAAATAATTTCATAATATATGTAAATATTGTGGTGAGGCTTTATGGGGTATCACTTTTTAATGTTTCTTATCATGATATGTTGACTTCCCAATTACAGATAATTTTTTAACATTCTATAGATACTAGAAATAAATTTATTATTTCATTTCACCATAAAATTGATTTACAATATAAATGGACCACTCATAAAATTAATGTAATTTAATATCTTTATCACTAGAATTTAAAGGTTGACTAGGTCAACATCACCCTATAAAAGAGATATCATACAAAAAATCATATATTATTCAAATTGATACATAAGATGAACTCTATAGGCCATGATTTTGTAATCTTACATGTTTGGATGACATCATTGAACAAAAATTTATTGGACATGATCGTGATTAAAATATGATAGTAATGTATCAATCTATCCAAAATAATATGCATTATTCATAGAGTGAAATGATTTTTTATGATAATAAGAATCCAAGTGACTTTGTGTTTGATGTTAGAGGAAATTTATTCCTTAGAATATATACATGGAATATATTGATGTATTTTTCATATAAATAGAGGGTTATAGATGTTTATAGTTTCCACATTATGATCCTTGATTGCATAGGTGTAGTGGTCAATGGACTAGAACATCAAACAAATATTCCTCCACTTCATGATGTGTTCTATGTATCATATCTGGGGATGTACATACTTGATCTCTCATAGTACTGAATTTTTAGGTGTTGAAATTTGGGAATGAACACTCTTATGAGGAGTAGGTAGTGAATATCATGGATGATAGATGTAATGTTCTAAGAAAAAGAAACTCAAATTGTGAAATTTTTGAGTTGAAACCATAAGTATGAATTCCTTGAACCAACTCATGTTGTAGTTGGATGGTGAAAATAATGTCTAGCTTTTTTCAATCCATTCTAGCTTGATAAAGGAATTTCCCATACTACTAATTTCACAATGCATATGGATTCAGTGTTAAATGTGGCATTCAATCGTAGTGTCAACCAACTTTTTTAGTCTAATATATGAAATATGAAGAATGATGTTTCATGAAAATAATGTGTTATGTAAGGTTTTTTGTGACTTGAAAACATTCATGAGAGTATAGTTTCATGACGGTGACAACAAAATATTAAAAATGGAAATTTTTCTTTATGAATTAGAATTGCATAAAATATGAATATGGGGAAGAATAAAATTTACATGTACCTATGAAAGAATGATAATATTTGGTGGAATGAAAGAGAGTTTTGTTCCAATCATGATGTCAGAATCTGGAATTATGTTCCATGGATAATTTTGTGTACAATTTTTTATTTGAGGGAGAATCATTAACACAAGGTCTATAATGTCTATAAATAAAGGCCTACGCCCATACAAAAGTAAAAAAATTTCCAAAGAATATCTAATTCCTCTATTACATGAAAGTGTTTTATGGGGATGATTTGTGCATCATAAAACATGTACTCCATGTGTTATTTGATTTTAAAAATACCATGTAAAACTCATTCTCTCAAGAATTGAAAGATAAAGGATGCACAAAAGTTATCATGTGTGAAAGAAACAAATTTTTTGTGCAATCATTGTTTACACACTCAAGTGCTTGAGATTTGAAACTAGCAGGTTTTGAATAACTGTCTTGTTTGATAAGTGAATTCTGGTACATAAATTATGAAATTTGGTGTAATTGGAGTTTCTTTCAAACTCGATACAAATACACCCTTGAGAATCTACTGAATATTCATTCATATCATTAAAATTAGTAAGAATTATCTTTAAGCAGAGCGCTAGGGGGATTCGACAAAAGTGTTTTCTGGGAGGCATTTTTTCATCCCCAAAATCATAAAATAGTCATGTTATTTACACAAAATGGGATTTTAAGAACCCTTTTATATCTAAAATAGTGATTATTAATGAAATTTGTTGTGATATAAACCCTATCATCATATTCTCATGTTACAATCCATTAGTAGAGAACCATGTACAATTTTTGTTTTGACTATATGTATGTGAATGTTTAATTACTACATGATTCCATCATATAGTTTTAACAAGTTTCTTCCAACATGGAAACACGATGCATTTCTTTAATATAAATTTTTTGACATTCGGATTCTTCACTCCACTCTCAGTTTGTTCAGTGGTCCAATAAGTGTTATCAAATCGTATATGTTATTAAAGTAAAATTATTCATCTATTATCTCCATGGATAATCCGGTGAATATCAATGGAGTACCCATATTTTATCTTTGATAAATCCATATTTTTTATAATAATATAAGATATAATCTTTGATCCCTTGCGATGGATGTTATTTTTTTCCACATTTCAAGAGATTCAGGTCACCAATGTGATAAATTTACCAATAGTAGAAACAAATAAGAAAATTATTGATGTAGATTTTAAATAAAAAATGTTTTTACTATGGATCTATCTGATCAAATTAATTTAAATGTGATGAGTTTAAATTCATCCAAGTCTATGTGGTAAAAACTATAAAATATATTAGGAGATAACATGGTGATGTAGGAAAATAACAATGGTTTTCACAATGGGTTCTATGACATGAAAAATCATCATCATGAAAATGAAAATTCATTTTTAAATTTAATTATAAATGTAATCATATCAATACAATTACATTCTGAATAATGTATATATTTTGAGGAAAATATTGAGATGGTTTCCACCTAATTATAATACAAAAGTGTCATCTCTATAGGAAATAGATCTGTCTAAACATTCTATTGAGGGTCTTCTATGTAATCTGGTTTTTTTGAAACAAGAGTCTAAATATGAGATGAAAAAACTTGTGAAATAAACTAAATGGATTTCAAATACCTATAAAAACATGTGGTGTCCCTAGATATTATTGTTTAGGAAAATGTGTAGGATGAACATCTTCCTCTTTTTCTAATGAAATTAAAGATAGTAAAAGGAATATTTGAAGGAAATTTTCTGCTCTAATGTTTTGGATGTGGTACAATTGGGAAGATTTCCTCTTGATTCTCAAGGATTTTTGATGATGAAGAAAGATAAGTAAGAATCATACCTAATATTTATCAATTGTTTTAAAAAAAAGTGAGAAAAAAATGTATAATTAAATTAAAGAGAAATATTGTTTTCTATATAGAATAACAAGATGATTATAACTTTTGGGATGATGAATAATCGGTGTTTAAATACGAAACCAAATAATCCATGATGGCTACCGTATAAAATAGAAAACCTTCCAAAGATAAAGGTAGTTATTTTATTATTGTTTTGACCTCTAATATGAAAATAATTATTCCCATGAAAAGATTAATATTCAAATAATGAGAAATATAATGATGAGAGGTATTCAAAAGGTTTAATTTGAGAAAATTTGTTAACATGATTAAGAAATTGATCTCTTAAAAGTATGGAAATAAGAACTTGTAACATCTCTGAAAATATTATTATATGTTGTGGGATTTATGATCAGGACTAAAGAGAAGGTAATACACATCAATGGCCATATATCAAGTCTGGGAGAGAATTTTAAATCTATTGTGGGACATCCTGAAAGAGTACTTACACAAAAGAGTAAACTATAAACACAGTAAAAATCCAGGGAAACAAAACACAACGATTTTTTAATATTCTCATATGTTGACCTAATATAATAAGGGATACATTATTCTTAAAGAGTAGAGATGGAGTTAAATGATCATATATCGACATGTATGGTATAAAGTGGAATTTTTTATATTGCTGACATATCATAGGAAGGAAACAAGATGAGATAAAATAAAGGTAATCATAAAGTTGGACATATCACAAAAGAAACTGATATCCTAAGAAAGAAATCATTAAATAAAATAGAATATAGATAAAAAGTCATACTCTTGTATCCAAATATTCTTTTTAGTCAAATAATTTTACAAAAGTAGTGTACATGAGGTGGAATGGATGTGAGAAGACAATTTATCTTATGAAATGTTAATTATGTATCTTTCAGAGCCAAACCATGTCATATTATGAAGATTCAAGGAGAAATATGACTGGGGAATAGAATGGAAGTTAAAAAAGGAGAACGAGGCCATACCCCTCATAATATAAAATATATAGCATCTAGCGGTATTTTTTCAATTTTCTAACTATAGATATAAATTTATATATTTTTGGAAGAGGAGTTGAGGGAAAATTAGCTATAGAGTTTAGAGAAAAGGAAACACCTTCTCACCCGGAGCTTTTTTTGGAAAATAATAATTCTCATTTAGAAGGAAAATAAGAATATAAAGAACACATGAACGTAGAAAATGGATTAGAAATTCCATATTTAGCCTCTAATAAATAAGGAATCTCATGGAAGTAAATGAAAAAAATTAAAAAATCCACCATTTTTGAAATTGCACTCAAATCTATATATAAAAGTATCTCCTTAATTTTTGATGGAGGTTTCTCATTCCATATGAAGAGAAAAAATAATTCTTGATTAATTTAAATAAAAGGTATGATTTAATATTGATGTTTGACAATGATGGGTCATTGATGATCAATGGAAAATGGTGTATAGATTTTGACAATGATGAGCTTAATAAAACTGATGATCTCTATGTGGATGATTTGTGTCACAATCTTCGTGGTTTGATTAAACTATATAAATCAAGACTTACAGTGACATTGAATCAAAAGTGGTGAACTATCAAAGGAAATATAGTAAATTCACACATTAAAGGAATAATATCAATTAGATATCTACACCATATTGACCGTAAGGAGTACCTTTGCTACATTACAATTGAGGAAGAAAACTACTTTTGGAATTAGAGGTTAGGGAAAATTAATCAATATATCATAGAAAATATTTAGAAATTGATGATAGTCCCATATATTCACAATATAAACCATGAATGAGAAAAAAATGGGATTCTTTCATTTGAGGAATAATGTTTGGAAGTTCAAATCAGTCAAAGAAAAAAAGGGCATCCAATCTACATGATCTAATGCACAAAATCATATGTGGTCCAATATATGTTTCTTGTAAATATGGATAAAGGTACTATATTATTTTATTTATGATTATATTTTAATTTATTGTGTATCAATTTTACATAGGTTATTGAAAATGTATGATTGAATGAAATGATACCATAAAATTGATTTGAACGATACTTGTATCACAATCCGTATCTATGATCTGAAAGTGGTGGATAATACATAACCATTGAAATTTAAAATTATATATAAATATAGTGAATAATGAATGATGTGGCTATAGTGAGAACCCAAAATAAAAAATGGTTTTTTTGAATGTATAAATCGATAGGTGAACTATATGGATTGAACTATGCTGACTGAGACTCGTATTTCTTGTCTTTATGGAAATGAGGTTTCTCAAGTAGTGATGTACACTAAAAATTGAATATTGAATTTTATGCGATAGTACAATAAACTATTTGAGTTATGGTATGGAATAAATCCCTCCAAGATGTATTTTATTTTCTGGGATGTAATAATTTTATCTAAAAAAATGAAAGCAGTCAAGGAATATATGATAATACTATAGATGAGGGAATATTCCTTGGATATTAAATGAAGGGTGAAGCCTAAAATGATATCATAATTATATAAGAAGGATTTTTCAATTAATTGTTTTCATGATAGTAGATGAAAAACCACAAATACGTCAAGGAGATCATATGTTGATAAGATAGAAGAAGAATAATTAAGTAGAAATTATATATTTTCAATCACAGAAATTGTTGAAGTCATTCATAAATATCTGGGTTCAAAAATTGATGATGATTTAGATAAATAATCAAAAGATGAAACTATAGATAATGAATGATTATATGAACCACATAGGATAAATAGAAGAGAATAAATTCATCAATACAACAAAATTGGGGATTATACCACACCCACATAGACAAGAATAGTGATGAACCAAGAAAATTATCTCTTCATATCAATTATAGAGAAAACCTCATTTAAAGAACCAATGAAGGATAAAACATGGGTTAAGTCAACAAATGATGAAAATGATCATATTGAGAAGAACCAAACGTGGGATATTTTCAATACACACTAAAATTATAATGTTATTCGAATAAATGGATCTTTAGAAAAAATTATGAGCATGGAAATGTGGTAATAATTAAGGAATTCTTATTGTGTAAGGACTATTCACATATTGAAGGCTTTTGTGATGAAGAAACATTTTCTCTATTATTTATAATATAGTAAATTATTCTTTTCATGGTAATAAAATTTAGAGAGAGTATAAATATTATCACATGGATGTAAAATGAACATCTAAAATGGATTTTTGGAAGAATAATTATACATTGAACAACCTGTTTGATTTATTATTGTAAATGTTGAGACAATGGTGTATATATTAAAGAAAGGTCTTTCTGGTATGAAGAAATAACCATGATATTGTTATTCTTCAATCGATTCATATCTAAAAAATATTGAATTTAAAATAGGATGTGTCGACCATAATTTATATGAGAAAATTTTTTAGGATGATCAATTAATGGGGTTTTAGAATGTGGATGATATTACATTTGGAAGAAGCAGTCATCGATTAGTGAATTATTTTTTTAATTACATGAAATAAGAATTTTAAATGTCTAGGATCATGGAAATAACATTCTATTTAGGGTTATATTAGATTCAAATTATGTATTGTGCCATAAATTATTTGAAAAAAATACAACATATCTGAGGAAATAATTAAACATCGATAAATCCATAACAATTTCGAATCCAATTGTAGTTTGGATAATAAATTGGGATGTGTGAGCATTGTACAACTATATATCCCACCCAATATAAGAGATTTAGTGGATGAATAGTATAGTTTACTACTACATAGCCAGATATAATATTTTCATCTTTTTTAACAACCTACATTAAAAGTAATGAAAAAGAAGAGTATTTCAAAGAAGTTAAAATTATCATGAGATATATTTGAGGTACTCCCAGTTTTTTCATAACATTGAATCAAGAAGACATAATGATTTTTTTTCATTTTCTATATATATATATTCTAAAAATGTGGTGGATTGAAATTCCATGATTGTTGGATCATTATTCATAGGAAATATGTACGGGAAGTTTGAGAAATAATCCTGAAATATCTTCAATTAATTTGGATAATGTTCGGTATATTTTAGTTAGAAAGGATTTCACCCAGCTATTTTGGATAAATAGGGAATTAACTAATATTTAAGATAAGGTGAAATAGATAATGGTAATTCAGTGTTACAATAATATCTTGATTGTTCATATAAAGAATTCATTTCAATACTCTCACACAAATAATATTTTGATCACATATCAATTCATCAAGTAAATGGTTGAATTTGGTGGGACTAAAATGGAGAATATAAAAACTAATGATCATTTCACTAAAATTATGACTAATCCACTAGTAATATATTAGTTTGAGAAACATCAATTGAACTTTAGTGTTTTGAAACATCCCAGTGCATGAGGTGGTTGTAGATAATATTGTATCCCCATTTGGGATATGAATTTTAATTTTTTTGATGTGAGGCTAGATTATGGATGTTCTATGATCCTAAAGAGAATGTTTGATCTCTTAAATTACAAATATTGGTCATTGAGTTCATTTAAAATAGGTGTAATTGAAAAATTAAATATTGTAGTGGTTTTATAGTGGTAATATTTTGGATTTTTACAAAGCATGTTATGCTTATGTGACATTATGAGAATTATGTGTTATGAGGAAACCGTCTGGATTTCTTATATAATATGATGAGAATTAGGTGTTATGAGTATATATTACATATTTATTAGAGATCATGATGGAAATATTTAATCATTCAACATCACAAGTACATAATTCATTCTTCCCCTCTTGTTTTCCACATTGATCTCTAATCACATAGACATAGAGTGTTGGATGAGTTTTCTCTCACATTTTAGGTACTAGATTAAGGATGATACATTATTAAATTTATCACACAGATTTACAAAAAAACCCTAATGGGGATATTGTTTGAACCACATCCTTTTTTGGCTAGTATCTTGAAATACACTGTAGAATTATTTTGTTTTAAATTGACAGTCTGCTGATTATGGAGGTTGCATGACGAGTATTTTTATGGTGCATAGGGCCTCATTGTTACAGATGGCATTGTTTCCATGAATTTTAGAAAAAATTTTGGGTCTATAATTTGTATGATGAAGCAAGTTGTATTCTGAAAATAATGTTTATAACAGTTTGTAGGTGAATCAAAAAATTACACACAAGTGGAGTTTCGAGACATTCAAATCAGAATATGGAAAATAAAATAGTCTCATGAATGAACCTAAGTGGCGTGAAAGGAAAAAATTCAAGTAAAATGAACATTTTTACGCACATATGAAATAAAAACTATGTGGGTAACATGAAAGAGACTTTCCCACCAAATACTATGTAAAAATGAGGTCCTCTATGATCATGTGAATGTTTCGCGCAAAGTGGTTGGTGAGAAAGAAACTTGTGTGAATGTTTGAAAATGCATATAAATAAGAGGATACCCACTGTCAAATGTACTTACTTTTCAAATGAATATATAGTGTCACATCTATGTTTAATTTTTGTGAGTTGACCCAAATATTACTGAAATCGTTTCAATGGTTAAAAATTTATGTTTCCCTATAACAACTATATAGTGTCTAGTAGGGTCCAACCCATAGGGAATGATGAAAAAATAATTTTCATTTAAAAATCCTCATTGTTGTTAAGAGTGGAAGAAATATTATATATTTAAAACTTTTTATATATTGTATTTTTTAGTTAAGAATTAAGAAGAAAAAATGGTTTTGAATTGATAAATACATTCATAACTAGAGAAATAAGGAACTATAGGAAAATAGTGAACTAAGGATGTGAATAAAGAACTGAGAAAAAAAGATCAAGATATGAACTCAAGGATTATTAATATACAAGTTTAAGAGGATGAATTCTTCAATACCTGTTATTGGAACACATGTCAAGAAAAATCACATGAATCTCACTCTCCAAAAAATTATACAGACAGATGATTCTATCATTGATTTCTCCACTCCATAAATCAAATGAACAACTAAAAATTTGAAAATAATGAAATTGAAATTTAAATCACTGTATAAATATACTCTCTATTGAATGAAAAGGTTTCGATAAATTCATTCATGATTAATCTCGCTGATTGATCTTGAAATTCTCAATTAGAAACTCAGTGATGTGAAAAATTAAAAATAGAATCAGTATTATTCTCTCCGACTAATTATGATTCTGTAAAAAGAAGAGAATGTGAATAAGTATAAAAGATAATCTAGTAGTTTTTAATTCCTATGCTAGAAAATTTAACATTTGGTCTTTTAACAAAATAAATGGGTACATATGATTATACATTTACGGAATTTTGAACAAAAGATGGAGGAAGAACTCCCCTAGTTCTCCTTAACACCAGGTCTATGTCTCCGAATGAATTTGTTAAAATCTGTTGCACTCCTAGATCTTCTACAGTCTACTTGTCTCTGAGGATCATAAGTGAATTATCGTAATGAATTTCTAAATATCATAGTAATACTTTTCTTAGAACACATCTATTATCTTCTTCATGGAACAACTTTTTGTCACTAATAGTGGTATGTTCTTTAGCTTCGCACCTCACACGTGCACTTTTCACAACAATACTTGTCATTATATCATAACCCCTATAACTAAATTATCAGAGTTCATTGGGATGAACATTGATGTGTTTTGACTTTCTATATATATATATACAAATTAAAAATGATTAGACTAGATAATAATTTTACAACAGGGTTTTTAATCTATTTACTAATATAATTAATTAAATAATTAATAATTATTTAATTTATTCTATAATATTATTTAGAAGTTTATTAATGTTATTTTTTATTATAAAATAAATATTTTAGTTGATTATTTTATTTCCGTTATGTAATGTTTTTATATGTTATTATAATTTAATTTATTTAATAATATTGGAAAATTTATAATTTACTAATTAAGTTTAATATTTTTAATTAAATAAAATTATTAAGTTTATAATTTAATATTTATTTATTAACATAATATTATTAGTAATTATTAATTGATAATATATTATATTTTAAATTATATTATTATTTATTTGGATTAATTAATTAATGTATATTTATTTATTAAATTTTTTTATTATAATTGTAATTATTTTTTAAATATAAAATATTATATACTATGTTTATTAAATGAATTATTTAAGTCTAATAATTTTAATTCTATATATAGTTTATTATTAATATTTTGGATTAATAAATTTTACTTAATTAAATAGTTTTATAATTTATTTTTTTATTATAATATTTATATTTATTTATATCATTTGTAATATTATTTTAAATATTGTTATAATTTTATCATTATTTTTATTGTTATTTATCAATTTTTTTAATTTATCCCCCTTGTATTCTTCACTACATCATGATTGGTGGGGTCTAAAATCCTTCTTCCTAAAGGCTTCGCACTGGGAACTCCCCCGCACCGGCGGCATCACTAGCTTCAGCGGCGGTGACGGGGAAGTCATATATGTGTTATAGAGTTCTGACCAGTGGACCGCTGGTGGATTATACAAGCGTAGTGATGAGATGCATCAAAACACATGTGCAGAGTGACGTTGGTTCCCCTATATATTTAATGAACCGGTTGTTCAAACATGCTGAAGGTGGGTTTGGGTCGAACTGTATAACATCAAATATAAATTGATTTTATCTATATTAGATAAGAAAATGTGTTTGAATTTTTGGATTTAATAACGGATGGATAGAGAATCAGTGAATTTTTGTCTGGTTTTGTAGTGACGGTGTGGGAACAGGAGGTGAAGATGAATGTGTCGGTAGATGTTGTGGTGGATTATGTAAGATAGACATGAGACACTGATTGAAACAGGTGTATCGGTAGTAGGATGTATCAATAGGATAATTGGAAGTAGGGTGATAGTGAGATGCCTCACCGATATGGTATCTTTGAGATAGTGAGGCTATAAAGAGAGGCTATTAGTAAGACCAATAGTGTATGGGTTAATGATACTGACTATTTTCCATTAAGTCATGTGGGGTTAGTGCGTTAGTAGGACAAGAAATATGGGTGTGTCGGTAGGAGGTGAGTGACCGACAGAGTGTCGATAGCTTACAATTAATCTACACAACTCCAAAAAAGTTAACATAAACATATAAAATTAAATTAGGTAAAATTAATGTAATTAATATTTTAAAATCCTATCTCAATTAATTTAATAAAAGAAACATTTACTAAAAATAAATAAATGTTTAATCTATAACCAATACAATATGTTCAATGGAGATAAATAAAATAAATTATCAACTAACATATGTTATTATATAGAGTAATTTAAAACAATTAAATTAAGAATTATAAAACTGGTATAGAACAATTAATTAAATTGATTTAATTTTATCAAACAAATAAAATTAAAATAATGTTTGTGTACTGGGTTGTGCATATATGTGTGTCGGTGGATCGTTGAGTCACCGATAGTTGAAATTGTATGTTATATCTGGAAGAGCTACTAACAAAGTGTCAGTGAGTGTAGTGTCAGTGAGCGATTAAGTCACCGACAATATGGAACTGTGTGTCATCTACAAATATAATTTAATGAGAAAGATAAGTTTACTAACATACAAATAGAATCTTAAGAAATTAATTAAATATTAATATAATTGAGTGATTGATTATATTAAATAAAAACTAAAAATTATACATATATTAAAAAATAATTATGTTTTTAAATCAAATAATTAAATTACCCAAAAAAATTGTTATATTATCTTTTAAAAGGATAAAATTTATTATATAAAAATAAAATCAACATAAAACTACTATACGTGATAAAAGTAACATAGTTAATTTATTTTAATCGATAAAAATAAATGACAAGATAATAAGTTTAATACTATTTTAATTTATTATAAATATGAAATATTAAATGATAAATTAATACAACTGTAATATTATAAAATAAGTCATGATGGAATATATTTCATTATTAAATTAATAAATTAAATTTAAACTTTACAATTGAAGAATTAATTTAGTAGTTCAAAAATAAAAACAATTGGTTGATAGAACAAATAAAATAATAAAAATTAAGTTCATATTTAAATAAATTATATGATTTAAATTGATTATATAATTATTTAATATCTAGGTTACAAACTAGAATATAAAATGTGACACATAAAGTTATAAAAATTAAATAAAAAAAGAATAAAGAACATTAAAATCTATGTTTGAGAATTTTAATTAATAATGAGAAAATAAAAAAATTAGTTATAAAAAAATGTTAATTAATGAATTTTGTTATAACATTACTAATTTCAAAATAATTCTTGGAAAGTGTACAAATTATTAATGAAAAAATTAAAAAATAAATAAATAAATTCATAAAATCATATACTTTTGAGGAACATCATCTTCCCCCACACTTAAACATTGTTTGTCCCTATACAATTTCCAATTTTATTGACTTTGAAAAATAGAAGATTGGTTTTATTAATCAGATCAATGTCATAAATTTTCAATAGTTTTAATGGAAAGGATAAGATATAATAATTCTTATGAAATGTAATTTTAAAATGATATCTTTCCCTAAAAAAACTCTTACTAGTGAAAAAGAAAGCATTGAATCATATACCATTGCGGATTCCCCACAAAATATATAAATATTCCTAATGAATTATTTCTTTTCAAAACTATGTTCATATTCAAAATTGATAAATGGATTATAACTAGTGGAGACAAAAACATAATAAAAAAACATTATACTTTTTATATCAAATATGTTCCAAAAATAATGTTTTTAAAATCACTTTATTGATACAACATAAATGATTCCCATATTAAACAATTGTCCCCTTCTTCATCTGGCTTTAATTATTCCCCTCACCTTAATGAACTCATTTTTTACAATGATCACTTTATTTAATTTTTCCCATGCCATGTATGTTGGGTTAATCCCTGTGGAAATTCACTTGTTAATTATTTTTTAGAGGCGTTTTAGTTAACGAAAACACACACAATGCCTAGGATCTAAGAGACTCATGGTGGGTTCCCAAATGAATGAATTATTTGAGTTTCAATAAATATATATAAAAACCATTTAGACTATTTAACTAAAGTGATTTCTTTTAATATTTAAAAAAATTGAATCCCCAATGATATAGTTCAAAAATATAGTTCCTAAAGCATTGATCATAACTCCACAAACCGGTATCCTATATCACTATGAAACATTGTTCAAAAAAAAATATTCATAAAATAAATATTCATGTTCCATCAAAAATAATTTAGCCACAAAAATTTCATATTAATGGAATCTGAACTACAAATATGGTATTTTCATTACGTAAGGCATGTTTGAGTACAGTGTGAGGCCTGAAATATTCAAAAACTATAAATGGATTTTGAAACAATTTAACCCTTTATTCAAAAAAAGTATGAGGATGTAGTAGGAATTGATGGGATTCATTATGAACTATTTAGATTAGTCATTAATTGATCCCCTACCATACATTTAAAACATTACATTTCCCAAATGTTGAATTTCAATGTTGGGAAGACAGATTTTCTGACAATTAATTCTCAAAATATAATTTCAATGATTTAGATTAATGTCATGTTCCAAGGACCAACATGTACTTCCAAAAGATACTTTTTTCACAAGAATCTTTACAACATGTTTTCATGAATTATCATTTATGTTCAGATAGGTTTTCAACTAAGTTCAATCAATTTCATGTTAAACATTTGGTTGCATAGTGATTATGTGTATAACAAGATCAGAAAATCTGATTCCAATTTATTTTCAATAGAGCATAAAAAAATAATTTCTAAACACCCAGAAAATAAATAAGAAGGTTCCAATTAAAACACCTTGCAATGCATCATTTACCCCTACAATTAGATTCTAGGAGTGATGATATTAAACAAATGTGACTCAATTTTCAGCAAAGAGGCACATGCATTATTTTTATGGAATAAGAATATGGGAACTAAAAACATTTATAAAATGAGTGTCTTGAGAGTGTTTTGTCATCAATATTGAAACATATATATATATTTAGATAATAAACTTGAAACATACCCTTTTTTGTAAAACACAAATACATATGTAGTACACATTTCCTGTAGTATAAAATTCACTAACTCACTAAACCATTGAGATAAATCACCGACATCATTGTATCATTGACTCAGGCATAATGTAGTGACATATTAGATACTTTTTATGCTAAAATGGTATAGAAAATTTTAAAATGAATTAAGAAAAATGTACTTCCCTGAATTAATGGTTTTCAGTGAATCGTTTTCATGGACATTCCACTACATAATGACCCAAGTAGCATTATACTAACTCAAAAAAAGAAGAAGTATGAGAAATAAAAAATTGCAGAAGGGATTGCTCAAAAAATAGAGCAATGAAGTTTCACATTATTCTAAATCAAAACAAGTAGAAATATTAAAACATGAAAGTCCATGGGTTGAATCCCATGAATTAATGAATTTAATTTCTTCAGTTAAACAATATTTAGATTCAGTTTTCCATCACTGTGAAATAATCCCTTACCATCGCATGTCCATCACAATAGATTTTGAATATCTTCATATTAACAAGAATGGGACTATTCTATTCACATTTAATCTCAAAATAAAATTAATTTATACACAAACAATAATAAAAGGATATGAAAACATAAATTTTAATATCATAAGAAAGAGTTTATGTCATAAATTAGAAGTAAGTTCCTTCTGTCCTTATATAAATTCACTAGTTTGTATGATAAAATAATGAAATACTATGGATATATATTTTCAAATCAATGAATTTTTAGATTAATATATCTTTATTTCATCAAGATCACTCATCTCAATAAGTCTTCTGACCCAATCACTCTTAATTTATATATTAAAAGACATAACTACCTAATATTACTTTTGATCCAACTCCATAGGTAAATAAAAACACATCCCAAAAAAATAACCTCTAGAGACATACCAAATGGGGTCTTAAAAGCTCTTTAATATGCCCACAATGCTTCATATATCTTAAGAGACTGGTATTTTCTAGAGTTAGTGATTGTTTTCTCTAAGCTCTATTTTAGCTACCTAATTGATTTCTCCTCTTGTGAACTGGACTGTGGATGGTTATTAGTACTAGTTTTATTGGCGTTCCCATATTTTCCTATCAATGATTTAAAATTATAGTTTATAAAGTGTATGCTATTATCAGTGAAACATACTTTTGGTACACTAAATCAAGAAATTTTATTGTATTTAAAAAAATTAATAGCAATATTTCCTTGATTTTTGGGAAGAGTTAAAGCATAAAACATTTTATAAACATAGTTTACAACCACTATAAGATATTTATTCCCATGTGATGATAAAAATTGGCACATTAAATTTAAAACCAAGACATATAAGATAAAAATATAAAGGTTACCTCATTAGGGGTAACTCCATCTTCTGCCCAACATTTCTTGTCCTATAACACCTGTCATAACCAAACAGACAGATCCTACAATCATTAAATAATGTGGGTAAAAAAACCATATTGGAGGACATTTTGAGATTTACTTTAACCAGTATGGTGTCCTCCACATGGTGAGGAGTGACATCACTCAAGAATGGTAAGCAATTCATCCTCTTGGACACACCTTGTAAGTATTCCAACATCACTCCTCCAAAATATCAGGTGTATTTTAAAAGGTAAAACATATGTTCAGAAATTAATTTATTACTTTGGTTGTAAGAATGATTTTTTGGAAATGACACAAGATGCCAAAATTTTTGTATAATTTTCAATCCATTCAAATTGTCTAATCGAGATAGTGAGTAACAAATCCTTATGGATTGAAGAGTTAATCTCACTTGGGTCTTTATAAATAGTATTAATATGCCTAGAAATATGGTTAGCAACTACATTTTGTACTTTCGGTTTAACTATTATCTTCAAATCAAATTCTCGTATCATTAAGATTCATGTAATAACCCTAGGACAAGACTCTTTATTAGAAAATACATATTTTGTGGTAGAATGTTCAATGATGATAATGACTTCATAACCTATAATATACTTCTTAAGCATCTCTAGAGAAAATACCACAGCTAACAACTCTTTTTCAGCAGTGGCATAGTTCATTTGATCATCATCTAGTAGTTAAGTTGCATAATAAACCACATGCATCTTATTATCCTTCCTCTTCCCTCAGACAGCTCCAACAGTAATATCACAAGCATCAAATATTAATTCAAAGGGTATTTTCCAATCAGGTTTAGTGAGACTAGGTGATGTGGGTAGTTTTAACCTATGAAGATTAAAATAATTAATAAAGTATTGGTCAAAATATAATGGGTCGTACGTAGCTATAAGGGAATCCAAGGGAAGATTGATTTTAAAGAAATATTTTTTGAACATCCGTTTGAAACCATCATGACATAAAAAACATATAAAATATTTTATATTGTAGGAGAATAAATTTTTTAGATAACATCATTTTTAGTAGTATCAACTTCCAACCCCCTTTTGCACACCTCATTTCCTAACAAAATACATAATGTGACCATATATTGACACTTTCCCTAGTTAATAACCATGTTGTTATTTAATCATATCCCCAATAATAACTAAAATTATACTAAGAAATTATTAAAAATTCTCCAACAATAAATAATTTATCAATTAAAATATATATAATTCTCTCAATCAATACATATAAAATAGCCGTCACAATTCTTTGAAAGGAGAAGGAGCTCCAAACAACCCAATGGGAATCCAATTGTAGGAAAATGTCCTAGAGGTCCCATGAAAGAAGAATTATCTTGATCCTCTAGATAAACTAGAATATATTTGTAACAAGAATAACCAACATGAAAATAGAAGAATTCACTACCAACAATCTTCCCATGTATTCGATCAAGGAAGGTAATTAGAAGATGGTCCATCATAATGGTAAAATTTATCATCTTATAGTCAATATAGACTCACTGTTTTTTGGAATTTTGTAATTTAATATATTAATTCTTATAATTAGTTACAATAGTAATACCTCCATCTATATGGACTACTTTTACTGGAATGACTCATTTAAAATAATAGATATTATATATTATTATAATGTCCATCAATTTGATAACTTATACTCTCAAAACATCATTCTTATTGGGATCAATCATCTTTGACACTCTACCAAAGGATTATGGTCTATCTCCATAAGGATATTATATATGAAAAATGAAGGATTAATTCCCATAATATTATCTATGGTCCATTCTATGGCATATTTGTATTTTTTTAATAACTATCAATAACCTTTCTTCATTAATTTCAACCAAATCAATTGAAATGATTGTAAGAAGAGTGAAATTATTACCAAAGAATGAATATTTTAGATGTGTAGGAATTGGTATCAATTCATGAATGTGTGCTTATTCACTTAATAGAAACTATTGGGACCCGGTTGTTAAATTTCTTCAATATATCTCTTATATAGAGTTTGTAATAATTAATGGCATTCAATTTCTAGATCAGTCTTATAAATGACTGTACTTCATTCCAAATGTTCTTGATTTAAATTTAACATATTTATCAATGAAAAATCATTTAAATGATTTATAATATATCCCACTACATACTCAAAAATATTATAAGTATTGGTAATGATATAGTAACCCTGAAGTTCACTCAAAAATTACTTATATTTGGAAACATGAAACACATAATCAATTAATGAAAAAACTGGAAATTTTACCTGTTCATAGATAGTCTTCCAATTTTTTAATTTGAGATGATTCCAGAGTCTGGGAGATATGAAAAACAATATTTTCAGTTAGACTGGATTGATAAAAAAATTAAACTTGATTTTCAACTCCCATCTTTATTTCTTTATTAATCGAATAATTTGTATTCAAAACATGATTTTCACTTGGGTTTTTATCTTAAATGAACTCTATCATAGAAATTTTTTAGTAATGGTTGGTCCCTTTATATATTTATACAAGTAAAACACTTCTTGTTGTTCTACAATTTTAAAAATTAGTTTACCATTGGATACATTAATAACTACTCCCTCTATGTCAATGAAGTGCCCACCAAGAATAATATAAACTTATTTTTCACACAAAATTTATGAGACTTGAAATTATGTAGGATGAAATTATTTTCTAAAACCAACATGTAATTCATCTAACCTATCTAATGGATTAGTAATGAAATTGTCATCTAACTAAAGGATGACTGTGGTGGGTTGAAGATCACCAAATATCTACTATTGGAATAGGGAGTATGGGAGTAGATTGATGCTAGAACATAAGTCACATAATAAGTTTAGTTGAATATAATTTTATACAGTATAAAGAATGAAAAAGATACCTCAATCATGGGGCTTGGGTGGGATTATTTATTAGAGTATAGCATTAAACTCTTTAGTGAGTTTATAAGTGGAAAATTATTCAAGTATCATTTTATTGGAAATTTTTATTATGTGATTTAAGATATGATGGGATTTGAATTAAATCTTGGATGAAATGTTTTTTACCTTGGATCCTGTAAACAAGTTGAAGTAACTACTGATTTTATATTTGGTATCACTCATGGATTTCAAATTTTCAAGTAACAGGATGGTATGGGAATACCATTTATGGACAGTAGAAATATCCCTCATTGTTTTAAATAGTTCTATTTGTTTTTTTATTTTTATTTTTATAAAAATTTCAATCTTTTTTGAGGTTAAAATATTATATATATTTTTTATTTTCTAGACAATACGCATTAATTATAGATTCTATAAAAAATCTTTTATTCCAGATTAAAAACACTTTTCAGTTTGGGCATTTTCATAGTCGTTTGGAGGTATTGTTTGATTATTATGCCCACATCTAGTAACACCATCCATGGAATTATCTCTTGGGTTTAGGTAATTTTTTTTAGGTAATCTACATATATACCTAGAAATTATATGTCTAGATATTTATACCAATTGAGTTTCAATGTTTTATATTCTAGAATAATTTTTAATTTTATCAGTTTCATATTAAGTACTATGATTATTCAGTTGAATTTTGAGTAATTCTTCATGAGAATCCAATATATTTAAAATTTGAGAACATTTATTACAAACTTATATATCCCGGATTCAATTAAAATATAACATTATTCCCCTCTTTGGTTTTGAAAACAATTTTTCAATTGGGTAAGGAAATTTGGGGAATTGGATTGGTAGATTATTCGATGTTCATTCCATGATAGATTTGGATAGTTCCTATAGACTTGGATATAAATGATTGAAAATGGGTATTCTTTTGTATGCATCCTAAAAAGATAATTGGAAATGTTCAAGTTTCTTTATTGTTTGGATGACATGCCAGATTTGGGACAATGGTATTCAATTTGACGAAACATCCCACATTGTGAACATTGTTCCCTATGTAATTTGGTTGAGTTATGACAGCCAACATGGTATATATATTTTTTGGAATAATGTTTCATTATTGATTGAAAATGGTTTTCTATTATAGCCATTTGAGATTTTGTTTCATTTTCAGAACCATTTTTTTGGATTTTTATTCGATGTATTCTTTCATGAATTTTTATGTTGAGAGTTCAAAGATAGGATATTTAAATTTTTATAAATTATTCCTAAGGAATATCACATTAATTTATCCCACCAGCTTATTAGGACAACCCTTTGTAGGTGGATTCCATAAGAATTTGTGGTAGGAGTTGATGATGGGGATACTGCCTAAAAATGTACCTAAATCTATCATAGGAATTATGAAAGGCTTTACCATCCTATTGATTAAAATTATTGATCGTTTTTCTATGTTCACCCATATGAGTTTGGTGATAAAATGTAAATATGAATGAATTATAAACATGGTAAAAATTCTCAAAAATATTCTCATTAGGTCTCATAAACAAGTATTAAGCATTCACTTTAGGAAAATTTATTATACTAACATTCTTAGTTTATTCTTAGTAATTTCTAAAAGTTGTAATTACAACACTTTATAGTAAAAATATCAAATAAAGTAATGAGAATCCTAATTATAGAGTCTATTTAATGTAGTAAATGGTAAAAAGTGGGACTATTTCAACTCCTAATTTCTAGATCCATTTGTTAACCTTGTTGATGATGGATTACTTGACAATTGACTAATAAGGAACTCCCTCATCTATGAACTTTTTTACTTCATCATTTGGTTCAGTTTGAAATGTTTTAATGTTATTAGCAGGAACTCTATGACCTTTTTTTATCCATTTTTGTTTTATTATTTTTATAACACAAATATGTTTATAAATATAGAAGTTCATTAGTAATAATTTATCAGTAAAATATTGGGTATTCATATATTGGGTCAAAAATGGTGAAATTTAGTGCAAAAAGTTAAATAGCACTAAAAAACAAGTTATAAATTTTAAACAAGTAGGGAAAAAATATATTTTGATTCAAAAAGAATATTTATATTTTGATTTCATTTTTTTATATTATTTTAATTTTTTTATATGTTAATTGATTTAACATTATTTAGATAGGTATATTGGTCCATCCATGCCCTCCCTGACAACAGATCCAAAAAATTTACCTAATTATCATTTAAAATAAGTCAATGTTTTTTATTTTTTTCTCACTATTACTATATAGGGGCATGTAGGGTCGTTCGCACCAGGAAGGATGAACCACCAAATATCAATTAGAACAATGCCATTATTGTTTACATTGGTTGAACTCTTCTATTTTTTTAACCTCTTATATTTTTTATATTTTATGTATTTGTTTCAGTAAAATGTAAAAAGAAATAAAGGTTCTCAAAAGAAAAATATCATCTTAACCAGTGTAGTAATGATCTTTTAAAAAATAGTGAACTAAATAGAAAAGATATAATATAAAAGCAGTTTATCATGATAAGAATGCATAGATTCATATCATACTAGTTTATGAGGATAACTTATTCACTTCTTGTTAGGTAAACACACCTCAAGGAAAAGATGAAGAATCTCCCTCATCTGGAAATTGAATAAGTAGGGGATTGGGTCTTAGTGTATGCCACTCCATAAATCAATCGAACTTCTATATTGTTTGAAAATAATGATACTGTAATTTAACTCATTATAAAACTCCACCCGCTCATGACAGTAATGGATTAATTAGATGAATTCATGATCAATCACACCGATTGATTATAAAAATTGAAATTGAAAACATTGAGGGAAGAACAATTAAAATGAGAGGCAGAATCAGTTTAACCGACTGATTTTAATTCCGTAAAAAGAATATCATATAAGGAGTTATAGAAGATAAGCAATTAGTTTTTAATTCATATTATATAAAATAATTTTTATTATCATATCAGTTAAAGTCATTAAATCACATGATTACAACATACATTAATTTAATTTAAAATTTACAGGAAGAACTTTCCTAGTTCTCCTAATATCTAGACATTGTCTTCAACATGATTCGTGGAAGTATGTTACTCTATTGGTTATAATCCACTATCATGATCTCAGATGATCCTAAGTGAATTATTGGAATTATTTTCCAAATCCCATACTATTTCTATGATTCTAATACAACTTTCATCTATTGTAAATCCATGCTTGTTTGCACCAACAATAATATGTACTTCACCCTTGCACCTCTCACATGTAATTTTTACCACATCACTTGTCATTGTATCTTAACCCTTGTATCAAACATCTCAGAGTATGTCGGTATGCACCTAGACATGTTTTATGTTCATTTATGTATCTCCGTGAGAAAAACTGTTAAATTAGTTAACAATTTGACAATAACATTTGTAATCTAATTTTGTATATAAAAAAATATTTTTTTTAAAAATAAATATATTATATAATTTAAAATTTATATAATGTTATCATTTATGAATTAATTAATATTTTAATTGATTGTTTTATTTATATTATTTAATGTCATAATAAGTTGATATTATTTAATTTATTTAATATTATTATAAAAGTTCATAATTTATTTATATAGTTTATAATTAATAATTTGATAATATTAATATCCATGTAATTTTATATTTTCATTTAAAAATAATATTATTTGTAAATAAATCTTAATGTTTTTATATTTTTAATTAGATTATCATTTATTTGGATTAATTTATTACTTTATTTTCAATTATTAAAAATCGGTACTATAATTTTAATTAATTTATATAACAAAATAAACTATAATTACTATATTTATTTATTTTTAAAGTATTTATAGGTTATTCTTAATATTTTAGCTCAATAAAATTTCCGTATTTAAATAGTTATATAATTTATTTTATTATTATTGTTTTTTAATATATTTATATAATTATATTGATAATTATTATTATTATAATTATTAATATATTTAAAATTTTAAATTCAATCCCCCTATCTTCTTCTTCATTGAGCAGTGACATGGGATGTCGTGTTATTTCATTTTTAAGGATCTACTCTGGATAATCCTCAGCACCAGTACTATCACTAGGTCTGGTAGTAGTGATTGCAATGTCAGATCTGCATCATCAACATTTGACCGGTGAACGACGGGTGGATTATTTAAAAGTGACAATGAGTAGCTTCAAAATGCACGAGTTGTGTGGCTTGACTTCCAATATATATCTAATTAACAGGGGGTTCAAACTTGTTGATTTTTGGTTTTGATCAAAGTGTATTGATTTAATCTTGAATTGATTTAATCTAGAATAAATAAGAAAATGTGTTCAAATATATAGCCAGAATACGAGATAGATAGAGAAGTAGTGAGTTGCACTCTATTCTAGCAGTGATGGTGCGAAAATGGATGTAAAGCCAAAGGTGTAGGTAGATGTTGTGGTGTAGTTTATCAGTTATACATGATACACCAATGGGAGCAGGTGTTTCGTTAGTGTGATGGATCCGTAGGAGGATTTGAAGCAGGGTGATGATACAACGTTGATGATGTAATGAGAGGTTTCCAGTGAGTCCGACAAGGTATGGGTT
Source organism: Viscum album (assembly GCA_963277665.1). Classification (NCBI taxonomy): domain Eukaryota; kingdom Viridiplantae; phylum Streptophyta; class Magnoliopsida; order Santalales; family Viscaceae; genus Viscum; species Viscum album. The sequence goes on from OY728150.1 coordinate 198,069,388, forward strand.
AATGAAACTAATGGGATAACAGTAAGTTGTGTGGGGTTAGTGCATTGGTTGGACAAGAAATATAGTTTCATTTTTAGGAGTTGAGTTACCGACACAGAGTCAGTAACTCACAATTAATTTATAAAAATCAAAACAATAATAAGATAACAAAACGTATAAAATAAAACCAAATAATATGTAATTTCATGATACTATTAAATCACAACTCATTTAATTAAATAAAACAATGTTTAATATAAATAATATAAATTTAATCTATAAACAATTTAATAAGATCAATGGAGATAACTGAAATTAATTATTAAATAGCGTTAGTATTACTTAGATTACTTTAAAACAATTAAAAGAAGAATAATAAAAATTATTTCAAAAAATAAAATGAATATATTTAATTTATTAAATAATATCAAATAAAATTAAATGATTTGTCATGGGTTCTGCATGGATGAGCATTGGTGACACGTTGAGTCACTGATAGTGTAAAAGGGATGTGACGGTGGGATGAGCTGTTGATGTAGTTACTGTGAGACATTGTGTTAGTGAGAGCATCATTACTGAGTCCATGAATCACGTAAAATAAGGAAAAATGTTTAAAATGAAAATATAATACAATGAAAAATATGAATATAATATCATATAAACATAATATTAGTAAATAATAAAGCATTAAAAAAATTGAATAGTAAATTATATTAATTAAAAACTAAACACTTGACATATATTAAAAAATAACTATATTTTTAAACATAATAATTACATTACCAAAAATAAATTTTTGATTAAATTATATATTTAAAAAAATTCATAAATAAAAATCAATATAAGTTAAAATAATTAGACATGATATAAATAATAAAGTTAATTTATTGAGATTTATCAAAATAATAAGGTAAGATATAATGTTATGCGATGATTTTATTAATTATAAATAAAAATATTAAATGATTAACTAATTAAATTTTCATATTATTAAAAATTCAAACCGAATAATAAAATTATTTTAAATTAATATGTTTAATAAAGACATAAAAATTAACGAATTATGTTACTTGTTTAAAACTAATAAATTATGTAATTACAAATAATACAATAAAGATTATGTTAATGATTTAAATAATTAGTTGATTTAAATTTATTGTAAAATTAATTAATTTAAAAAAACACTTAAAAGTAATAAAGAATACCATAAAATTATATAATTAAATTGAAAAATAATAACAATTCTAAAAACTAATTTTTAAAAACAAAATTACTGAAGAGGGAAAATAATAATTTAGTTATAAAAACCATGTAATTAATGAATTTAGTTACAAAATTAAAAAATTACAAATAAGTAATGAAAAGTATAATAGTAATTGATTAAAACATTAATAAAATAAATAAAATATGTGAAAAAATTATGTAATTTAGCGCAGAGCAACAATTCATTGTAAAATATGTGCATAAACAATTCCATGCTTTTAAAAAGTCATTTATAAACACATCATCCCGGTGCATGAAAGATTTGTTTGTTAAAAACTTATCTTTCATTAAAACCTAAAATATGTCCTCATGTATTGGGTATTGGGGATCAACAAGAGTTGCAGAATAATATTGTTTTTTATATTTTCCTTGTCAGATTAGTGATTTCAGGTACATAATATCATGACTACAGTACATGTATAGTTTTACTTCTAACCATGGATAAATATTTCAATGTAAATATACTAATGCAGCCTTCTATTCATTTAAATGAGTAAGTATTCACCCAAACTATTCCACGAGGGGGATTCCAAATAAGTGTTCCGCTGGAGGTAGTGTGTTATCGCTAAAATTTGTAAAGTTCATACTGGTGGAAGAGAGTGACTCTATCTGAACATATGTATTCTATAACTAGTAGAGATATATGTGTTTTGGTACCAACTTCACACTTTTAGAGTATGATCATTATACTAACCCTTAAAAGTGATCCTTTTAAAACTATTGTGTTGTCTCTATACATGTGAATGTTTAAATACGGTAGGATTCCATCAGACATGTTTAAAAATTTCCAAACAACCTTGGAGGAAGATTAATTTCCTTAAAAAAAATATTAAATCATAATTTACCAATTCTATATTAGGGTGTTCTGTTTTCCTACTAGAAGAAAAGTTATAGGAATATGTAGAATAAAATGAAATACAAGTACCCCCACCTATTCCCAATTTATATTATGAGTAGAAATTTTGAGGATGAAATATTAAAAAGTTAAACAATGTAACAACCCATAAATTAGTTTTTTACATTTGTTTCATGAAAAAATGTGTATTATGTTATATTATATAGTATTATATAATAACATCAAATTGTGAAACAAAAGAATATTTATTTCGTTACTAAAAATTATTATATTTTTCATAAAGTACACATATTTTAATTATAAAAAATAAAATGGGACCGAAATTGTAAATTAGATAAACTAAAATTGGATAATATGGAATCCCCCAATTTTCTAGAATCATCTCTCCCATGAACATCAGTTTATAAAAGAAACAAAATACTAATTAAAAATATTCATAATAAAAAATTATAATATAGAACATCTAGAGTATTTCTAGGGAATTTTTAATAAAAGAATGAAAAATTATTTCTATCATTATGACGATTAATGAAATTGTTACATAATCATTGAAGTTGTAAAATGACCATTCATAATAATAAACAGACAACTGGAATAGTAACCTAACCATTATGAATATTTTCCTAACCATTGGAAGTGAAATTTGGTCTCAAAGTAATAAAATGTGGTATAAATAATATATATCATGAGTTATTTAAAAATAAATAAATATTATAGTTTTATAAAATAAAAATCATCATAAAATATAAATAATCTTTTTAAAAAAATTTATTTTATTTTATATATGAAAAATAGGTTTTTAAAAATGTAAAATTTCCAATATTATAAAACTATTCTAATAAAATGATAATCTTATTTTTAATCAAATTGTCAAATTTTTACAATTGTTTTTTTAATTTGTTGGCATACATCTATTTTTACAATAATTGTTAAAAATATCTTTTTTTTAATACCAAATGTGTTATGAATAAATGATGATTCAATAATGTCTTTATAAATGTTACAATGGATATTTACGATGAAAATAAATTTTATAATATAAATGGACCGTTTATTGAATTGAACATTATTTCCAAACCCAAAATGTATTGTCAAAGATCTGATGATATATGTTTTCCCTTAAAATAACAAATTTTTGTTTTTTCTACAATCCTTTGTAATTAACTAATGAATTATATATATATAATAGTTTAATGTCTTATTACAATTATATTATACTTATATATGATTCCTAGTGTAAAAAAATTATTTCAAGGATTATAATTCCTATAGTATTTTATTCAAATTCTGTTAGGAAAATACCTCTCCCCTTAATTCTGAACATCTCTCTCCCTTCCCTAGAATGATTTTTCCACCCTCACATATCAATGTAAAGCCTCTTAAAATTCCACTATGTTATAACCCTTAAACCCTTTCAAGGTGTTATATAATAAAAAATTCCAATCTTTCGATGAATTAATGGTTATGTAAAAGGAATAAATTCAAGAAAGTGGTAATTTCCTTTGGTTATTTTATTTAATTTTTTTCATCAAATTTATTATAATACTTCTCTTTATTAATTAAAACCTTATTAAAAATATATATAATACATTAAAAATATCTCAATAATATTAATATACTATAAAAATAATTTCTAAAAATGTGTGTATTTTTCATCTCACAGCTTTTCATTGGATAAATTCAAATTAACAATTTGTTGATTGAAAAAAAGTTACTTTCCACTTTATTTGTAATCAAAAACCTAATTTATGGCCCTGAAAAAATATATATGATATATACATGTTTAAATAATTTTATTCTAATCTTTTATATTTCTTTTTTAATATTACATGTTACTATAAAAATAAATACAATTCATGAAAAATAAGTAATGTTTAAAGAAGACATGATGTCAAAAATTATTCCCATTAACAAATGGGAATTACAAAACTGAAGAAAAATGTTACAATTTATATGTAGGGAAAAATATTAACGAAATTAAAAATATAAACCATACAATTTTAAACCCGGAGTCGGTGTCTACTACCATTACATTTACCAAATTACAAGGACTAAAACCCCGAAGAACCATGAGTTTAGTAGTCTTGGTAAACTAGATACATACATGATTCTGGTATTACAAATAAATACGCTATGTACAATAATAGGTGTTTCATTACTTTATAAAAACTATATTTCATCTATAATATCTTTACATATATTTCTAAGTATAACTCCTGGATATCTGGGAAAAACACAATAATGGTGATACAAATTCTCAGTAAGGGTATGTAATTTAGATGAAATATTTCATTTTTGAGAAAAGTCAACATAAACTGGTAAATAACTAATAAAAAATTTTATTCAGATAAATAGATATGGAAACATAAATAAGGTATTGAATTAAATTTACACACACACAATTTATTCAATAAACCTAAAATATAATGCAACCATAGATATATAAATTTTAAAATATCATGGATAAATAATCACTAAATCTAAATGAGGGAAATAATTATTTATTGGACATAATTTTTCATAGGTACAAGGTAGAATTTCTATTATTTCCTTTCACAAGAAGTTTTATATCTTTTCCATAATAATTCATTTAATTTGTCAAACTGATTTGTCTCATGAGATTATTAATGAATTTAAATATTATCTATAACTCGATCCCACCCATGTCATATCTGTCCAAATAATTCCATATATATTGAATAATTGATTAAATATGTTCCCTATAAAATATTCATATGAAGATGAATATTTGGATTTATTAATATTTACCCTATGGAGGATAAATTTTAAAATGTGTTATTGATGTTGATGGATTTAAATACCATTGAATGATCATTAGAATTATAATTGAATATAATAAACATTAAACATTCCAAAGTGTCCCATAACACATTGAAATCCTGGAATCGAAATTAACATGAAGGAATAAAATTAAATTAAACTTATAGTATAATTAAAATACGAATATACATGATAAAAAATTTTAAATGGTTGTATATACACCATATAGTAATGTGAATTGGTTTATAATAGTAAATAAGTTTTTACTGAATGTAAATGGAGAAAAAATCCATTACCTTATGTTTGACATGTCAAGTGTGTCTTTAATTTCCTAAATAACAGAATTAGGATAATTTTTTATTTCCTTTAAAAACAATTTCTATATTATTACTACATTTAATTTTCTAATCACTGTGTTGTATGTCATTACTTTAAAAATCTTGATTATATTGGGTGTTTCTGAAACAATTTTGCTCATTTGTCAAAAAAATATTGATAGATCGAATATTTTGAAAGATGAAACTATATAAAAATATACATTCTAATAATAAAGAAATAATTACCATATTTATACCTAAATCTTATTTTTAATACCAATTATGAAATATTTTTATGAAAAATTATCAAATGTTAAAATCATTGAGACAGAAGGTCGTACGTACCTATGAGTAACGTTCTCTATTTTAAATGATCATTATAGAAATAAGGAAAATACCATTATATCATTAAAAAAATATCATTATCTCATAATTTTCTTTATTTAATCATATATATATATATATAATTATTTTTATGTAACTGAATACACATCACATCGACGACGCGGTAGTCTATACATCTATGAAATACATTTTAACTTCTTTAGTGTTTCAAAAGGGTGATAAAGAAAATGATATATTATATTTCAATGAATTTAATTATTTATTTAATGTTAATTTTATGTCATTTATGTCACATATTATTAATTAAAACAATTTTTAGTACATTACATCAATATTTTGAAAAAATCACATCGCTTTGAGGAGGTGGTAGTCTACACATCCACAACTGATGGTATCATATTCCCACAAAATGTATTGTATGATGGTATGTGTTATTAAATAATTAAATAAGTATAAATAAATTATAACTATAAATTTTATCATATAAAAATAAATGTTTCATCTTAATTATCAACTAATAGAGGATATAATGGAAAAAATGAAATCGTTTTCCCGAACCGATAGAGCATCGTACACAAAAATGGTAGGTTCTTTACCCATTAAATAGAAATTTGTGGAATCGAAGGTCCAACAATTAACATAATAATTTATGACCATATTTTTTATATTATTATTGTTATATAATAATTGAATAATTATTATTTAAATATTTTATAATTAAATAGAACTAATTATCTTGATGATAGATGTTAGCTCTTATTCTTGTAACTCATTTCCATTTTCACTAAAAGGGTTCCTTGGATTTATTTATAGCAATGTTTTTGGATTATATGATTTTTTTGATATTTTCAGGGGAAACTTTGTAGATATTGGTCATTGTAGAGTGTATTTTATATGTTGGAGGAAGTGGGAAGCGTGATTTCCTTTTTTATAGTAGAAAAAGCCTTCCATTCATGGAAACTTTTGGAAAGTGAATTACACTAATTTGTTCCTATAAATTTTTTGTCTAAAATGATATAAATATTATAAAATGTAATATAGGGTATAAATATGAACATAAATTTTTTTTTGTAATTTTTATAAGAGTTTATGGATTTTGAGTTTAAGGATTAGTCCTTTGTAAAGCCGATTTTTTTCATAATCATTGTAATTAATTTTAATCACTTTCAAAAATATTTGTTTTCAAAACTATGATAATATTATTATAAATTATAAATTATTTCTATTAAAAATTTGAATTACATTTTTACAAATTAAAATATCATATATGGTAGAAATAAATTTAAAAATAATCATACGGATGGGATGACAAGGAGTGTTTTTTATGTTAAAATGTTCATTTGTTTTTTGATTTATTAAGACCAATTTTATTATAATTTTAATAAAAAATAAATACATTGGATAAATAGAAGAAAAATATATCTAATTATTATTAATAAGTAATAATATTTTAATTTAAAATTGTAAATAAATTAGACAAAATAGATTTTTGTGAATTAAAAATTATTATTTTTCACTATTCATTAAGAAATGATTTTTTAGATAATATTACATAAAATTCACCAAAACATAATTTTCATGTTTCTATTTTAAAAAATTAAATTAAATTTCTCATATTAAATTCATAAATGTGTCAAAATTATATTTAAATTATTCATTCCATTAAAATGTGTTAAAACATGCTTTATTTTGATATATGTTTTATAAATAAAATGGGGTTTATTCTTATCTTATTCATGTAATGTCTATTAGATGAATGTAAAAAATATTTTATTGAATGTATAATATATATGTTTAATTAAAATAATTCAATAATACAAATTAATTTGACTTATTAAGATAAAATAACCACATGAGAATAAAAATATTTTTTTATAAAAAACATTTCCTATATATTAAATTAGTTCTTATATTAAACTTTAATTTATTTTTAAACAATTAAATACGAGATATATTCTAATTAGTCAGTAAATAAAATTCCTAACCATAAAATTAATTTCTATTTTATATCTTATTAAATTAAATAATATTAATTTCAATAATATATTATTGTTCGGTAGAACTTGGTCACGCCCCTCAACCTAGCCTTCAAAGAAAGTCATTATTATGTGTAACACATTTTATCTTCATCATTAAATTTAGAGAAACCTTAACATTTTGTTTAATTTAACATAATCAAAACTTGTGGATTTATATAAAACAATCTAGGATGAAAAATTAATATTAATTTTAAAAGAAGTTTTATAATGTATTGGGGTGTTACATTCTCCCCACGAAAAATAAACGGTTTCCTTTAAATTCAAAATAGATATCAATAATCCAGAGAATGATATTTGAGAATAATATATTTTTTAATAAATCAAATCTTAAATATGGTTAATAGAACAACTTCTTATTCAGATAGAACAAGATGTAAAATTATCACAGAACTGGGATTCATAGTAGGAGAACATATTTGGGAAATGGAAACCCGGATATGGAACAAAACTATAATAATAATGTTCAGATAGAGAATGGTAGAGAACATTATAAGATGATATTTGAGGACCAAAAATTCAAAAAGCAATATTGTAAAATTATTCATTGATATCATAAAATAGTATAATAATAGGATAACATTTTTTTCAAGACCATTTTTCCTATAGTACAGAGATTCTTCCACACCATAAAAATATAATTAAACATAATATTCTTTTGAAAAAATAATATTTTATACATTGGGTTTTCCTAGAAATATTATAACATTTTTCTCATAATTGTGATGAAAGCTTTGTAAAGTAATAAATTAACATCGAAAACCACAACCAACTATCAATGTAATCCATTAAATAAATTGATTTCAATTCCAAAATATTTCGATACAACACCTTAGAATGATGGTCACTGAATTTCAAAAATGGACTTATTAATTTAAATGAAGTAGATTTTAATCATCACATACCAAACAAGGGAATATGTTATTATATTTAATTTTAAAAAAACTTTATAGAAAACCATCATTCCTTTTTTCCTAAAATAGAACATAGAATATTTCAAAAATTCAATAAATAGAAAAATGATTTAATCTCTATCAACGATAACATAATCCAATTAGTCAATAAATCCTTACACAATTCTATAAATTCATCACTTATCCAATTTATGTTATCCAAACCTATCATTTTTTACCCAAAAAATATTTTCTAGACATTATACCATATAAATGTTTATCTTTTAGATAATAAAATGTTCTCTAAAAGTTTTACTTTGTAATGAATAAATTTTCATTTTATAATATTTCATAACATCTAAAATCTTTAATTATAAAATAATTTTATACAAAACTTATATATTCCATAAAATTTATAACCATTATATAGTTGACAGTATAAGTAAATGAAATAATTATTCAATCTAGAAATAGTCTCACTAGTAATTCATCTTCATTGTTGGTAGTAGCATAATTCTAACCTTGATCCATTATCCTCTTTTGGGTTATATTCCACTGACACATGAGATGTGGATTTGAATAGTGTCTCATCTCTTTATAGTAAAATCATCATACCTTTTAGTTTTCATTATTCACCTTCAATGCCCAAATTTGGTGGCCCTTTTCCCCAAACAGATAACAGTTTAAAATTCCCTTGAAGAAAGTACCACGATGTTTGTTTTCACAATTGTTACAAGTGGGGTAAAAATTATTTCCCTTGTTACCTTTATATATCTTTTGGAATGTGATCCTATTATTTTATTTCTTTCCTTCAAATCCATAATAATTTTAATATTATTTACCCATCATGTAATCCCATGATACTATATACTCATATAACGAAAATTATTTGTAGACTATTTACCCTAAAAACATTTCCCAATGTCCATAAAAGATATGATCCTTCTTACTCATTGTAACAATTTAATTATTGATGTTCACATTCCATATACTAGCCTATATTTTCTAATGAAGACATTAAATAAAATAGTTTATATCAATATAAGACATAATTTATAATAAAAACAAGTAAAAAAGAACATATAAATTGAAAAAAATATTTATTTCTAATATAATAGTCATAAACATGGTTTCCATTGGGATGTTTTTACTTCTAAATCCTTCTTAATGGTTGTTAATGAAAATGTGAAACATCATAAGCATATCCCCTTGGACTGTCAAACTTGGGTCATAGTAAGACTCATTGTCATGAACCATGTTACATCGAGTTAGGCTTGGCACACCTTATAAAATTTGTTACAGTTAGTTACGTTTATTCTATTACAACACAAACTTATTATATATTTACATGGATTTATTTATAAAAACAAAAAAAAATCATGTTCTTCAAATATATTCTCCTAAATTATTTATAAGGGTTATTCTTCCTAATATATGTTTTGTAAATCTAATTTCCAATGATTCTGATAAAATTCAACTGATATGCACCAAAAATAACTAAACCTTTTAATCCAGAATATAGTGTCTACTACAATTTCATTAGAATGATTAAAAATAATATTCACTAAAAGTACCTAAGAGATCAGTGGTCTTGGTAAACCAGATAAATACATGAGCCTTTTATTGAAAATTAATACACTAATTAAAACATTATTATTTATTCTAATATAATATTTTTTTATAAATAGAACATACAAGTATATGTTTCATATAATAATTAATGGTTTCCTTTGTAATTAAAACATAATTTATGTTCTCAGATTATTAATAAATTTAATAAAACCTTCAGATATAAATAATTTATGATAATAATAAACATAGAAATGTAAATAACAAAAAACAAATTTAATAAAATAATTTGAATAAGAAATATAAAAATGGTAAGGAATGCAACTTAAATAATTGATTTTTATCAATTAGAATAAAATATAATTCATCAATATATATTTCAATTCAATAATATGATGGATAAATAATAACTTAATCTAAATGAGGGATATTCTTAATTATGGGATTCCATGTTTCCTTGGTTTGTAGAACCTTTTCCATCATGTCCTTTCACATAATGTTTTATAACATCTTGGGCAATAACTAATATAATTGGGGCATATAATTCATCTAATGAGAATTATGATTCATCGCGGGGCTATCTACAACTAGTCCCCACCGATGAAGTCAATGTCCAATGCATTCCACATATATCAACTAATCAATTTAAGAACGTGCCTTATCAAATATTAGTATGGACTAGAAGATGCAAATTTAAAAATAAGTCCCTATGGTGGGTATATATCAATAAGGGTTTTTTACATTAATAAATTAAAATACCATTGAAATATTTATAAAAACATTCTTAATGAAAATAATCTTCAAACATTCCATTGTGTCCCATACCACTTAGAAACTTATGAATCTTAATCCCCATGAACGAATAAAATTAAATAAAACTTTTAACATCATCAGAATAAGAATATAAAAGATAGAAAAAGTCAAAAATAAAGTATGTACCACATATATAAAATTTAATTGGTGCATAACGACAAATATATCTTAGTTGAATAAAAATTGTGATGAAATATCGTATCATTAATCTGACATGTAATGTTTGTCTTTATATTCCTGAATAATAACCATGTTTTAATTATAAAATTTATACAACTTATATTTTATTTATATTATATATTTAACATTAATTATAATTAACTTTTATTCAAATATTTATAATATTTATTTTGTGTCGGGTGTTTTTGGACAAATTCGGTTCCTTTGTATGAAAACATTGGTAGGTCAATAATGGTCAAAATATTTCGTTATATACACATATAAATAACAATAATAATGATATAATTATAATATTTATATGTAAATTATAATTTTAAAGACAATTACGAAATGTGTTTTTTAAATGACCTAATGAAACAATCGTAGAGACTGCAGGTCATATGTATGCACGAGTGACATTCTAATTTTTCAAGGATCATTATTTTATAAAGGTAAGTGACATAATATCATTCCATAATTTTAATTATTTCATAAATAACATGTTAATAAATCACATATACTTACAAATATAATCTTGTGATCAAAATGTATTCAATTCACCATCTAGAAGGCACTAGTACAAACCTCCATGAATGAAATTATCACTATTTTTATTGTGTGAAATGGGAGATAAATAGAATTAAATATTATATTTCATAATAGGTAGATATTTCATGGATATAATAAATATATCTTTTAGGTAGAATATGTTGAAATAAACCAATCCTTAGAAAATTCATCATATACCATGAATGAATCACATCGCTTTGAGGATTTCGTAGTCCACTTTTCGACAAATCATGTTATCCTATTCCTGAAGATCAAAGTTCATCAAGGTATTTGTTTATAAAAAATTATATAATTAAAAAAAATTAAATTACATATATTGTATTGAAGTAATATTTTCATCATAATTCCCAACCAAGATTATAGGAAATGTAAAAAAAACAAATGACTTCGTTTCGTCAGGTTGTGGTTCACTGTACATATAAATGGTAGGTTGGATTCTCATTAGATAAATGTCAGTGTGAGTGAAATATGAAACCATAAGATAAAAAATATAATGACATTGAGGATAGAGTATTTTTTGTATGAACATGAAATAAGTATAATTTAAATCATAGAGAAAAAAATAACATACAAGAGCTTGAGGATGGATGTTACCTCCTATTTATGAAACTCATTTTGGTTTTCACCAAATGGATTAGAAGGATGGATTTATGAAAATAGTGAGTAATATAGGTTTAGGATATGTATGTTTTAGTTCTATTTGGTTAGTTATTGGTCTACCCAAATTTTCTTTGTAGTTCTAATGAATTGGGAGTTATTATAACATTTTTATTGGCATGGAGGAGTTGAATTCTTTTCGGTTTTTTAAATGAAATTCCCCAATGTTTTTCTTATTAGAATTGTCTCCAATAATGGTAAAAAGTGTACATATGGATGAATACGGTCAGTATATGTCTAGAAAATGGAATGTAGGAATGTTTATAGGTCGTTTTGGAATTTATGTTTAACGTTTCCTCCATTATTATTTTATTTTCCCTCTTAATCATTTTAATTATTTTTTATCACAATCAAAAATTATTTTGGTCAAAAACTAAGGTGAACCTTATAGAAATTATAAATTTTTGTGATCCCAAAATTAGAATCCATTTTCAAAAAATCATATCAAATAAGTGGCAGAAATTAATTTGAAATTAATCCCACCGACAATACACCAATAAGATATTTTAAAGTAAAAAAATTCCAAATGTTTTCTATGTTCAATATCAAATTTCAATGTGAAATTAATTAAAATAAAAAAATTTATATAAATTTATCTACAATTTATATAACTAATATTTAAAACCAATAATTTCTTTTACCCCTGTGAATAAATTAGATGAAAAAATAGATTTAAATTCATATTATGTATTTTCACTATTCACCAATAAATGAATTTTCCCAAAAAAATTAGCTAAATGTATCCCTAACATAATTTTGATATTTCCCTTTAAAAAATAAATTTAATAATTTCATTTTAAATTCATAATAATTTAAAAAATGTGATTTAAAATCAGTTCACCATTTAATGACTGTAATACTACCAATATAAAAATATTCGATTTTATGCATAAAGATAGTTTTACTATCATCTTATTCCAATATTTTATATTATATTATTGTAAAAAATATTATTTTGAATATATAAAATATTAAGTTAATTAATATCATTAATGAATCCTAATTAATTTAAATTATTAAGATAAAACTAATTTTTGTGAATAAAAATAGTTTTGTTTACAATCATTTTTAATATAACTCATTGGTTCTTATATTCATTTATACTTAATTGGTATCCAATGAATTCAACCATATATATGTATAATTTATTTAATAATATTCAAAACCATCAATTTAATTAAAGTATTTTATCTTATTATATTAATGGATAATATTTCCTATACTATATTATTTTTTGGTACAACACGTTTTTATGTGTAATGCAAGACATTGATGAACGTCAGTCATATATGTAACAAAAACAAAAATAAGTGCTTCATGTAAATAAATGTAAACATTATATCCTATCAAATTTAGGCTTAACATTGAGTTTGTATAGATCAATATTGTAACAAAAACTATATATATTCTAGAAAACATATTGTTTTTAAGTATTTGGGTGTTTTATTCACATATTGTTAAATGTTATAATAAACCAAAAAAAATTGTTTGGTAGGAGAAAGTGTGATGAAATGAAGTGAACTTTATGGTAAGAGAATTCTCGAACCCAATTTCTTAATGATGGGTTATTTTCACATTTATATTAATTATTGTAATACTTTTCTTAAGAAATTACACAATATTTTCACTTTACTCGTGAGGATTTAAATGTCAAAAACCCAAATTATTTTTATAAGGGATAAAATTGATTTCATGTTCAAGGATTTATGTGATAACTCATTCAATGAGATAATATGAAACCAGTTCTTTTTTTGACAAAAATATTTAAATAAATTAATCATGAAGATCTAAATCCTCAAGGGTACATATTAGTGATGAAAAAAATGAAACCAAGACTTTTCTTGGCCAGATAAACATCATATTTCCATATGGTGGGATGAACGGTTACCATACAATTTGATAAAGGAGAAAAACAACCCATGAACAAGTATATGTGAAAATTGATATTCCAGATGTTCATTCCAAAATATTGGATTCCATACTCATCTGTGTTGAAATTTTTAATTATGTTGATGATATAATATTCAATTGTGATAGTATCTCAACCATTATCTCAAATGATGGTTGGCCCCACAATAGAAACATGGCCTTCAGCAACATGGGGTTCCCAATAAGCGTGACACAACTCCTATATGAATGATACCATCCTTATGAAACAGTTATGAACCATCATGCCATTCCACACACTCCCACCCTTTGAATGCGATGCATTGAAATTGAACATAAGGGTATTTTAAGGGGGGATCCATCAATTATAAACTAGTAAAGTGAAAGATATTCCATTTTTGGAAACATAGAATTTCATTGTATCAATCAACGAAGTGGCCTGATTGATCCAGAAGATACAATATTTTAACAATATATTAAAAAATTTATCATTATTACTAAAAAAATGATACACGACAAAGAGAATAATGCAGTAAACTTAATAATAGTAAACAATGATGACTACATCATGAGTAGTGTTTAGAGTTCTGGTGTTGTATATAAAACATCATCCATAGAGGCTCCTAATGCAACCCAAACATCATATTCAAATGAAAATTTATTAAAATCACACATTTTGGATTCCAGATCTTCCAAACAAAATGGGAATTTATGAACATTGGAAACCAGATGATAAGAATGGAAATACATATTGGCGAGAATACCAATAAATATCTAAAACTGGAGATAAAATACTTTTTGTGGGATATCAAATCCCATATCCATCAGCAACATGAGAATAAAGCTTGATCCTATATCTTTATTTAATAGTATGGGATATAAATATATCATTATTACAAAAAAAGGAAATCATACCCCATATCCATCCCATATATGATACTAAAGATTATCTTTTTATTCATTTCATCGATCCTAGAATCAATAATGGCCATTCACTATCAGTTGTCTTTGTAACTACTATGAAAACAGGTGGTAGAATTCTCAGTCACTGGGATCACCGTGGAGGACTCCAAAAAACCCTCATTATCCACTAACCAAACATATATCTAAATGATAAATTTCAATCCATACAAAGTCCTCCAACCAGGTCCTTCACAAAGATGGTTGTAGGAACCCAAAATACATCTCTAGAGGAAGTAGCAGACTAATTATAAAGAAGAAAAACATTTTTCCACATGAGAGTAATACATTTCATGTATAATCCATGCTCAAATGGGTAGAGGGTGTACTAGAAAATTCCATCTTTGATTCACAAAAATAGAATCATTGAAATGGACGAGGTCCCAAGAAACCATCTCACACCCACTTTGATGGATAAAATAATGTTCCATGCTAACCAATGAAATTTATTTGATCCATTATTGTGACCCCAAAAAAATTTCACAGTGCGAGAATGAATACAGAAAATAATTTTTCTTTGAGGCTTGAAGAGGGACAAAAATGGCATGGAAATATTGAAGTGTTTCCTGGAATAATGATTATTTTCTAGAAATTTATATTATTTTAGGTGTACAAAATTTTATTTTTTTCAATTCAATCCAATGTACATAAAGAAATATATTTTTAGGTTGAAAAATATCTTTTGTTGAATAAGGTATTTATGGGTTTATTCAAATATTTGAATGCCTCAAACTAGTAAATAATCCAATATCTATTTCTATAAAACACATACACAAAAGTTAAATTCATATTTGGCTAAATTAACTACCTATCTTGAAGCTCACTCATCATGTTGGATTAAGAGAAATGTCTTGTATCATTCATAAAATTTGGATATTAACTAAAGAATACTATAATCCCCAAAAAATGAGAATCATGTGAACTATTTAGGAACACATCTGGACCATGAATATAATTAGTGGAAGTAGTGTAATGCCCCACCCCCAGTTACCCAGATTCGGGGAATTATTAAATGACATTGGAATGATCACAGAAGATCATGTCATGAAAGTTCGATTAGTTTAGTAGCCTTAGAATTAGTAGATATATTCATATAGTTTACATTACATCATAAAGTAAAAAACTACAAAAACATCTTGTATCCATAGACCACACTCATATCCCCTCATACTATCTCTACAGGTCATTCATAAAATACATTTTCACATCCTGTGAAAAATAAAACATAGAAAGGGGTGAGCTCAGATGCCCAGTAAGGATAACAATATAGCGGAAACTTTCATTAATAAGCATAAATATTTAAATCATATTTAGAACTAAAACAAAATCCTTATAAACATTAACTTTAGCATAATATGGATAAAATAATATTAAATAATTCCATTTACTTTTTCACATGGATATTCTACTAGTCGAATAATCACATACAATATCAATAATCACTTTCATAATGATGGAATGCATAATGGTAGAATATCATAACCACATAGTCAAGGCCTTGTGCCAAGACTAAAAATAATATTTTTTTCAATGCCTTGTGCCAATATAGTAGTATGTCTCATGAGACCTACTAATGCATCGAGGAGCTGTAGTAGGCTCTACCCATAACTTACTATGTCCAATGCGTTCCACATATGAAATGGTTTAAACATAACATAAACATTCATATTAAAACTGGCATACAAAATGACAATAATTTATCCATAAACCATGAATGGTATAAAAATAACACACCCACAGTCAAACATATAACAAAACCATCAATACAATATGGAATATTTATATCATAATAAATCAACATCAAAAAATTTTCAAATACATTAAATGATTTTGACATAGATGAAAATGAATTGTAAAACTATTTGAGAGAAATATCCATTTTTCATGGAAATATTTAAAAGTCACACAATTTATAAAGGAATACATTTAAATAAATTTTTGAATAAACGTTTCCCATACCAATTTGAAACATTTTAAAGTAATTATCATTTTCAATCATTCATGTCCATTTAAATAAATCCTTAAAACCATTTTGAAATCAGGGACATTAATGAGAATTGTTTAAAAGAATAAACCTTAATAAATTTAAATTGATATTTTAGTAAAAATTCCCTTCAAATAATCCCTTTTAAAACTATTTTATAGAACATGGACATGGATAATAAATATGTCCCAGTAGATACTTACGTAAAAACAACCACAGATAATATAGAGATTCTGAAATTAACCCCTACCTAGTAATTTTCCTTGGTCGAGGGTAGTTTAACAACTTATATAATATTTAAATCGTTATTATTAAATTATACAAGAATCATATACATAAATATGATATCATATATGATTTTTTAATATTGCTTTGATAATAATATTTTATTATTATCATCGTATCGGGTTTTCACTTACTCATTTTCTTTTATATGTTTTGTTAAATAAGAAATGTTTTTTATCCATAGGTTGTATATTATTCATATAAGGAATGATATCAAGTCCTTAAAAAATTATTTTTAATCATAAAATGAAAATTATTCTTGAATGGATACGATGGGGAATGAATCTCATCGTGTTCGTGGAGACGGTAGTCCGTACGTACGCACGAGTGACAATATCATTCTTTTGATATTAAAATAAAATGTAATTGGATGTTGTATCATATATACAGAATCATTATCATGTTATATTTATTATTTAAATGAATTAAACATCATTATTATACCCATCATAATAATTATGTATTGAATAACAATTACTCCACGACGTGGGGACGGTAAGACATACGTACACACATATGAGGACATGTCTTTCAAGGGATAGATAAGATAATGAATATGGATTTACCATATCTATAATAAAATCAAATTATATATATATGATACTGGTTTTATTATTTAGAATTGAAATAAAATAGAAAAATGATGTGGATGAAGAAACTACTTGAAAGAGGTGGTGAGATTTTTACCTCTTCTTCGGGTTCTTCCTTTTGATTTGATTAAAAGGGCTCTTTATGTTGGCTTTCTGACTAAATTAAGGCCTCTAGGATGAATTTTCGGATGTTTATAGGATATGTGGGCAGGTTTTGTCCCATCAAAAAGGCTTTGATGGTGTGAATTAGAGAGAAGGGGGAGTGCCCTTTTATAAGAGGGGTGAGGGGCACCTTTGGAAAACTAGATATATTATTTTATAATAAATTAATATTTGGTTTATAATGGATCAAAAGTGGATTATTTAATTTTTTAGGTGGGGATAGGTAGAAAACCCCTCAAATAAGAGGTTTTATAGAGGATTGGGTCATATATTAACTTTATCGGTTGGATTTAACACTTAGTTAAATAGTTTGACATTTACCATGACTCATTTTATTTTTATAATATATAGTTAATAAACATACTATATACATCCGAGCAACCATAATGTGGTCCATTAATGATACACCTATAATTATATATGTCATTTTGCCTAACCTTTTATTTTTATAAATATAATATCAATTAATAATATAATATTTGTTTAAAAAACTCCTTTATGTCAATTTTGACACAATATAATAATTGATTATTGTTAAAGTCATAAAAAATAATTAATTAGATCCAAATTCATTTAAGCAATACTAACATGTCATTTTAACCAATAAAATTCTTGGATGTCATCAAAACATTAAAATCATATTTATTTTAACATTTATAATACCAATTATTTGATTCATTCATTAATAAGGAAAATACCGCATCATTATTGTGTCATAAATAAATTTATTTATTAAATATCTATAAATTATAAAAAAAATACCATTATATAAGAAATCATTTTATATTTCTAATGAATATTTATAGTGTAAAATATAACATTTATAACCCTATGTAAAAATTGTTTTTCTAAGAGATATATGCTTATGTCATTTTTGTATTTACATTAACTTAAATAAAATAAAGTGTCATTTTCACTTACAAGTGGCTCCATGGGGTACCAAAATCAACTCAAATATTCCCACAGTCGGACATGTATCTACCAATAGGGTTACGACTAGTTTTAGGGTAATTTAGTATTTTTTTAATATTTTTTACCCTTATTTACCGGATTTACCCTTTAACCATGGTATATAAAATATTTACCAAAATAATTATTCAAAATGTCTAAAAATTAAACTTAACTATATACACAATTTTGACATCCTGAATATTAATATTAAAGCCATTTTTATAAATTCAAACTATAGAAGTGGTAGAAATTAATTTAAAATTAATTCCCTTTGTTAAAACTAAAAACGTGTTTTTATGAAATAATAAATATCAAAAGATTGACACTTGTTTTTGTCTAGTTTAAATGAGAAATTATGTCCAATGACCAACATGGGATTAAATGGTAAAAATATTTTCTAATTATAATTTTAAACCACTCAGTAGTATAATTTATCAATACAAGTTATATTGATTAAAAAAGTTGTTTTTAATTAAAATTTAGTACATTTAACTATTTATAAAAAATTGGCAGTTCTCAGAAAAATAACAAAATTTCATTCTAGGATAATTTCAATTTTTGAAATCCAAAAATGAATTCCATTTTAAAAGATAAAATTTAAATAATTTCTAAATGAGGATATTACTATTCATAACGTCTAGTTTCATATGTTGTGGTGTGTTAGAACTCGAAGTTTCATACAATACATGTTATTGAATTATTCAAAGAGAGGAATATAATGGAAGATTTGGGTTTTACATTCTTCACCCTTCAATAAATTGCATCCTCGAAATTTGAAATTTATCTTCTAAAATAAAAGGTTTAAAATTGAAAATAATTTTGTGGGAAAACCCACATCAAAAATTGGGTTAATAAAATTTAGTTTTAATAAAATTAAAAGGGGAATGAAGAAGTCCACAAAATTATGATCTCTATTAGGAAAACATTGGTGGAAATTAGAGACACATAATTAGTGAAAACCCTAAATATTTATAGGGAGTGATTGAGGTCATCAGTCACAAACAATTGTAGAATTGTGGGCCTCAAAGCCCCCAATCTATGATTCTATAAAATACCATTGGTTAAACAAAATGTAAGGTATTAGGATATCACATTTTTGGTTTTATGATGCCTTACCTAAAGTATAAGAATTCATTTCTTCATAAAGTAAGATAAGAAAAAAATGTATAATTGTCAAGTAGAGTTCCACCCTTAAACTAATTTATAACCCAAACTCATCTTTCACGCTAAAATATAATTTAAAATAAAAAAATATTCTATTTATCCAATTCTTATAGGGTTTCAAATAAATAAATTTATAATCAATCTACCAGACCCTTTAAAAAACCTACATCATTCAATCCAGGACATCACGTGGGTCAGTGGTAGGTGATACACCCTTGTCACCATTCGATTGTGGGGTCAAGTCTCGCAGCCTTGTCGGACGCGACTGGTTCCCACCCGACCTCCAGGTTGTCCTTTTAATGGAAATCCAAATATAATCTCAAACTAGACTTATCCAAAATACTTATGTCCAAACTCATAGTCAAAAATTTATAGGGAAGTTAAACACAATTAAGATACTTTTTCCCACGTAATAACATGTAAACACCTTCATCATGTATTCTTTTAAAACACTACAACTTCATGAATTACCATAAAATCATATTGATTACATTCATCCTCCCTTATTCATTATATAATACTAACTATACAACTTCTATCCAAAAATGTTGTCAACTCAAAAAATTATGGAATATACAAATCATTTATCACTTTCATGGTAGTCAATAATATCAAATATAATTTTTCCAAATCAATCATGTATTATTCTGAAATCACTAACTCGGTATCATAACCATATTATGGTTTATCATTCTCTCAACGATATATTTTCCAAAACATTTAACCATATATTGAGTCACTTTTCTATCTTCCACACAATCTCCTGTCCTTAATGAAATAATATTGTAGTACAATCATTATATATTACATAATTATTATAACCAGTAAATCATTGATACAACACTAAAATGGAATAATTATTTAATAACAACATAAGAAATGTAATCATTCATCCTCATATGTGGTAGTATCATAACTTGATTATTATCCAATAGAATCATTTGGGGCATACTCTGATGATTTGGACATTGGTTCACATAGTGTCGCAACTCCTTACAGATGAAGCAGTGTACATTTGAAACCTTTTTCTTACCCTTACAGTCATGTAATTAGTGTCCTTTTCTCCTCACTTATAACAAACTCCAATTGCCTTCCATCAAGTTCCAGGTTGTTTCTTCCCACATTTATCTCATAATGGAAAATTTTTCTTTTCCCTCTTCCCTTTATCTATCTTTCTCTCTTCCATCCTTTTCTTCTCTTTCTTCCTTTCAAGGACATAGGACATAGAGAATTATTTACTTATCTTATTAACACATGATATTATTTCTTCATATGTTGATAATATATGGGAGACTATTTTCCTTCTTAATGTTTGCTTAATACTGTGAAAGATATGATCCTTCTTACTCTTTGGATCATTCGAATTGCTGGAGTTCACATTCCTTCTACTGGGTGCCATTTCTATACAATGGCATACAGTAGGTCAGTTTATGAATTTCAAGGACTAATTTCAATATTCTAAAATACCTAACATAAATTGAAAATTTTATTGATATAATCCATCAAAATAGTTTCTTTGAGGAGGTATATACTCATAGATCCTCCATAATGATTTGTAAAGAAAATGATAATTATCCTATGCATATCCCCCAGAAGTATCGTAACCAGGTGTTCTGCATGGCTCGTTGTCGTGCACCAGTTCCGATTCGAGTCTAGCACAAAGCGGTGTTTCCGAGATTTAACCCTAGGTATATCTGTGATAGAGTCGCCTCAACCTGCTCGTATCCAGACTGGGATGTATTGTTCGAAAAAATCACAAAATCTCTACAATACCAAAATTCTAGGAATTCTTCTATACTAATCCTTAAAGTCTATCTTAGGGCTATGTGATCTAATCAGAGTTTATCTATATCTAGTTTCCAAGGTTTGTACTAAACTTTCTCTGATACCAATTGTAATGCCCCAATCCCAGTTACCCAGAGTCGATGCATTATTACATGATATTGGCATGATCATAAAAGATCATGTCTCGAAAGACCGATTAGTTTATTAGCCTTGGAATCAACAGATACATTCATAATGTTTACATTACATCATAAAGTGAAAAACTACAACAACATATTGTCTCCAAATACCACACTGATATCCCCTCATACTATCCATGCAGGTCATTCCTAAAATACTTCTTCACATCCTAGGAAAAATAAAGCATAGAAAGGGGGAGCTTAGATGCCCAGTAAGGATACCAATATAGCGGAAACATTCATAAATAAGAATAAACATTTAAGGTGATGTATAATTAAAACAAAAGCCTTTTAAAAATTAATTAATGAATAATATGGGAAAAATAAAATTAAATAATTCCATTTACTTATTCACATGGATATTCTACTAGTATAATAATCAAACGCAATATCAATAACCACTTCCACAATGATGGAATACATAATTTCAGACAATCATAACCACATATTCAAGTCCTTGTTCTAAGAATACAAAAAAGAATTTTTCAAGGCCTTGTGCTAAGACACTAGTTTGTATCATTAGACATACTGATGCATCAAGGAGCTATAGAAGGCTCCACCCGTCACTTACTAAGTCCAATCCATTTGTCATATAAAAAGGATTAAAAATAACATAATGATTTGTATTAAATCTAGAATACGAAATGTTAATACATTACCTATAAACCATGAATGGTATAAAAATAGCACATCCACAGTAAAAAATATCACAAACCATTCAATATAATACATAAGAGTTGTATCATAATAAATCAACTACAAACAAGTTTAAAATCCATTAATGGATTTTGACATAGATGAAAATGATTTGTAAAACTATTTGAGAGAAATATCCTTTTCTCATGAAAAAATTTAAAAGTCACACAATTTAGAAAGGAAGACATTTAAATAAATTTTTAAATCAAAGTTTCCCACACCACTTTGAATATTTTGAATGTAATTAACATTTTAAAACATTCATTTCCATTGAAATAAATCCATAAAACCATTTTGAAAACATGGACATTAATGAGAATTTTTTAGATGAATAAATCATTAAAAAATTTATAATGATGTTTTAGTAAAAATTCCCTTAAATAAATCCCTTGGAAATCAATTTTATGAAACATGGACAAGGATAATAAATATGTCCCAGTAGATACTTACATAAAAACAACCTCAGATAATAAATAGATTGTGAAATTAACCCTTACCTTGTACTTTCCTTGGTTGAGGGTATGTTAGACTCCTGTATAATAGTTAAATCATTGTTATAAAATTATAAAATAATCATATACATAAATATGATATGATATATGATCTTATAATATTTCTTTGTTAGAAATAATTAAGTATTATCGTCGTATCGGGTTTTCACTTACTCGTTTTATTTTATATGTTTTGTTACATAAGCCAGGTTTTTTATCCATAGGTTGTATCTTATTCATATCCAAAATGATATCAAGTACTTAAAAAATATTTTTATTAATAAAATTAAACTTAGTCTTGAATGGATACGATGGTAAATGAATCCCATCGCGTTCGGGGAGATGGTAGTCTGTACATACGCACGAGTGACAATATCATTCTTTTGATATTAAAATAATATATTTTTGGATGGTGTATCATATATACAGAATTATTATCATGTTATATTTATTATTTAAATTAATTTCACATCATTATTAAACCAATCCACATAAAAATGTATTGAATAAAAATTACACCACGACGTGGAGACGGTAAGTCGTACGTACGAACGTAAGGTGACATGTCATTCAAGGGACGGATAGAATAATGAATTTGGTTATACCATGTTTATAATAACATGAAATTATATAGAAGATAATATTGTTATTATTTTAGAATGGAAACAACAAAGAAAAAGGAAGTGGAAGAAAAAAGGAACTTGAAAGACGTGGTGAGATTTTTACCATTTGTTTTTGTACTTGCTTTTGATTTGATCAGAAGGTCTCTTTAAGATGGATTTATAACAAAAGGAAGGCCTCTAGGATTATTTGATTTAATTTGAGAGGATATTTTGGTAGGGTTTTTCTGATCCAAAAGGCTTTTCTTGTGTCAATTAGAGAGAAGGGGGAGTGCCCTTTTTTAAGAGGGGTGAGGGGCACCATAGGAAAAACTAGAAATATTATTTTATATTAATTAATATTAGGTTTCTAATGGATCCAAAGTCAACTATCTAATGGTTCCAGTGGGGATAGGTTGAAAATCACTCAACCGATAGGGATTAGACAGGTTTGGTCACTATATTAACTTTACCGTTTTCTTTTAACTCTTAGTAAAATACTTTGACATTTACCATGTCTCTTTGTATTTTTATATTATATAGTCAATAAACATACTATATACTTCCAAAAGTCCCCAAAGTGGTCCATTAATGATAAAAATATCATTATATAGGTTCTCTATCTTATCCATAGATTTTTATGAATAGAATATCAATTAATAATATAATAGTTTTTCTTAAAACTCCTTTATTCCAATTTTGACACTAATTAATAATTTATTTTTGTTAAAGTCTTAAATACTTTATTAATTCAAAAAAATCATTTAAGATATAATAAAATGTCATATTAACCATTAAAATTCGTGGGAGTCATCAAAATGTTAAAATTATATTTATTTTAACATTTATAATACCAATTATTAGATCCTTTCATTAATAAAGAAAATACTCTATCATTATTGTGTCATAAATAAATTTAATTATTCAATGTCTAAAAATTATAAATAAAATACCATTACGTAAAAAATTTATTATCTTTTTAATGAATATTTATATTCAAAAATATAATATATATAACCCTATTTAAGAATTGTTTTTTTTCTAAAATATATATTCTTATGTCATTTTTGTATTTACTTTAACATAATTAATATAAACTATCATTATCACTTACAAGTGGCTCCATGAGGTCCCCAAATCGACTCAATGATTCCCATGTTCTGACATGTATCAAACAATAGGGTTAGGACACGTTTTAGCGTAATTTATTATTATTATAATATTATTTGTTTACCATTATTTATGGGATTTACCCTTTAACAATGGTAAATAAAATATTTACCAAAGTAATTATTCAAAATGTATAAAAATATAAGTTACCTATTTACACAATTTGGACCTCCTGATTCTTAATATGAAATCCATTTTTATAAATTCAAACCACATATGTGGCTTAAATTAATTTAATATTAATTCTCGTTGTTAAAATAAAAAGCATGTTTTTAAGAAATATTAAATATCAAAAGATTTTCATTTGTTTATGTCTAGTTTAAATGTGAAATTACATCCAGTGACCAACATTGGATAAATGGTAAAAATATATTCTAATTATACTTTAAGACCACTAAATAGTATAATTTATCACTATAAAATATTTTGATTAAAAATGTTGTTTCTAATTAAAATTTAGTATTATTCACCATTCATAAAAAATTGGAATTTATCAGAAAAATACCAATAATTCATCCTAGGCTTTTTTTGATTTTATGAATCCAAAAATAGAGTCCATTTTAAATGATAAAATTTAAATAATTTCAAAAAGATGGTATTACTATTCATAACGGCTAGTTTTATTTGTTGTGGTGTGTTAGAACTCTAAGTTTCGTACAACACATGCTATTGTATAATTAAAGAGAAGTGTACCATGGAATATTGGGGTGTTACAAGTAGACAAATAAATGATATAGGGAAAAACTGAGCCAAATATTTTTAAAGGATCGTGGAGAGGGGGTCTACCTATCGAAGGCCCTGACTGGTGGTGAAGCATTGGTTGAGTGCACAATTAATATTGATCCTAAAAGAATTAGACAATGTGAAATTCATGATCATTATTATCCATATATAGAAGAACCTATTTTTAATCATGGATAACTAAATAAAAATACCTTCCACAATTTCATAATACTTTTTCATATCATTTTTCCTCATTAAAATATCTATTTTCTCAACTTATCACATTTTCAAAGAGTAAAATTGCTCATTGGCCATAATTATTCTACCAGTGATGAACCTTTTGGAAACAAAGGAACTTTTATTTTTCAGAAATAATATAATGTATCCAAATGTGTATGAAATTTACTAAAATCATTAAGTAAATATTGTAGAAGTCCTTTCAATGCCTTATTAACCTTATTGAGAAAAAATAGGGGTCTCTTGGTCTTTGTGGTGAGGGTGAAAATAGTATCATTAAGAGGGAAATTTATAATTTTTACAGTCTAAATTTCCTTCATAATAGATGATATTTATGGTCTAATTGCATGATAATATCTTTTGAAAAAAACTTCAAGGATGAAATCAAGTCCTAGATATTTTTTTGAATGGAATCACTTCAGTTCCCAACACATATCCTCATTAAAAAATTCCCTTGAGATTTTTCAAATCATTTTATTTGAAATCATAGGATTAATTCGTGACTCAACAACTTCCAAAATGGTGGAAGCCAGTACAATGTATAGTTTCTAGAAAAATATAGTAGTGATGTATTTTATACCATCAAAAATGTAATTAGTTCTTTTATCCAGATATGATAGATAAGAAATTGAGTTTTTTCATATCATAATAGAGACTGTTCGGTGGAAGTATAACATATTTACATCCCCTTATCTGATTTGGGTTTCTCATACATGAATATCTAATTACCTCTCCTAATTGTGGAGGGCATAGTCAAGATCATCATCATGGTTAAAAATAAAAAGAAAAATGCAATCATTGAGATATTGAAACAAAAATTACATTAACATTCCTTCAAAAGATTCATAGTGATTATCAGTTTAGATAGAATTATGTATTCTATAGGATTTAAGATTATAATCCACCAGATGAATGATATTACAAGTGTAAAAATTCCCCACCTTCTAGTGTGAATAGAAAATATCATCATATTCACTATCTTTAGCCTAGAGAATTTTGAATCCCAAAGGTATCACGTACATTGTTTTGTTGGATCTACATGAATTATCAATGACAATAGAAATGTGGTCCGAATAAGATGGTTCCATGTGAGAAATAAAGAAATTCCTAAACCATGTAGTCCATTCATTTGATTTGATAAATCTATCAAGTACCTCCCTAATGTGTTTATTATCACTGTTTTCTCAGTACCATGTGAAGGGGTTACCTAAATAACCAGTATCACAAAATACATCATTATGGACAGAGATTTCAAAATTTTCAAATAATGCATTGGATCATCAAGAGACCACAATTTTTTCTTTTGGAAAAAATCATATTGATGTGTTGACCTATCAGGATTGGTAATGATAGACTTTTCCTAATGGAAAAAATAAGGTTCTAATATTAACTCTTCTCCTTTTGTGTTGGCCCACCATAAAAACACATGAACTTTCATGAGAGGGATTGGTGTTACTGGATAGCTATTTCCACATGATTAGACGAGTAAAAAATGATTCTTACATATGTGTTATCCTTCTATAGGAGGCACATAACTATAGAGTGGCTTGGGAGGGGGACTGGGAAGCTACTACGAGGGACACATTGATTTTACATACTAGATCCTTACTTTTTTACCAATATGGTTTTGGATAGAAAACCATATCAAGGTGACTATTAACACATAGTGGGTGAGGCATTACAATTGATCATGGGTCCCCAAGGCCCCCAACAATTCCATAATAAAATGATCACTATGATAAGCGAGGATGGTATAATTCATTATCCACCACTTTTAATTTAGTCAAAGATCCATCATACCTGACTTCAATCCTTTTGGTAACCATTATTTTTCAAATAATTCCTCCTCGATCATTTGGACTTGAAACTATCATTTATACCCAACTCCCATCCATGATCAATTCTCGCCTTCTTCTTCAATATAAATAGTATTTTAGCTTCCACTAAAGCATGAATATTATGGCCCTTATCCAAATTAATGGTATAAAAGGTGGTGAACTTTGTATTTATGATGTATTGTAGTGAATCTAAAAAGTTATCATTGGGGATGGTTGAGGGGTTATGAAAATTCCTTGGGTAGGAAGAATGATACAATGAAATGTAGTCATTGATTTCATGAAGTCCACTTGATGATCCCATGAAATAAAAGCTCTCACCTAATGGAGGGTTGGAAATGACTTATCTACACACCTTTTAATTTTCCAATAGCACATGTTTTCCTAAAATTCTTGAGGACTTAGCAGAATGAAAATCATATGTTCAGGATCTACTTGCGCATATAGGGACTCAGTATGACTCTATTTATCTCCTTGTTTTTAGGATTCAACAGTGAATGATGATCACATATATTTGTCAGATATCAAATTCCTATACAATATCACTATATTTACATCATTATTTTCTACATTATCATCAAATTATTTTTCATTATGTCGGAGGCATCAATAGAAGGAGAAAACAAAGAACGTTTTTTATTTTGATATGATATCAATGATTTTGAGTCATCAATTGTGAGGAAGGTTCCCCTTATAAGAGGTTATGATTCTTTTAAAATCGAATTAATTCTCATATATGGTCCAAAATAAAACTTTTCTAAATAATCACATTCCATGATAAATCTTATTCAATTTTTGATTTGTAACATCACTCAGTAAAATATACCACCGAAAGGAATAAAAGTTAGTTACTTCTAGAATGGGGATTTGGATATATAAATACTGATAAAATATTCTCCATTATATTTTTATTACATCAATAATAGGTGGTTCTTAAATTAACAAGTCCTCATGTGACGAATGTTTTTGTTGTCCTTCATGTTGAAGAATTCAAAAATCAGGTGTCTTGATCCAAATTCAATAACTTTCACTTCATTATCTAGGAGTCATATCAAATGCAATGTATTATTCTAATCACATAAGTTGAATTTTCATTCATATATGTGTTTTACAAAAAATCAATTGGTACATACAACTCATAATTAAAATTTCATCATCAATCGTGTTGATAATTACATAATTTTTTAGTGATATATTTTGTCACACGTCCATTAGATCATTCTCCATCACAATAATAGTAAATAATATGTATATTCACCCAAATAAAAAATCATTGAATAGTAATAAAACTTATTTGGAATCTTTTATTAGAGGAATTATCGAAAATTATTATAGCTCACAAACATGCCTGTAGAAACAGTAATCCTTCACGATAAGGGTTTGCAATCATGATAGTAAAAAAGTACCCATGGGAGCCAATTCCAATCTAGAATGTGGATAATGTGTGAAGGATCCAAACAGGGCCAGAATAAGAAAAGGATAAGATTCTATAATCTTCCTATGACAATGGATTACCGATGAATACCGAGAAGAATATAAGGAAATGATACTTGTTGAATAATGAAGTTTCTGTAACCCGACCGAATTAGGTGCTAATAAAGGATCATATACGTACTTGTGTTTATAGAGGCTTTATGAATATGAGGGTATGAAATTTTTTTGATTCTATTGTGAAGGGATACCTAGAAATAAACCTGAGAGAATATGTAACCACCACATATCAATCAAGGCTTGGAAAACTTATTATACAAAAAACCAAGGAAAACATAAGAGATTGCTGTCACACCAGGAGAGAATATCTTCTTCTTCATTTCATGTGGGGTACTACTAAAATAAAAATTTATGATCAATTTGGATCAAATGAATTAATATATATGAAGGTTGAACCCTTATAGATATCCAATGCATTAGGTGATAAATAAATATTTATAGAATAAATTTTTAATGATACCTTAGTCAACAAACATAGTAATTTTTATTTTTGAAACCTCGAAGATAAACCTCAGTGATATTACTATGAATGTATAATTTTTTTAATTTAGTCACATTTAAATGATATAATCATGTACTTGTTAATATTATCTCATTATTGGTAACATTTAATTTCCAACATAAGTGTTTTGGTTCCATTTTATTTTTTTTATCACTCACTGGGTTTTATGATCACACCATTCATCTGATGTACGTCCCTAAGATATGATATGTATTTAATGTGACTTAGAAAATACCTCTAAAAAACCCTTCCATGTGAATTAGATGAATATTAATGTTACTTGTTTATTTCCTTTATAATTTCCATAAAAATACAGCTTAATGAACAGTTGTTTTTATGTGTACTTCCATTAAACGAATGATTTATGAATTAAAAATGTGACATGAAATAATCAATTCATGTGACCAATGTGAAATAATTTTTTATTTCCTCTATTGAATCATTTATAATTATATCATAACATTACGATCCTAGTTTTTTAAGGAATAAAAATAATCAATGTTACAAATAGTATTAATGCAATTGATCTACAGTAAATCACAACATGAAAAAAAGAACTTCATTCTTCCTCAATTAATATGAAAATATATATAGTATCTATCATATATATTTTGATGGGGAAATAAAATCGATAAAGGATTACTTTTTACCTCCATGATTCGATATGTCATTGTGAAGCCTCACACTACTACATTACTACACTAAAACCAACACAAATCCACAATGGACTTATGGTTTTATCTTCTCATTGACATCGCCTAGCTACTACATGTGGAAAATTATTGGATGGTTCATTGTTGGCATGATATCATACATGATCATGGAATGACTAAAATAAATTTTCATATAATTTATTCAATCATTCCCTGAATGGGTTTTAAATATGCTAAAAATATCTTGTTAGGCCTGAATATTTTACGATTCACATATGAGTTTTTGTGTGTATGTCTTTTCAACACATAAGAATTTTCATATACCTCATACAGATCATCATTATTCCGATAAATTTAAATAATTTCATTGAAAATAATATAGATCATTCTATGTATGCATCATTAGGTTTCACGTAACCATGAATGCTGTGGTCTATCGATTCATGATAGGAACTGCATGAAATTTTCACAAAAGTCATCCAATTGATAATACAATCAACTAAACATCAAAAAAAATACAAATACTCAATATTGAAAAAATATACCAATTTAATATCAAGATTCATAAAATGAGTCTAAAATAAAAGTCCTATGTATATATAACTGTTTCGAATGCTTTCACCTCGGTGCATATCTTTCCGTCGAGGAGGTCTGTCTGATTGTTACACCACATTCCTTCTTTCTTATGGCTAGATGAATCCATCACTTATTATGGGATTTGTCTTTTTCATTGGAAAAAGATGATGGTATGTCGATTCCTCCTCCCATGGATTCCTTCTCTAAACTCAATTCAATGTACGCGTCTTCCTTAATGATTTAGACAGTGTTTTGAATCTCTTTCTCGATGAAATATCATTGTTCACACCGGTTAAATATTCTTCTTCTATCTGGACATTCTAAGGGGTGGGGTCAAGGTAGCAACCTTCAATCGGAGGAGTAGTCATGTTTTACATCATTGGCATGTCATGATGCTATAACACTAGTGCATATGTTTTTCATTCCCTTATGATATGGCTTCTCAAGCTCACGAAAGAATGAGGTATCTCAATAATAGTGTAAGGAATTATATTCCATGGTCTTTTTGTTGAGGATTTCCTCATCTTACCATGTTAATCACATGGTATTCTGTGAGATTAACATCATGCGGCGATGGATTGGACTGACCGGCATACTGATGGAAGTGAATCAGATGTGTGTATCCCCGAGAGGGAGAACATGTGGGGATTACTGGATGAGTTGATTGAGATGCCCACTGATGGAAGATCCATTTGTGACTGGGTCTATATAATGTGGATACATGTTTTTTCAATTAGCTGGGATTGAAACTCGGGGAGGGCTTCTATGTACACTATCCTCAGAGATGGGAATAAAATATATGTAGTTCAAGGTAGCATTGAGTCTGGGTGTAAACTAAGGACAACAACCTGGAGATATGTTGGAGAATACACATGGATAGTGTAATGTCACAATAGGGACACTTTTGGTTGTATCGTTATGGATTGTGTGGGGATAATTCGTGGTCAGCTGCTCGGGGGAATAGCACGATCTCACAGGGATGTGGTGGCCCGAGTGATAATCAAGATGGACAAGGATGGTTAAGAGAAGTGGATGGAGAATGAGATAGGACTAACGTGAGGATGATTGTGATATTGGGATTGAGAATTGAAGAGACTTCTTAGTATTCCTCAGGGTAGGGAATCAATGTCCACGCAGTTCCGTGGGGTGATGGGACACTACTAGAGGTGACATCTGAGAATGGACTAAGGGAAGAGACCAAGAGGAAATAGAACATTTGGGTTGGGGCATGATCTTCTAGTAACATAGGTGCTTTAGGGAGAGACCAATATGGGACATGGTTGATGGGATTGAACCAGAGGGAGGCTACCCACTTATCCCCATGGTATGGAATCAATTTACTCATAGTTCAGGATTGGGGAATAGAATTGGGGTGTGTGAAGAAGACAGTGTGTCGATGACATGCTGGGGAATATGTGTGGTTATAATCCTATGATTCTCTACCACCAGGGGGAGGACCACAGCTATGGGTGCTAGAAAATGGGAATACAATAGCTTATTTCTGGTTGGAGGTACAATGGATTACCGCTAGATAGGGCTACAACACCTTACCACTACATGGGGTCTACAACGGATTACTGTTGGTTTTTATTTCCCTAGTTTACCGCTGGTTGGGGTTTCAAGGGATTACTTGTATTGGGGATTACAATGGCTTACAACTGGTGGGGGACTACAATGGCTTACTGCCGGATGGGATCAATAATGGCTTACTGGTAGTTGGGATTGAATCCGTTTACCACGGGTTGGGGTTACAATGGCTTACAGCTAGTTGGGGATTCAATGCCTTACATTAGGATAGGGACAACAATGGATTACCTCTAGATGGTGTTGAACCTTAGGGATGATTCATATGTACCATGTCTAGTATACAGGGATCAAAATACACATAGTTCAAATAGGTAGAGTTTAATATCTTACAGGATGAAAAGGTAGCATACTGTTTAATGTAATATAGAATGGGGTGAACCGATGTGAAATGGTCAGAACCGATAGGTGTTGGGATTGAAAATCAGGGAGGATTCCTACTTACCAATCTTGTAAAGGAAAATAATCAATGTACATGTAGTTAGGTTTTGGGGATATAGTTTAGCATAGTGTGGGACAAAGGTGAACAAATGGGGAGTGGTGTAGACAAGTAGGTGTTGGGCTTGAACCTTAGAGTGGCTTCCTTCATACCATTCTCAGAGAGGGGAAAGAATCGATGTCCATGTAGTTAGAGATGGAGGATATAGTTTAGTGTTATGCAGGTTGAAGGTGAACCGATGTGGAGTGGTTGGGGAAAGTATATTTTGGGATTGAACCTCCGGGAGGCTTTCTACATACCTTCCTCAGATAGGGGCATGGATCAAAATCCAAGTATTTTGGGATAAGTCTTTTTTTCGGGATTTATCCTTAGGGAGGCTTCATACATACCTTTATTGGATAGGGGAATGTATTAATGTCAGTGTAGTTTGGGATAGTAGCTTGGGGAATACACTAGGGCTTCCCTGAATGAATTCCATGTTCAATTCATACTCTTATCAAATGTAAGTCATGTTTGGTGTGAGAAAAAAAGGAAGCACATACCTGACGGTCACATCATGGAATGTGGGTTCAGGGGGAGTGCAATGGGGTATAAATGTTGCTAGTGGACCTACAAGGAAACTAGGGCGTATGAATGGTTAGAGGCCCAAATATGAATCATGGGATTATGTGTGGTTTGAGGCCCATAGAGAAGGATATTGTGACATACTCTTGGATGGAATCCCGATGGAGAAAAATCCCTAAAGGTAATGCATGGGGTAACAAAGGTCCCAGTTCCCATCTCTCCTTTAGTCTTTGGCATGAAAAAAGAGAGGAGGAGCATGGATTATATATCACACAAGAGAGGCTATGGGTTTAAACGAGGATGGATTAACTTCCCCATAGACTAGATCTATTCCCAAAAAGAGGATTTCATTCCATGTGAAAGAAGATATCACTCCCATAGAGATGAGAGGGAATAAATAATTTCAGTGATGGTGCACCCCATGTATATTTCATAGGGTGTGGCTACAGTTTAACATCATGTGATGAGGATAATGGTGCTTGGTAGATTAATGACCTATATCAAGGTTAAGGTGGGTTCAATCCACACCCCTAGGGATTAGAGGATAGATACCTACCCACCCTCGGGGAAGGGATGGCATCCACAATGTCGTGGAGAGGTGGTACTATAGAGTTATTCATTGAGGGGATCCCTATGGCCTGGCTTTGTAAAGAAGAAATAGTTGTTAGTGGGCTTATGATAAAAATAATAAGTCTAATAAAAAATTTGTAAATAACCACCCAAGTATCCTTTAAATCACTTCCCAAGAACTGTAGATTCGTATGGGATAAGGGTCTATAAATTAAGAGGGTTCATAGGAAAGGACCTTGCAATGATCTAGTTCTCTAAGAGGAGGAGGTACTTTGAAAAAGGATATGGTTTGTGAAGTTGAGTGTCTCAGACTAGGATTAGTCTATTGGTGCATATTAAGGGTGCCTATTGAATTAGAAAGGCATACGTGGTGAAGGTCTTCATGAAGAAATGGTGCATTGAGAAGCATAGCACTACGAAGTAATGTGCTTCATAATGCACAATGATACTGCCTTATCATGGGGTTCAAAGGTGAATTGAGGGTACTATGTTAATAAGTAGTTCTTTGTGAAGACTCCTGTCCCCTTGGGAATCTCCTTCCTTTATGACGTCATGTGGGATCTGGGAAGGGAAAACCTACATGAACATGGATTCTATTTGAGATAAGAGAAATGTTGTTCAAAAAGCTCAAACACCTTGAAGATATAATTCTTCTAGGATTCGTAGAGCAGATGGTGCTTCACAATTTGGGTTCTGGGAAGGTGAATGGTCAGGGTATCTATCTATTGGAATTTTGGGGAGCCTGGTTTTTAGAGGTGACGGTCATTACGATGTTGGGATGGCTCAGTGTAAATCCATGTTGAGCGATGAAATTGTTCGTGGATTGCATCATGTTATTTATAACCGCAGTGTCTACCTTCATCTCCTCCTGGGTGCATATCTCTCATAGTCTCCTTATCTGGTTCTCGTGGAGGCTTCCTTCATGTTCGACATGCTCATGGAGGTCAATTTTGCTCCCTATCCAGTGTGGAGATTCTAGTCAATTGCATCGTAACCGCAGAGCCTCCCACATATTTTTTCTGCGGCGACCATAAAAATATATTTGGCATCGTTCTAGCCACAGTGTGGAGGGGATCCACAAATGCCACGGTGCTATGGGGATTTGTGAATGGGTTTGGGAGGTAGGCTCTTTGGAATATGTTATCTCTTTGCATCCTTTTCCTCTACACAAATTTTGGTGCGAACAAAAGTCCTCCCTAGAACATGGATCCTATGAGAAAATGAGGGTCTATTTTGTAAGGATAGATTACCAAAACATTTAGGCTGATTGAAAAGCCTTATCACGAAACAGGGTAAATATGCATAGTGGTGATGTGTGGGTTGAGAGCACTGCAAATCATTCCATGGCCATACATGCTGTGAAGCAAAGGGGGTGGTCACCTGTTAATATGGCAGCCTCGATTCTCTTTTGTCCTTTCTCATCATCATGTTCTCGTGCCCGAGACCAAAATTCTAAAAGATCTAGAAAATCTTTGATTTATCTCTGTGAATCGGATCATTTCTACACTATAGTGCATAGAGAGACTTTTTTACTTTGCGAGGGTGTGCTATATGGACTGAGTCTATGAGGTATGTGGCAGGGCTTCATGATTTGTCTCTGCGAACATTATCATTGATCATGCACTAAGACTGAAATTTGTGAACCAGGAAAAAAATATATAATTCAAACACCTAATGGCTCATCATTGAGCTACTAGGGGGTCCTTATAGATGATATGCGAAGGGCTGAGATGGATGATAACCAGAGCATCAGGGTGCATATGCAGAATCACTCAAACAATGGGCCCCTAGTGGAGTTGCTATCACAGAGTCAAAAAATCTATCCTCTGTAAAATTGGTTTCCCCTATATGGCCTCAGTCAGGGGGATGACATATTCATTCCTAAAGTGAGTATGGATGAGATGGATTACTAATTCATGCGTATATCACACTATCATTAGTTGTTCAAGGGTGCTGATAGCAATAAATTGGAGAATTTTACACCCGTCAACATAGATTTCTTATTTAACAATGTTAAAAATGTTGACCAGAAGGCATTGCAGCCAGAGGTATCTCCTCCATAGTACTGCACCATACTGAAGAAATCCTTGGGTAACTTGGATCTGGGGTGGAATGGTGAGTGGGGCCTGCACCAGGGCAACAATTTCATAGATTATTGGGACTAGGACTACTTTGTTTCTGCCTCATATGAAGAGTTTGGGGTTGATATGAGGTGAGTATGTCTGTACAAGGTGTCTTGGGCCTCCCAATTTCACATTTACCAGTATAAGTAGCTAATGCCAGTGTTTCTGAATTTGTGGTCATTGAGGGCCAATACCATCTGTCTTCCCCGTGGATAGCTTGGTATCATCCTTTGGGACATGCAAAAAATATAGGGGGATTCAATACTGAAATTCATGTATGACTTGATTATGCACCCCCCCGTGAATATATGGGATGTGTTAGGACTAATTTGGATGGAGAAGAAAGTATGAAGAGTCTACTGTTACAGAATGTTATCTTTTGTTGTCGAAGAATATAGATCAAATCACTTTTTAAAGGAATTGAAAATCAGACGATTCTTTTCTGATTTGTATTTCAAAAATATCAGATGTTATGAGAACTTATGTTGCATACTTATTAAAGTAAAGGGTGAGTAAAGGTGCTTCCAGTCATATAAAATTTCGATTGGAAGGAAGGATGCTAGTGGAAGACAAGGAAGTTATAGTACATTCCATGGAAAATTTGACAATGCTAAAGTTGTTCAATCAAAGGATACATATCACAAAAGTGATGTTCATGATGAATGCTTAATAATTGTTATAGAATTCACTAATGAGAATCATGACAATGCAATTGATGATTTCTAGGTGGAAAAAAATAACATTTAATGTGGCATCATATCCCAATGTATTCCAAATTTTTAGGAGTGAAAAAATGAGATGGGGAAATGCGTTTTTAACAATGGATGTTTCACGCAAGTTAGAATATTGGCATGAATTTTATCACGAAAGGCATGATTCAAGGTCTCAAAATAGAAAAATAGAAAAGGCATGGAATGTAATAAATATTGGGAAATGTGGGTGAAAAATAAGGATTTGTGAATGATTAGTTTTTCATGCAATATTGAACGTGGTTCAGAATTTTGCACGCAAGTGGTGTTTTGAGATCAAAACGAATAAAAATGGAAATGGAATGAAGCACACAAAAAAATAAACACAGTGTGTGAAATTTGATGTTGCATTGAAGAGTTTTTTTGTGCATGAAGAGGGTTTTAGGACGGTATTGGTGTTTTTTTCTCATGGTATGAAATTCCAATAAATACGAGTAAACCCACTTTCATATGTTAAGGCTCATCACTTAGAGAAATCATGAGCTCCAAAGTGAATAAAATTATATGCTATGTCAGTTGCATAAAAGTAAAGAGGTTTGTGTGAAAAAGGGAAAGTTACACGGAAAAAGTGAAAATTTGTGTGAAAAAAAGATGTTGTGCGAAAAAGGTTTTTCATGCCAAAAGAGAATTTTTCTGGGCAATGCAATTGTATTGCGCGAAAAATACACTGAAGGCTGCGTGAAAATATTGGTGTCTATGCATGTATTTAGTTTTGTGTAAGATAGTTCTTACTGACTTCCGGTTATGAAAGGGAGGATTTTTACTTCAGAGAATACAGTTGTTCAATTGTATAGAAGCATTAAAATAATGCAATTATTTATTTGTTCTAAGAGGGTGCACACAGACTTGTAGATTGTTTTCCAAGTCATACATGAGTGTAAGGGTGTATCATAATCGTTGAATTCCACATAAAATGATTTTTTTCTAGTGTATTGCGTGGTATATGATTTTTTCTATACCATACCATGGACGTAGCTACAAAATCTGAGTAGTGAACCTTTTAAATCTTTTATTCTTGTGGTTATGTATGTTCCGATGAGAAGAAACACTTTAACAATAGGTAAAGGTAGTTTTAAAAAATGGAAACATAAAAAGAAAAATACATCACTGATTCACCCCCTCCACCTTTTAGTGATTCTTATATCTTGATTGAGAAAATTCAATTGTTTTCAGAGGAGGTTCCATTCGTTTGTTCATTTCTCAAGTATTGAAGTGATGTTTTGATAGAGAATCTGAATTGCGTGAATAGTAAGGGGATTCTAATATTTGACGAAAAGATTTATCAAATCTATAAAGATATAATTATACCATATCTTATGTCTCTTGGGTATGAATTTATTGAAAACAAAACAGATGGATTTCCTCCTATTAATGATAAGGATTTTTTACACCTGTTGATAAAAATAATCTTGGGAATGATGGAAGAGCTAAAAATTAATTACTCTCATCTCTTTATGAGATTGAGTTTTTGAGAGATAAAAGTGTTTCTACCGCTTACAGAATATGTGAAAAGCTGAAAAACATCAATGAAGTAAATACAAATGTGAAGATGAAAAAATTAGAAATATGGAGGCTTATGTACGTAGAAATTAAAATGGGAGAGTTTGAATCAATTGGAGACTTCTTTACATGGGTCAATGATATTTTCAATACAATTAGATGTATCAGTGAATGGTCAGATGATTATAAAGTTGATTAAAATATCTAAATAATTCTTCCCAAAATGTTGGATGCTAATGTTTCATCACTAGAAGAATGATACCCTAAAACATTATATCTAGATTAGTTGCATATCAGTCTAATAACATATTAAATGTGAAGGGAGAAGACTATTAAGAGTAATGAAAAGGCCGATAATGAAATTTCCTTCAAGGATGCAAAGAAAAAGAGGTCAAATAAAATCATATTGATGAATAACCTGGTGAATCCGACACTGAAAATGAGGTATGTTAAAATTTTGATAAAATTTTATCCTTATTTTCTAAAAAATATAAAAGAGGCACAATTAAATATGAAGGGAAATTCCCTTTTAAATGATTTTAATGTGGATCGGTTGGCCACTTTGTGGGTAATTTCCCTCAAAAAGGGAAAGATGAAGACTATGATGAAGAAGACAGAACACCAAGAAGGTCATTGAAGAAAGAGTGTTCAAAAGTTAAATATTCTAGTAGAGGTAAGAATAAAAAGTTCTTCAAATAAAAAAGAAGAGTATTTTTGTCATAAGATGAAGATGATGATGATAGTGAGACTGAATCTGAAAAATATGTTACAGATAAAGATATAGAGAATAATTTTTTTGAAATAGTTAATAATGATGGCTATGAGAAAAGTATCACTGAAGATAAAGAAACTCAAGTTTAATAGTATCTGTAAGGAGATATGAAGGAATATTTGAGAAAGATCAGAAGGCTTGAGAAGGAAATCATAAAATTGAAAAAAGAAAAATATTCATCAAATGACCATACATGTTTTCATGAAAAGAAAGAAAAATATGAAAATGAGATTAATGATTTAAAAATTTAACTTGAGAGAGGAAATAATTTTAACGATCATACAGATGTAATTCTAAAGCAAAAAGAAGATGAGCTGAAACGTTTCCAAAAAAAAACATTATATAGATGAGGAAACAAATACAAGGTTCAAAATTTCTGCTAGAGAAGTTGGTGAATGATCTTCTAAGAATTTTCTTAATAAGAATCCAAAAACAATTCCTTCAAAAGTTGAAAAGAATGATGGAAAATGTATTGATAAGAGAAACATTCGAAGGGCTATGTAATTGGTCAATGTTAGAAGTAGTGAAAAAATAGAAGAATATGAAAATATTGATTCCAGAAAGATGTCTACAACATTGGGTTCTTGTATGACTGAAGTGAAATATGAGATATAGAAGAAAGAATCAATTGAAAATATAATTCTTGATGGTCAACATAATTCTAGTAAGAATATTGTTGAGAATCATGTTCACATCTCTGGTCAGTATGGATGATTTTGGGGAAAATATTCATTCTATGGAAACTACTAGTATTGTGGTGGATTTGGACACATAGAAAATATGTGTTGGTTCAACAAATAATATTAAAACTATTCTAGATGTTGTGGAAGAGAATTATTGAGTGGGATTCAATTATTTTATAAGAGAAATTCTCAAAATAAATTTCAAAAGATATCTGAGAAGGTTGGTGTGATATTTGAGAATTGGTTCGAACCAGTAGATTCTACTTGTATACAATGTGATCGACCTGGACACCTTTCTAAGGGATGACATATTGTGTTTATAGATCAAAAAAAGTGTTATAATAATCATTAGAAGCCAGATTTTTTAAAAGATAAAAGGGAAAGTTCTCATAAGTCTGAAAAGAAGGAGTGCATGGTTGTCTAGCGAGAACACATTGACATGGCTAGGAAATTGAAGGAAGCACAACAAAAAGTGGAAGAAAAGGTAGAAAAATCATATCATTTCTGAGACTACATTGAAATCTACAAAAAGATAATGTACATTGATTCTTAATAGTGGTTGTTCCTCTTATATGATAGGATACATAAAGCTACTAAATAATGTGAAAGACTTCAATGAAACAACAATGACATTTGGAAATTACGGATCTCTAAATATCAAAGGTGTTGGATCAGCTATCATTGGAAAAGAATAGATGATATCTAGGAAAAAACTATATGTTAACGGGCTGAAACATGACATGCTTAGTGTGTCACAACTCTGTGAAGTGGGTATTAATGCGATCTTCAAAAAATACAGATTTGTTGTGAAATGTGAAAATGATGGAAATATAGTTACAAGAGGCCAATGTATAAGAGGTAATTTTATCCACATTGGCGAATTGCAGAATTCTTGTTTCATGGGTGTGGTGGATGAAAATCAGTTATGGCATTAAATGCTGGGACATATGTGTCAGAGAAATATATTCAAGATATCCAAGAGAGATAGTGTCTGAGATATTCCTGATTTTTCAAGAATATGATATTGGTGTTACACTATTTGTGAGAAATGGAAGTTTACAAAATCCATTCATAAGAGAGTTAGAATTCACTCAAAATTTCCCTGAGAATTCATAAACTCCATTTTTTATGTACCAATGAGCAATAAATCTACAACTAGTGATATGTACCTCATTACATTCATTGACGACTTTACTCGCTTTACTTATGTTATGTACATGAGACATAAGTCAGATTATCTAAAAATGTTCAAGAGTTTTAGGATGAATGAAAAGAAGGAATGTTAGTATTTAGTGAAGATGTTGAGAACTGATAATGTATGAGATTAGAAGAATGAGGAGTCTAAAAGATACCTTGATAATTATTTAATTCGTCATTACTTCGGTTCACCATACACACCTTAAATAGAACGAGGTTTCTAAAAGAAAGAATTGATGTCTGGTGGAAATGGGAAGAACTATGTTACATGAACGTAGTCTTTCTCATTATTAGTTGAGGCTAGCCATGAGGTCTGTTGTATATATTCAAAACCCATGTTTGTATAGGAAAAAATTAGATAAGACTCAATAAGAAACGTTCTATGGAAAAACTCCAAGTCTGAAACACTTAAGAGCTTTCGGGAGTCCATGGATTATAAAGAAGAAAGGTGGAAGCCTTGTAATGTTTGATAAAAGAGGAGTATAATGAATTTTTCTTGGCTATGATTCAGAATGGATAGGTTATAGATGTCTAAAAAATGAACGAAGGAGAATTAATGATTTTGAATATGTAAAATTTGTTGAATGTTTTGATAAAGAAAAGAAGGCATATGTTGATGTGGATGTTGAGTAGGATAGAGAATGTTTTCTTAACTATTCTGATAATGCTTCAGACTATGTAAATCCTACTCAAGAATAGGAATATCACTGCGATATCTAGAGTGACGAGGAGAAATTTCAAACAACTCCTCCTAATCTAAGGAAAACATTTTATGGTCACAACATTATTGGAGATAAACATCAATGGGTTCAAACAATAAGAACAAAAAATTTTATACCACATATATCATTTTATTTGAAAGTTGAACCAAATGATGTAAATAAAGAATTTGAGCATCTAGAATGGGTTCATTCTATGACTAAAGATATTGATCTGGTAAAGAAGAATGATACTTGGGAACTTGTACCCATGCCAGAAAACAAGAACATTATTTGTACAAAGTGGGATTTTAGGAACATGATGAATGAATAATGTAATGTAATAAGAATCAAGGAAAGAATGGTTTGAAAAGGGTGTGCACAAATTGAGTGCATTTATTTTGATGAATCTGTGGATCTGGTGGAACAATTAGAAACAATCAGAATCTTTCATTCTATTATTTCACAAAGAGGTTACAAAATCATTCCAATGGATGTAAAATCTGCATTCATGAAATGTGACCATGGTGAGGATGTTTACATTGATCAGACTTGTGGATTTTTTATTAGAAATGATGAAAGTTATGTGTGCGGGTTGAATATGGTTCTGTATGGGATAATACATGCTCTCAGGGAAATGAATTATAAATTAGATACTCTCTAGATGAAGATGAATTTTAAGAATGGTAGCGTTGACAACAATCTTTAAATCATGGAGTGTTTGGAGTGTTCACTAATTGTTATTGTGTATATCGATGACATTATATTTTTTGGAATGATTAATGATCATGTGAATGATTATCAGTGGAGATATTGAAGTTATTTGAGATGTCCTTGCTAGAAGAAAAATATACATTCATGGGGTACAAATTTCATATAATAATAGTCACATTTTTTGTCGCAAGAAAAGTATGCTATGGAACATCTGAATAAGTTTGTTAGGGAAAATTCAAAACCAGTGTCCACACCAATTTCTGTGGGAACCAAGTTGTCTAATGATGGAGAAGGTAAGTATGTTGATCCTAGAGTGTTTTGAAATCTGATTTGAAGTCTGTCATATTTGACTACCTCAAGACCTAACCTCATATATTTTGTCACTTTCTGTGAAAGATACCAGAGCACTCCTAAAGAATCACATTTTATTTCTAGAAAAATATTTCTCAAATATATCAAAGGAGAAACAAATTATAGAATAATGTATGATAGCACAAGAAATATTGATCTCTTTGTGTATTGAGAGGCGGATTGGACTGGAAATGTTGATGATCAAAGATCCACATCATGTGGAGTTTTCATTCGTGGGAAAATTTGGGTTAGTTGGAATACCAAAAACAGAATTCAGTAAATCTTAGTACTACTGAAGTAGAGTATGTTGCTGCTACTCATGCTGCAACTCTATTAATGTGGATGAAGAATCAGTTTGGATATCTACTTGGTGAAGTATGTCTACCATTGATCTTAGGTTGTGATAATCAGAGTGAAATCAATCTTACAAGTAATCTTGAACAACATTCTCATTCAAAACTCATTGACATAATGTACAATATCATCAAAGAACCGGTGTATAATAATGAATTGAGGCTAGAGTATGTTCTTACATTAGAACATGTTGCTAACATATTCACAAAACCATTACCTAAGGGACCATTTTCTAAATTGATGTTGAATAAGGGTGTCCAACCACCTTCTCATCAAGGTTAAGGTATGTGTATCTGTCCCCACACTCATCATACCTTTGGATAGTGTTGTCATAGGGGAGATGTTTTTCCAAAATCTATCCATATGGAAGAACACATAATTGGGAATTATAGGAAACAATGTTTTTGTTTTCTAGGAATGTTGAAAAAGTGAACAATGATAAAGAAGAATCTTGAAAGATGTTATGAAGAAGGATGAGGAGATATGATCCCGAAATTTCATAGTCACTTATTTTGGACAGCATGGTTTTGGTTGTCAATAATTTTTATTTCCTATGATAAGTTAACTCACGTAGGCTTAGAAATGTTGATAAGTGATCAATTTTTTGAGGTTACAATGTTTTTTAATTTATAAATATTGGTTGACATCAAAATATAAAGGGAAGATTGTTGGGACCACATTTGATGGTGAAAAAAGTATGAAGATTATGCTGTTTTAGATTGTTGTCTTTTGTTTTCAATGAAGATAGATCAATTCACATTTTCAAGGACTTGAAAATCAGATGAGGATTTTATGATTTGTATTTCACAAATATCACATGTTAGAGGAAATTATAAAGAAATACTTATGAAGGAATGGAGGAGTAAAGTTGCTTCCAGTCATATTCAATTTCAACTCGAAGGAAATTTGTTGGTGGAAGATAAGGAAGTTATAATACTTTTAATAGAAAATATGACGATGCTAAAGCTGTTGGATATAAATCATGATATTGGAGATCCTGATGAATGATAAATAATTGTTATGGAATTCATTGAAGAGAATCCTGAAAAATGAATGGATGATTTTTAGGTAGCACAAAATAACATTTTAAGGTGGCGTCGTATACTAGTGTTTGCCAAATTTTTTGACCTGGAAAATAGGAGGTTGAGAAATGTGTTTTTGTTTGTGGATGTTAGGAGCAAGCTCGATTATCGATTAAAATTTTGCACGTAGAGAATAAATCATGGTCAGAACATAGAAAAATTGAAAATTCATGGAGTGCGTGGAAAATTGGGAAACGTGTGCGAATAAATAAGGTTGCGAGAAAGATTGGTTTTGTGCACAATATGGAACGCGGTTCAGAATTTTGTGCACAAGTGGTGTTTTGATATCATAATGATGATACATGTAAAAGACATGAGGAACATGAAAAATGTAATACAATGAGTGAAATATGATGTTGCATTAACGAGTAATTACTTGCATGAAGAGGGTTTTATGTGCAGATTAGTGTTTTTTGAAAAGAGTGAAAAATGCCTATAAATAC
Organism: Viscum album; assembly: GCA_963277665.1. Taxonomy (NCBI): domain Eukaryota; kingdom Viridiplantae; phylum Streptophyta; class Magnoliopsida; order Santalales; family Viscaceae; genus Viscum; species Viscum album. The sequence continues at coordinate 198,114,369 of OY728150.1, forward strand.
GAGGTGACCCCCTTTCATTTCTTAAGTCTCGTCACATAGATACATTTTGAGATCTGAAGTGAAAAAAATTACATTGTATTTGAGTTTCATGATAAAAAGAGGCTTGGCAAAAAAGGGGAAGTTGCGTGAAAAAAGTGAAAAGTTGTGAAAGAAAAAGTTGTGTGAAAAAGGTTTTCCGTGCCAAAAGTTGATGTTTCAATGCAAGGAATATTAATTTCATGCAAGATACCCTAAAGTCTATTCATAATATTTTGGGTCTTCAAACATATTCAATTGTGAGTAATATTGTTCTTACCAGATTAATGGTAAGAAAATGATGATTTATACTTCATAGAATACACCAGCTCAATTGTAAATGTTCACTAAAATACTACAATTCTCTATTTGTGTTAAGATGGTGCACACATACTTGAAAATTTTATCCCATGTGCTACACCAGTGTAAGGTGATTTTGTTCTCATTGTATTCCACATTAAATTATTGTTTCTATTTAATTGTGCGGTATAGGATTATTTCTGTACCATACAAACGATGTAGCAACTCTTATTTTATAGTGAACCTTGTAAATCCTTTTTTCATGTGGTCAAGTGTATTCAGCATAGAAGAAAATATTTAATGTGAGGCTAAGGTTGTTTCAAAAAACAAGGAAACATAAAATGAAAAGGACATCACTAATTCACCCCTCCCCCTCTCAGTGATACTTAGATCCTGATTGGGAATGCCAGGAGGACCCGAAGTAGATTCCCCCACTGGAAAAGGAATTGATGGACCCAATTCCTAGGGTTGACAAGAATTCGGTGAGGGACGTCCACTTTAAGAGGTTGTTTGAGATGTTCTTGAATTCCCCTAGATATGGATACTTTCAAGTGAGGCCTCAGACCTTCTTGATGGTGGTTCAACATGGAAATGAGAACTCATATTGGCAATTCATGGTGGAAAACTAGTCGAAGAAATATGGATTTTGTATCAACAATAAGTAGAATCTAGTGGTAGGATGGCTGCATTAAACTTGTTACTTATTTCCAGATGGATACTACTAGTAAGGGACATAAACATAGGCATGCGATCGGGCACAATCATCATCCCATTGGAAATGGAGATAGGGGACCCATTCAACCTATGGATCCCAATTCTTGCCAAGAAATATAAGGTGTAGTGGAACATCAACTAAGGGAAGAAGCCACAGAAGGTATGTGGGTAGTTACATCTTCTATATGGGTGGATAGTGGTGCATATTAGGGGAATGTATAAATATACTATCCCTATTTCTTCTCTAGGGTGTGACATCCAACCAACCATTCTAAATGTTGTGGGGATTTTCCTGACAAATGGAACCCCATATCTGGTGTTGAACCGGGTCTAGAAGGTAGAAGAGTTCAACATCCACCCATTCCCACTACCAATAAGTGTGTTCACTGATGAAGGAAAGAGAACATAAGAGTATCAATCTTACCTACTGTCCTTTTGGGTTGTAGTCTTGGTGGCACAGTATGATCGCAATAATCTCTGTGAGTGTTACACCCCACGACGTTTCGTGAGGCAGTTCATTTTCGTGCAGAGGATGACACCATAGGTCATCTTGGGAGTGCACCATGTGGATAACCCTTTTATTATGTGTAGAATTTTTCACATGTTCACATGGGATGATGGGTAGATGTGGAATGATATGTCTACTCCTAGAGATGATTGTGGGATGGGGAAGGAGTATGCCATGTGATGGGAGGCAACCTACTTAAAGGAGATGTCAAAGTAGCAGACCATCCATGCAAGTGATGGGGTCATGCATCCACCTTGGGTATGGGGGCAGATGTTGGTGAGGATATCCTGTGGTGGCATGGCTACATTGGTAGAAATACCTACTCCAATCAAGAGGCATTCAGTAGTGTTAGACCCGTCAGTCTGAGTGGAGAATTTTTATCCAAAGGGGGCCACCCATGGGGTTCTTTAAGATATCCACCCACGCATCGGGGAAGCAGATACTCCACATAGACAGGTCTAAGAATTCATTCTTCCTAGCAGCAAGGTAGATCTGGGATTTCAATAGAAAATTCCTCAACCCTTCCCAGATGTGGTACCATCTGATGCATCACAAGATGGATTTTATGGGGATTATTCCTGTCAGGTCCAACTTTGCAGTATCCCAGGTAGAGGGTGAGAAATCCACTGTAAATATTGAAGACTTTATGCAGTCTTAGAGGGATCCAATTCCAATGATTGATCGAGTGAATGTGTTTCTTGATCTAATGGAGCCTCTTCAGCTGTCTTCCACCAAATTTAGAGAGCACTTCCCTCTATCCGATTATTTATAATAGTCCTCTAAGTGATTGGAAGGTGGTTTAGTGGGCACTTTGGGGGAGGGTGAGTACAAAAATTCATACCTAGATATGGAAGAGTTTGTAGATTCTATTTAGGGAAAGACCTAAACCACATCCACACAGTATTTTTCTAGGTAATTTAAAACTACTCAACTAGCATTTGAGAAGTGCTAGAGGGACTCATATAAAAGACTCTCACCCGCACAATAATAGATGTGGCTGCGGGAACATTGGGGTCCACACCCATGATGACCAAGATCAATGTACTTAGAAAGAATACAAAACCTAGGGTGGTTCTCCCTGAGTCATGGGCTTCCACAAAATATACAGATGTCCATTCCTCAGAGTTCCAACAGCAAGAGATCAGGATCAAAAAAATTTGTTTAGTGTATGTATGTGTACCTCTTGGAAATTCTAACTGGAATTCATTGGAACAGGTCGATTAACAATTGTACATTCTCACCTTTGTAGTTCTACAAATGGTGTGGGCTGCCATGGAAAAGTTGTCTGGAGTTCTGAGCACTACCATTCCTAGGTTAATGCCCATTGTTGTTGATGTGAGTGACAAAACTAACCATGATGCAGTACTCCCGATCACGGGTGGGACTGTCATCAGGACCAATCCAGAAATCAATGAGGTGGAATCTGATGAAGGGGATCAATGAGATGACATGGGACCTGATATATCTAATTAGACACTGGATGAAGTCCCTACTAACAAGTTCCTGGAGGCTTTCCTTGGTTAAGAACTTCTTAACCCCACAGACTTGGATGTGACAGATTCCGATGAAAAGGATAGCAAGATCATCCATCGTCGGTGATAGAAGTTCATCAAGAACTTCATTGGGGATACCCCTAAAGGGAAATGGATTGGCCATATGGGGAGGATTCATTGTCGACTATGTGATCTATTCATTGGAGGAGTATATGCCCAATGTCCTCATATTCTCATCTAAAACATCATGGATGAGAAGATTTGAGATCATGATCGTCACCCTGGAGTGGTATTTCAAAAGAAGAAATTGGTGAACATAAAGAGGCTACAGGAGGGAAAAATGTGAGATTCAGTGGTTGGGGAATATGTGGATGAGTACACTACATTCCTCGGCTCACAATCGGGACTCGTATCATGCCTAAAGAATCATCTAGAAGAGGCATAAGAACGGATGAAGCGATTCATTGACGAGATGGCTATCTTTCGAACTAACGAAGAGAAGGGATGTATCACTACAAATGAACTATGTCCATCGCCACCAAGGAGGAGTGGTAGCTAAACTGGTGACAGTGGGTTGAGGGCGCCACAAGACAATGAGGGGAGGTTCTAGAAAGCTCAATCAAAGTGCTGAATCCATCCATGGAAGGGGCCAATCCTTTGGTACAATAATTTGTGTAAACCCATAAATGTACTATCATACATTACCTATTTATTCTGGTTTCACACTAGAGTTACATTATTTGTTTTCATTTACTTTATTTCCATCACAATCATGAAATATCCTGTGATTAGTCCCCAAGTTCATGTGTGTCTTGCCCGATATGAGAGACAAGGGGTGAATGATTTATTATTCCACACGAATAAGATTGTGCCGACCAAGATTGGGGAATCCAAGGTTTGAACAACCAATCCGAATTTCATGGAAGAAAGAGGGAGGCTGGACTGGAGGATGAAGTTCTCATAACAGTTAAATTTCCATTTTCCCAATGTGGTCTAGTAAATGAGAGAGATAATTCCATGAGAATTAGAGTATATATGAATAGAGGGGAGTGGAAGGTGCGAGTCAAAATACCAAAAATCAAGAACAAATTATGGATAGTGTGATAATGAAGTATAACTGTTGATAATGCTCAAAACATAGCGTGCATATTTCATTTGCCAGAATTGGCGATAAAAAATGTGGGCTGACCACAGAACATGTTCAAAATGCAGGGCCTGACTCGATATGTCATCCATTAGTCCTCCTAAATGACAGCCCATGATAGTAGATGAGACATAAGATGAAAATACATACATTTAGAAGGATACATTAGGCTTGAAAGAGGAAAAGGGTCCAAATAAAACGTACAAAAATCATGGACGGTGGAGAGATGGAATGTTTCAATAGAGTCCAAGACACTTTAAATCATTCCATAGTGGTGTAAACACATCATGTGCGCATAGTGGTATAATCAAGGATCAAAATTATTTCCGGAAAAGACCACGATAGTGAGGGCCTAGAGTGCCTTAGGGTTTTATGTCATGCCAAGGTGGATGAAAGACCCCAAGCTGGGCCCAAGGCGATGTTCCTGGACATCGTTACATATCCCATAAAGATGTAAATCTTGAAAAATATAGTTCTTGAGGACCTGAGTTGTTTAACATCATATGGTATGATGAAAAGTGAAAGTGGAGATCCCAAAAGGGGGAGTACTTGATGAAGTAGCTGTAAACATGACGTGAATGAGGACATGTGGGGTCTTGACCACACCACATACACCAGGGGATGTTTATAGGTCGAGGGACCAAAATTAAAATCTTTATGGGCCCGAAGACTAAATGTTTTGGCATTATGACGTATCCCATGAGGATGAGAATCAAGTCAAATGTATTTATGAGATCACATATTAACATTGTGGGGGAATACATACATGTGTGGTTTGGATACACAAGTACACATCCTACAAAAACCACTAATCCCATGTGAGTCATGCTCGGTATGGGAAGCAAGGGGAAGTTATTGGATTTCCCAAATATAGGGAGGCAAAAATCAGGAGTTCTGGAATGCTAGGTGAGTGGCGTCCCATGAATACAGACCTTCTTACTAAGTGCACATTGATGCGTGGGGGGGACTAACTGTGATGGAATTCCACATAAAAATATTGGATTAGAAATATGTGAATCATTATGCCAGTGATCTGAATCACAATGGTGGTGGCATGAAGATAAAGATAACTAATGACCAATTGCAAAACATAGTATTAATTTCACATTATCATGGGATGGGGATAGAAAAATGAGGGTCGACCGCTGACCATGTTTGAAAACCACGACTTCTAGCAAACTTCATCTGAGGTCTTTAGAGAGTTGGCCCAAAAACAATGGTGAGACAATGTGGAATAACACCAGAAAATAAAAGGGAGTTTCTTTCATATGTTCAAGAGGATGGGGGTCCAAATAGATGTTTTTTTTGTTGTTTGGACACAAAAATAGGGGATTCTTTTATAAAACATTGACACCATTGTCTCTTTTTGACACCGCATTGTAGTACACCAATGATACATGTTAGATATAGGAAGTGAAATCCCATTCCAAGGACAAGGATCCTATGGATGCATGCTCCTAGCATATGGCCAGAGAGTAGACCATTAAGAGGGGACCCAGATTAATGGAATGTGCGCAAGGTAGAAATGTTTCCAAACCTATCACATTTTTCCCATAGGGATATCTTAGTTTAGGGTTGTGGGACTCCGACCATGGTGGGAAGAGAAAAGGTAGAAAAAGGGTGCGATTATTGAAAATCCTAACTTTAATAAGAACCAAAGAGGTACATTCAACCCCACATGCTCCCAAAGGAGCTTGGGCCAAAGGGGCCTGAAAAAGTGGTAGGGTTTAATATTCATGGTGATAGACACATAAAAGGAATTTCTGGGTGTTCTTACATATCCAATGAGGATGAGATTAAATCGAGATGTAGTTCTAGAAATTTTTTTTAGTTTAGTGTAATGTGACAAGGATGGTTGGATCATAGGTTTACGGTCTTAGAGATCGTACCATTGATAGAAATCGGCGAGGGATACACTTTTTGTGGTAGTTGAAAAACATGACATGAATGATGATAGTAGGATTATATATCACATAATGTGCTCCCTAGAGATATTTCTGGTTGAGGGGCCAAAAAATAATGTTTGGTTGGGTCCAAGGAATAATGCCGGATAATATATACATAATCCATTACAATGAGGATCATGCCATATGTAGTTCTCAAAATAGAATGATAGGGTATCGATGTCAGTGATAATACATCCATGGGCGTCTTGCCCATTCTCCAAAGAAGCGAAATTTGATAGATATTTTTTGTTAATTTGGATGGATGTGTTTTTTTGTGAAGAAAAATGAATAGGATGGAGAATATAGGCATCAATACAGAAATCATGGCGTCAATACACGATTAAATCCATTTGTATGTCTTGAAAAATGGCATGTTGGATGATCGAAACCAAACATGATGTCCCCTCGAGCTAGGACATCACAATGCATTGATGTTTTTCATCGTACAACCCAGACTATAATTTCATATTTTAAGGTCGTGTGATAGGACCAGCCCCTAAAATTTAACTTCTTTCAGTGAAGACCTAACCATTTAAAGTCATGTTTGTCTAGGTATCTTAGTTTAAAGTCCGATGGCTTGGACACATAGAGAATAAATGAGGTTTTATGGGGGAATGGTCATGGCGTGATAGATCATAATTGACGTGAATGAGGACGAGGTCCGCACCACATCACGTACAATTCACGGGAAGAAAATTCCGGCCAAGGGGCCTGAAAAGGTCATCAAATTTGGGGCTGGTCCCATGGATGAAACATCTAGGTGTGCCTCCATATCCCATGAGAATGGGAACCAATCCATACAATGTTATGAAGGTGTAGTTTATCTTCATGAGGGACAAGAGGCTGGAGATACTGTTTTTGGGAAGGGTGTTTGTGGTATGGCTATTGAAAACACAATTTGAATGAAGAAATAATCCCACACACACAAAACCCCGCAATAACATTAATATCGGGAAAAAAAGCATAACAAAACAGAAAATTAGGGGAGCCTGAGCTGGACCCAATGATGAAATGTCTGGGTGTTTCTACCTATCCTATGGGGGCAGGAATCAATCTATACATTTTTATTAAAAAATGTCACATGGTTTTATATGTTGTGGAAAGGATGTATATAAATCTTATCTTATGTTGTTAGAGCTCTAGGAATATAGGTGATAATCATTTAAACAGGCGTAATCCTCGACCAAACCTCTATGCCCATGTGAGCTTAGATCAGTGTTGGAAACAAGGGTGGAGATGGTATTTGCAACACATCGAATATGGGGATAAGGGGGAAGTGGTGAGGATCCTCAAATTATACCTCATCATTTCTTAGTCTTCCTAATGTGCTAACATGCACTGAGGGATAGCACCAAGAGTGTTGAAATTCCACATGGAAATGATGGAGTGGAAACGATGTGAATTGCACAACCTATATTTAGGGTTGAATGGTGGTGGGGTGACGATTGAGGATAACAGTTTCCCGTTTTCGAAAGACACCATCTCTATCATGTGACCTAAAATTGGAAGAAAAAAATGCATTTAGACTTTGACAAGGATTGAAATAGGAGACATGTATCAAATTGGCATATGGAATCCTTAGGGGCGTTGGCCCGAGAGTTAAGGGATCCCTAGGGCCTATCATAATTGTTTTTAGGGGTCCATTAGGATATGAAAGATAATTAAAACCTAAATAAATTGGAACATGAAGCATGAAAATGGTGTACAACATGACTACATAGAATCCAACACTCACAGTTCTGAACCAAAGTGCTCCTGGATGAATTGGTGAACTGCCAAATAGTGTCGAGGGTCTAAATTAAAGAGCAACCAACATGAAAAGTGGAATGGAGAACAGGTGGAGGAAAATCTATCAAGATGGTGAGGTACATGGCTTGGTTTTTACAAACCCAACATCATTAAGAGAATAAGAACATACCACACCACATGCCTTCTCCCCTGAAGGACTCTTGCCAAAGGGAATGATAGATGAGAAGGAAAACATGGTTAGACTCGAAGAAAAAATTATCAAGTGTTCCTTTGTATAAAGATGGGGAAGGGATCAAGAATAACGTATTTCTAAGGATCTTTGTAGTTTAACAAACTCTGGTAAGGATGAAGATGAAAGGGGTTATCTTGATGCCGAATGTGTATGGAATGGAGAATAACCTGATAGGAATGAGGAAATCATCCCACATATTCCAAACCATTCATAATTCTTAGAGAGAACACAGACATAGAGGCTGGGAGAAAGAATAAATTAACTAGGGTAGGACCCAAAGAAAAAACATCTAGATATTATTACATATCCCATTTGGATGGGAATCAATCAAAACATGGTTCTGAAGGATGTCGTTCTGTATAATGTCATTTGACAACAACGTAAGGAGATCTTAGATTATGGTCATAGATCTCAGACCGTGATATGTCCAGTTTAATGTTATGTGAATGGGACTAGTGGTTTGAAATGGTAAACCATAATTCCTACCACATGGGAGACCATGGAATAGAACAAATTCTTGAGTATAAATACTTACCATATTCACAACACCATATCCATATCATTTATTGGAATGGGAAAATGCAATGAGTGTCGACCACTAACCATACCCGCAATATAGTAGTTGTGTCAAATATTTTTCCATAATTCATGATGACATTGGATGTAGATCATATGGGTGATTCCCCAAGAGATAAAAAATGAGGGGTGTATTAGATGATTAGGTTATTATTCCAAATTAAATATGATCCAAGTAAGTCGAGGTGCATATAATTGGGACACTAGGGTTTTATATTAGCTTGGATTGAACCATGTGGAGGTGTCCTACGTACCCTGTCCCATGAATGCGGATCAAATCCACATAGTTCATAGGAGCAATGAGTTGAGGTGTACCCAAAGGAAAAAAACCCAGAGACATGATGAGGATTTCACATGTCTAGTGGCCCATTGCTTAGGGGACACTCTTGTTTAGAGTGTTAGGGGTTGTGTGGGTCTTATGCATGGTTAGTTGTCTGAAGAAATAGTGTGATCTCATAGGGATGTGGTGGTCCAGGTAAGAATCATGATGGATATAGATGGTTTAGAGAAGAGGATGGAGAATGATATGGGACTAACTTGAGGAAGGTATTGATGTTGGGATTGAACCTCAAAGAGACTTCCTACATATCCATGTGGTAGGGAAGCGATGTTCACATAGTTCGATGGGGGGATGGGACACCTAGGGAGGGGACCTGTGAGAAAGGATGCCTGGACTTGACCTAGAGGAAATGGATCCTTTGGGTTGGGGAATGATCTTCCCAGAACATTGAGGCTTGAGGGAGAGACCCAGATGAAACATGGATGATTTTCTTGAACCTCAGGGAGACTTATTACGTATCCCCTTTATAGGGAATCAATGTCCACATGGATTTGGATGGGGGCATAGAATCAGGGTTTGTGTAGAGGACAAGGACCCGATTACATGATGGGGATTACACGTGGTTTGCAGCCCAGGTTGGTCTACAACCTGGGGGAGTACCAAAGATGTGGGTCCTAGGAAAGGGGTATACAATGGATTACCTATGGTTGGTGGTACAATGGATTATTAGTTGATGAGGATAGAATTTATTACAACTAGATGGGGTCTATGACGGATTACCATTGTTTTTTTATTGTAATGGTTTACCACTGGTTGTGGTTACAACGACTTATCGTTGGGTGGGGTTAAAAGACATTACCGCTGGATTGAGGCTACAACAGCTTAACTCTTGTTGTGATCTACAATAGCTTACTGCTGGTTGGGATTGCACTGCTTTACTGATGGTTGGGGTTACAATGGATTACCAATGTTTGGGGTTACAATGGCATACTGCTGGTTGGGGTCTACAATGGCTTACCGCGGGATGGGTTTTAACCTCAGGGAGTCTTCTTACGTAAAATATCTAGGTGGCAGGGATCAAAACCCATGTAGTTTAAATAGGCATTGTTTATAATAATGTGGGATTAAAAAGGGTCATATAGTTTAACTTCGTGTGTGATGGATGTGAACAAATATGAAGTGATCATGAATGATGGGTGGTGGGATTGATCCTCATGGTGGCTTCCAAAATTCCTTTATTGGAAATGGAAGGGATCATAGTCTACATAGTTAGGTAAGGGGGATACAGTTTAGCATCATGCGGGATGAAGGTGAATTAACATGGAGTGGTTGGGACAAGTAGGTGTTCATCATAAAACTTAGGGAGGATTCCAACATAATTTCCTCAGATAGTGTTAAGGATCAAATTATACATAGTTCAGGATGGTGGATCAGTTTTTCATCATGTAGGACAGAGAGGAGTGGTTGGGACATGTAGGTGTTGGGCATGAACCTGAGGGCGGCATCCTACACACTCTGTTCTGATAGGGGTAAGGATAAAATTCAACGTTGTTCGGGATAAATAGCTATTGATAATGAACCACATGGAGGATTCCCACATTCCTTTCTTGGATTTGGTCAAGGATAAAATTCCATGTAGTTCGAGATATTGTCTCCAGACTTATGCTAGCGTAGCCCAGGAAGGAATCCATTGTGAATGATTACTCTATTCCAATTTGATTCATGCTCGGTGTGAGAAACATGAGGCAACAAAGACCTAATGATCATGTCGTGAAAGGTATGTACTGAAGGAATGAGGCGAAGCTTACACATGGTTAGTGGCCCGAAGAGGAAACATTGGATTATGCATGGTCTGCAGCCCAAATAGGAAATAGGGTATTATACGTGGTTAGCGGCCCCCAGGAAATAGATATTGGGACTTACTTGAGGGTGGAGGCCTAATAGTGACAAATCCTAGAAGGAGAGGTACAGGATAATTAAATTTGATGTAACTATCTCTCATATAGTCAATGGCACATATAAAGAGAGGGGGTAAGGGATTATACCAACCACAAGAAAGGAAATGGGCTTACACCGAGATGGTTTCTCTTCCCTGTAAACTGATGTATTTCCATCAAATATGATCTCATTACAGGTGAGAAATATATCATTCCTGTGGAGAAGAGCGAGTGCATATAATTTTCAAGCTGGGGAACCTCATGTATATTCTAAGTGATGAGGTGGATGTTTAACATCATATAACTTAGGAAAATGGTACTAGGAAGGTTAACATCCTGTAGCTCATATGAGGCGGGTTCACTCCGCAACCCTAGGGCCTACATGACTAATTCCCTCCCACCCTTGTGGAAGGGAAGGCAACAAAACTATCATGGTGAGGATGTGCAATGGAGTGATCCATATTGAAGGTTAAATTAGAGTTGTTATGTGAAGAAGAAATACACTTTAGTGATCCTATGAGAAGAATCGTACAGTAAAACAACACAATGTAATACAGCTCCCAAGGAACCATTAAATCACTACGCATGAACCAGGAAGGGCGTATGGGAGAAGGGATTGCAAAGAAAGAGGTTTCATAGGAATGGACCTTGCGAATCCTTGGTGCTCCATGTAGTTGAGGAACATCGCGAAGGGGAATGCTTTGCGAAGTGGAGGGTCCTAGCTTCGGTATACGGTATATGTTCATATGAAGGGTGGTACGAGAATTATAAAGGCTTTCACAGAGGAAGAATTCGTGAAGCAAGGTTACCTTTCATACTGTAGAACTATGAATTAATGTACTTTGGGAAGCATGGTGCTCCTGCCTTTGAATGGGTTTCACATGTTCATTGAGGGTACTTCGCGATGCATGAGTGCTTCAAAGATTCGAGTCCCCTTGGGTATCTCATTAATTTTCAATGGCCCATGGGTTCTTCAAAGGGCATCCCAACTTCTAGAAGGGTTTTGTTTGAGTTAAGAGAATGGTGATGCACAATTCTCAAGTACCTTGAAGAGCTAACTGTTTTCCATGTTTTGAAGAGTGGAAGGTACATCACTATTTGAGTTCAGGTAAGCATAAAGGTCGTGGTATCAATCCTTTGGGTTCGAGGGGATCCTGCTATTTATAGACAAGGGGTACTGTGAAGCAGAGATGACACTGTTTGAATCCACCTGGAGCACTTCGATCAGCCGCATATTGTTACGTTTCTAGTAACTGGGGATTCGACTGCCATCCCTTCTCAGTGCAGAGCTCTCCTCGGTTCCCTCCGTAGGGCTCACACATGCTTCTGTCAAGTTCTATTGGCACATGCAGGTAAATTCAGCTCCCTCTACAGCATGATTATTATAATCAATAGAATTGTAATCGTAGATCCTCTCACCTCATTACATTATAGTGATAAAAAATGGGGCTTTTTCTTCGTACCATCCACTGTGCTGAGGAGCTCCCTAAATTCTGTAGTACTAAGGGGCTCCACGAATGGGCTTCATGAGGCTACCTCTTTGTAATTTTTTTTCTCATTGATTCATTTTCCTCTTTACTTTTTTTTGTCACCCGCGATACCATGTATACATGGCTTTCCAATATACAAATATATATTAGTATAATTTTATTCAATATTAAAACATGTATAAATATGGTTCGATTCCCAAAATCTGAAAAATATTACATGTTTAAATATTTTTTTGGTGGAATTCACCACCCCTATGATATTAACTACAAATAAAATGATTCATGATGGATATGTATTCTATATCAAGTAAAATGCTTTGAAATAAGAGATAAGATTCAATAGATCATCCAATAGACCAATCAGAAGGGATACCTAATTTTATTTTATTTGAAATAGTTTATTATTAATATTTTTTTAGTTAAAACTTGTCTAAAATACACTTTTTATATTTAAACTATATACAAAAATACATAGTTTGAATACCATATCCTATTTATAAACATTAAACATCACTTTAGTGGTGACAAATTATAAACTAAATCTCAATTGTCAATCATAATTATCGTTTAAATAGTATAATATGGAATATTATATCAATAATGAGAATGAAATTCCATGTCTAAAAAATATATGAGATTATGTAGTTTTATTAATAATTTATTATAAGTTATCAACCTAAATATTACATAATCTAGTTAATTATTTAATAATTCACATTCATATATTACCCTAGATATTTTAGTTTTATATATTTAGTGAATTTGGACATAATTTATACATATCAAACCATGATCATACAATGTGGGTAAAACTGAAACAACATCCACTTCATTTATAATATAATAGTTTTTAATTAACCCTGAAATATTTTCATTAAAAATCAGTATAAGATTCCAAATGGCTTGTTCTTTTTTCTCACCCATCCTTAAACACTATGATATTTTTGAAAACATTGTATAAGAACAAAAAAATCAATATAGGGAAAAAAAGATCAAAATGAACTATTACTTTAGGAATATGTATAATCATATGAATTCATTTTCAAAAATAAATACGTCTCACTCATCAAGTATCATATAAATTGTGAAAATAATATATTTCCATAAAACTTATTAAACTTAAAAATAAAATCATAATTTTATATTTGGAATTACATACTTATTATTGTAAACCTCACAAATACTATATGATTTGTAACCCTCGCAGCTACCTTATAATGGAACCCTCATGGCTACCTAATGATGTGGCCCTCTTGGCTAACTAACGGTGTAACCATCGTTGTTACCCAAGGAATAACCATTATTGTCAAAATCAAACAAAAACAAACCTAGTGTATTTGATGGAGATATAGGTCCCAACCTTCATCAAAACATTTTCCCAAAACTAGAACATAATCATAAAACATGAACACATTCATAAAAAAACATTTCATGAGGAAAACCACTTAATTATATAGAATACAATGACAATACAATGGAAAATTTTTTAACTATAAATAAATGTGTAATTTTTAATTAAAATATAAAAAAATAACACATCACGAAAATGTGATCTGCCTCTCCTGATATATAAGAAATTAAGAAACAACCATTTATGAATTTTTTAAAAATAGACATTAAATAGGATTCCTAAAAGGAAGGTCAATTACATCGGGTTTTACATCCTTCCAATGTGTTAAAACCTAATGTAAAATGGATTAAAGATTTTTATTAATTTATTTAAAAACTATATTCATATTTATAATATCCTTCATAATAATTTTTTAATATATCAACCCCATTTATTGATAATATATTGTTATTTTATTTTTTTCGGAGCGTTTATTTCATGGTTCCCATATATGGCTCATTGTGGGTTTTGTTATCCAATGGACGAAAAACTGTTGAAGTTGAATCAAATTGGATTACTATTTTCCCAAAATTTTAAATGATAAAAAATATATTTTTTTTCTGATATGAGAATGATTCATTTGAAAACCCTTTAATGACAATAAATTAATTTATTTTGTGGGTTTTTACGACCATCACGAACTTCATATCATCTTCATTAATATAATTTTTTACATATTGGACCCAAAAGATTATATAACATATAAAATGTATATTTAAATATTATTTATCCATAATATTGGTATTATGGGCATCCTTGAAGTTGTTAATAGAAAATAAGAAGAAATCATTGATGATGGTATTAAATCGACACATCATGAACAATGGTTACATTTTTTAGAGTAAGAGGTAAAGTGGATTGTTTTAATAGTGGAAAATACATTTTCATAACCAAATTAAAGAATATGTATGATAATGAAGTTATCAAGTAAATTGGATGATAATAAGTGAGGATATAATTCTAAAACAAAAGAAATTAGAAAGAAATTCTAAAACATAAAAGTGTACTTTACCTCTTGAACTTTTTCTCATTGATAACCTCGAATGGAAATATTTTTACCATCCATGTGAAAAAATATGTTCTTGAATGTGGGGAAGAGGATTTCATAGGTAATTGGGAATAAATTATACATGATACTATGCTTTGGATGTTTGAAGAGAAGAGGTGGAGAGGTTGGTATTTATAGTAATGGAGATGGGTGTTTATTTATTATTTTATTCATTATTTTATTGTTTTGTCTTAACACTATGAATATTTCAATCATGAATAATAAATATATTATTGTAATTATGGAGAGTTTGATATTTTTTCTTAAATCATACATTCATCATCTATGATTCAATAATTCATTAATTAGTTAAATACTGTAAGATAATGTATTTCACTATTCATAAAAAAAATCAGCTATTATAGAAAAATCCATGAACATCACCCAAATTGTTTCTCAATGTGTAGAATTAAAAAATGAACACAATTTTTTGAAAATAATTTTATAAATATTGGAAACATAAATTTTAATTAATTTCAACATTAATTCAAGAAATAGAGACTTCTAAATTATAACAGGTTTTATAACACATTTAATGTATTATTAAGGTCTCATAAGAAATTATTATAATCATAAGAAAACAATATAAATTTATGAATATATTTTATGGTGTTAAATTTGCTTTTAAATCATTATTTTGACTATAAAATTGTAAAAACAATTATGTGTCCTAAAAATACTATCTCTTACTTTATATACTTATTCCATAATGTAAATATATCATATTTTAATTCATAAGATAATTAAACATTATTTATTCTTTCATATATGAGGTTACTAATGTATTTGTATGGATTTATTAATTTTTTTAAATAAAAAATATTTCATTTTACATTTATAATTAATTTTAAAAAATAATTCCAAAATGAAAAAAATAGTTTATAAGTATCTAGGTTGTTACACATATCATTTCCCATATTATATCCCAGAATTGAAAAATTCTCAAGAATATACATTAGTTAACCGGGATGGTTTATTATTGAATAATGAAAATGATTAAGTGATAATATGTTTTTTCTTATTATTAGGTTGTCATTCATTTAAATAGTATATATATTAAAAATATCAGGGAGATTATTTCAAAGAGGTGTCAACTATGTTCCTTGTCCAAAAATATAATTAATTAATATAAAGAATATATCATATATTCAATTATATCTAGAATATACATTTTGTACATTATGTTGCGTAAAAGGAATACATATATTTAAAAAAATGATACATTATAATTATTTTTTGTTTTTGGAAGAAAATCAAAAAATAGAGGCTTGAATGGGATCCTTTTTAGATGCTTTGATAAAGTGTGCATCCCAAAAAACAATTCCATGTATTTCATTCTTGATCATGAGGTGAATAAATTATAGATTTAAATTTATCTCGTTATGGCATGTTTCTAGGATACATTTATCCCTATATAATTTAATCTTGTTTCATTCAGTTAAGGTATACATCTACATCCTTCATCTACTCCCATAGCTACAAAAAATAACACTTTGGTGCTCCTAATATGGGAACTAAGTTTTGATGTTCCAAACCCTCTAGCTACATACCCATTATTCAAATTTAAAACTACCACTGAATTCATTGAAATTATTCAAAATAAATACACATTATAAATATTTTAATAAAATCAATATCTAATTTTTAAAATTCTAATTCCATAAACAAAACTTAGTTTTTAATATATGCCCATAGATAATGGTAAAAATATTTCTATATTATTTTTTGAAAATAATATATTAAAAATAAAAATTTAATATCTAAATAATCTCCCCCATATAATACATCAACAAAAAGTCTGAGAGGGACCTTCAGTGTTACATTATAAAATATACAATATAAGATTGTAGATAATTAATTGATTAACAGTCATAAAATATTCAATTTACATTGTTGACCTACCATATGATAACAAGGTTCATTATACAAAAAATTAAATATTTCCATTGTATGAAAATAAATTAAGGTATCTTAATGCTCAAAATAGATATCTATTTATGATCCAATAACTGTCCTTCAGTTATCCTAAATGTATATAGATTTGTTGTATGATATTTATTAAAAATGTAATATTCATTAAATAATAGTATGTATCCCTAATATTGACTATCTCATTTATTTATTATGTAGAGATAGATAAATATTGTTTAAATGTGTTGAGGTGTAATCATTAAAAATAATTACCATTTAAAAAAACATCACTTAATTTTAAATAAAAAATAAAAAATATAAGGAATTATAAAACATGTATATTAAAATGGAATATAATTAATTATATACATATTTTTAGAGTTCATGAGGAATATAATTAAATATATGTTCCTTACATTTAAATTACATGAATATTTTGTTGAAATTTTGTTGTCATTACAAAAAGATGTAAACTATATGGTTATAGGTCATGTTGTTGGATATTATATTTCATGCAATGAGCTCTATGTCACATAATGATAATTTATATAATATATTTTATTTACTTTATGACCACAATTTTTCAAATACATATTTTGACATGTTGAAACAAAAATATTTGGATTTTTATGTTCCTCATGGCCTAAATATTTAGTTACTATTATATTAAAATGATCATATATAGCTTTTATCCATTATTTCTTTTAAAATATTACTATGGTTACATGTATTTTCTAATATCTCAACCAATGATACAACCCTCCATTCATGAGAAAATAGATATATTTATAATAATTCTTTTTCGTCGTCATTATTTATAGGGATCATCGAACCAATATTTGTTGATCATTCTAATAATAATCATATGGATTTATCACAATTATATAAACAAATATTTTGACACATATATGTTATAACCTAAGACCAAACCCTTATTTGTGTCCCATAACATTTTCGTGAATAACACTCTTACATTTAAATTTATTTTTTAATTTTACATTATCAAATAATGATTTTCATTAACCGATATATATTTGTGTTTACTAATTCATCCATAAAATATGTACTTAGTATACAATTAGATGTGCTAATAATGCAAGGGTCAAACAAGGGTCCATTTATTTATTTTCAATTTGTGGTTCTTTTATAATTTTCTAGGACCTAATTAACATTGAATATTTAATTTTCATTATTCAAAAAAATGAATAAAAAAATAGAAGACCAAAAAATTAGGTTCACTACTATTGGATATTCAATTAATCATACACAGATGATATTTCAATTGTACTAGAATTTAATTAGTTTCACTATATTTTGTGGGTTATAATTTTTCAACCATAGTCAATCCATTACATCTCTACTACCATTACATAGTCTGTTGTGATAGTGAAAATCCCAAAAAATATAACATCTATTGAATCCTAATATTTCACTCATCTAAATCAATTCATCAACAATTTCACGCCTTTAGGGGTTATTCATATTTTTCAAGAGTGTATTGTCTAATCTTCATCATGATCTACAAAATTAGGAACCCAAATATACTCCAATATCACCGAAAATACAAAACTATTAATTAAATTAGAAAATATATTCACAAAAATACATTTTACAATCTAACCATGTGGAAAACTATTCAATATATAATAAAGTCCAAAAAATATACCCTTAACTCACATTATAATACACATAACCGTTCTCACCCAAGAACAACGTTCTCTAAGATACATGTATTGAAAATAATTCCTAATATATATCTTTTGACTAACCAAAAAGATTATGATAACTACTTTCATGGTAATCCCTACTTCATTAATATTGTTTTGAAATAATAATAACTTACTTGTATCATAAATTACTACTTCTGAAACTCATTCATGAATAGATCCCTAGGACCATCACTATAAAACAGACTTCATATGTTATACATTAATTCATGGGTTAGAATTCATTCAATAAATTTATCAAATATCCCTTTTATCATTTGATTAATTCTTATGGAATTGGTTTGTGGTATATTCATTGGAATTTCATTATAAAACTCAAAATAAAATCTATCAATGGTTCAAAACTTTTTAAAATTTTCATTTCGGTGATGAATTATTTTTTTCCACTATGAACATCCATCATGGATTGTTCTTTACAAAAAACAAACAATAACCATATTATTCTTTCACACGTTTCAGATAATCACCATTCTGACATAAAGAAGATTCCCTCAGAACCACATACTTACTTTGTAGTATTATAAACGATAACAATTAATAGATTGCCTATTTCCTTTTTAAACAAAATACTCTATGTGTGGTCATGAAAACCTCGTACTCACCTCACGCGTGTGAGGGACATCCATGTAATTGATGATAATGAATAAAAAATCCACTATGTGTTCTATATACTCTCACACATGGGACAAATACTGTCTGATGGGGGAAACCATAAATTTTGTTAAAACATTAAATAAAATAATCCAGAAATTCTTGGATGAAATTGACCTCTTTAAACCCTCAATGAGTTGGATGTATTTTACATTCACCTTTTAGCCCACAATTAATTGGTTTAAAAAAATACAAGACTTCGATATTATAAACCATCATAGAACATATCAATTCCAAATATAAGGGTTCCCTATTCTTCTATCCTTTTACCATATGAAATACCCATGTAATGTTTATAGTACCTTTCTTTGTTAAATTGTATTTCACTACTTTAAATCATTTTTATATATCCTAATTGAAGGTAAAAATCCCATTCTCTAAAAAAATTACATCATCTTTTACAATATGTTTTTCATTCGTATTAAAATAATATATCATTGTATTCTAATATCTCCTAGTATGGGTAAAATGTCCTTCGTAAAACCCATTTTATATCACAATTAGTTAATTGTTTTTTATATTACAATTACCCATGATTTCAATATTTATTTTCTATAAATAAATATTGTGTTCAACACCATACATTTCCGTCAAAAATGAACATAATTGGTCCCAAACATATATATTTGTATTACTAAAAAATATTATAAAATATAAAACTTCCAGTAAATCAAATTATAGTAATAAATTATAAGTTCATAAAAACAGGATTATGGAAATAAAAAGTGTCATTTTTCAATATATAATGGTTTAAATTATATATTATATTTTAAAATAAAATATAAATTTATAAATTTATAAATTTAAATTTCAATAAAAATAGATTTCAACTTTTTATTTATCATATTGAAATATGAAAAATATTAATTTACTAAATTTTTGTGAAATAATAATTTTGGAAGTGAATAATGAAAATTAATTATTTTTACTAAAATATAAAATTTTAAGAAATTATAAATATATTATAAAGAAGTATATAAATATAAAACCTTTTGGTATATTAAATATTTTATATACTATGTAGAACTATGTATCATTTTCCATATTGAAAACTGATGATTTCCATTTTCAAACATAAGTAGTGTTTTATTCTAATATAAAAACAAATTAAATTATTAATTTTAATTAATCATTTAAATGATTAAATTTATTTTTCAATACTTTATAAGATACATAAATCATATAAAATTTATAATTAAATAATATATATAATTTCATATAATTAAATTATAAAAATTATTATAAGATAAGCATTTAAATCTAAAAACAAAATTTTCAAAAATATATTTTGATACATCAATATTAAAAATTAATATTTCATATTACATAAATTTATTGTAATAAAATCATTTTTTATTTTTGATCAATTTTTTTTATATGATAAGATAAAATTTATTTTTATACCTTAAATTTTGTTACGAACAAAAATACATTTTTCCATGTAAAAATGTTTATCATCCAATTAAAAAGACATTAGATAATACTTTGTGTTTATTAAAATTAAATATACCTATTATAAATTAATACTATAATATAATGTTTACAAAACATATTTATTATATAATTATCATTAAAATTAAGATTAATTTTGACAAAATATATATGAATACTTTTTGTTTTAATTGAAATTTATTTAAAATACATTTTTTATCAGTATATTATATGATTTAATTTAAATGAAAATTTTCTCATATTTCAAAGATGCATTTAGAAAAATTGAGTCTAAATATGAATTTATAATGTTGAAATTTCTTTTTGGAGATTCATTTAATATTTTTTGTGTTAAAACTATTATAATGTTTAAATAATATCCATGATTAATATATTTAATGATGGCTAACATAATATCTATAAAATATTAGGAAATTCAGTTTTGAAAAAGTCCTTATAAATACCATTTTCATATTGGAAAACCATACCTACATGACTGTCAATAATTACCACACCTAAATAACCTAATTAACATGGAATTACATTCTTACCCATTGCATATAATTCATTCCAAATATTTATTCCTCTCTTTTAATGATAAGTTGTGCTCTCTAACACCGCTTTCAGTCACCATTACTATTTAGAAATACCCATTAAAACATTAAAAATTACATCTTATATATACCCTTAGGATTTTTTTGTATCTCTTTGATATAATATAATTCTAAAAGTCCATTATTTCATAGTGATACTTCTGGAGACAATAAAAAATCCAAACCAAGTGAATGTGTGATCTTCTAGGCAGACAACCAAAGGGATTATTCTCCTTATTTATAGTCCCTTGAGATATAAATATTATTATACAAAAGGTTTTCAATAAAATAGTGTATATATTACCCCTTTATGTTTATTATCATGTTTCTATCATTATTCATGTTATTTAAGGTTTCAATTTATATCACATCCTTATAATGGTTGAAATTGAAAAATTTATAATGTTATAAGGGGTTTTTTTACTCAAACATATTCCTTTCAGTTATATGTTTTCTTCATAAATTTTATTCACCAATGATAAATAAATTCCCCAAATTATATATGTATAATGTTTTATATAAATATAAAAAAAATCTATTTCAAATCATCATCCTTGAAGTGGTTTCAATTCACATTTTGTAATAATTCAATGAAGCATTTTAAAAAAATAACGTTTTAGAAAATACTTTCCCATCTACGATTACATATTTTATTTTTAAATATAAAATTTTATAATTGGGATTTAAATTTTTTCTCTACCTTCATATTGATCTTCCTATAATGGTGTTATTTATTATGTTTCACCCAATTTTCGTTTACTTTATGAGTATTAGATGCTGAAAACAATTTTAGAATCTGATGGTTAAATTGATGAAATTTTTCACCAATTAGATGTTTCATATTTACAATTTTTCTTTCAATGTGTTAATTATGATTTTAATAGTTTGAATTTATATTTTTTAAGACACATATAAATGTGGATAATGTAAAATAGGGTTATAAATATCCCTATAATTCATTGGTTAACATGTTATACCTCCCGATATATTGATTGTTGTGTTTGTGGTTATAACAATTGTTTAGCTATACTTATAAGGTTTTCCATGAGTATGATTGTATTTTAGCTATGTTTTCAATGTTTTTCACTGGTAAAATTTTACTTTATAAATTCTCAGAAGGATTTTTTTGGTATATATGATGATAAGAATATATGAAAATGATTTTCATTCTAATAATTATTGATAATATATACAATCATAATTTTGTGTTGATATAATAGTTCTTATTTATTGTTTTAAATGGTGTTTTCTATGCATATGACTATTAAAAAAACTATTATTATTAATATTAATATTTTTTCTATTATGTATCATGTTTATTTAATAATGTTTCCACACTCCTTTTATTAATGTCTTATGTAATATGAATCCTTATGATATGAATCATGATTTGTACTTTATTCGCTGTTGGGTATGAATTTTGTATAAATAAATATTATACCCATATGGTTATATTTTTATCATTTATCATCACTAATTATTATCACTTATGTTTATCCTTGTTAATAATTTGATATCACCCATTTTTTGTGTTTCTATTTTCCCATGTTATAATAAAAAATAATACTTTTTTTGCCTATAAGATTATTTTGGGTAGAGATTTTTATGAGGATCTTAAATGATTATTATCGATCAATTCCTTTCATATGTTGTGGGTAAAATGATTCATAATTTATAATTACGTTAGTTTTTTAGTTAATGTTTTCTCTTGTTATCAAAATATATAAACCTCATACATCGTGTAACTCTTTCTTAATGAAATATTTTCATTATGTTATATAATTATATTTTTATGAATGTGGATATTATATTTAGCATCAGAGAATTTTTTAGATGAAATAAAATTTTATTATGTCATTTGGGGATAATATAAAGGATTAAAATATTGGATTCATAATCATTTTCAATGTATAGATATGATATTATGTTATTTGGGATAATATTTATTTCATCAGATTTGGAAGAGATGTCTTTTATGAAAATCATAGGGAAAAGTCAATGTATAGAATAACAAGACAGAATTTTTACATGTATTGACTTCATGGTTTTAATATTAATTACACATCTAAATATATACTATGTTTGAGTTAAGTCTCTAACTTTTATGTACCATGGGTTAACAACCCATAAATAGTGGATTGAGATTTAACTCATTCATTACCTAGTGCACATGAAAGAGGCTTAACTGTGTACATTATTTGACACCACTATTTTGTATGCATTAGTTAATGAAAATCTATATCCATAAAAATATGATGGATTTAATCTATAAAATTATTTTTTTAAGAAATATGAGATAACTAATCTAAAGGAAAACTAGAATAAAAATACATTGATTTAAGGCTTAGTAAAATCTAATGTAATGATTTCAAATAGAAAATTATTTAGGGTATTATTTTTCATAACTTCCTTATGATGTCAATATTGATCTATCATGATTTAATCTTTTGGTTTTTTAGATGGATAGATAAAGGGGAAATTGAGTAAACAACGGTTTAAGGATACCGCAATTATGTCCCATATAAGGAAAAAGAGAAAAGGGACTAAGAAACATTATAAAATGCATTCATTTTTTTATAAAAACACAAAATATATTGATCATTCGAATGGCCCAATAGTAAACATACTGTAAATTATTTTATTTGACAGAACACATCAACATTCATTGGACCCTATAAGCCACATATTTGTGATTAAAGGACCAATGTAATGTAATGGATAATTTTTATACTCCAATTTGTATTGAGTGAGATAGGAATTTTAGTTTTGACCATCTAGATGGTGAGACTATCCAATGATGCACTCTAATTATTAATACAATAATAAGGTAGAAGATGAATATATGGAATTAGAAAAACTCAATAAGGTCATATTCAATGATTACCCCCCCCCCCCCACATCACCGGAAAATAAATAGAAAATTGCAAGATTTGAAATATTGGGGTGATGAATCTCGGGAATCTCCTAAAACAGAATTCATGAGATAGTTCATTATACACAACCTATATTATTTCTGACCATTATAATAAGATTTATTAATATACTAGTTTGATGAAATGAAAATATTGAATAGAATTAGTTATAAGAGATATTTGTAGATATGGAGATGTTGTTTTATATTTCATGGGGGAGAAAATGGATGATGGAGACAAGAAAATGAAGATTGACTTATAAAGAAACTCATATTGAAAATCACGTGGAAGAAGGAATATTAAACCACCTACTTGTCATGGTATTTTAAGGAAGATACCATGAAAATATTAAAAAGGAATAGGAAATAATTTATGTGTATAAGGATTAACCATCGAGCTAGTGATTATAGGGGGTGTGTAGTGGTAAACCAATGTAATGAAGGTGTAAAATATCAATTTATTAAATTGAATGTTTTTTAATTTATCACAATGATAAATTAACTCATAGACTAATGAGAATATTTAAAAATATTAGAAATATACACAATGTTAATAAGTGAATCCTTCGTATTCAAAACTAAAAACTTAAGACACAAAAATGAATAATTATACATACAATCATCACCAACTCAAAATTCAAAGTTTCTTATTTGGTTCAAGTAATATCTAATTTCTTATATGACACAAGTTTTAATTATATTTAATAATATTTAAAATATATTTACATTTTTGAATGAGAATTATACCACAGGTCAATATGTATTATCTAATATATATTTATGGGGAAATTCATAGACAATTCCTATTAACTTCCCTTTATCGATATTTGGTGTTATTTCAGAAATGGATTAGCTATATATACATACATATTGAATTAACAATATATAGTGACAATATTACATATAAAAAAACTATGATCATTTATCACTAAAAGGGTAGTGATTAACTAACAAAGAATATTGATACCCTTATATCGGATTTAACCCTAATCAAGAGTAATTTATTACTTAATTGTATATTAAAAAATAACATACTATTATATGGATATTTGGAAGTACTATATGAGTTTCTTAGAACTAACTATATTGATATGGTTGATACATATTTGGAAATAATATCCAATGCCATCCCTATATTGAAGAGATAAATAAATTTTCATTTGTATAATATAATTTAAATATTGAGGATGATATTCATTTATGGGGGTAAAACATAACAAAATGATATTTAATAATATATTTTCCTAAAATTAATATATTCATCAATAACTTTCATCCTATGGGAAATTGATTAAAATTTGTTGAAAATTATTAGATGGTTGTTATTATGAACATTAAGGAATAAAACAACCACAATCAAATTATACTAAACTAATCAATTAAATGTTCATTCAAAATAGGATAATGATGTATTAGGGGAATTATTTTCAATTAATGTAGTTTTATTTATATATTGTATTTTCATCCTAATGAATAATTCATATTTTTTCAATTTTCAATATTTAAAAATGATTTTAAATTTTTAATTTATAATTTCATAGTAATTTCAAGATGAATTTTAGGATTTTTTGTAAATAAAAGGAATATATATGAGTAATGATAATTATAGATTTTCGGAAAATTGTGCATTTTATTGTTTAATGAGTATATTAAAAAGGTAACTACGTTTTTAAGTGATATTAATTTATTAAATATTTATTTCTGATGTAATAATATGTAACATTTAAAACATAAAAAATAATTTGTTCGACATTTTAGATCATGTGTATCTTATTTGTTGTAATTTAATGAAGATTGAAAATAATTTATCTTAATTAAAAATTATAATGGTAGTACTATGTTTTAGTTTTGATTGTATGACTCATAAGTCATACTTTCTTTATAATAAAGGAATTTATATTATAAATTTCATTTATATTGAAAAATTTACACTATGTAGACATTTTAAACATGAAAAGATTCTTTTCATATAAACTATTTTCCTATAACAATTTTAAAATCATATTTTACAGCATTTATAAATATTATTTGAAAAATATATTTTAATATTTTAAATAATAATTTAAATATTATTTTATAACATCAATTTCATTTGCATGGGTAAATTTAATTTTTCAATTTAAATATAACTTAACACTATAAAATGATGAGTTTTCCAGGAATGATATATTTATAAATACTAATTTTTCAATTAAAAATTAATGAATCTATTGTAAATTATTAATCAAATATTTTATGATGATATATTTATATGATTTTTCTAAAATTTTATTTTTAATCATTGGAAAATATTTTTAAGAATTGTTAATTATTATAAAAACATTTACTTCCTAAATTGTTTTTGAGCACATTATATGTTTTAAATAAAAAAATAATTTTCTTTTGTGTTGGAATTGAAATATATTGAATAGAGTATAAATTATGATTCATCATATTGTAATTTTTCAAAATTTTCAATATTGGATTTTAGCTAATAATAGTAATACCATGGTTATATATTAATTAAGGATAATTATAGTTACATTGTTTCATCTAATTCAAATCTAATTGTACTAAATCAATTAGACACATAAACCTTATATAAAAACTTTTTTGTTTCAATTTACACACATAAATGACTAAATAAAATTTCTCAAACTATTACACCAAATAATCATTAAATTCGATTAAAATCCCTTAACTAACATCCCATTCAATGATTTTTCAGTTTTTTTCACCTATAATTGAATTTCAAATTATCTAATTTCAATAAACCCCACTATTTTGAAATCCTAATGAATATTATATCAACATTATTCATTTATGTCCTTTAAATATGTTTTGTACCCGATATTATCAACAATTCACCATTAGTCCATTATTAACTAAGGTTATACCAATAGATGATATGAATTCAAAACGACATTCGAGATTGATCGACTTCTTAATAATTAATTGTAATTGTTTCTTGGATAAATTTTTTGTCCATTATGACATACAAAATATTAAAAATTATTTATTCATCCGAATGGGGAATAAAATTACACAATAGTGATTTTCTCATTATTCATATTATTTAATGATTCATTTGAAATCATATCATTCATTGGGTTTCAATTCAAAAAAATTTAATGTCATACATAGTTTTCTAACTCAATATTAATCATTTGTGTTATACAGTTTCATCTTGAATATCATTCATCTATGATAACCACATTTTACATTTTAATTGATTCTCTATATTATATCTATATGTAAAATATTTTTAAAAAAAAATTTAGTTCTATGAAGTTATTTATTTTCACATTAATTAGTTAAAAGATATGATACATCATTAAAAGATACTCCTCATGATGAAATCAATATCAATAAGTAAATTTCATTCAATTTTTTTGAGTTTTGGTTCTGATTTTCCACTCATCATTCTAAATTATCTACCTCTAATATAGATATATTAAAGGTTTCACACTATATTCTTTTATCCTGTGAATATTTGGGGGATATAATTTTCTTTATAAAAACTATTAATTATTTATGTCATTTTTTAAATGATTGGTTCTTTATGATGCCCATTTTTATGTCAACAAGTTATTTATGAAATTAAAAATTAACTATTTTCTAGGGGACTTATATGTATGGATAATGAATATTGGGTTCTATATATGTATGAAATTTATTGGTTAAGGCCATATATGTCATGATATAAATCCTTTTACTAATGGGTATGACCGTGGGATAGTTATTCCTAAAAGGGTGTGTGTGGGTATAATTTCATTTAGCCAAACCCACCATTTTATGTGTGGTAAATATTTCAGTTTATGTATGATAATAATGATGTTCATTGGTATAATTGAAGCTATGATATGTTCAAATTGTTTGTTATAATTATAATTTTAGTTATTCTATGCTAAAACATAATTGGGAAAAAATATTTATGGTGATTCTAGGATCAAATGATATATTTTTATTTTCATATGTGGATGAAAAACACTTATGAATACTCATACGTTTATTCTTTCACTAATAGATCATGTTTATTGACTATTGTTTCCCCACACATCTGATTCAAAAATATTGTGTTGATAGTCCACATGCTAGAACACATGATTTATATAATATTCATTTTTTGAAAATGATTATTTGTAAAATAAATATTACAATAATATTCTCATCTTTTTCTCAATTATGATATTTTTTTGATATCTATTCTGTTTAATCATAATGAGAAATTGAGCTTACCTATTTCTTTTGTTTTAATTTCTATTGTGTTTAATGTAAAGTAATTTTTATAATATATCTTGAAGAGTATTTGTTTAGTGTAATTTATTAGTGGTGTAGAAGAATTTTATTGACCAAATATATATATATATATATTTTTTGAAAAATTCTCAATAGTTTCCAAATAAATGGTTTTTGTAAGTAACTTTTTTACTAATTCCTAAAAATTATAAACCTAATTGTTTAAGGAATATTTTATTGAAATATTCTCGTGAATTATCAGAAATAGAAGGTCTGTTCTTCAGAATGGGTTTTTGACCCCACCTAATCACGTGTGGTTCAAGAAAAAATCATAATCTAATAGAAATCTTATATATGGTTGGTAAATTAATTTATATAATTCCCCAAAGTACCACCATTAGTAAACCCATAGGGGTGGAATCAGGTGTGAATCAAATTAATTTAATTTTAATTTTTCATTTAAAATTTATCATTTTTATTTAAAACATTATTTCTATTTATGATATAGGTGACAATTTATGTCATAAAAAACACAAAAGAACAAATGGAATGAAAAAAAGATTAAAAATATGAAGAAAAAATTGAATTAAAATTCTTTATCTATATCATGGGAAACCTATTAATTTTTTTGTCAAATTATTATATTTATAAATATATGTTATAATATAAAAGTAATTTTATATAATGTCAAATGTTTTAAGCCACTACAAATAGTGAATCCCACATATAAAAAAAATCACCAATTATACTTTCGTACATATCCAACATCTTATTAAGTTCTCAATAACCCATTTCTTATATAACGATTCTCTCGAAAATTAATTAATAAAATTATCTAAAATCACCATTATTTAATTACATTAATGAGTATTCTTCTATTTCATTAATAGAGTTTTCAATGTAATGTATATCCTCAATAAAAATATCATGAAAGTTCATATCTCTATACATAATTTCCCATAAACCATTGAGTAAATTATATTTATGGAATATATTAACTCAGTTTTAATTCATCTATACTACCAATAAATAATATAATAATAATTATGCACATCAACATTCCTCAAGGAATTTTTGGTGTAAATTTTCCATGTATGTTAAAGTCTTTAATATAGAGTATAACATGAGTTATTTTCATTCATGGTTTTCATCAACCAAATTTATTTAATCAATCGAAATAGATCTTCATTTTCTTCAATGATAAAGAGTACGTTTTTTATTGACAAAGTACCACGTTCTCAGTGGTGTAAATTACCTTCCATCCTGCTCACTATTTATAATACCCAATCCCAACCTATTCTATACATGTATTAATGAAAATCATTATTTATATCATATAGATATTTCCTTAATAATTCATTATTCATGATATTTTTTAAAAAATGTAAAACAAGAAAACTATATTCTTCTCTCAGCCAGGAAAAGGAAATCTGAATCCCATATCCTAAATGTAATACCTTGTACATATTTTCACATTTAATGAATATCCATTTTCAATTAAATACTTATCATTGCTTTATTCCAAAAAAATAACAGATTACATCAAAATATATCATAAAAAGTTCTCAAAACACTATTACTATATTATAATCCTAAAAATTACATGTTCTCTTCAATGGAAAATATTTTCTTGCTCATTAATATCTCTCCTAATAAAGAAAAAGTAACATAATGCATTTAATTTACTGAATACATCAATATATGATGATCTTATTATCAATTCTATGATAAAAATATCAATACATAATATTGAATCAAAATATTTCTCAACTAGGGTTTATAAAATCAAATATGTTTTTTAATTCCATTTAAAAATTTCCATCAGTGCAAAGAAAAAAAAATTATGTTTCATTTTTATATTTACAAATCCTTGAATATTTATAATGTGATCGAATAATTAGAATCTTATTTAATCTTCCTAAAATAAATGAATTAATAAAATGAAAATAATTAATTATAATATTTTCAACATGAATAACAGATTTAATATCTGTCAATATTGTTTTGTGAGAATATTTTTTTTAGAAATATCAACCATAAAAAAATATTTGATTTTAAGACATTATGTATATTTGTAGTGACTGATTGATATTAACAGAACTAAATATGTCTCATGGGATCCTATTATTTCCATACAATTTAATAATTATAATATTTGGATATACATACCAAATGTATTTGAACAGTTTCCTATAAAATCACTAAAGTCATACATGATCATCATTTCTTAAAATTTACATGATCTATAATGGAAGAGGTGTCACTAAAGGTCTAATCAAAAAATAATTTCTCAAACCACTCTCATTGATTTATAATGACTTCATGATATTTCCAAATCCTGTATACAATAAAACATATAAATATAGATAAAATTACATATAAAATCACCTTCAATCCTATTAATTAAAAAATTTCCTACATAATACATATCATCTGTATTGAAATTTTACATAGTGAATTTTCTTAATTAGTACGAAATATTATGAAATAATAAATTATGTATTAATAATTGTTCAATGAGTTATTAATTCACAAAAAAAATCTTATGAAATTATAGAAATCATACAATGGATTTAGATTATAGAAAATATTCATTATAAACCACAAATATTAAAAAATTTGTAAGTTATAACTGAATATCATGGATTTAGCTTCAAGATTCAAAAATTAGATAAAATGATATTAAATAATTTGTGAATAGATAAAAATATTTCAAATTTCCTTCCTCACATGATCAAATCCTTTTTATTATTTAAATAACTGCCTCATTAGTACATCAATAATCTACACAACCTCCTCAATTGATCTTCAAATAAATCCTATGAACACATTTATTCAAGAGATATTGTTCACAATATATTGCGATAATAATTCAAAGAAACCCATGAATATTTTCATGTTGATTGAGTTATATGTTTTCTCTATAAGTAACTTCTCAATTTCTTATCAAAACATCAATCTAGACATCCAGTGGAATTTTTAGTTAACAAGAAACTGCATTTTAATCGAGTGTGTTCACTGGTATATTTTCAGAAATATCAATGAATGTGTGTTTTTCAGGTGGATGTGATTTTGGGATCATGTCACGTGGATTGGGGGAATTATTTCCCACATAATTTTTTTCAATTGTATTGAATTCCGGATTATGAATCATTCTCATATCATATCACAGGACTACATACACATGTTCCAATGATAGTTCTTTGACATGCATTGATTTGAATATTCATCCACTCTAGAGTTTCCATTTTAATTTAAACTCTTGTATTTATAAGTGGTTTTAAATTGATAGTTGAATTTTTATATGATCGCATTTTGATATTTATTATTAATAGTTTATTTTTTAATGGTTATATTACACATTTCTAGTAATTATTGTATTTATCATCATTCATAAGATAGAGTGATTATTTGGATGTTGGAAATAGTCCCACCAATGAGAATTCTAATATACACCCATGAGCTGATTCATAACACACTTAAATGGTTGCTTCTTAAAGGGAAATATTATAAAATTGAGGAAATTTAACAAGGAACTTCATTGTCACATTTATGGTCATATAGTAATAAGAAATTTATAAAAAGTTTAATTTAACACATAATGGTCATTGAGGTGAGTAGTTTTTATTAATGGTTGTTATGGGATATATTGTAGTACCCCCGGTTTCTGGTATGTAACCATTAATTATTTATTATAATGGTTATAAAGTTTAAGGTTTATGAATGGGATTTTTGGATTACTTTGAATGAAATTTTGAGGCAAAGGGGAACTCCCATGGACGGTGCACAGTTTGTCTAAATGGTGCGGTAAAACCACGCGTAGTTGGTCTTGCAGGCAGTAGCTTCCACATGGGTGGTGCATTGTTTGTCTAACCGTGAGGCCAAACAATGTGTTGAGGGTCTGATGAGGTAGTGGATATTGCACAGTTAGCGCACGGTTTGTCAAACCGTGTGAGAAAACCATGCGGGCACTTAAATGAGATCATTAAAAAGTAGATCTTAGTTGTTTTTGACTCTAAGTGTCTCATTTTTCCTCTTAAGCACCCTAACTTGGTATTTGTCTTATCCTAACGTTATAATAGGTTCTCCCTTCATTCTGGAGGTGATCTGAATTCTTATCTTGGCGAATCAAAGCCGAATTCTTGAGGTTTGTAGACGTTCTTCGTTGTTATTGTTTGGTTTCTTAGATATACTTAGACCTACTTCTTCTATTCACTCAGTTTCATATATCTACACCCATTATGGGTAAATCTAGGTGTTTGTATTCCAAATATGATGATATTTTTTCTTGCTCTTCCTAGGAGAAGATATCTAAGGCGGGTTTTTCTAGAATCATCCCGGTTTTCTTCAACGTTCTTCCCTCGTTGTGGTTTTCATAAAAACCATTGAGGTCGGCGGCTTCACTCTCGACTCCTCTTGTTAGAATTAATTTTCATAGATTCAAATTTTTTATTTTAATTGAATTTATTGTGAAAATTATGGAATAAATCTTGTTGATTGATTATTTATGGTTTTATATGAAATTTTTAAATCTCCATGATTTTTTGTGAAAAGTGATTTGGCTTCTTGAATTTAAAATGATGATTTTAAATTTATGATATGCTGGAATTGAAAATGGTTTGATGAAAAATAGGTTTTCAATAAAATGGTTGTTTTAGTGAAATCGTTTGATTTTGAAATGACTATGATGGAATTGGTTATCAATAAAAAATGGAGTTTTATTATAGTGGATTAGAGTAGAAATGGTTTGGCCATTAAATGGTTTTGACGGAAATGGTTTTCAATAATAAGTTATTTTTTTGAAAGGGATGTTTTTCCATGAGTTTTTGGAATATATGGTGTGTCTTCATATTCCATTTACGGGGCATGGTTGAAATATGACCTTATGCTCAGTGACAAATGTTTAATTGAACATGGTAACTATATTTATGAGGCTTGGTTGAAATATGACCTTGAGATCTTTTCCAAAGGACTAATGGAACATGAGAAACAATTACCTTGTGATGACTTTGTAGATCAATGAGAAACTGCTCATGATTATGGGACTGTCATAATGTTGCATGCATGGTTGGTTGCATGGGATTTTGGAATGGTTGGGTATGAAAAAATTGGATATTTTGAAACGGTGTAAAAGGATGTTTGCTGATTTTTCTGGGAAAAATAACTTGTTGGAAAATTGGTTTCAATTTCTCTTGGATTCTTTTGGTTATAAATGGTTCTGAAAACTTGTTTATATTTTGTTATAAACTACTTTTCAGAAAAAAAAATATAACTTATTTTTATTTAATTACTATTAACGCTTCTATCCTTGTGTAATGAGTATGGAAGTCATTGGGGAAAACCTACTGAGTTTTCTACTCACCCCTTCTTTGGAACATTGGTGCTTTTTCAGATGTTATTTTCCGGGATAGGTGCAATGGTAACATTTCCCATTTTTTTGTAATACCTCATGATGATTGGGGTTGTTCGGTTGCTGTGGAGCTTGGAAATTATGGAGCATGGAGTCTTGGTGTCGTTTGAGAGTCTTGAATTTTTTATCCACTGTGTACATTGATATTTGGTCTCATCTTCCACTGTGGTGAACATTGATGTGGTTGGACATAATTGAAGTTGTTTATCTGTCTTTATTTTATTCATGCATCATATAGTGAATGTTGGTTGGTTAGTTTATTGTTTTATTTTGTAAAGGGTAAATCATCCACAACATGTACTTGAAACCCTTATGCATTTATTGCCTACCGTTGGCAACTTGGGGATGTTTCTTAAGCCCATGTAATGATTCGTTGTACTCTCATACCAATGAGAATTGGCAGGTCATTACAAATGATATCAGTCTGGTCCTTTGTGGTACAAATCATCAGTGTTCTTGGTCTTGGAGTTGAAATTATTTCTTGTCTATTCCATGGGCCGAAATCTTAGACAGGAGTTGGATTGTATGAACATGAAATGTACAACATAAAATGACGGAGCTAACCCATTTATTCTGAACACAAGTTACCAGGGTGTTGGGTACATAATTTTTTTGGTTACACTTCTATAATCGTGGAAATATAATTGTCATGGGTTTAGCTAATGAGATGAGCATGACATGAATTTTAGTGTAATGACTTTCTTTAATGACCCAAAGTTTCATTAATGGAAATCCCTCTTGATTTAATTAAATGTCTCTTTATGTTTATATAAAATGTCAACTTCTTTGGTTTTATGTTTTGAATCTTGACCTTTGCTAATATAGTGGTTGAACAGTGATCACATGATTTGTATAAATATAGGACTTTAACAAATCCAATTTACTCAGACAAAGGAAGCAATGGCCTCATCCATTAGAATTTCCCCATACGAAGCCCATTTATCAGAGATCAGAAAAGAGGTGGCATCTTTGGGCTTCTCCCTTGACCAAGCCCAAGCTGAGCTTCATCATGTCAAGCTCGAATGTGACCGTCTTTGGGAAAAGTGGAAGTTGATTGAAATTATCATGCGTGCGATGTTATTTGATCCACCCCAAGAGTCTGTCACCATCACACACATTAACCTTAGGTCTTATGTGGCTGTTTTAAGGGGCTATGTAACAAATACGAAGTACTATGTTCATGTACCTTATTTTTGTATATAATAATGAATATAATTTCTAGTCATTTTTGATACATTGTAAATAGTTTTTAAATTACAAATGGTGTTTTTAGCTATTATTTAATTAAGAAATCTATTTTATTAAATTATGGGATTTTTGAATTAAATAATATTTTAATAAAATAATAATATTATTATTAAATTATCTTTTATTAAATATAAATGATCTTATAATTTTTTGAATGCAATAAATTTTTTTATTATGGTTTGAAATCCATTTCAGTCAAAACCAGTGAATTTTCAATAAATGTCGGTTTTTATTTTAAAAGTGAAATTTAATATATTTAGAAAATGAGTTAGATAAAATAAATTTTATTTCTGGAATCAGGATGTCAAAATTATCCAACGGTGAATGTTTCATAATTTTCTGAGACAATCAAATTTTTGGGTAAATATTAAAAACCGTTTAAATATATAATGTGTTTTATGAAATCATAATGACCCAATAGTGATGTAACAAAATAATATAATCTTTATGTTTGGCCAATATATGTTCTAACATTAATATAATGTGATTTTGGGTTTGTTTGACTTACTTGTCAAAGCATTAATGGACCCCTCAAGACTTATTCAACACCTTGTCTTTTTTAATTAATTTCCATGGGAGTGTGACTCACCTCCACATAAGAAACCATAATATTTTAAGAAGTTCGGACCTTGGACTTATAAAATATTATTTTCCTATTCCCTTTTCCAGAAACCATGGGCAAAAACAATGCATGGTTTGTGGTTTGGATTAAATTAATATAAGTGGTCCCAAACCTAAATAATAAAGAATTCTCTCACCTTTCCTATATAAACCCACCCAAGCTCCCACTTCCTCCTCACTCAAAGCCTTTGGAGTTAGTCCAACCTCTGCCCCACTCTCTCTAGAATCCTCCCAAGGTTCCCCAAGCTCCCCTGAAGCCTCTCAAAAGCCACTCTATATCCTTTGGAAGCACACTTCTAGGTAAGGGTTTTTCTTCCTTTCACATTTTTGTCCAATTTTCTTTATGTTGTTTTTCCCTTTTAGTTTCAATTATGAATGTTGGGGTATGGTTTCAAACCTCCATCATACATCCCTCTTTATGTTTGAATGACGGTATACCCCTTTATATCTCATTAAATGCCTCCCATGTACACCTGTTACCAAGCCGAAATTCCGAAAAGAACTTCTCTCTCCATATTTACTTTCAAGAAATTCTTTTGTATCATGAATCTAAATTCATTTACAATTGTAGGGACATGTATCTATATGACCTACTTACATTAAATTACATGTAAATATGATGAGGAACCCCTTTCTCTCTCATCAACCATTTCTATGAATTCTCATGTCACGTCATTACGCTGCCGAAATCACACCTATTTTCTAAGCCAATGCCATTGTGTAGTGAAAACCATGCCCATTTCTTCATCAAGGGTATTCAACATTATGCACATTTACTTATTGATTATAAAGTTTCATGTATTAATTCCACATTCCTTCATCATGGAATAAATTATTATGTTTTATGAATCCATGTTTTATGATCCATGTGGCACACTTATGCATGAAATGAAATGTTTAAGAAGGGTGTTCCCTTATAGCGCTCCAATGCATTGGGTAAGTAAAGTATCATGATACATCAAGTGAAATGAGTGTTGAATCATGATAATTCGAGTTCAACGAGGGTTTACTCATGCTTTATGTTCAATGAGGATTTACTCATGCTCCATGTGCAATGATCCTTGGCTCATGCTAATTCCATGTGAAGTATTGTTGCCACATTTCCGTGTTATGATTATCATGCATTATCATGCCTTTATGTTCATGTTTTTATTATTCTCTAATGATATGCCTATTTTATAACATGTATTGTACTCCTCATGTTATTCCACGTGTATTCCATTACTGGGCTCTATCGCTCACCATTTTCTTATGCATGTCCTCAGGTTATCCCATGCAATGGTAAGTACGAGGGAATGCAGTGGTCATGTAAATGGTGTTTTCAATACAGATGTTATATTTCATGTTTTAAGTTTTTATGTAATGATCCTAAGCCCCAAAGACACTAAAATTCTCTATCTTCTTTGTTGTATCAAGTGATGTTTTATGCAATCAATCATGTTTATGTTGTAATAAAAAGATGGGTTGTCATAGTTGGTTTCAAAGGATAGGTTTAGATATTTTTGGGATTAGGAAACCCATTTAAATCCATAGATACAAGACTAGGTATAATAAAAACATCCCTAAGTTTTGGTAAGTACTGATTAAGTGGTTTATCAAACAAATACATCCCTGTATGGATACGAGCAGGTAGAGGCGGCTCTGGCATAGATGTATCCTAGGGGTAAAACACGAAAACACCGCTTTGAGCCAGACTCGAACGGGAACTGCTGCACGACAACAGGCCTTGCTTCATTCTTGGTTACGACACTCCTGGGGGATATGTTTTGATAAATTTACAAGCTTAGTATGAACCCTTATTAAGTGATTTAAAAAAATTCCTTTAAGAATATATGTTAGAATGTAGGTCATGAAAAGACTAGATTGAAGCCTATACACTCATGAGTTACGAAAAAAAATGTTTATTTATGAGTCATAAAATTTTGTCTTTGGATTACCCTTTATGTGTTACCCCTAATTTTCCTTTTATTCCAGCCAATAGCCAGTAATAGGAGGACTCGGGCTAAAAATCATTGTGAAGATCAGTGTGATGACTGTACTAATGAGATGCTCAATCTAATGGGAGAGGGAATCGCGAACATTGTCACGCTTATCTCTCAGCTAACTCATGTTTTGAATAGAAACATGGGTCAATAGGAATGTTCAACCCCCTCCCCCCCCCAAATAATGAACAAGTCACTATGGAGAGCTTTATGAAACAGAGGCCTGCTAATTTTAGTAGATCATCTGATCCCACGATCGCAGAAAAATGGATCAACTCCATTGAAAAGATATTCTCCATCCTTCAATGTTCTGAACAAGAGATTGTCCTCCTGGCAGATTATTGTATGGAGGGTGAAGCTGATCAATGGTGGACATTGATCAAAAATATGAAGCCTTAGGAGGAGATTGAGGCATTGTAATGGAAGGATTTCCGGAAGATGTTTTTCGATAAATATTTTCCATGAACCCTCCGGCTTAGTATGGAAAGAGACTTCCTTTACTTCATGAAAAATGATGAAGAATCTGTTGGAGCGTATGAGGAAAACTTCAAAAGGATTGCACGATACTCTTCTGACATTGTCGTTACCCCTGAATGAAAAGTTGACCGCTTCTTTGGTGGGCTGAAGCCTAGCTTGCAGAAAGCATTAGCGATCCGTGACTTTGATAGCTACGAGGAAATTTTCCGATGTGCCCTCACGGTCGAAATGGAGATCAGGGAATCACATGGTTATCATCGGGACAAGAAGCGTAAGATGGGATTCAATTCTGGTGGTCTGATGGATAAATCCAATGGTGCTAAGAAGATCCAGCACCCCACTTGCCAAAAGTGCGGAAATAAGAACCACGGAAATTGCCTTAAGGGGACTAGAAAATGCATCAGGTGCGGAAGAGGAGGGCACCTAGTAGTTAACTGTCGGTAAGAAAGACCTGTGGCTGCGACATAGGAGAGGAATGCTCCATTCGAACCTCAACGCATTGTTCAATGCTATAAATGAAAAGAACTGGGTCATTTTTTCAAATCAGTGCCCTAATCCAAGGGTTTTTGGAGACAACCAACAACCTCCATGGCAGTAAGGAAGAGCTTTTTCTATCACTTCTGCCGAAGTGAACCAAGACAATGAAGTGGTGAAATGTACGATAGTAATTTATTAAAGAATAGCGAACATACTTTTTGATTCAAGTTCTACGCATTCTTTTATATCTCGAAAGTTTAGTAGAACAATCCCAGCACCACCAAAAATCATTGAAGTAAAGATGTCGGTGACTACAGAAAATGGTGAAATCATTGCATCCCATGAATATAAGTCCTCCCCTGTTATAATATGTGGATTGAATTTCCCGGAGAACCTCATCATACTCCCTCTAGTGGAATTTGACGCAAATCTTGGCATGGATTGGCTTTCCTTATATATATCCAACATAAATTGTTAGGAGAGGGAAATCACACTTCATATGGAGAATCTACCCCCTATTATTTACAAGTGTAAGGAGGAAGATGAATCTCCTTTTGCTCCATCATCTCAAGTGTGGATATTACTAACTTATAAGCATGCGTATATCGCTCAGATGATTGAGTCCAATGAAGAAACCATCCTTGAAGAATTGCCTATTGTGAGGGAATTCGCTGTAGTGTTTCCCGAGGAACTGCCTGGTCTTCCTCCTAGAAGAGATGTTGAGTTCTCAATTGAACTTATACCTGGGCAGCTACCAATATCCAAGACTCCATATAGAATGACTGTTGTAGATATTGAAGATATGAAGAAAAAACTACAGGAGAATCTGTATAAAAGGTTTATATGCCCAAGTGCTTTACCATAGGGTGCACCAGTCCTCTTCATCATGAAGAAGGATGGTTCAATGCGGCTTTGCATTGATTATCATGAACTTAACAAAATCACGATAAAGCACAAGCATCCTCTCCTAAGAATCAATGACTTGTTTGATCATCTACGTGGAGCATAATACTTATCCAAGGTAGATTTGTAGTCGGGATATTATCAAGTAAGGGTGAAGAACGAAGATGTCCCCAAGACTGCTTTTCGAACAAGATACGGGCACTATGAATTCATAGTAATGACTTTCAGACTCACCAATTCTCTAGAAATCTTCATGGACTTAATGAATAGAGACTTTATAGATTACATCGACAAATTTTTGGTAGTCTTTATAGATGATATTATAATATACTCCAAAACCAAGATGGATTATGAAGAGCATTTAAGAACTGTACTAGAGACTTTGCGCAAGGAGAATCTCTATGAAAGCTACAACAAGTGTGAGTTCTTGTTGAAGGAGGTCTCATTCATGGGACATATCATCTCAAGAAATGGGATATCTGTGGATACCTCCAAAATAGATGCAATTGAGGGATAGACGAGGCCAACATCAGTAACGGATATCCGTAGCTTCTTGGGGTTAGTTGGATATTATCAATGATTTGTGAGGAATTTGTCACAATTGTCCAACCCTTTTACCAAGCTAACTCGGAAGGGAGTAAAGTTTTCTTGGAGTGATAAATGCGAAGAAAGCTTCAAGGAGTTGAAAAGGAGGCTTATCACTGCGCCCGTGCTCACTTTACCCACAAGTGGGGAACTTTTTGTGGTATTCAGTGACGCTTTGAAGAAGGGCTTAGGATATGTGCTGATGCAGAATGATAAAGTGATATCCTATGCCTCAAGGAAGTTGAAAATCCCTGAGCGAAACTATCCAGCAGATGATCTGGAGATGGCGGCTGTGATCTTTTCCTTGAAAATCTGGCAGCATTATCTCTATGGAGAGAAATGTGAGATATATACTGACCACAAGAGTCTTAAATATATATTCACACATAATGAGATTAATATGCGCCAGAGAAGATGGATAGATATCTCAAGGATTATTACTGTTCAATCCATTACCACCCTGGGAAAGCAAACAATGTGGCAGATGCCCTATGTAGAAAGGATCCAGCGATTCTATCAATGATGAGAATTTAGAAGGATCCAATCTTCTTAGACATGAAGAAGATGGACATGAGAATCATAGAGAAGGGAAAATCATAAATCCTATCACAAATGATTGCTCAACCGTATCTTTTGGAAAGGTTAAAGGATTTTCAGAAGGATGATGTGGGAATTCAAGAAAAAGTGGGAGATATCGAAAAAGGGAAATCCTAGGAGTTTAATGTTAATGAAGAATGAATTGTGCAGGTTGGGAAAAGACTATGTGTTCCATCCTGTCCAGAGCTGAAGAAGGAACCTTTGGATGATGCACATAGTTCAAATTTCTCTATTCACCCAGGGAGCACAAAGATATATCAAGATCTTTGAGAAAACCTTTAGTGGGATAATATGAAGAAGGAGATTGCTGAATATACATCAAAGTGCCTGGTGTGTTAGCAAGTGAAGGCAGAGAGGCAGAAGTCTAAGGGGATGATGCATCCATTTCCCATACCAGAATAGAAATGGGAAAACATCACCATGAACTTCGTCACCGGACTTCTGAGGACATCCAAAGGTAACAATGCAATACGGGTTGTTGTGGATCGTCTTACAAAGACTGCACACTTCATTGCTATTCGATAGGATTTCTCATTGGATCAACTGGCACAGATATATATCAGGGAAGTGGTAAGGTTTCATGGAGTACCACTATCTATTGTGTCTGACCGAGATCTATGATTCACCTATATGTTTTGGAAGAGTCTTCAACATTCTCTTAATACTGAACTAAACTTCAGTACGGCCTATCATCCTCAAACTGATTGCCAATCCGATCGGACTATCCAAACACTTGAGGACATGTTGAGATCATGCTCAATGGACTTTAAAGGATGATGGGATCAACATCTTCCTCTGGTTGAGTTCTCTTATAATAACAGTTTCCACTCAAGCATCCAAATGGCAC
Source organism: Viscum album (assembly GCA_963277665.1). Classification (NCBI taxonomy): domain Eukaryota; kingdom Viridiplantae; phylum Streptophyta; class Magnoliopsida; order Santalales; family Viscaceae; genus Viscum; species Viscum album. Next base: position 198,155,780 of record OY728150.1, read on the forward strand.
CATATAAAGCCCTGTATGGGAAAAGGTGAAGAACACCGGCAAGTTGGGATGAGGTCGGTGAATGTAAGCTTCTTGGACCAGAAATGGTCGAAGAAATGGTGGAGATGGTGAAAACCATTCAGTAGCATATCAAGGTAGGTCAGAGTTGACAGAAGAGTTATGCAGATAACCATCGACGAGACCTTAAGTTTAAAGTTGGAGATGTGGGTTTTCTATGCATATCTCCATAGAAGAAGTTCATGATGTTTGGAAATAATGGGAAGTTAAGTCCAAGGTACATCGGCCCCTTCGAGATTGTTGATCGTGTAGGGGCTGTGGCTTATTGACTAGCACTTCCGCCTGCTATGCCCAATGTACATGATGTCATTCATGTATCCCTCTTAAGGAATTACATACCAGACCCTTCACATGTACTCTCTTCTGAGGTGGTACAATTGGAAGATGATCTTTCTTATGAGGAGAAACCAGTGAAGATCTTAGTTCATAGAGAAAAAGTTCTACGAAATAAGACAATTCCCCTCGTCAATGTGTTGTGGAGAAACCACAAGTTTGAAGAAGAGACTTGGGAATCAGAGGATATGATGAAGCTGTGTTACCCACATTTGTTTTAGTGTGGGAAAACGAAAATTTCGAGGTTGAAATTTCTTAAGGGGGGAATATTGTAACAACCCAAAGTTTCATTAATGGAAATCCATCTTGATCTAATTAAATGTCTCTTTAGGTTTATATAAAATGTCAACTTCATTGGTTTTATTATATGAATTTTTACTGTTTCAAGTATAGTCGTTGAATAGTGATCACATGATTAGTAAAAATATAGGACTTTAACAAATCCAATTTACTCAGACAAAGGATGCGATCGCCTCATCCAGTAGAATTGCCCCATACGAAGCCCATTATTTGGATCTTAGAAAAGAGGTGGCTTCTTTGGGCTTCGCCCTTGACCAAGACGAAGGTGAGCTTCATCATGTTAAGATCGAACGTGATCGTCTACGGGAAATGAGGAAGTTGATTGAAATTACCATTCAAGCGATGTTATCCGAGCGACCCCAAGAGTATGTCACCATCGCACACCTTACCCTTAGGTCTTATGTGGCTGATTTAAGGGGTTATGTAACAAATAAGTAGTATTATTTTCATGTACATTATTTTTGTATATAATAATGAATATAATATCTAGTCGTTTTTAATACATTGTAAATAGTTTTTAAAGTACAAATGGTGTTTTTATTTATTATTTGATGAAGAAATATATTTTATTAAATTAAGGGATTTTTTATTTAAATTATATTTTAATAAAATAATAATAATAATATTAAATTATTTTTTATTAAATATAAATGATCTTATAATTTTATGAATTCAATTAAAATTTATATTAAGATTGGAAAGCCATTTCTGTCAAAACCCGTGAATTTTCGATAAATGTCTGTGTTTTATTTTAAAAGTAAAAATTAACATATTTAGAAAATTATTTAAATAAAATAAATGTTTTTTTCTGGAATAAGGACATCAAAATTATCCAACAGTGAATTTTTCATAATTTTCTGAGACAGTAAAATTTTTGGGTAAAAATTAAATACCGTTTAAATATATAATGTGTTTTATGACATCATAATGACCCGATAGCGATGTAATAAAATACTATAATCCTTATGTTCGTACAATATATGTTTTAACATTAAAATAATGTGATTTTGGTTCTATTGGACTTTCTCTTCAAAGCATTAATGAACCCCTCAATACTTATTCAACACCTTGTCTTTTAAACTTTATTCCAATGGGGGTGTGAATCACCTCCACATAAGCAACCTTAATATTTTAAGATGTTCAGACCTTAGCCTTATAAAATATTATTTTCCTCTTCCCTTTTCCAAAAAACATGGGAAAAACTATGGGATGGTTTTTGGTTTTGATTAAATTAATATAAGGGGTCCCAAACCTAAATAATAAAGAATTCCCTCACCTTTCCTATATAAACCCACCAAAGCTCCCACTTCCTCCTCACTCAAAGCCTTTTGAGTTCATGAAACCTCTTCCCTACTCTCTCTAGAATCCTCCCAAGGTGGCCCAAGCTTTCAAGAAGCCTCTCACAAGCCTATCTCTAGCCTTTGGAAGCACAATTCCAAGTAAGGGTTTTTCTTCCTTTCTCATTTTTGTGTAATATTCTTTAAGTTGTTTTTCCTTTTTAATTTCAATTATGAATGTTAAGGTATTGTTTCAAACCTCCCTCATACTGACCTCTTTATGTTTTAATGATGGGATCCCCCTTTATCTCTCATTAAATTCCTACCATGTACACCTGTTACCGTGCCGAAATTCCGAAAGGAACTTCTCTCTCCTCATTTACATTCAAACAATACATTTGTATCATGAATCATAATTCCATTAAAATTGTTGGGACATGTATATATATGACCTAGTTACTTTCCATTACATGTAAATATAATTAGGAACCCCTTTCTCTCTCATCAAAAATTTCTATGAATTCTTATGTCACACCGTTACGCTGCCGAAATCACACCGATTTTCTAAGCCAATGCCATTGTGTAGTGAATACCATGACCATTTATCCATCAAGGGTATTCAAAATTATTCACATTTAATTATTTATTATAATGTTTCGTGTATGAATTACACATTCCTTCATCATGGAATAAATTATTATGTTTTATGAATCCACGTTTTATGATCCATGTGACACACAAATGCATGAAATGAAATGTTTAAAAAGGGAGCGCCCTTATAGCACTCCAATGAATTGGGTAACTTATAGTATCATGATACGTCATGTGGAATGAGTGTTGACTCATGCTTATTCAAGTGCAACGAGGGTTTACTTGTACTTTACGTGCAATGAGGATTTACTCATGCTCCATTTGCAATGAGCCTTGGCTCATACTAATTCCATGTGAAGTATTGTTTCCATATTTCCATGTTATGATTATCATTATTTATCATGCCTTTATGTTCATGTTTTTCTTATTCTCTATTGATATTCCTATTGTATAACCTATATTGTACTCCTCGTTTTATTCCATGTGTTTTCCCTTACTGGGCTCTATAGCTCACCCTTTTCTTATGCATGTCCTTAGGTTATCCCATGCAATGAAAAGTACGAGAGAATGTAGTGGTCATGTAAAGGATGTTTTCGATAAAGATGTTGTATTTCATGTTTTAAGTTTTTATGTAATGATCCTAAGCCCCAAAGAAACTAAACTTCTCGATATTCTTTGTTGTATAAAGTGAAGTTTTATGTAATTAATCATGTTTAAGTTGTAATTAAAAGCAGGGATGTCATACATCCCACTAAGATTGCATATCTTATTGTGAGGAATGACATATGGTTTTTTGCAAGGAGCAGATTTTGGAATAAAAGATGTAAAAATTGATTTTATGTTGATGATTTTGAAAACATGTTATTGTTACTATTTTGAAAATGTTTTTATTTTCATAAAGTATGTTGAATGTTTTCAGAAATGGTTGAATATGGAAAAATGATGTTTTGGAAAACAATGTTGTGATAGTTGAAGTGATAGAATTTGAAAATCTAAGTCATAATTTTCTATAGAGTGAGATTGATGGAGTATGTTGGGGCTTTAGAAAATGGCACCCAGTAGGAGTGGTCGAATCCAACCTGAAGAAGGTACAAAGAATCTGATTTCACCTGAACCACGGGTGAACCAAGAGCTGGTTCAGAGTATTTTCCAGTATTTCCATACTATGGATATGGGGAACTGGAGGAATGAACCATGGAATGATGATTATACCATCTAGTTCAGGAAGTAGAACACACCAAACATTCGGGGTGATGCTGAACCCGAGAAGGCATAGGTGTGGCTAAATACAATGAATAGTATCATCGATTTCATCAGCACACCATTAGAGACCATAGCCAAGATAGTGATGTATATTCTCTAGGATCTTGCATGTCAGTGGTGGGATTTAGCAGTGCAGGCTAAATAGGATAAAGGCATTACATGGGAGGATTTGGAAGAAATTTTCAACAAAAAATTCTATCCACACATGTTCAAAATCACGAAAACGACAAACTTCTTCAGCCTAAAACCGGAGATCCTCTCTATCACGGAGTATGTGGGTATGTTCATGGATTGAGTCCATTTTTCAATAGAGGATGCAGAAAGTGTGTCCTTGAAGTCACGCATCTTCGAATCAGGGAAAAGGCTGGAGATTAAATCAAAGATTACGGTGCTCTAAATTACAGTCTATACTGATATGGAAAACAGAGTGATTGTGGCTTAATGTGATATCTCAGGATCCAAAGGAGGAGGAATGATGATTCCTACAGGAAATAGTAGAAACTCAACTGCTGGGATCAAGAAGAGAAGGGAAATCTATTTCCACGGTGCAAGTGGAAATCTGAACAAGACATCAGGATCATTGAACGTTACTCCATGACCAGAGAGGAAATAACGTTGTTTTCAATGTGGTTCGCATGACCACATAAAGCAGGACGGTCCGGATCAACTATGAGCATATCAAAATTTCTAGAAAATGGGGAATCTACAATGCTGCTGTAAGAATGCACCAAGGTCGGTTGTGCGTCACACTTCCCAGGCGTCACAAGCATTGTATGATTCGACAGGATGAGGAAAATAGAGTCATTCTCGTGAATATAATATAGCTAGACATGGTGATTCTCACAATACCACAACTCATCAACAAGGGAAATCTCAGCAAGGGAACAAGAAAAATAGTGAAACGATGAAGCAATGGTATGGAGCTGTGCATCTGAGGGTCGATGATAACGTTGGAACATCTAATGTGAGAATTAAGATTATTTTTAATTATACCCTTGTGGAAATGCTCTTCGATAGTGGTGAATTGAATTCCTTAATTGATTCTTATGCTGTTGATTTTCTATATTTAAAACATGAAGTGATGTCTTCCATCTTGAAATTATGAACTCTTCTTAGTGAAAAATATTTTCAAGCCTTTGTGTGTAGAGCATGTGCTATAACTGTTGAAAGAGTTGAGTTAAAATGTGACATTTTGATGTAGGATATGCATTTCTATGATGTAATCTTGGGTATGGAATGGATAACAATGTTCAAGACTCAAATTGACAGTTATAGGAGAACAATGACTTTCATAAAGGAGGACGTCATCGAGAATCTATCTGGAGGATAAATGATTGTAATGAATAGTGCAACGATCTTGTTGGAACCAATGGTCAGAATGATCTTTTAGCAATTGGAAACATTGAATTTGGCATCAATGGAAGAGATCGAGGAACATAGTATTCCAACTATTGTGGACCAATTTCTTGATGTCATTCCAAAGAAAATCTCAGGGTTACAACTTCTATGGAATGTGGAGTTTATGATTGATCTCCATCCAGGGACCAGTCCTATTTCCCTTCCATATTATAGGATGGAACCAACAGAGTTATAGGAATTGAGAGTGTAGTTAGAGGAGCTGGAAAGAAAGGGGTTTATTTGGCCATGTATATCATTGTGGGAAGCACTGGTATTTTTTTTAAGATGAGTTCTGGTCAAAAGACCAGAACCCTGCAATTTATTCAAAATAAAGAAAGCATACAAATTATATGAGATGAAATGAGGGAAAATTTCTATAATCTCTAATAAATAATGGAAACAAATCCTGAGGGAGATCATTCCTCCAATTTATCTCACGAGAGACTCCCATGTTAGCGAGACCGTCAGTGATCTTGTTAGCTTCATGGAAGATGTTTGTATAAATAAAATCGAGACTGTTGAGCGAGTTGAGGGAGTTGATCCATCGGTGGGTGAGAGACCATGCTAGGTGAGTCTCACCCTTCCAGATGTCTTGAAAATGGTATATGAGTCACTCTCAATCCATATGTAACTCCAGTTGAACTGTTTTTCAAAAGAGATGGCATGTATGAGACCCAACATTTCGGCCTCCAGAGCTGAAGCAATGCCGCCGATTCTATAGAAACACCTGTGAATCTGATCAAGATGGTCTCTAAAAGCACCTCTGCATCACGTAGGCCCCGAGTATCCTTTTGAGGCTCCATAAATATTGACTTCAATCCGGCTGGGAGGAGGAGTCTACCAGAAGACATAAATAGTGTATTTCGGTAATGGAAATATTCCACTCACTCCAATCTGAATGTGGGTTTCAAGTTCAATGACAGAATTTTCACATTGATCTTTTTGGATCATGGTAGCCTCTTTGATAGCATGAAATATCCTCATTTTACTAGCAATTATTTTAAATGATATATTGTTGAATGTGAAGTCATTTCTACCATACCAGAGAATATGCATAATCTCTGCAATGACAGTGAGAAAAAGGATTCTAATTTTCGGAGTCTTAAGAAGCTCAACCGTCCCTTTCAACTGCGATAAATAAAGTTATCCAAAATCCATCTGCACCCAAAAAGATCAAAAGTGTAGTGCCAAAGAGTAGTAGTTGTTCTGCAAGATAAAAAGAGATGGTTTATATCCTCCCGATGTTGATTGCACAAACAACATTTAGAGCAAATAATAAACCATAACACTAAAGACAACCGTAGGTAGGAATTTTTTGGTGAGCAATTCTCCAAATGAGGGTAAGACATGAAGGTTTTATCCATGCCTTATTGAAATTGGCTACCCAACTGATATTATCAGCAACATTAGAGAGATGGTGATGATAATATTTTTTTATGTCTAACAAACCATTATTTGCGGGTTCTGAGACTAGAAATTCATCTTTGGAAGTGAAGTAATAATTTCTAATGACCTATTTATTAGGGTCTGGATGATGTGGTCCATAGGAGTTGATCACATCTCCGATGGAGTAGTTAGTGGGATCAGGAGTAAAAGAATTAGTCATTTCCGAGATAAGAGGGGAACCATACCAGTTATCAAACCAAAAATTTAAATTCGATTCTTTACTAACAATCCATATAGAATTTTCCAAAATGGAAAAGTATGAAGATTTAGTCGAGGGCCAGAAAGAGGAAGTCATGTAGTGAAGAGTAATAGAATTAAGTTCATTACGAAAACGAGATCTGAGAAAATTCATGGGAAGAGAGTTATTATGAATGAGGGACCACATAAATTTATCTTGGAGAGCCTCATTAAAGGTTTTATGATTTTTAATTCTAATACCACATTCTTCAATAGGTTAACAATAAGCGGTCCAAGAAACCATTACCAATTTTCTCTCCAGGACACTACCTCTTCAGATGAAGTTCCTTATGCCAAAATTTAAGCACTTAATAAGACCATCAGGCCACTTGTAGACCATCATGGAGAAAACAAACTTAGAAACAATGGTGGATTTTACCAGGAAAATCCTTCCAGCCATTGAAAGGAATTTTACATTCCAGGAAGAAAGTGGTATATTATTTTGATCCACAATGTGATGGAAGTATGAGTATTTGGGACGTCCCCAGAAAATGGGGACACCAAGGTATGTGAGGGGAAGAGAACCTTCCTTAACTCCTGAAACATCGGTAATATGAGTTTTCCTGTTGAGTGGGAAATTTTTACCAAAATAAATAGAAGATTTGTTCCAGTTAACAAACTGACCAGACACCTCTTCATAATAAGAGATGATGTATTTACGGTTATTGATATTTCTTTTTTCCCCATGGAGAAATAAAATGATATCATCGGCATAAAGAAGATGGGAAGGGGCATGTAAATTCCTAGAGGCATGAATTTGTTTGATCTTTCCTTGGTCAAAATTAAGGGTAAGAAATCTTCTAAGGTAGTATTCTACAATAGAAAAAATGATAGCAGAGAGAGGGAATCCTTGTCTAACTCCTTTGGAGCACATAAAGTAACCTCTGGGAGAGTCATTGATCAGAATAGAAATATGTACTGAATTGAAAATGGTTTTAACTCTATTGAAAAATGTGTCATTATAACCAAAATGAGATAGCACTTTAAAAATAAATTCCCAATCAATTGTGTCAAATGCTTTAGTAACATCGAGTTTAAGAGAAATATTTCCACCTCTAGTGTTTCTATTCAATAAATTTATGGATTCAGATGCAAGACAAATGAAATCTTGTATAGTTCTCCCTTTTATGAAGCCAAACTGGTTCCAAGAAACAATTCTCCTACTAATAGCAGAGAGTCTATTGGAAATGATCTTGTTAATAGTTTTAAAAAGATAATTTAAGAGGGTGATAGTTCGGAAAAGGTAAATTTCATTGTAATTTTCAATTTTGGGAATAAGTGTGAGAAATTGAGAATTAAGACCTTGTGGAAACACCCCTTTTTCAAAGAATGTTCTGACTAAATTACAAACATCTTTTTGAACGATATCCCATTGTTTTTGGTAAAAACCTTTATTAATGACGTTGGGAAAAGGGGAAATATCTGGATTAAGGCCAAACACAGTGACATTAATTTTAGAATCAAGAGGGATGTCGTTAAGTAAATGATTATCCTCCAAAGTAACCATGTTCGGAATTATATTGGGAAAAATTGTTTTGTTGGTATTGGGGCCATTAAAAATGTCATTGAAATAGGAGACAACATGGTTTGTAATCCCTTATTCCAAGATGATGAGGTTACCCTCAACCATTAAGAATGAGAGAGGCCTACTAGCTTTCCTAGCTCTTTTAAGGGAGTTGTAAAATTTGGTGTTCCTATCACCATCATTGAGACATTTAGCTTTGAAAATTTGTTTCTTTAAATTGTCCTTAATGTTGAGCAAGGATATTAAGTTAGCAGAAATATTGAATTCATTTTGTGGGTCAGTATTAAATCTGGTTATGTTATTCTTATTTTGAATAGGAGTCATGTCTTTCTCTATACTCTGAATATCTTTATCTATTATGTCAGATTTTGTTTTGAACCACTTTTTAAGAATAAGTTTGAGATTTTTCAACTTAGTGGTGCAAAAAATGGAGTCCATGGAGTTACCCATGGTATCCAAAGAAGAGTTGATTAAATTTACACACTCAGGGTCCATGGACCATGCCATATTAAATCTGAATGGAAGAAAGGGTTTCTGAAAATTTTGAGGGAGACTGACTAAGATTTGGTGATGATATGAGGCAAGTTTGGACAGAGTAACACTGGCAATATGGTTCCATTTGTCAAGTGCTAATTCATTAGTTAACCCTCTATCAAGCTTACTCACCACAACTTGATTATAGTGATGTATATAGCAAGTAAATTGGGAACAAAGTAGGTTAACCGCAGTAATATTTTTGTCCTCTATGGAGGAATTAAAATATCTAGAAGAAATGGAAGAGAAAGATTGTCCACATTTTTCGAAGGGTGAGAGAACAATATTAAAATCACCAACTAATACCCAGGGGTCCTGAATTTTGGTATTGGTAGTGGAGTGTTCATCCCAAAGAGGTCTTATATCATGGTAATTAATTTTGGCATGAAAAAAAGTGTTGAAAAGATGAGTGTTATACAGGTAGTAATCATAAGTCAAAGCTTTCTTAGAAAGACAGAAAATATTGACATTCTGAATAGATGAGTGATAAAAGATCCAGAGAGAGTCTGTAGCATTACCATTGTTACATGATCCTAAGAAAGAGAAGAAAAAATTGAAAAGATGCATAAATTTGGGGGGAAATTCACCCTAGGTTCAGCAATATCAAGAAGCATAAGGATATGAATATTAATAAATCATTTTAAGACATAAAGGTTGTCAGGATTAGAAATTCCAATACACTTCTGATAGAGTATATTCATTAATGTTTGCTCTTGGGGTCTGGCCCCCCTTTATTTTTATTTCTAGATTATTTTCTTTTGGATTTCATAGAGGGAGTATTCTTACCATGAGTGCAGGATATCTCAATATTGACTGATGGAGAGGCATATTTTTGGGTACCTCCTGCCTTGTTACAGGATGTTTGGATGTCCGAAGTGATCTGATCAGGAAAAAGAAGTGCCTCTGAAACTGAAACAGTTTCAGAGGGGCCCGAGACATAAGCTTCCAGAGGGCGGGCCTCGTCCTAAACTCGTCTTGAAGGTTCTTCGATGATTGAATCAGATGTAGAGGGACCGGAGGCTGATGTATATCAGGAGATGTCTCCAACACAAGCTGGTGTTGGCACCGGTGGATTTTCAGTGACCAGACAAACTAAAAAAACCGTACCGCCATGTTCATTGAATGAGGGAGAATAGTTGAGAGAAGAAGATGAATTTTCAGTGATCACCGGATAAGTGTGGACAACATTATGACAAGAACCAACTACATCTTGATAAAAATCCACATTATCAGGAACATGCACCTCTTATAAATATGTAGGGAGGCAGGTTGGAATAGAAATAGAGGGTGAGGAGGAGGGATGAGACACAGAAGAAGACCCATCCATACCTTTGTTCGTAGGGGTCCCTCCCTTGGAATCCAGCAGTGAATATTTAGGTATATTACCATTACCCAATGTTAGGGAAGACTGAGGATCAGTTTTTAAGGGGGGCTCTATTATAGTAGGAGGATTCTATGGAAGTGGAACAACCTCATTATCCAAATTTTGTTTAATGTTTTGTTCCTCCAAATCATTGTCCTGATCTTCCACTAAGTCAGTCCGAGATACCCCAAGGTTTTCCGTAGGTTTAATAATCCATTTTCCAGTGATAGGATTATGAGGTTCAGTTTTATCTGGGAAGGGGGCCTTCTCTTTTCTATTTTCCTTAACTTCAGTCCAGGAAGAGGGATTTTGATGGTTGGAGACTCTATGAAGCATTCTACAATTAATGATAGAGTGTCTAAAAATAATACAATAATCACATAAGGGAGGTAGGTTTTAATATTGAAGATTGATAACCTTTTTATAATCCCTATCATTGAAAGAGATGATCTTAGTTGGTTTATTCTCAAGGTTGACTTCATTTAAGACCCTAGAAAACATTCCAATATCAGGATATAGGGTCCTTTGATCAATTTTTAAGGGAGTTCTAATATAGTAGGAATGATCAGTAAGGATCCTAGGGTGGAAAAAAACCAATTAAGGTTATGAAATCTGACCCAAACCTGGGAAGATTTTCCTCTCTGTTTATTTGGATTAAAGGAGAAATCCCATTCGGATAGTCTTAGGAACCCCAGCTTTAGATTAATATTTTATATTCTCCAGACTCTGTCAAGATCCTCTTGTGAATTTAGGAGGAAATGAAAAAACCCTCTCCATAGAGGGATCAAATTCCTGTTTGTTATACCTCAGCAGATTGAAATGCTTTGCTACAATTCAATGTAAGACCAGGGTTTTTCCCCATTAACATACGCGGAACGACCCATGATAGAGGACTTACAAATGTTTTGTTGCTGTGCAATTTCCTCTGGGTCCACGTCGACAGAAAAACCCCCATCATCCATACGTTTCACCATCGAGGGAGATTTAGAACCTGTAGAAGAGGCAGGATGGGAATCTTTAATAGTTATCCACTTCCATGCATTGATTATCAATTCGATCAATTTAGGGGAGTTCAGTGTTTCTCCAATATTGACTTGCGATCAAGATATCACCAATTGTGTGTTCGGAAGATGAATATTCCAAAGACAGATTTCAGAAGTAGATATGGCCATTACGAATATGTTTTCATGCCTTTTGGTCTAATGAATTCATCAACTGTCTTCTTGGAATTGATGAGTCAGATATTTCAAAAATATCTAGATTCTATTGTTGTGGTGTTTTTGGACGACATTTTGGTCTATTCTAATACAAGGTCTGATCATGAGATACACCTGGAAATAGTTTTACAAATCTTGAGAGATCATCGATTTTATGCCAAATTATCAAAGTTTGATTTTTTTCATACAAGATTTATGTTTTCTTGGCCATGTCATTTCTATGAATGGCGTTTTTATTGATCCTGAATAGATAGAAGCCTTTATCTCTTAGCAACAACCAAATAATGTGTTCGAGATTCAAAATAGTCGTAGTTTACCTAGTTATTACCGATGCTTTGTGAATGATTTATCATGACTAGCGTCAACAATGATAGCTCTGAAAAAGATGAAAGCTCCATTCCTATGGACAAAATAATGTCATAAGAATTTCTAGGAACTGAATCATTGTCTTACATTAGAACCTATCTTGATTTTACCAGAATCAGGATAGGGTTATGTTGGGTATTGTGATGCTTTGGGATCAGGTATGGGCTATGTTCTAATGCAAGGATACCATGTGGTTTATTATGGTTCATGGCAGTTGAGGGTGTGTGAGAAGAATTACCCAACACATGATTCTGAGTTAGATTCAGTTGTCCATGCTTTGAAAACAGGGAGACATTATCTCATTGGTGAGAAACTTACTATATTTATGTATCATAAATGCATTTAACAAATTTTATCATAGTGATATTTGAATATGAGGTAAACGATATGGATGGAGTATCTCTAAATGCTTTCCATTGACTTGATGTACACACCGGGGAAAGGAAATTCGGTGGCAGATTCATTAAGTAGAAAGTCATATGCTCAGTTAGCGAAAGAAGCTTCAGATGAATAGAAGTTGATGTTGGTCTTAGCAGACATGTATGTAGAATGTGAATAGTGAGGTGAGGTTTCAGTTTTCTTTTCAGCTATGATTTTCCCAATTTAGTAAAAATTATAAAAGAAGCACAAACATCTGATGTAGAATGTCTGGTTGTAAGTTAAAAACTCAATGGTGGGGAGACCATAGATGGGTGGAAACATGATGGGGGTTTAGTTTTATGTTTCAGAGATCAGATGGTTGTAACTATGGTTTTTCGAGAACAACTCATTCATTCTAACAACCATTCAAGATGGGTTGTACATACAGGTACAGAGAAGATGTATAAGGTGATGAAGGAATATTTTCAGTGGAGTGACATGAAAAGGAAGGTGGCCGAGTTCAACTCACGGTGCTTAAATTTTCTGTAGGTTAAAGAAGATCATTAGACACCAGCTGGTATGCTACAGTCATTTTCCATCCCAGTGTGGAAAAGGGTTTAGATAGCAATGTATTTTGTTACAGGTCTTCCAATAATGGTCTGGAAACACGATTCTATTTGGGTGATAGTGGATCGTCTAACCAAGTTATCCCATTTCATCCATATTCCTGAAACTCATATTGTGGAGTATCTTTAAAAAATCTATATCTGAGAGGTGGAAAAAAGGCATGGTGTACCAGTTTATATAGTCTCAGATAGCGATCTGAGGTTTCCATATCATTTCTGGAAATCATTACATCAAGTCCCTGGAACTCAGTTGACTATAAGCATGGCGTATCATCCTAAAACGGATGGACAATCGGAGTAGACGATACAAACATTTGAAGACATGTTTTGGGATTGTGTAATGGATTTTGGTAGATCATGGGAAGAACATATACTCTTAATAGAGTTCTCATATAATAAAAAATATCAAGCCTCGATATTCATGGCTCTTTTTAAAGCATTGTATGGGCCTCCATGTCATTCTTCACTATGTTGGGTGGAAATAGTGATACATCACTAGTAGATCCAATCCTTGTTCAAGAAACCACATAGAAGATCTAGTTGAATAGAAAAAAGAAGGAGACAGATCAGGTCGTCAGAAATCTTATGCAGATCACTATCGAAGACTGTTTTCATTCCTTGTGGGTGATCATGTCTTCTTGAGGACCTCTCCATGGCTTAGACATCGTCGTTTCGAGATGCAGGGAAAGATATCTCCTAGATACCATGAACCTTTTGAGATATTGAAAATGGTTTGAGATGTGGCATATCCATTAGAATTACCACCACAGTTTAGTTTGGTGCATAATGTGTTCCATGAATCTTAGCTGATAAAGTATCGGCCTGATCCTGACCATGCGATCAGATGGTATCACGTTGACCTAGAGCCAGATGCTCGGTTGATACATGTCCGGGTAAGGATTGATGATAGGTAAGAGAATGTCATGCATGGAAAAAGAATCGTTATAGTGCGGGATTTATGGTAGCATGTTCAGATTCCGGAAGATACTTAGGAAAGTGAAAAGGAAATGAAAGAGTCGTGGCCGGAACTCTTTCAGTTGCCTGAAGGTTTTCTACATTCTGAGGATGAAAAGACCAATGTTGGGGAGAATGTAGTACCCCCAATTTCTAGAATGTAACCCTTACATTATTCTTTTAATGGTTATAAAGGTTAAGGGTGATGAATGGGAGAGTCATTAGAACATTGAATGAATTTTTGAGGCAAAGGGGAAGTCGCACAGACGACACATGGTTTGTTTAAACCAGGCGGCAAAACCATGTGTAGTTGGACTTGGAGGAAGTAAAATCCACACGATAATTGCATGGATAGTCTAACCGTGTGGGCAAACTATGTGTGGAGGGTCTGTCATGGCAGTGGATAACACACGACTACTGCACGGTTTGTCTAACAGTGCAAACAAACCATGCAGGCACCTAAATTATATCCTTAAAAAGTGGATCTCACTCTTTTTTTCCTCCATGTGTCTCGTTTTTTCTCCTAATCCTCCATAAATCGGTATTTTTCTTCTCCTACGGTCATAGAAGGTTCTCCCATCGTTTCAGAGGTAATCCAAAGGCTCCTCTTGGAGAATTGAATCCGAAGTCTTGATGTATGTTGATATTCATCGTTTTTCTTGTTTTGTTTCTTAGGTCTACTTAGATATACATCTAATCTTCCCTCGGTTTCTTATATCTATTCTTTTTATAATTAGATCTCAGTGTGTGGATTCCAAATATAACGAGATTTGGTCATGGTCTTATTAGGAGAAGAGATATAAGGTGGGTTTTTAGAGAATCGACCCAGTTTTCTTGAACATTATTTGCTCGTTGTGGTTTTCATCAAAACCTTTGAGGTAGGAGGCTTCACTCTCGAGTCCTTATGTTAGAGATGATTGGATTGGATTCAAAGTGGTTTATTTTAATGGAATTCATTATCAAATTCAGGGAATAAATATTCATTAGTGATGATTTATGTTTTTAAATGAAATTGGGAAATCTTGGTTATTTTTTGTGCAAATGGAATGGGATTCTTAAATTTCAAAAGATGATTTTAATTTTATAATTTTCTACAATTGTAAATGGGTTGGTGATAAGTAGGTTTTCAATAATAGGGTGTTTTATTGAAATGGTTTGGTATTGAAATGACTGTGATGGAATTGGGTTTCAAAAAAAATGGAATTTTATTGAAGTGGTTTGGAATGGAAATGGTTTTTCATTTAAATTGTTTTGATAGAAATGGTATTCAATAAAAATGTTTTTTTATTGAAATGGTTGTTTTGGGATGATTTTTAGGATTATATTTTGTGTGTTCAGGTTGCATGTATGAGGCTTGGTTTACATATGACCTTGTGCTCAGTGCCAAACGTTTAATGGCCCATGGTAACTATATGTACGAGGCTTTGTTGAAATATGACCTCGTGTTCAGTGCGAAATGTACAATGGAACATGGGAAACAATTACCTTGTGATGAATTGGTAGATCGACGAGAAACAGCTCATGAGTATGGAACTGTCATAACAAAGCATGCATGGTTGGTTTCATGGGTTTGTGGAATGGTTGGGTAGAAAAAAAAGGAATATTGTGAAATAGTTTTAAATATTATTTGGTTATTTTTCTGGAGAAATAACTTGTTGGAAAATTGTTTTCAATTTTTCTTAGATGCTTTATGTTATGAAT
The DNA here is from genome assembly GCA_963277665.1 of Viscum album. NCBI lineage: Eukaryota > Viridiplantae > Streptophyta > Magnoliopsida > Santalales > Viscaceae > Viscum > Viscum album. The sequence goes on from OY728150.1 coordinate 198,171,328, forward strand.
GGTTTGGAAAAATTGTTTATATTTTGTTATAAAGTACTTTTGAGAAATTTTTTTACATAAATTGTTTTTATATAATTGCTGATAACTCTTTAATCTTAGTTACGTGAGTAGGGATGTCATTGGGGAAAACCTACTGAGTTTTAAACTCACCCATACTTTGGCACTTTGGTTCTTTTTCAAATGATATTTTCCAGGATATGGGAAAAGGTAACGTTTCCCATGTTTTTAGTACTAACTCGTGATTATTTGGATTGATCGGTGATTAGAAGCTTGGACCTTTTCAAGCATGGAGTCTTGTTGTCGTTTGAGAGCCTTGACTTATTTATCCATTGTGTACTTTGATATTTGGTTAGGTATTCCCGTGTTGTGAATTTTGATGTGGTATGAAATAAATGAAGTTGTTTAGTTATCTTTATTTTTTTCATGCAACATATAGTGAATGTTGGTTGGTTGGTTTATTGTTTTTTTATTAAATGGTAAATCGTCCACCACTGGTATTTGAAACCCTTTGGCATTTATTTCCAGCCTTTGGCATCTTGGCTTTGTCTCTTAAGGACAAATAATAACTCGTTGTACTGTCAAGCCAATAAAAATTGGCAGTTCATTACACATATATATTTGAGTCCCATTCTATTGATCCTCAAAAGGAATAATGATAAATAATGAATTTAATATTTCATATGGAATATATTTCTTTGTGAAATGTGAAAATATCGACTAGCGGGATATAGACCAATTGAACGAATTTGGGTATCATTATAATATGGCTTAAAATGGTATTATGGAATGAAGACCTAGTGAAAATAAATATTATCTCAATAAAGATACAAACTATTGGGGAATGAAATACGCAGTTATGTTACATGGATTGGAATTGGGGGATGAATAAATTGTGTCAAGGATAATAAAAATCATATGAATAATTGTTCATGGTGTTATTTTTATGGTTACCTGATAGGAATGTTCCATAATGTTTATTATAATGTGAAAGTGGTGATGCGTGATGATGCGGTCTCTGCTCGATGTGTGGCGCGTGGAGTTTTATGGTCAGTTGTTTTGTTTGAATTTGAATTTTGAAATATGAAATTTGGGGATTGTTTATATGGGTACCGGGAACCCATAAACAGGATTTGGAAAATGGAAAAAAATTATTTGCAGTTATTATAATCTGAAAGGATTTAAAAGGATTTTTAGGTTTTATTTATGGAGTATTTAATATCTAAAATAATAGTGGTTATAGGTAAATAATCAAGTAAGAATCCAACTTATTCTTGGGGTTTCAATTTTACCCCCCAACACCGTTTTCGGACCATTAAAGTATCCTTTATTATTTTGTTGATTTAGATCCCATTTTCGAAACTATTTATTGATTGAGTGTGCTTCAAAACATTTTATGGAATGTCGTATTGAAGTTGATCCCCAAAACTACCATATAATGAATGTTGAAAAAAAAACAAATGGGAATCATTTTATATAAAAAAATGGGTATGGTGGTGTTGATTAGCACATGGTCAGTATTTCCATAAATTATGTTCTTTGATGAAATTATTGGTATGATTCATCAGAGTAACAAATTCATAGAAAAATATATGAAACCCAATTTTTGAGTCACATAATAGTATAATCCCACTTAGACTCTCATTATGAATATATTGTAAGATAATAATGATGAACATATGATAAAGTATATTTTTAGGTTCAATTCTATCACATATAAATATAAATTTATAAGATATTTTCTTTTTCGTACAATAATATACAAAATTATTTAAAAACTAGTGATTTTTTTAATTATGTAGAATACCTTCATTCTACTGAAAAATATGATTCTATGGGGTAGTGAACACATAAACACTATAAATAGTAATCCCATTAATGATTAGATAAAAGTTTTCTCTATATAGATTGGATATTATGTCATGTCACCTCTATGATGTGATTATCTTACTTATAGTTGTTTGTATATCTTTTCCATAAGTAATTAAACATATTTTTTTTGTCAATCAGTTTTCATTTCATCAATTCATTCATAACAGTTATTACCAATAAGTATTAATCAATGAAATCCTGTAATTCTATGTTGTAAATCCAATAAACCATTTAATCAATAATATGGAATGAATAACATATATCGTGGTCACCAAGAAAATGTGTAATAATGATTTAATATTGGGTGAAACACATATATTTAAATATATAAATATTTTTTCTGTAACATTATAATTTTTCCATTATTGTGTAGACGGAGACAACTCAACGGGATGAGGACCATGAAGGGGAAATCCTATGATGAGGATTCTACTGATCATAATTGCACTAGAACCATGAATCACTAAACTCGATGATTTTGTGTGAATATTAGAGATACATATTCCATGCTTATGTAAACACTTCTAAGATTTTATATGTTAATGGATATTGTCAGGGAAGCTAATAAAATTCATTAAATTTTTAATAGACCCAAAAAAATTGTGTCATTCATTTTATTTTATTATTCATTATCCAAGTAGTTTTCCCTACCCTCATATAGGAAAATATTATTGGGTATGATTGTAAAATGTATTTTTGTATTTCTTTAAGGTTATTGATCATAATAATCATTATCTTCTTTTAAAATGTAATTATTTTGTAGTTATTTCAGGATTTATAATGATTCACTCCTTACTAGAATTTTTATAAAACACCCGTTTCGGGGATTTTAATCATGAATGTTCTATATATCATTCCATGGGTTGTTTTAGTTCTTAAGAATATGTCTATCTTTTCTAGTTGTTATGGGTTTCGAAAATTTATTAAAAGGAAAGACAATTAATATTGAAAGGGAAAGGAAAAAACATGATGTCAATGGGGTTCCCATTTTCATATAGTATAGATAATTAAATGGGTTACTTTAATTATTTTGGGGACATCATTCCTAGATGTTCTATCATGTATTTATGGTAAATTTTAAAAGGAAAAATCAAATAATAAAAATTTCAAATTCAAATTCATTCCAATATCATATTATGATATATGGATGTTTGGAATTTTGGCTATAAAATAAAAATTAATTGTTAAAGTGTAAATATTATAATTCTATACTAATGTTGATTGAATCAAGGATTTAAATATTGGAAACATATATTGAGGATGAATGTTGATTATATTCAAATGACGGGATCAACAAATAATTTTGTATAAACTATGATTATTAGAGAAAAAAGTTTTAGGATGTAGATTCTTTTTCTTTTTAGGAGATACTCGGTTAAATAAGCTGATTCATAATATAGGTATATGTGGATATCCAAAAAACTATATTATAAATTATTTATTTCATTACATGTATACACAATATCAAATATTGGATTAAAAAAAATCAGAACTACATATATTTATCATGAAATGAAACATTATGTGTTGGGAGATAAGATATAATATTTCTCAATATATTTAATTAACTTTTGGGTCAAATGATCATTACATAAAATATTTTTGGGCCTTATAGTGTGCCGTATGTTCTTTGTAACACTTTCATTTATTCTTTAATGTTATTCCTTTTCTATAAAATTATGAGGCATATATTGCGGGGAGTTGACATCATTTTAAACATCACTTTTTTTACCACATGATATCTTTTATGGAACCTATATCAACACAATAACGCATTATTATATGGACCTATTCAGAGATGTAATTTATGGTAATAGAAAATTTACTAAATGAATAGATAAGATAATTTAATAGGGGATGAGGTTAGGGCTTCCAAACATGAATGGAGTGTTTACTAACATAATATACTATCTTAATGGAATTCAATTTAGTTTAATATCCTATTGCTTGGACCATCGATTATGGAGTGGTATGATTTACTAATAAGGAACAATGATAGGGTTTATCATAAAAAAATTTAAATTTGGGATGATATAATATATATAAATAATTTTCAAAATTATTCAAATCATGTTCTACTAAATAATATGACTGTTATAAGGCCTCAACCATTATTATTACATAATCACGACTTCTATTTAAAAATTTAATTTCTATCAAATTGGTGAACATTTCTGGTTTAGAGTTTTAGAGAATTAAGCAATAACTATTACATCAAAATACCATAAGAATGAAAAAAGGACACTTTATGAAAGTGTCCATTTTTCAGCAATGGAAACCCTTTTAAAATAAAACATGATATATTTTCAAGATAAAACCTCTATTATTTCATCATGAAATATTATTGTTTCATATATATATTAAGGCCTTCGAAAAAAAATTAAAACATCAGATGTGCATAAAAATATCAACAACGGATATAAGTAAATAATTAAATCATTATTCCCATAATATTATAAACTCAATAATTTTTTTTTACAAAATAATACATCTCACCCATAATATATATGTTTCATAACACACCTCATTATATCATAATATTCATGGAAAGCATATTATAAATAGTATATCATAAAGGTAATTTCTGGCAACAATATCATACATACATAGTAGCTTTTATAGCTATATAGGGAGTAACCAGCATAGATACATTTGAAACACCCATCACAGTATATTCCATAAATCTATTAGGAGATACCTTATTGTTTATCACTTTCTCATTACCCAATGCAGTGGGTAACTATGAAGGGATCACATGAGCTCGTTTTATAATGGAACCAGCATTATTCATAAGCAATTCTCATTAACCATAACATAATCATAACACATAAAAATTACATAAAGGAAAAATAAAATTTCCACTTTGCTATAATATGATACAATTTAATTATATTGTTATAATAAAACCATTCTTAAAACCATTTTAAATACAAAAATACCTAAATAGATAATATGGTATTTATTATTCTTTTAAAAACATTTTGTCTTGTAGTGTATGCCAAATATAAATAATGGAAATAAAAGCGGAAATGTTATTGCCATTATTAACATTAAAAAACATTGTATTTTTCATTTAGTAAAAAAGAAATATAAAAACTTCCATATAAATATCTTTAAATGAAATTAAAATCAAAACGCGTCGATTATACATAGTATAAAACATTTGTGGTGGATAGCATTAATGTATGAAAAAAAGGAATGGAGATTGTGAAGAAGTCATTTATCGTGAGCATGAATCATCACAAACAATATTTATATTCCGAAATAATTAATTTAGATTAATTTGTAAACTCTTGAGAACCATTTACAAGTTTATTATTTCTTTTATATCACGTATTATCGTGTTTGAAAAATTAAATAAATATTTATCTTCATATATGATGATTTGTCCATATTCGTCACATTAATCATAAATAAACATGGTTTGATGTCACTCATCTATGTGGTTATAAGTATTTCTTCACAAAAATAATATACATAAAATTATTATAATTTTTATAACTAAATTATAATTATAAATTAATACATATGTACAGTTACGAAAAATGAAAATTTTAATAATAATAGAGACAATAAGTTGTATATACGCTTGGGTGACGTTTTCCATTTCCCATTTATCATTATGGAAAGTGGGTAAGTAATATTTTATAGAGAAAAAATTTTAATAACAACATTGATATCATATTAATCATCTAAATATTCTTATATATATCATTGACGTTATATAATAAATTAAATCGAGTCACATCATTTCATGGAGGTGATTGTTCACATGTACGCATGAAGGAGGTTATCATTTTTATGTGCATGGAAATTACGTACAGAATATATATATTATTATCATAAATTGATTTATATTTATTTAATATCACATATGAACATTAATTTCATTTGAAAACCATTCATGAGTGACGGTTATAGAAAATGAATTAGATCGGTTCATGGAGGTGATGGTTCACACGTACATACATATGATTAATTACTTTCCCATTTGAAGAAGGCAGAGATGGATTAAAATGATGTTATTAAAATATTAACATCTAAGTATATTTAGGATAATTTATTTATTATTTATTCATGGATGAAGTATATTTTATGGAAATTTAAGAATAAATTAAATATAAATACATAAATAAAAACATTACCTTATCATAGGATGATAACATTTCTTAACTCCATACCACATCATGGAAATCTGTTCTTCCTAAAATAATGTGTAACTATTTTGGGGGGATGTAATATTGGAATGTATTTAGGTGGATAGTGGAAAAAGAAAATTTATGTATGAGTAATAGAGAGAATGAGTTCCTTTTTATAGGAGTGGGGTGTGGAACCCTTGGAATTAATTAAAGAATTATATTAATATAACTTAAATTTTTATTCCAACTTGGTAAACCACATTTAATTAAAATATAAGATTCTTATGGATTAAAATATAATCATCTAATGAAATTTATACACATTTTAATCTATATCGGTTTATTTTATCCGTATTTACTCTAGGCATTTTATAATCTAATTTACACTTTGGGAGTTTAAAAAAATACCAAATCATGTCAAAAAACCAATTAATGAGAAATAATTAAAGATATTATTTTTATTTAAACAGTATATTCAAATATTGGGTTTTTATAAATTTCATATAATTTAATTAGATATTATATAATTTATGTCATTAATTATGCCAATTTTAATAATTGTGATTGAATAACATTCTAATTTTTAGGAAATAATTAAATTAAATAGTAACCCCGTGATGATACAATAATTGACTTATTAAAGAAAGAATCAAATAAATGATATTAATAATTTCAAAATATAAATAAAATACAAAATTAGGTGTAATAAATGATTTTTTAGTTAATATTAAATGTTATTGTTGAATTTAGGTAGTTTGTTTTATGTTATCATGTTTTATGGAATTTTGTAGAATGTTATTAAATAAAAATTATTAAAATTGACATAATTCATAGAATAAATTTTTAAAGGTATAATTAAAATTATAATATTTTAAAATTGAGTAGATTTAAAATATTATAATTTTAATTTTACCTTTAATTACATAGTTTAACATTAATCATGGTAAATAAACTTCTAATGTTACTAATAATCATAAATATTTTTAATCATATTATACAAAAATTTTCATACTGAGTAGTACCATGTATGTCCTATTTTTAAATATAATTCATTTAATTTGGTAAATTAATTTTGACACTAATCTCACTGACGGATGGATAAAATTGTTTTTTAAGTAAAATGTTCAAAAGTTCCCATAGTTTTTTCAATTTAATTTTTGTTTCAAAAAAATCTAGTGAACTACATTGTATTAAGGTATTAAAAAAAATCTAATTATAACTTAAACTGATGAATATGGATAATATATCCATATAACCAAATAACATGAATGTGTATTTTTTTCTTAAAATTTAGTATTTTTTAATATTCATTAAAATATGTTTTTATCTGAAATGTATCAAAAATTCAACAAAATTAATTTTTTTGTCCCACATCAAAATAATATTCTTCTTTTGTAAAATAGAAGTATAAAATGAAGAAAAAATATATTTAAAAATGGTTGTCCATCAAAAATAGATAAAAATTCTTTTTTTGATAGTCCTTTTATTCATAATATTGAATTTGTTCATATATCATGCGTAGAAAACAAATAAGATTAACTATAATCATAATATTTAATTTATATTTGTTTCATATAATACCAAAATTATATAATTTATTATTTTATAATCACAATTATTCACACATAAATTTTTCTACATAAATAACACATCCTTTTTATTTAATTGATTTTTACATTTCTAATTTATTTTATCACAAATAAATCCTTATATGAAAATGTATAAAACAATTTTCATAATTTATTAAATTTAACTCATTCCCACCATTCTAATGAATATTTTATTATAACCTCAAATAATAATGTTAATAATATATTATTTTTTGGTGTAACTCAACCGGGTGTGCGATGTACGATTTTGGAGAAACCCATTGTTGTGTGTTAGGTATACTATTCAAAATGATGTAATTTATAAATTTAATGTACTATCTAATTCAAAACAATTAAAAAATATGAAAATTATTTATTCTATAATTACCTGTTTTGTCACATACTTTCCTACTTTTATAAATTATGGCCTCTCATTTTTATATTTGGGATCGGTACCTAAGGGTTAACTTTTCAAAATTACATCACTGAAATCCCACAGTGAAAAAATGATTCAATAAAAAATCTACAGTAATAGTATCAAATTGAAGTAAATAGGTCTCTAGAGATAACAAATACTAGAATTCCATGTTGGAAAACATGGATATGGAAGAAAAAAACCATATGTTCTAATAGAGAGTGATTAATAATAAGTTCATGAGAAAGTCAACAATAAAAAATCCTCAAACTTATGATGAGTTAAATCGCATCTAATATCATAGTAAGAAAATTAAATAGAAAAAGTTTTTGTATTAAGATTATATTCACTAAGATAAATATTAATTTTAATATATATAATATGAACTTAAGGAAATATACATACTTGAGAAGTATAGTTTCATATTTTTTCAATTTCTATCATAAACTCATATTTTTCTCCAATTGATGATTATTTATGATAAATTTTTTTTATGTATGAAGCCCTAGAATAAATATATATAGCATCAAATAATCCAAAATGATTGAATATATTTTTTTCCGTGCATTGAATAATTAACAAAACTCTTTATTATAAATCTATTCTCCAAACAACAATATCCCATTAGATTATAAGAAACTACTTTTAATCCCCCAAATTCATCTATGATACCAAAAAATCAACATACACCATCTGAAAAATAAATTCCCTTAAAATATCTTAAATTAATCCAAAATAAGATTGAAACACAAATATTAGACATCTTTGATCACATATTCTTCCAAAATAAATTTTAACATTTATCTCTACATAACTTTTATCACTCTTAATGTCTAATAACAAAAATAAAATTTCAAAAATCACATATTCTCTAAGATAGGTTAATTATTTCCATAAATAAAATGATTCTCTATAATTCCACTGTAAAAACATATATTTTTCCAAAATAAAATTCAACCATTACTCCTCAAATAATATCTGATAGTATTCTATTTTCGTTAAGAATATAGGGTTCCCAAAATAGTGAACAACTTAGAAAAGAATATTTATCACTTAATCACGAAATCATTTTCCTTTACTAAGGATATCAATTTGATAAAAAAAATTTCCATAAACCAAAATAATCATTTTCCATCAACTCTTTTAACTAAAAATAAATATTTATACTATCTAGGGACTTCACATATGTCAATGGTAGGTTATACATCCTTATCACCCATCAGTTTTGGGTTTGAGCCCCATAGCCTTACCAACCACTATGATGTACCTCTAGATCTTGTGATCAATTAAGACCACAAAGAACTACCCAATGAGGTTTTGTCACCACAACCATAGGGAAAACATGACCACTGATAGATACAAATCATTGGTGGAATCGTTATGATCGTAGGGATGTAACATCCTATACCCGTAATAGATCACTCCCTATTACTGCATCAGCACACACCCAAAACCTATGAGGGATGTATTGCAAAACACCTCAAACATCACCCCCTCTTATAGAAGCCTATGCAATGGAGCACTAACCAACTTCCCCTTCCGAAAGCCAAAAATCACCTCACACTACTTGCTCCACACAAAATGTTGGACTTTTATCATTGGAGCTATCAATGGATATTCTCTCCGAGAGAAAGAATGTTTGAATCTCTAGCAGTAGTCTATGATAATGGGAAAACTGTAAACCTCAGTGACATTATTGGGTGATACACAGGAAAAAACTACCACAACAATTGATATTTCTATTTCCACACCCTACTAAGATACAACATGTCCATGGAAGTGGTCTTATTTTGTCCAAAGCATGAACTTGAAAAACATTCCATAGAGCTGGTGGTACCGAAGGACCTCTAGGATAGTCTTAAGATGCTCTGTGTTCTCCTATTTTGACATCATGTTTATTAGGATGTCATCAAGGAATAAAATAATAAACCAGTTGGGGAACTAATGATAGACGGAGTTCATAAGCCCCATGAACGGGGTTGGTGAATTCATATCCTCAAACATCATAAACACAAAATCAAAGTTCCAATAACATCACCTAAAATCATTCTTCGTGACATCACCCTTCTTCGCCCATAAACTTGTGATACCAAGAACACAAATTGATTGTATAGAACCAACCATCTCCCTTAATCTTTTAAAAAATATCTATTCCCTATAGGGGGTAACAATTTTTGATTGTTACATGATTCTTTCATCAATATTCTATGCATAGCCTTAGATGGCCGTCTAACTTCTTAGAAAATTATCTGGAGAACCCCACGATGACATAATAGGTTGGATGAAATCTTTCTTCTTTAGATCATAAATAAATATCCGCAACACCTATAACATAGAAGGGGTCATCTAATAAGGATCCAACCAAATTAGACTAGCTCTAAATTGTATGTATATTCCGAACGTAACATTATATTGATGGGGGAGATTTACAACCCCATTAATGGAAAACATACAAAATATACATGAAAAATCGCTGAACATCCACCATCACAACGTCCATCGATCCCTCCAACTGTTTAGATTACAGAAAAATGATGCTCCTTGTGTCGGTAACCCATCTGAGAACTCCACTCACTAATGAAAGTCACTCGTTGTCCAACCACATATGGAAACATGACTCTTATCTTGAATCAGTCGATAACATCATGCATAGAGTGAAACTATTCAATTTAGCGGATTACATTATATGGTTGTATCTATTGATGAATGATATCCCTACCAGACTATTGCGGTCCCAACATCAATATACATCCATTAAAAACATCCAAGAATATGGTCTTATCTCCATGTGGTGTACTCAACACAAATGTAATGGAATTTATATATATGTCTATTCCCAAGTAATGGGACATACTAGGGAAAAATAATGTGTTTTAATCTACCAAATCCAACAAGGATCAAGAATGAATACTATGAAAACTGATTATTCCTTGAATGGCCCTATGTACCACTGAAAACAATTCATTTATGGCATGTAACTACCCAAACATAGCTCCTATAACCATTGGTCATAAGAAAACTATCTGGACACACCCAATTAGAGGTATCTATGGAGAATCTTGTTGTTTGACTCCTACTAAAACATCCACCATTTTTTTTGTTGATACCTGCTGTCCCTACTGCTGGAAAATCTTGGTTGGAAACTTTTTCTTAAGAGGGTACTGAACCTTCCCCATTAAAAAAATTGAGATTCTCTCTGAAACAATCCTTATAGGGTCCATTGTCCTGATAAAGGAAAAAATATCGGCATGAGGCCTAAGGAATAAGGCTTGGGACTAGAGGTTCAAAACTGAAATTGTTGGGGTCGACTCCCTGGTGGACGAAGCATGGATGGTCATGACATTAGAGAATTTATGCTGATTGACTCTCCCTATGAATAACTCAAATGACCTCCCTCTCACTATAAAACTCTTCATGAGTTCATCTTTCAATAACTTCAGACTTATTTAGAACTACAAAGTGTTTCGGAATATTGTAGGGAGAAACTGCATTATGAATAGAAGGAATGAGTTCCCCCTCTAAGAGCCACACCCATTACTCCTCATCATGAAAGCGATCTGAATAAAAGTGTCATAGATCCTTGAACATTCTTTCTATTTACCTCAATGGCTTCCTCCCCTACTGGAGGTGGATTATCTCCTGTATATTCATAGATTTGATCATGGATGAATGAAATTATGCTCGATTTTCATTCTAAAATTCAACCAAAAAAACATTTGTATCTTTTCTCTATTGGATGTATTACATCAACCACTAACGCACTAACTAATTAATCCAGATCTCTACTAGAGGATCCATGTACTCTATCAGATCCCAGATCAATCTAAAAATGATCACTATCTCCTCAATCCAACTCTCCATTTCCATGTCTGAGACACTACCCTCATATTTTTCCAGATTTAATCACTGAAATATCTAAAGCATCTTATGACACTTATTGTCCTCCTCCATTGGGTTAAACCTCTATCGATCATTCAGGTTAGGATGCTGACTCACCATTGCTCATACCACACACAGGCAACATCTGATATCTATAGATGAATGATAAAAGTGAGATCATAATATTCGGTAGTATGAAATTTTTTTAGTACTCATTTTTTCTCATTTTTTATATTAATTCCTAGAATACACTTGAAACAAATAGGAACCCATGTTATCATGATGAATTTACCTTTATTCTGGTTTCTACCTAGAAAATAGTGCAGCCTCACGTGATTTTTTGGTCTGTTCAGAGTCCTTTTATTAGATCATGAGAGGCCCAAAAATCATGTGTCCTATCTGGTCATCCAATGCATATGTCACACTCCATGTTCATAGTACATTGTTTCCCAACCAACCAATAAAATCATAATTATTACTTTAATGATCCAAATCATTTCACTGAAAAATTCCTTCTTATGATTATGCCATTTAATCACATGAAATTACAACATATTGAACTACTATATTCAATGTTACCTTTAACCATAATTTTTTCACTATTTTGATATGAATTTCGAAAATCATACATACATGGTTGCAATTAGTATGTCATTAGGAGTCAAATATGAAAAAATTATTTTTTGTGAATAGTATTATACCCTTATGAATAGTAATTTTATCCTAATAAAGTGTGACATACCATAATGAATAGTAACCCTGCCTATGATATTATATAAATAAGATTTAAGTTGGAGTATAGTATATATATTTTTTGAAATAAGAAAATAAATTTTATATAAATTTTATTTTTTGAGTAAGGATTGATTTTATCTAAAATTTTTATTAATCATATTTTGAAAATTATTTTTAAAAAATACATTATATTTTTTGATTATACACTTCAAAAAAAATTTAGGGTGAATTTTATGGACTTTTCAAAAATACATGATTTTTTCTGAATATTAATATATGATAATTTATAATAAATGCGAAATAATGGATTTATTTTATCATTGATGAAGATATGGTGATGTAAGAATAATTTCTTAGAACTCACATACACTTATTACTATATTTTTTCATTGAATCATCATTATATCATGCATTGTAGGAAAATAATAATCTAAGGTATTAATTATTACGAAAATCCTCCTCTCCTACACTATAAATACTAACCTGTTTAACTCCCCACTTCACTCCTCTAATGTCTTGTGAGTTACTAAATTTCTTACCAAATTACTCAACAAGATCCTCCCCCACATTTCAAGTCACATGGTCTCCTCAAAACACAAAATCCTCTCCCTTTAGGAGGCTCTCAAAGGTGGTAAACTCAAGATTTTAATGCATATTTCCAAATCATTTATGTTTTTTCTTTTCTTATGTCATTCATACCATCCATTCATAGAAATGGGATGATAACTACAATAACATAATTTTAATTGAATTATTTTATGATAATGGGATAATTCATTATCTCTCTCCTTTATAACCTTTTATTTGAAAAGAATGAAAACAACGTTTGAGATGTGTTAATTTATCACAATTAAGGATGACGAGTTGTCAATTTCTATTACTCTATTCAGTTCTGGTTATGAAACCATTTTTATGGTTGAAGAAGAGTATTATTTTTTTATTTTAAATTGTTTAATTATATTTAATTCTTTTTTACTCATGATGTAAAATTAGAATACAAAACAATTAAATTGTGAGGAAAATTGCTAAAATTAATTTAAGGGTTTATAATTAATGTTTTATATTATGATTCAACTTCACTCCATGTAAAAAATTAAATCTACCACCATTTAATCTACTATATGTTCAATAATTTCATATAACATCAATTCTGGGTAACCACTTTCATCATACAAGGTTATCCATTCATGATAATTAGTAAATCTGTCATTAAAACCAAGAAAGAAAACAGACCCAAACTATGAAATTGAACCTCATAACCAATAAAAACTGTATTAAATGAACATAAAAAGGTTATACTAAATAATTTACATATCTAATAAGTTCATTAATTAATAATTAATAAACCTATTTTTTAGGTCATTTGTAATAAGCTGAGAACACCACTAGACATAAGGTAAGGGATCCACTCCATTTCGCTTTTATTCTGGAATGTCCCCTATGCTATTACATTTTATGTGTAATCAATAAAGATGAGGTATGATTTTTCACCTCCCTTGTAATTCCCTCAATATTTATAAGTGATGAGAAAACCCATTCCCCCTCATGGATCCCTCTTATGTACACTTGATACAATGTAGTTAATCTGTAAGGAATTTTACTCGAACCACTTTTTTCCATCGGATTGTATTATATTTATTTTAACCCAAATGAAGTTATATTTTCATTATATGTACAAATTATAAATGTTTTTTATATTATCTAAAATAATTTTTCATGATCCATCCATCATTACCTTTTTGGGTATATACATGATTTTAAGTGATTTTTCCCTCAATACATAACATTAATCAATCTCTTTTTAAGGGAACTTCTCAAATTTTTTACATAATTTCAAGTTCAATATATCCTAATTTCTAGACACCAATGTATTTATTAAATTTGGTTTTTTATTAGGAAAAAATTCTTGGTTTTTTTCTGGTTTTATGTATAATATTATTTCATTTTCTAGTCTAAAATCCCTATATTATTTTCCTTATAAACGTTAAAAAAAATAATTCCATAATTTCTCAAATACATATCTAGAATATTGTCACTTCTGTTTGAAATCACTAACCATGATATATTACTATTTTTCATTATGAACATCCATGTACGGTCTCATTACTTTTTTCTTGGAAACACTGATGATACGCCCATTGGTTATGCTTTATGTCAGGATTGTGGTGCCCAATTAATTCCATGGGAAACACTAATGATTATGTAAGAATGATTATGTATGATTATTTATGTGGAAAAAATATTGATGAAATTTAAGATGGTTTCTCCTAGATAGCGCTCTAATGCATTGGGTAGAGAAGAGTCTCGTGAGACATTATGTATGAAAATTTGTGTGGTTAGCCATGGTGGGTTCTTCTATGTGAAACTATCTTGGTAGTTAGTCATGGCATGTTCTACTATGGGAAACAATCTTGGTGGTTTTCCATGACTCATAAAAAATTATATTAATATTTTTCAACAACATTTCAATGATTCCCAGTACAAATTATCCCTTGTTTATATGTTATGATTCAATATGTTACATGCATTTTTATTTCATTAAGTCATGCCATCTACCCCATGTGTAAATGCATTGTTCATATGGTTATTCCCTTACCGGGATTTTACCTCACACCTTTTTACATGCTATCCTCAGGTTATCATATGATGATGTATAAGGAAAATGGATGATATCAGATCATTATAGAGTTTAAATAATATGTGGTTTATATAATGGTTAATTATGTACGCAGTCTTCAATGACATTAGACATTACGATCCTTGTATTTTATTATGAGGTCTAATTATGCCTAAAATCATGTAATGTTATATGTAAAATTATAGGGTCTCTATATATAGTATCATAGGATGGTCTAGTGAATTTTGGAGATTATGAATAGAGAACATTGGTAATAACCTTAAAGAAAAAATTGCTAAATTTTGTTAAGTGTAGAGTTAGTGATTTATCTAGAAAATACATCATTTTCTAGATACAAATAGTTATTTCCGGATCTAGAACAGATGTAACTAGGAGCTAAAACATCAAAAAGGAGTGTTAGGATTCACCCTTTGTATCTTGGTACATGACAGTGGGCCTTGATACACTCTTTGTTTGAGACACTCTGGGGATATGCTTTTGTAAATTTAAGAGCATAGTACAAACCATTATTAAGGGAATAAAAAATTCACATATGAATATATGGTAAGAAATAGATCGAGGATAACATAGATTTAATCCTACGGAATTACTAGTTAGGATATACTTCT
This sequence comes from Viscum album, assembly GCA_963277665.1. Classification (NCBI taxonomy): domain Eukaryota; kingdom Viridiplantae; phylum Streptophyta; class Magnoliopsida; order Santalales; family Viscaceae; genus Viscum; species Viscum album. The sequence continues at coordinate 198,187,200 of OY728150.1, forward strand.
CATATACATGTTTATCATATTATGTTCAAAAGTTTCCTTTTTATGTTATATAAGTAAGTACTGAAGACCACTAATTGTATGTTCTTTTTCATAATCAATGGCTAGAAATTGACGAAGATGCTGCAAACAACCAATGTGACATGCAATTTGAATATTACTCTAATGATATGCCTGATATGATGGCAACGGGTGCTCAAAACATCATGATGGTACTTGCGCAATTGGATCATGTTATGAATAATAACTTGAATCATGTTGGATAACCACCTCCTACATGAAATGTAAATGTTTTCATTGAATCCTTCATGCAGTAAAGACATCCCATGATTGGAAGATTTTTTAATACCCTCTTCGCAGAATAGTGGATTAACTCCATTGAAAGACATTCTTTGTCATCCACTGCTCTAAAAAAGATAAATATGTACTGGAGATCTATAATTTTAATGGGTAAGATAATCGGTGGTGGAAAATGATCATGAATACATTATACTAAGTGGAAATTGATTCCAAAGATTGGGAGGAATTAAAGTGGATGTTTTTCTATAATTCATTTCCTCATACCGGCTGTCTCATGATGGGAAGAGAGTTCCTTTGTCTCGAGCAGAAGGAAGATGAGTCTATCGTGGTGTATGAATAAAATAGTAAAAGTATTTCATGGTACACATCTATCATTTTCATGAACACTGAAAGCATGTTCGCTCACTTCTTTAGAGGGATAATGTTGAGTCTATAGAAGGTTTTTGTGATTTGAGACATCGATAGTTATGTGAAGATTTTCAATTTATCTTTCATGGTAAAAATGGTTATTAGAGACTCTCAGTGGTCCTATGGGCCCAGTGAGAAGAAGTGAAAAAATGGTGAACAACATGGGTGGTTCAAAAAACAAATTTCACGATGGAAAGAAGCCTGAATATCCTAATGGTAAATGTTATGGGAAAAGGAATCATAGGAACTGTCTAAAGGGAACCATGAATTTCTTCTATTGTGGAATTCAGAGGCATCTGGCCATGAGCTGCCGAAAGGATTTAAATATTCCAGTTATTGTGATAGAATATAGGAAGGTTCAGATTAACACTTAGCTATTGGTGGAGTGTTACAACTTCCACGAGCATGGGCATTATGCAAACAATTTTCCTATGATAAGTGGTGTGATATGAAATCAATAAAATCCTCCTAGAAAACATAGAGGGTCTTATGCTATCACAACTATTGAGGTAGATTTAGACAACTATGTGGTGACAAGTACACTAATTATTCTTCAGGAATAGAGAATTTACATTGTTATAATGGTTCTATGAATAATTTTATATCTTTAATGTTTAATAGAACTATTCAAACACCACCACTATATTTGGATAATAAGATAACCCTGAGTGTATAGAATGGGAAAATTATTGTATCCGTGGTTTATAACTCCTCCCATTTAATGGTGTGTAGTGAACCATCATGAAAATCTAGTCATGCTTCCTTTAGTAGATTTCAATGATATCCCCTGTATCGATTGTCTATCTTTAAACAAAACCAACATCAACGGTTGGGAATGGTATATAAATATTCACATCTCAAAGCATTCTCCAATTCATTACAATTGTAAGGAGGAAGTTAAATCTTCATTAGAATCATTATCTAATGTCTAGACATTTCTTCCTCGTGAACAAGAATATGTAGCCCAAATTAGTGATACAAATGAGGTAATAATTCTTGAAGACACGACTATCATGACAGATTACACTGATCTATTCCCTAAAGAGTTTCTTGTTCTTCCACCTGGCCAATTGGTTGAGTTCCGAATTGAGATTATCCCTAGGTCTCTGTATATATCAAAGAAACATTATAGTATGACCACCGTAGAGATGTATGTGATGATGATGTAGTTACAGGATAGTCTAGAAAATGGTTTTATATGCCTGAGTGCTTCCCCATGGGATGTGACATTCCACATCATCATGAAGATGGATGTATCGATATGCTTCATTGTTGATTATTGTGAGCTCAATAAAATCATGAAAAAGAACATGTATCCCCTTCTATAGATAGATGACCTATTATATCAGCATTGTGGGGAATTTTATTTCTCTATGTTGTTCCTTCGGTTGTGATATCATCAATTAAATTTGGGGATGGAATATATTCAAAATACATCCTTCCGATCAAATTAATGGACACTATGAGGTCATACTGATTCCATATGGTCTCACTAATGTTCCAGTAATTTTAATGGATTTAATGAATTTATTCTTTAGAGTTTACCTCATCAAATTTGTGGTAGTAATTACTAAAAATACTATGATATAATCTAAGGGAAAGAAAGAACATGATGATCATTTAAATACTATCATAATGAAATTACAAAGGGAGAAGATATTTTCCATTTACAGTAAATGTCAGTTCTGCATGACAGAAGTTACATTCTTGGGGCATGTTATCGCCAGCAAAACAATATCCATGGACCCTTCCTAGAAAAAGTAAATTAAAGAGTAGCCCGAGCCAACATCTGTGATGGATATCCATAGATTTTTGGGTATTTTGGGGTATTAACGACGATTTTTTAGTGTCTTTTCATGGTTGTAAAACCCAATAAAAACGTTTGTATAGAAGGGAGTAATGTTTGTCTAGATTGAGTAATGTGAAGAATCTTTCATGGAGATGAAAAAAGGCTTATCACTACACAGGTACTTAGGATCCCAACAAGTAGAGAACTCTTTTTGGTGAGCAGTGATGCATCATAGTAGGTAATAGATCATGCGCTGATGAAAAATTATAATGTGATAGCCTATGGCAGAAGGCTGCTGAATTTCCATTAGAAAAACTATCCCACACATGATATGGAGTTGGCGACTATGATATTTGCATTGAAAATATTATAGAATTATATTTATGTGGAAAATATTGTGATCTATATAGATCATAATAATATCAAATAAATATTCTCAAATAAAAAGCCTAATATGAGCCAACAAACATGGATAGAGCTCACCATGGATTATGACATCTAAATCTAATACTACCCCAGTAATGAACATAAGGTGGTAGATGCTCTTATAATAAATTATCATGCATCATTATCAATTATGAGAAAGGAAAAGGATTTTATCATCTTATATATGAAGAAAATGGACATGGGAATCATTAATGGTTGAACATAATCAATCCTTTCGCAAATTATTGCTCAAACTCCCTCATGTAGAAAATATAGGATGCTCAAAGAAAGGATGCAGAACTTCAAAATGATGTGGAAGCCATTAAAAATATGAAATCCATTGAGATCGTGATACACTATGATGGAGTAGTAGGATTTGGTTCATTATTATGTTTACCATTCTATCTAGAGATAAATTAGGATATTTGGAATGAAAAACATAGCACGAAATTCTCTATTCACCTAGGGAGCACAATGATGTATAGAGATATTTGAGAAAACATTTGGGGGTATAATATGAAAATGGAGACTGTTGAATATACATCAATGTTCTGGTTATGTCATCAAGTGAATTATTAGAGGAAAAATTATAAGGGGATTATGAAACCACTGACCATAACAACATGGAAGTGGGAGAAAATTACCATATAATGTTTCACTGGACATCCAAGGTCATCCGTAATAATCAATCCTATATGGGTCATTGTGGATCGTCTTAAGAATACAGCTCAATTTATTGAAATTTGAGAGGAATTTTTATTGGATCAACAAGCATATATTTACATCAAATTAGTGGTTAGGCTTCACTGAGTGCCACTATATATTGTATGATATTGCGATATGAGATTCACCTCAATGTTTCAGAAAAGTCTCCCACATTATCTAATAATTGAATTTAAGTTCAGTACATCTGATCATCCTCAATCTGATGTCCAAATCTGGGCGAACTATTTAGGAACTGGAATATATATTGAGATCATGTTCTATGGGATATGATGTATAATGGGACCAAAATCTTCCACTGGTTGAATTCTCTAGGCAAAATAGTTTCTACTCGACCATATGAATGGAATCCTATGAATACATTTATGGAAAACGATGAATAACACAGGCGGGTTTGGATGAATTTGGTGAGCCTAAGATACTATCACCTGAATTGGTTGATTAAATGGTGGAGAAAGAGAAAACCATTCAAAAAAATATCAAGGCATCCCAAATTCGATAGAAGAGTTTTGCAGACCATCATAAACAATACCTTTAGTTCAAAGTTGGAGACATGGTATTTCTACACATATTTCCATAGAAGATGATCGTGAGGTTTGGAAAGAAAGGGATGTTAAGTTCTAGGTAAATTCACCCATTCATGATTCTTGATAGTGTCAGGGATGTGGAATATCGAATAGCACTATCACCTTATACAGCCAAAATAGATGATGTATTTCATGTATCCCTCTAAAAGACGTACATACCATACCCTTCACATGTAATCTCTTCATATGTAGTGTAGTTGGAGGATGATATTTCTTATCAGCATAATCAAATGAAGATCTTTTATCATAGAGATAATGTTTTGTGTAACAAGACAACTCACTTGATCAAGGTACTATGGAGGAACCATAATTATGAAGAGGTAACATGGGAATTAGAAGTAGAAATGAAGGAAATATACCCACCCCTTTTTATGTCCTATACTGTAAAACAAAAGTTAGAGGGAAAATTTATTAAATAGGGAAGAATGCAATGACATGGTGTTTTATAATGGAAATCTCCTTCTTTTGATTATTACATATAATCACATTAAATCAAAACAGAATGAACTATGACATTCTATGTGACCTTTAAACATAGTTTTTCACTTCTGTAATTTGGATTTCGTAAATCTGACCAACACAATTGCAAACTGTATGTTATTTGGAGTCTAATATGACCAAATTAATTTTTTGTGAATATTAACATAACCTTATGGATAGTAATTTTCCCCATAAAAATTGTGACATACCCTAATGAATATTAATCATTCCTATGATAGTATATAAATAATATTCAAGTGGGAGTATGACATTCCAATATCATAGAATAAGAAAATAAAGGATTTAAAATTGTTTTCATTCAAGTAAATTAACATTTTAATGAAAATTATATTAAACATATATAGAAAAATATTTTTTTGAAAAAGGGTTTCTTTTTTTGATTCTATTCGTTGAAAATTGGTTATTGTGATTTTTTGGATTTGTGTAAAATACTTGACTTTTAAATGTATAGTACTATTAAATACTTTACGAAAAATGATAAATAATTGATGAATTGGGTAATTAATGGTGATCTAATAATGTATGACCAATTGGTCTGAACATAAATGCACTTATTATGATATTTGGTTATGGAATCATCCATATTACTATTCATAATGGGAAGTAATAATCTAATGAATCAAATATTATTAAAATTGTCCTCTCCTCAAAATAAATACCACCCCTCCATACCTCTTCACTTCACTTCTATAAATAATTTTTCCTTACCTAATTTATACACAAATAACTCCCTAATCTTCTACCCCACATCCTACAACCCATGGTCTCCTCAAAATAATTAATCATCTCCCTATAAAAGTCTCTCCGTGTAGATAAATTGAAGAGGTAAATTCATCTTTCCATTTCATTATTGTCTATTTATTTTCATATTTGTTTCATCACCCAACATCACCAAAATGGTATGATAAATATAGTAACATAAATTTAAATTAATTATATTATAATAATGGTATTATTCATTATGATCTATCCTTTACACATCTTTTATTTAAATGAAATGAAAACACTGTTTGAGATGTGTTAATTTAGCACAATCAAGGACAACATGTTATCAATTTTTTTACAATAGTCAATTATTATCATCAATCAATTTTTAAGGTTTGTCCAGACTATTATATTTCTATTATATCTAATTTAATGTTTAATAATTATTATTCCCTCATGATGTAAAATAATAATACCAAAAAAGTTAATTTTGAGAAAAATCCCTAAAATTAATTCAACTGTTTATCATTAATGTTTTATACAATGTTTCGACATCAAACAATAACCAAATTAAATTTACCAGCATGTAATGTATTGGATGATAACTAACTTCATATATCATCAATTATAGAAAACAAAATTAATCCAACATGTTTATTTTTTCATGTAAATAATTAAATCTATCATTAAATAAAGCAAAACAACAGACCGGAACAATTAAATTGATCCTCATAACCAATAAAAATGGTTATAAATGAACATTAAAGGTTGTAAAAAATCTTTTAAATGTATTAGTGATTTTGGAATAATTTATTAATAAATATAAATTTTTTATTAAGGTCATTAATTACAAGTGGATAACACCAACATATTTAAGGTAAGGGATCCTCTCCATTTCACTTTTATTTAGGAATGTCCTCTATGATATTCCATTTTATATATAATCCATAACAATGGGTTATGGTTTAGAACCTCGCCCATACTACCCTCATGATTTATAAGTGATGATAACCTCCATTATCTATCATTAATCCATCTTAGTAATCTTGATAACATGTCGATAATCCGTATGTAATTCTACCCAACCTCCTTTATTCATTCTAGTTTCTAAATATCAATTTTTATACAAATAAATTTTCGTTTTAGTTTTATTTACAACCTGTAAATGAAATTTATATTCCCTAATCTCATGTTTTATGATCCATTCCTCATTATCTTTTGGGATATATAGTCTTTTATGTGATTCCATCTTCACTACTTCCCAAAAACCAAACTCTTTTTAAGGGTACTTCCAATTTTTTTTTACCAATTTCAAGTGAAATATATCATATTTTTAATCCATCATCGTCTTTATAAAATCTGTATTTTTATTATGAAAACATATATACTTTACATCCTATTTTATAGAAAATATTATTCCCTTTTTTATTTTAAAATAAATATAGTATTTTCCATAAAATCACACAAAAGCGTTTTAACACTAAAATTTCTCAAATAAATTTCATACATGTGGTCACCTCTATTTGACATCACATACCATGATATATGCCTATTTTACTTCATAAACGTCCTTTTTTTTTCTAATTCTTTTCATACATGCACACTTTCATTATAAATCCATAGGTTATGCTTTATGTCATGATTTTTGGACACTTTCACGATACGCCCATTAGTTATTCTATATTCCCATTGGGTAACACTTATGTTTAGGTAAGGTTGATTATGTATGATTAATTAAGTTGAAAAGATATTTATGAAATATAAGATGAGTGTGCCCTGATAGCACTTCAATGTATTGGGTAAATTTGTATCTCAAGAGATGTTATGTGTGATGGTCTTCGCAGTTAGCCTTGTCTTGTGCTACTATGTGAATGGTCTTAGATATTAGCCTTGGATTTTGATACTATTGTAAAATGTAATAGAGGATAACATGATTCACACTAAATTAATGATTTATGTTCCCACCACATTTCTATGATTCCATGCTTAAATGATATGATGTTTATATATTATGATTCCATATGTTACATGCATTTTTATATCATCATGGAGTGCCTTCACAACAATGTTCAAATGATTTGTTCATATGGTTATTCCCTTATAGTTATGTTATCCCATCTATTTTTCATGTTTTCCCCATGTTATCCTACTCATATTTATTCTCACAATGGAAGATAGGTTCTCATTATATAGTTTAAATAATTTTTTTTATAATGTTTGATTATATACCTAGTATTTTAAGAAACAAGACATTACAATCATGGGCTTATACTCTAATGTATAATTATTATTAAAATCATATAATGTTATATGTAAAGAATATGGTCAATGTAGTTACTAACTCCAAAATCAATATTATCTCTCAAACATGTCCTCAAATACTATTATGTCATGACCCAACTTATTCAAGACGAGGTAAGGTATAACAAGAGTTCGAGTACTTTATTCTCTAATATGATGGAGATATAATGACCCCAAGTCTTTCCTCAATGAGTCCGTGGGGTGGTGACCAACACCAAGGGTAAATAAGTCTCATAAAAAAGAGATTAATTACCATTTTTAATGTAAACCAGATCAGGATATAAGATATATCAACCTCCACAACTCCATGATGGATATATATATATATATATATTAAGAAACCAAAATCCATCCCACATGAATTTTTAATGTAAAACTGCTAGAAATACTAAGAAAATCTAAAGTAAGTACCAAATAAAACTAACTTGCAACCCAATAACCATCCCTAGTGTCTGAGCTAGTAATGCCCTGCATGGTTCACACAATCTCCCCAGAAACATAACATAGTTTTATATATGTAGGATGACTATACAAGTATACTCAGTAGAAAAAAAACAATTCCATCATTCATAAGTTGTAGAATCACACTAATTCCCCAATGGGAAAATAAAAGAAACTAAAAAACATCTATCAAGGAATACTAACCACCCAACACCACCAAGGCGCACACACCATGTAACATGAATCATGTAATGTAATAAAATAATCACACAAATATTTGTGTACCGTGCACAAATTTCAACTAGTTAACTAGAAAATTATGATGCATGTCCCTCTTCCAAAACCCCCATTATCACAAGTTACAGACACACTTGGGAAAAAAATAAAACCACATTCCTGCCCATAGATACCTGGCCCACTACCAGACTATAATCATGTACTCAAACACAAGGGCCTTACACATACCACACCCAAACTGAAAACACTTGGGCCTCATCCCAATGAATCCTGGGAAATAAAACACCACTCACATAACCACGACTATATCTCTGGTAACAAATAAAGAAGAAACTAAAAACATTCTTCTTCAATGTTATCCCGCTCTAGTAATTCCCTCACAACCAAAACAAGCATCCCCACTTCACAAAAACACCTCACATGTCACACCAATATACATGAAATCATAACATAACCTAGTATTGTAGCCCCACTACCCAACCACTCACCAGATATAGTCCAACCACATAACTATTCCATCTATTCAATAGTTAATCAATCAATCGAACTATGATACCATCACACTGCTCGTAATTCCCCACACACATAGTCACACCCCCATCCATTGCATCACACTACCAAAACACACTCAAGGAACACAACCCAATAGAATAAAGAACACGAACACACAAATCATATATGGTATGCTTAGATTCAGTGAACAAATTTATTTAAATTTCTATTTGAAAAACATGGGGGATCACACAAAGGTTTTCATCACAGGACATTCATTTCATTTAATCACGTGTATGCAATTTATTAGATTAATTATTAAACCAATTATTTATATAGAAACAAAAATTACAAGGTATCAATAATAAGAATCAAAATACCACAAATTTATGAGATTTTTAAAAACCACAAGGCCACAATAGATCAGATTTTCAAAAAATATTACAAATAATTTAGGCTATCAACATCGATCCTCTCGAAGCCCATTCAAATGTTTGTATTAGAATTTATCTTATTAAGAATACTGAATTTAGAAGTATTCACAAAGCATTATTAATACACCCACCATAAAGGATACACAATTTTAAGGGAGCCGAAAGAAATACCTACCTAGAATAGAATAATATCTATAACTCTTATTGCCTCAAAATGAGGGTCACACGAGAATTTGGAAAGGATCCAATTTGAAACTCGATCAATGCCTATGAAAAAACATGTGACTAAATGAGGAGGATTGGATATTTTCATGCTAATGGTAAATGAAAATATATGGAGGATAGAAGATCTCATTTCTGAAATGTTGGATCTTATATCAATAGTATGGGAAACTATTTTCAAAGACATTAATATGGGATGATGTAAAATATTATCATGTTTGAATATCTCAATGTCCATAGAGCGTGATGATATTAATGAAATAATTAATATCCTGTGAAATGACTGTAAAAATTTAGAAAAAGGCATTAAACATGACCCAAAAAAATTGTAAGAGCATAGAAAATAGAAATACTAGGAAATGAGTCCCCGATGGGTGAGTCACTAGAACTAACAGTGAGTCACCAATGGGTGAGTTACGAACACTAATAGTGAATCACTGACAGTGAGTCACCGAATTTGAGGCACTGATACTGAACCACTGATGTCACCTACCAACCCCTGAATCATCAATTCCTGGACTCATTGATTCCTTGACTAACTGACATTGAGACCTTGACTCACCGACACTACGGTAATAGTCACTGATATCAATTCCTTGAGACAATGACACAAACTCCCTGATAAACATCCACCGAAACCTCGTGTAACCAAAACCAATGTCCCAAGCCACAACATTGACACCCTGAGTCATAGGTAAAAAAATAAAAATTTTGAAACTTCTTGAAATGAGATGCAATTGCCTCCCAACACACCCCAAGCCTAAATTTACTCAAGGTTATGGACCATGGAGTTATTTTCCATTAAATAACTCATGGTTTGGAAATTTAAATTCCATTCACATCAATTTAAAATCATTTTCCATCTCCCTAGTGAAATGGAATTCAAACTCATAGGGTGGGGATTGGGATATATATTTCTCTATACCTTTTACGTTTTTTAAATCATGGATGGATCGTTCTACTTGATCATACAAATATTCCATTTCTTAATATTGAAAATCATCTAAAGTACACACTCTTGCTTCATGTTCTTCACTATGTAAATTGTCTTAGAAGGATATATCAATATTACCCCACATTCTCATATATTATATTGGGATTTGTATACAAATAAAATGATAATGATAGTAAATAATTTTAATAAACAATTTTTGTACACCAAAAGAGATAATATATGGTTTTCTTCAATATGATAATTCCTTTATAATGATTTCATATTTTATCATTATAGGGACTAATATACTCTTTTTATCTATCTGTATATATATCATTATATATAATTTTATCATGAGTTTCTTTGATAGTCAATACTCTTTATTTCCCAAAAAATGAATGTGGTTCAAAAAAATATTGAATAAAAAATAATTCTTTTCATTCAGGGTATCCACTCCTCAATTGCTAATAGTCGTCCACATCAAAGGTGTAAGAGGAACTAATAATTAACCCATAATTATAGGATAGGGTGGAATGTGTTCTTCTAAGCTATCAATTTAATATTTTTGAATAATTGACCCCAGTGTTATTGGCATTGAAAAATGACCCCATACCTATGGAAGGCTATTTTTATTCTACTTTTTTTAAAAAAAGACTAGCTCTGTTTTCTAGATATACCATATTGTAGACCTTGAATGTAATAGATGATGACATATTTCAAATATTGTGGGTCCTAAAATTAAAGTATTCTTAGTAGTTTCAATAGTCTAATGAATTATTATTATCAACTGTTTGTCCTATAAAATAACCATGGTTTACATATGTAAGATATTATCAATTGTATGCTCTCAATGAGAAACTCGGCGTTATGTAATGTATGTTTTTGACCTGAATGGGCGAACATTTTCTGTGGTCATACAATATAGAAGAGGCCTCACCCAATGAAATAACATTCAATGTAGGAATATATAATTCTTTTGGATGACGAGTGAGCACAGTGAGATATAATTCACCATACTCATCAAATAACGTTATAGGAACCTTAGTGGAAGAGTCACCAATTTAATATCATATTGATATTATAGTTACATGGAAAATATTTTGGTTATCATCAAACATCATTCATTCGTAGGGTTTCTGGGGTACCAAAAAAATGCCAAATAAATTTAGGGGTAAATTAAACACATCATATTTATGTGGAGAGTGTATTCATCGTAAGAATTATTTTTCATCTCAAAGATTGTAGAGAGTTTCCCATATATTTTTCCATTGGGATAGTAAACATTTATACATTTTGGGATTTGGTATTACTATATTTGCTGGTGGAAAAGGTCCAAAACATAGCTAATATAATACCCTTTTATCCTTCAAAATATCTATGTAATATTAATCATCATCTAAAATACACCCACAAAGTAATTTCAAAATAGAGGTTTGTTTATTAGTTTTTTTACAAATATAGGGCAGGTCATATAGAATTTATTCCAATTAACCAAGGTTCATTTTAAAAGAGATAAAAGTTAATGATGCCAACCAATATGGTCCTTTTTTAAATACGGTACATTAATTTGGATTTATGAATAACATGATATTAATACCATCATGCTATAGAGTGATACTAAATGAAATAATACTTTCATTATAATTTTGGTAAGTGGGGTTCATTCCTATTAGGATGATATTTTACTAGGGGAGGATCTATATAGTGTGTTTTATGGGAGGGTTTCCAATGATAAATTAATATTAAGACATTTAGATAATATCCATGAAAGAAATTATAGGGTGATATTCTAAAAATGGTTATTGTTGTACAATAGGGGGCTTACATATGTCACAATTCCTTCAACTATGGAGGATTTAATATATCCTTGGGATCAAATTGAGTTTTTTAGATCCTAATGATAACTTGATTTATTGATGACAATGAAATCAAACTTCTCCTATAATTTTGTTGAGATATTCCAAAGTGATATTTTGAATTTTGAACGATTATACACCTTTTGTTTTGTTTCCATGAGAGTATGCTGGCAATTTTATTTTGTTTCTAGTGGAGTAGGATTATTGTAAACCATTATGATTACTATTGAACGTTGATGGTAAATCATTTCAATCAAAGAAGTTATTTATTCAATCAATTATCATAGATTATTGATAAGATAAAATTCTATTTGGGTATTAGTATGAATATATTCTAGATCGTGATTACCTTCCAAAATATATAGACAAAATTCTATTGTAGAAGTATTAGGAATACATATTAGTTGCTTATTCGTCACTAGAATATATAGATTAATTATGTATGTTCTGGTATCCAAATATTTCTCACCAAAATGAAACATGTTATATGTAATATGTGTTTGGTTTTCCATGATATACATAATATACATACATGGAATTTGTATTGTAATGGTAGTATGATCCTACTCGTATCCTTATTTTACCATTATCATAGTGTGATTATATAAGTGTATGATATTTCAACCACAACATTGTAATATTTTATTGGAAATCCCTACCAATGTAGAAATAGGAAATCATCATATTTTACCCAGGTATTTACAAGAAGTATTCATTTATGGATATAGGATTATAGGCCCACTCTATAGTTTATGGGGTTTTTGTGATATTAGGTCCTAATATACGTCATTTATCAAATGGTTAGATCTATAACATCATATTGAATATCCATTTTAAAATCATGAGGATCCTATATATATGAAATAGAAAATTTATTTCATTAGAGTGATAATTTCTAGATAGATCATATGTAGTAGTAGAGTTATTACTGAACTCATACATCACAATATGGTAAGGGGAAATAATTGTCATGTTTTGGGGACACGATCCAGAAGTGGAATTAGGTGGTTATAGCCTAACCAATATTCATATTACAATATTTTAGTGGTAAGGACTATGAGGCATCAGTTCGTGTGGGCTCATCAGTTACGCCTCTTTAGTTTTAATAGTACCTTGGTAAAAATACACCTTCACCAATACATTTTCTTATTTTTTAAAATTTTTTATGATGAAAAAAACATCCATACTAATGATAATAATACATCATTTTTGGTAACTAATGTTTAAGAACTCTTTAATAAGATATTATCCAACACTTTGGATCTAAATGGACTTTAGAAGGGTAACTAATAAGCATGAACAAGAAGAAAACAAAAACACATTTGTTCTGTATCAAAAATAAGAATATATGAGACTAATGTTTCTCATGGTTGAATGATACATTTAGGCCTATGATTCTAATCTGATAACAACTTTTTCATAAATTAATTGTTGATATTGTGTAAGAGCATATTTCCATTCCAAAGGAATATATTCATTGGGTATATACGAATGACACTATGCCACTTTAGATAGTTTGGAGGATAAAATATCAAGATCATATCACCATTTAGGGGGGATTATTGACCATTATATGTCTCTATTTTATATTTAAATAATATTCATTATTACTTTACAAATCATAGCATGTGACTAGTTCCCCATATTCCATATACTGATCATTTACATTTTTTAATGAAAATCTATATAAATTTGATGTTCCCTATAAATATAATTTTTTTAGATATCGCTTGTTCTTCATGAATTGTTGTATTTATTTTTGTGATACTGTATACATATTTTTAATCAATTAATTTTTACATGGTTCAATACAACATAGATAGGTAGATTAACATCATAGGATATGTAATAAATTTTACAATATTGTGATAAGCAACATAATGGTTCCATTTGTTGTCATATGTCCATAATTATTTCCTTGTTTTTATAATAAACATAAAGTAACATTTGGAAAATATTATCCTTTTAATGGTTGTTGTGGACATATGTATGGCCATACATTTCTTGTGGGCCACAAAGGGAATTGGTTCCAATGAATATTTTCTTATTTCACAATGAATATCACAATTGTTTATATTTGGTCACCTAAACTACCATAGATAATATCCACTATGAATATTTTACAGTTATTAGGAATATGACCCTATGGGGATTGTCCATATGAAATATCATCCGAGTAAAACATCGTCTGGGGTGATTGGAAATATCTGAGAGTTATTAAGAGCATGGGTGGTTAGTATGATGCATTTGTACCTCAAGCATGCATAATATGTATATTTCATAACTCAAATAAAATCCAAATTACTTATATATATACATTTCAATGGTATAATACAGGTCCATAACATGAAATTTAGCATATTTTGGAAAATATATTGTTATTTAGTAATCAATTTTATGAGTAGAATGTATGTTCATAAAATGTGGTGACAATGTGGATTGATTTTCTCTTATACATGGGAAGAGTAGTTATGTTTAGTGATGAATTATTCAAATGAGATCATTATAATCGGAATGATTTTTTGGGCATTACATTTGAGGTGGAATCCTAGATGTATGTTCTAATTTATGGTATAGGGAAAGGGAGAAACATATTTAGAGCACACACTTAGTTTTATAATTAAATCCTTTTTAAAAACGATGGAGAATTTGTGGGGATATCACATGGGTATTGAATTTCCTCTAAAAATTTTCTACATGTTACTATTGGATGAAGGGAAAAAAATATTCAATGGAAACATGAATATGGATTACACATTAGATAGAAGAATTTATAAAAATGTCTCATTGATTATATTTGAGTGCTGTGATGATAATTATAATCCATTAGAGGACCCTCACGATCTATCAATATTGGACAAACATTATCAAGGGAATATAATATGTTTCCATCAATTGGGTTTTACTTATCCAATAAAGAAATTCATCAGTGTCATTTAATCATGGGAATACATGATCAAATTTTGTTTCTATAATTAAATTGATTAATTGAGTAGGTAAGTCATGTGGGGTTTTGGTTAGGTCTATATTTGCAGTTTTCTAAGCATTTACATTATAAAAAAGGGTCCATATATGTATTGTTAATAGATGAAGTATATTTACATGCGATTTAAAATAGAAGAAATATAATAGGTTATAATTTATCATCATTTAAATAATACATAGAGAGGCATAGTATGACCAAAAGCAATTTGACTATAATTAATTGGTGATGGGATGTTTAAATATTTGTAGTTCATATAGTTTTAAAGGGAGTGATATGTTAATGGAGAGGAATACCATATATCATGTTGTTTTAAGGATGAATCATGATATATTATACATAAATCATACCCCATATGTCATTCATTACTAGTTCCTTTTATGAAGGATCTTCATAAAATAAATTAATCATTAATGAAATATCTCATGAATATCCATTCATTTTTTCATTTGGTGTGTTGTTCCTACAATATTACCTAAATGAATTAATCTAATAGTTTTGTGAATGGATCACTAGTGATTTATCTCATATAATTATATATGGATATTTATTTTTCTTAGGGAATCATTGGGGTTTTATTTGTGGAACAAGATAAAAAAATTCCTAATATATGATACTAAAAAGAAATAATGTGATGTAATATTGATCCATCCATGAGGACACATACAATGGGGTATCTAGAGGATGTAATTAGAGGTCACCAAATCACCTATATCTCATCACTTTGAATGTTTTTACTAGTTCCTAAACTCCCACATCTCCATCACATTAGAGAACTATAGTGCGTATTGAATGATCACATATTGAAAACCTAAGAGATTCAAAATTGGTAAAATATTTCATGTTTTTTAACATACAGCAGTTCTGTGGCCCCCATGGTTTTATAGTGACACTAAAATTGATTGTTGGAATGTGAGCTTATAATGTCAAAAATTTCATAATCTATAGTCATTATAAATTTTTATTCATTAAAAATTTTTATTCTATTTTAATTCCATTTTTTATATTTTTTTCTGATGTTGTTTAGTACATCATGGACCACCAAATTCAATTCACATGATGATTTACCCTTATATAATAACTATAATAAATTTATTTTATTTTTTTTCTTATATGAATTAATAAATTTCATTAATTTTAATTACATCACACTTATTTTAATATTTAATATAAGATGATGTTTATTATATGAATTTCAATTGTATTCAGAGTATTTCATCAGTATGACCTTTAATAAATATTTCACATGAAACAAATCAATAAAGTAAGATAGTCTCTTAAAAAATCACCCATAAACATGACATATTTATAGGAATATGATGGAAAAAATCGAAATGATGCTTTGGTTTAATCTATCTCCACATAAAATTTGTTATAAATACAATTATTTGTTTGCAAAATGTGATTTTAATATTTTTCTTCTTTTTTCATGTATTTTTTCCTTAACTACCGTATTAAAAACTATTTAAAAAATATTAGTGTATGGGGTCATAATTTCTTTTCTTCAACATCATTGAATTTAAATTTGATTTAAAATTCAGTATTATACACTTTCTTTCACTATCTCTAATTATTTTTTGGTAAATTTGATCAATTTTATGTGCTAAAAATGAAATCATAAATCATTTATAATTTCTCTATAAATTTATATAATATAATTATTTGAATGAAATAATTGTAAAAGAAAACTATATTAACCTATCTAAGCACAAAATTATCAATTAAACTATAAATAATATGATACCATCTATGACTAGAATTGTTTTGAAATTTATAATCATTTTCAATATATTGGAATCTTACAAAATAATTCCAAAAACCCAATATAAATATTCATTTTCATGAATATAATTACTAATTATTAAATCAATGATAAAATTTGTACGCATTAATAATATATTCACAATTTTTTATCAAAATGTTTTGGAATTTATGCCCCCATATCCATGTTCTTTTTCAAGATGGTTCATAATTTTTTATTCTTATGAGGTAGACCCATTTTGAAAAATAGGATTATATTTAATATAATGATATACATGAGAAGTTAAATTTAATTCATTTTAGGATAAAAATATGTTTGATACAAATTGTTGTCCATGTTAAAATAATAGTTATAAACATTACATACAAATGTATAAATTTTGAAAATATCGTAAGGGTATCATCTTTATATTTATTCAGTAATGAAGAATGTGAATAATTTATATCTTTTTCCTATATCTTATGTCTTATTCGAGGTGACATTCGTAGAAACTATGTAGACCAATTCTTTTATTAATGTTTATACGATTATATAGGTGATTCTATAGATATTGAATTTAAAATAATACTTTTGATAGAAGAATGTTGGACTTTTTAAAGAAAGATAAATGAATTGAAACATCATGGGTCCAATAAATAAATACAAGTTATATTAAATAAATTAATTAAATATTTTATATGAATTATTATTCAATCTAAATATTAATCACACAAACACGATAACTAATGATTTAGTGTTGTGGATGATTAACTACATAAAAATCATATTTAAAATAACTTGTTAACATTTTTCTATAACTTCTCACCATATAAACCAATACATAGAAACTCACATGTAGTTCTCACTGTTGTATCTTTAGAAACAAACCTATGAAAATGGTCAACTCATATGATTAGTAATATAAACATACTTGATAACAAATGGTGACCATAAGTGATTAAAAGATAATTATATGGATATGATAAAATAATCAATATCCTTGATCATATTATTTGGAAAACATAACAGATAAAACATGTATCATTATATAAGAAAATAAAATCCATAAATATGTATTAAATCAAAGAAATATGGTATAAACATGATCATGTGAATATAAACATTAGGTTTTAAAAATTATAACATATATCACTATATGGATTCAGAAATACTATCTTTCTTCACATGGTCAATCATAATTCACTCATCTAATAGCCTTTGTGGATTAGGATTCACTCAACTATTTCCATTGGAAGATTGTGTATCACAACACAATTCCAATAATCTCAATATATTTAAATATTTATGCAATTAATTGGAGGGAATTATAGGGACCAACCATTACATAATGAAAACAGAAACTAATTTGTTCCACA